>CM040126.1:232553644-233245319 GCA_022559845.1 Amorphophallus konjac
GAACCTTTTATCAAGCTGTTAGTCAGCGATTTTGCAGAGGAGGATTCCTCTGGACAACAAGCTGTGTTGCTCAGCGGGGTGCGGTGGATACCTCAGACAGCAAGCTGTGTTGCTCAGCGGGGCGAGGTGGATACCTCGGACAGCAAGCTGTGAGACTCAGCGGTTGTATGGCAAGCTGTGATGCCCAGCCGTTCAAGCTGTAAGTCAGCGGAAGCCACACTCAGGTTTGAGTGTGGGGTGGACGTAGGTCTGCGGACCGAACCACCTAAAAATCCTCTCGTCTACTGTGGTTTGATTTCTTCTATCTGATTGGCGCTAGATGAATGCTTAGATACGCTTTGCATATTTGCTTACTGGTTGAACAGAAGGTTTGATTCTTCTCTTGATAGAGTCTGTTTGTATTAGGAAGTTTTAATTGGGAGAAAATTTTAAAGGGTAGATTCATTCACCCCCCCTCTGAATACATAGCACCGAACCCAACACTTGGTATCAGAGCGGGTCTCTGACCTAACATATCTAACAATCTGCAGAGGATCCTGCTAGTTTTTGGTGCATTTCAGAGTGGGTTTCTTGTGTTCTGTGTTTTGTTTCACCGGTTTAGTGTCTTGATTTGCTCATCTGATTTCGGTGCATTCATCATATCTCGATGGCTAATCCTCCGATATTCAGAGGTAATGATTTTGATTCTTGGTTAGAAAATTTTCATCGGTATGTAAAATCAACTGATCTTAATATCTGGAAGGTAATAACTCATGGTCCACACAATGTATCAAAAGATAAATCTAGATGGACTGAGAAGGATAAATTGAAAGACTCTGTCAACACTAGAGCATTAGTTTTAATGAAAGAATCAATTGACAGAGCTCTAATCTCATGTATTTCTTCCTGCAGGTCTGCCAAAGAAATTTTGGAAAAACTAAAGCTTACCAAGAATCACAACAGATGCTTGATGGCTAATCAGAGAAATGATAATGAAGAATCATCATCTCAGGTAAGCTCTGGATCCGAAGAAGTTTCGGTTGATGACTTATGGAATATAAATGAAGAGCTTACTGATAGATGTACAAAATTAAAATCTGAAAATAAAAGGCTAAAGAAAAGAATTGAACAATGCAAATCTGAACTTACTTGTGATATTTGTCCTACATTGAAACAGTCTTATGATACATGCCTAATAGATGCTCAGAATTTTAAGGAACAAAATGGTTCTCTAAAAATTGAAAATCAAACATGATTGGACAAGATATCTGAACTTGAGAATCAGCTGAATAAGATGAAAAATGAGCATCTAAAAAGCATGCAAGAGCTGACTGAAATTAATTATGTAATGGACAAACTAAAGCTTGAACATGCTGAAGTTCAAAACGAAAATGAAGATCTCAAGGCTAGTCTGAATAAAATCAACAAGGAAGGTGCACATGTTTCCTCTCTAAAATCAAACTGCAATATGTGCTTGGCTCTAAGAGAACGTAATGAAGATCTTTATAGTGAGAATGAATGGCTGAATAAACAAATTGTCTCATTTAAAGAGGATCACAAAAACTTGGTCGCTGAGAAAATTAAAGTGGAGGAAAGAGAAGAGGAACTAATTGAAAAATTGGAGCAAATGTCTGGAAATGAAAAATGTGATGAAGAAATTGGGAAGCTGACTGAAGAGAACAAAGAACTGAGAGAACAAAACAAGAAACTGATAGTTTTAAATACTGTTTTCTCACAAAGGCTTCTGACAATCGAAAAAGAAAATTCTATTATTAAGGAAGCTCAACCAAAAAAATTTGAGGAGGAAAACACTGAACTGAAAGCTGAAGTTAAAAAATTAAAGTGGTTAAACACTGGCTTGTCTGAAACACTTCTCACTTTAGAAAGGGGGAAATTCACTTGTGATGGAGAATCACAACGTTTGAACAGTCTAGAACATAAAATTGAGAAATATAAAACTGTAAACAAAGTTCTAAGCGAATGTGTTAATTGCAGTGAACATGAGATAGCCAGTTATGAACTTGACATTGCTAGCTTGGAAAATAAAATTCATGTTTTGGAAAACTCAGCATCCAAGTCTGCTAAGAATGAAGGAAAAATGAAAGCTGTCATGAAAGATAAATATGACAATTCAAGAGAGGGGATAAGTTGTAGTTCTGATGTTAAGGAAATCACTAAAAACCAGCTATACACCACTTTTGTGCAAAGCTCTGATGTAGCTGGTACCTCAAATAAATCCCCAAAACAAAATAAAAATCAGAAATCACCTTCATCATCTATATGTCAGTTCAAAGCCCAGAAAAATGAAAAGCAAACGAAAATTGTGAAAGGGGGTAAAAAATTGAAAAAGAATGGTCAGATGAATAAAGTCAAAATTGTCCCTGCATGTACTGTGAAGTCTGCTAGCTGTGTGGAGTTTGATAGATTAATGCATGCCACTTACAAATCATCTACTCACTCGCATGCATCTGAGAAGGAATTCTCATGTTATTACTGTAGCAAAGCAGGGCATATCATGGACGATTGCAGACAATTGAAAGAAGATGAGCATGTAAATAAAACACTACATTCTAGGAATTCATCTGATAGAAACCACACCACTAAGAAATCTGATGCATCATGTTATTACTGTGGTAGGCGTGGTCACCTAATGAATGCATGTTTTATCATGAAAGAAGACAATAAACTACATGCTAAAATTCTCTCACATGCTCATGCCCCATATAGATATAAGTCTACTTCAGGCCAGCATATTATTTGCTTCACTTGCAACAAGCCTGGGCATAAGGCAGATGAGTGTGCTGATTTGTTTTTTAATTAGATTCCTATCCCACCCCCTTTAAATACATACATGCATAAACATGTGAATCAAAAACAAGGGGGATGAAAGGGATGAGAAATACTAACCGTGATCGCCACCAAGGTTCCAACAACGCCAAAGGATGAAGAAAGGAGAGGAACGGCGTCGTGTACCTTGGAAATATGAAGAATTGATCGCGCTTAAGAACGGGATGCGGGGAACTTGTGGACTCAAACCTCTTCTCCTTCCAGCCAGCTAGATGAAGAAGGCCTCACGTTCATATCATGCTCTCCTGCAAAACAAAGATGAAAACACAAAGGCAAAAACCCATTAGAACATGAAGTGTAGTATCAATCCCGAAGTGATAAAATAGTGGTAGAAATTAAGGGAGAACGCACCGGGGGGAGGTTTTTAATCCCTATGGAAGGGTGAAAATAATAGGTGGGTGTGTTGTGTATGCATGAGATTTGAAATCATGAGATTTGATTGTGAGAATAGAGAGAAATCAATGATGTAAAATGTGTAAAAGTGCATGTAGCAGAAAAGTGCAGGAAACTGTGGTGATTTGTGATTTTGAGAAGAAGAGAACTAAGAGTGTAGATCATGAAATCAAGCCCATAAGGATGGAATGGAAAGCCAATACTTCCCTCTTCAAGCCAGGGTCGAAGGATTTAGTCGGCGGTACAGCATGGCTTCGCCCGAGCCCCCCGTCGTGACTGCGAACTGGGTGATTTTTATAGAGTTTTACAAGAAAGCCTCATCTTCTTATCACGATTCCCGGAGATAGAGTCAAAGATAAATCGAGTTCTCTAGATCAAACTCGAGATAATACTAAGAACAAGAGATAGGAACAAACGGGGATCAATTCGGAGGAGGATTCTAGAAGATATGGCTCTTGGAAGGTAGCCCCGGAGCCTTATATACAGAGTTTTAGTTGAACCAAGATACTTAAATCCTGATCTTGTGACCCATATCCCGAGAGATATTGCCAATGCAAATTTGATTCCTATGAACCAAATTCAAGATAATATAAAGGGATAGAAGTAGGAGAAAATGGGGATCAATTTGGATAAGAATTGAAGAAGTTATGGGCTCTGCAAGATAGGCCTGTTGCACAGTTTTCGGGCCAGAGTCCAGCACGAATTGGACTCTCTATGTGTGTAACGGTCTATCGTATGACCGTCAGAGTTATGTAACGGACTAGGGTAGGTCCGTCACACTCTGGGGGTTGAACGGGGCGTTTTCAGACAAGTTTCGGTGTAACGCACCCATACTAGACCGTCACATGGACTCTGACGGTCTAGGGTAGGACCGCCACGCTCTAGGGGTCGAACATGGTGTTTTCGAGCAAGTTTCGGTGTAACGGTCTATCGTAGGACCGTCACACTTCTCTGGCGGTCTTCACTGGGCCGTCACACTGATGGAGGCAGATTCTGGACAGACTGCGCGCGACTTTAGAAATTGAAGCGTATCTCTCAAACGGGGCCGAACTAGTGAAAGTGGTAGAAGAAGAAATTATAGATAACTGAGAGAGGAACAACTTTAATGAAGAAAGAAAGATGATAAAATGAATGGAAGATGGAGAAAATGGGGCTAGAACAGAGAGGAAAATTCTGGGATGTTGGTGAACAGCACAGCACATCGAAAAAATGTGAATAGCTTACAATCGGGGGAGAACTGGCTAACAGCGTAGAAGAAGAAATTGTAGATCTTTGAAAGATGAATAACTTTGATGAAGACAATGTTTTGAAAAGAGGAACAGAAGGAGACGAAAAAAAACCACTTTCAGGACCGCGCAGTGAGAAAGAGCCGATTACTTGGGGGAAGCCGGCCTAAATGGGCCGTAAGTTGACTTGGAAGCTGGAATTTGATAAGATAAGCTCCAAGGCTCTAAGAAATCATGATCTCCAAGACTCAAAGGATATTAAATGATAAAAATGGGCTTGAAATCCATCAGAGAAAACTCCAAAACAATGGCTAATTCGGGGCATCAAAAATGATGAATAAGAGAAATGACACAACTTGTGGGCTAAAACGGTGTCAACAGATGCCCCTCCTTGATGTCTGCTTTGCAAGCAGCACGGAGGTGAAATGGAAAGGAGATGGAGCGAAAGCGACAGCGACGTGAAATGGAGATGAAGCGGAGATGAAGCGGAGAGAACTGAAAAGCGGGCATCAAGGCAAAAAGACACCCGTCACAACCAACAAGCGACAGGAATTCTCCCGAAAATGCCGAACTAATCACCTGAAATGGATGACAAGGATGAGACATGTCTGTATAACTAACTAAGGGAGGAAAGGAAACATGACCAGCCTCATTGGGGACACAATCCATGGACAATGAGAGGGTCGGAAGGAACACAGCATAACAAGACTGAGATAAATTCCAGACAGGAATCACACTGGCCAACCAGACCAAGCAGCAAGATCAGAGAAATCGTTTGAATTCAGAGTGGAATGAAGAATCTCTTACCCAAGAGAACTGAAGTGCAATTAACCATTGCTGAGGAGAAATCCTTGAACGGATCACGAGGCATGAATGCTCAAAATGACATGATGCATGCTGGGCTAAAATAAAGAAATCATTAAAATGAATGCAAAGAAAGATAAAATAGAAAGTACTCAAGGATAATATTGCTAGACTGAGCAAGACGGGGTCAAGAGTCTTCCTGCAACTGCGGCGTGCGAGACAGAGTCTATCGTCCCCCACCCGACTTAACCGAGCGACTTATCCAACGATTAACCGTATGCTCCTAGATCATCATCGTTTTTGTTAAAGGGGAACATCATATCCCAGAACACACGGGCAACCAGCCGGTCCTTGAGAGACTATAATAATGTAGATACCATATAGTAATGCAACAATGAGAAGGGATAGAGAGCCATACCTGACTTACCTACCGAGCGAAACAACATTTTTTTTATTTTCTGATTTTTCAGATTTTTATGAATTTTCAAATAAGACACAACCACATGACATGATAAACAAGCATGAACACAACATAATAAGAGAAATATGAACGAAACATGGCACAACATAACATAACGAAGATGGATGAAACATAACATACAAACAAATGGCAAGCATGCATGCGACTAAAGGCACGGTGGGACAAGATAATACGCACACGGTGGAACAGCACATGCGGTGGTATAAGGACATGGTGGGACAAAGACACGTGGGATGACAATACCACGGAGAACAAAGACACGTGTGATGAATGATACGGCGGGATAGGGACACGTGTGACGAATGACACGGCGGGACAAAAGATACGGCCAACATGAGAGGACATAGACACATATGACAAGGACACAATGGGACAAAAGACATGGAGGACCATAGACATGATAAAGACAACAAACACATTCTTCAATCAAAGCCCAATATCAGATGAAGCGGAACCGCCAGGTTCAAAATCGTGAGACAATGCCTCTCATGGAAACATGATTAAGCAAATAAGCGAAAACTGAGAAGGCCATGAGCTTCAGAATAGATATTGAAGAGATGAGAATAGATCGAAGAATATGAGCAGGAGACAGAGCGAATGATAGAGCAAGGAAAGCTTGAACCTACAACCTGCAGCCTGCACACTTAGCAAATAGATTACGCAAGGAAAGCTTGAACCTGCAACCTGCACACTTAGCAAATAGATTACGTATCTGTCCTCAAGATAAAAAATAAAAGGAACAAAAGAGAAGTATTTTTGGATTTTTGTATTTCTGATTTTTTTTGCCATATTCAAATTTTTGTTATTTGTTGACATATTTGATTTTTTTTGGAATTTTGACATATTTGATTTTTTTGGAATTTTGACAATATTTCATTTTTTTTGGAATTTTGAACCACATTTGATTTTTTTGGATTTTTGACATATTTCATTTTTTTGGAATTTTGACAATATCTCATTTTTTTAGATTTTTTGAACTATATTTCATTTTTTTGGATTTTGAAATATCAACATGTAGCACCCAAAGACATGTTCGAACTACTGGCTAGGGATCGTCGCTCCTACCCCTCTCATTAAAGACTTCCCTTAAGCAGGGCGTGCACGTGAGGGAGGCTTACCACAACCAACCGCCTCTAAAGAACGGTGCCCCTACTAAGGCCATACCCGGGATACAACCCAGCCTAAGAGGGAGGAGCAGAAGAAAATTGGAGACAAGCTTTATGCATGATGGGAGGTATCAAGATTCGACTTCCTTCCAAGGCACCACCCCTCAAAGAGATAGGTCTGTTGCGCCGGGGCTTTGTGTCTTTGATTTTGAGACCCATATCTATCAGGCACGCATGCGACTGGGCTCATGACGTCCCGCGGGGCTTAGCCACTCTTGCCATGTCTTTGATTCATAATTTTGCATTGATTCATCGATTTATTTTTGACAGCCCTTATTTGGCTAGATATTACATGAAAGCTCACTTTCGAGGGTCAAGACTGCCCCTATTTGAGACCTCTCTCATATTGGAGAGCACCTAGGTTGGTCATATCATCCATCAATCTCTTGCCCCTGCACTTGGCCAAGTAAAGAAGAGAAAAGGCCTTTGTGCATACCCAAAGTATGGCCAAAGCAACAACGGTGTTACTCAGAGAGATCGGCCATGGCTTACCGTGTAGTGTGTGAAAAACCATGCTCAAAGGTCACCCTCAACGATCGGGGAAAGAACTAGACTCCCAGCGTGGAGCTATTACCAGCCTAAGGATGTTGTAGAAGCGAACTCATTTGACTAGGCTTAACTAAGCAAATTTCTAAAAGCCACTTAACCATGTCGAGGAACCAACGTTATAAGCATGTGCAGGAGTAATAAGAGTAATAGCAATGATAACATATTCTTGCACAAAATACCTTTGCAAATCCATAGTGTGGAAGTAGCATCCTGACGCGATCTTGATCATCGAGCTTTGAGGAGCTCGAGCTTTGGATTCCTTGCTTGACAAGACGAAAGGGAGAGGATAGCAAAGGATCAAAGATTCCCCTACACGGAGGAGCGGCAGACACGACACTAGACGAAGAGGAAGAGAGACGAAGGCTAGAACTCCCTCGTTAAGGTGCAGAGACCCTGATAACAAGGAACCAATTACAGAAGAAACCAGATTAGCTGAGATCAAGGCAGACTAAAGCCCCGAAAATAGCAAGAGAAAGGGCAAAGACCCCGAAAGGGTGAAGAGGAGAGAGTAGAAAGATGATAAGAAGAATCATCCGACGTGGTCAGAGAAGAGGGACGAGAATCATCCGACAGTGCCGGAGAAGGAGAATGGGAGACACCCGACAAGGTTGGGGAATAATAAGAACCCGGAGATACCGGAGGAGAAGAATCAGAGGAGGACATAGGCTGAGGCCGAGCATGGTGAGGAGATGGAAAGTTTGGAGGTTCCGGATGGGAAAAGGAAGAACGGGGATTCGCAGACCCGAGATGGGAGGAGAAAATCGTGGAGGGAGAATTAGGAGAGAGCAGATACACCACCCAGGGGTGGGAACTGAGTAGAAGAAATGACGAGTGAAAGGAAGAAAAGGGAAGAGAAGTGGACCCCTGAGTGCACAACTGACGTCCCTTAAACTTACGCTGTCGCCTCTTCTTAGCTGATACTTCTTGAACATGGACTCGCCTGGCGCGGGCTCGAATCCTTGGGCACCTTACCTTGCAATATCTTCTCAAATAGCGAGCCCATCTAGCAGATGGCCTGGCCCGGCTATGAACATACAGCTTTGCCGGGGCAATTACCCCTAGGCACCCCGTGCTAACAATAGTAAGTGGGCATTCTTGGACAAGTAACCCTTCAGAGTGATGAATATCACAAACCCACGGGGTTTTGTGTCTCGGCACTAGAAGCATGAGATTCGACAACTCCACTCGGAACTCAGCCTTGAAGCACAACTCCCTTGATAAAAGAGACGGGTGAAGCTGAGGGAGAGTAATACACGGCGTTGACATGGCCGGTTTGCTAATAAATCGAGGAAGATTGCATAACAAGTGCAGAATATCCTTGGAAAGTGTAGAAGATACAGCCAATTGCCCCTTGAACATAGAATCCATAATCTGCTTGGCGACCGTATGCGTTAGCACAACACGGGTAGAGAACCCTTCTTGGCCTATCATCTGAACAACAATAGAGCGAGGAGAAATAATAGCATCAACAGTGAACTCTCCGACGAGCAAGGAGATTGCCACCGGCCTCGCTCGGGAAGAAACTGGCATCATCTCAAGGGAACTCTTCTTAGCAACTCTCATCTTTGAAAGTAGAGGCACATCATCCCCAAAATAACCAGGGACGAGGACACGAATCGGCATCCGACAGATAAAATCTTGAATCTTGAAATGCACGGCCGGCACTAAATCATCCTGACTTGGCTTATTGTCTCCCTAGGGATTAGACCCAAGGGGCACCAAAGGAAGCGCACACCCGCTCCATGGGGTGGAAGTGGTTGGAGAAGTAAAGGGAATATGTTTGGGTGGAACACGTGAAGGTTTGTAAGGCATGGAGGCTCCAACCGGAGTGGTGATGGAAAGTGAAGGCGCAGGCGATGTGGCGATGATAGGCTCGGGTGGCGACAAAGGCGAAGGTGAAGGCGTGGCTGAGGGTAGAGGTGTTGCTTGCTCAGGCTCGGGCAAAGGTGATGGTCGAGATGGAGGTGAGGGTGGAGATGGAGGTGGTGATGGAAGCACTGGTGGTGGAGATGGAGATGATGGTGATGGCAATGGAGATGGTGAGGATAGTGATGAAGGCGATGGGGGTAGTGGACATGGAGGTGAGAGGGTGAAGGGGGAGGTTGTGGTGTCCACCGTCGACGTGTCGACATAACGCGTCAAGCGGTGTTAGGGATAGAAGTAGTGGTAGTGGCGGTGGGAGAGGAAGGGGAAGCACTAGCATGAGCAAAGGCATGGGTTTGTGGCGGCGATGGAGACGGGGTAGGAGATGGCAGAGGTAACGGAGTAGGTGATGGAGCGAGTGCAGCACTAGACGAGGAATCACAGGGGTGCCCATAGCCTTGAAGTAACAGAGACGGCTACCCCGGCGGCACTTCTTGCTGCTGCTGTTGGTTGCGAAGATGTAGAATGACTTTGTGAATAGCGGCCCAATCAATCCTTTTCTTAGCTACCAGATCATAAACATAATCCCGAAACTCGGGGCAATCCTCAACCAAATGCCCCTGCTGACGGTGAAAATCACAGAACTGAAGCATATCCCCGACCGCGGGTCGGTAAGGCACAACCGGAGGGAGCGACAATGCGTGAGTGGCCATCAAAGCCCGAAATATATCGGTGAAACACTCCGGCAATGGAAGATGAGGAGCCTGCTTCGGGCAAGGTGGATGTCGAGGGATATGTAATGGTGGAGAAGGTTGTGGAGACGGAAGTGGAGGTTGCGTAGGCAAGAGTGCGTGGCTAGTGGTGGAGGGCTTTGGTGATGGCATGTGTGGAACAGGATGAGGGGGTATGTAGACGGCATCTACTTGCTCGGGATGTAGTGTTCCCTTGACCGGAAGTGGAGATGGAGATGGGTATGTTGATGCGGGAGGCTGACTCATGGAAGGTTGATATGCGGAGGCGTATGGGTACGTAGAGGCGGGAGGTTGGCTCGTGGAGGGATATGTGGCGGAAGGCTGACTCATGGCGGGCCGACTCATGGGAGCGTAGGGTTGGCACGTGGAGGGTGAAGGTTGATATGTGGAAGTGGATGGTGGAGACTCGGGGTCAAGGGAATCTTGGATTTGTTGGTGAATGAAGCGGGCTCGGCTATAAAGTTGTTGCCAGGAGGTGATGTTGTTGAGGGTTAAGATAAAGCGGTACTCGGGCATTGCATTTGAAATAAGCATCTTGATTTGCTCTCCCTCCGAAATGTGTCCCGAGACTTGCGCGGCCAAGCAACGCCAGCGGTCAGCAAAGGTGCAAAACTCCTCGTCGGGCTTCATCATCTCATGGGCCAGATCCGCCATAGAATACTTGGGCCCAACTTGGTCTTGAAACTGCTGTATAAATTTTTCTTGAACGGCATGAAAACTTACAACTTGCTCTTGCGGAAGAGAGAAGAACCAATCCCGAGCCGGGCCTTCCAATGACAGACCAAACAGATAAGCCATCAAGTGTTGGTCATGTTGAAATTGGGCCGACTTATAAACAAACTCCTTCAAGTGCACATACGGGTCACCGACTCCACTATAACGGCGATATGTGGGAATTTGTGATGGAGGTGGGAGCCGAAGACCTTGGAAAGCGAATGGAATACTTAAGGAGGATTTGGGATCGATCCGGCGTTGAAGCTCATCAAGCTGGCGTTGGATTTGAGCAATCATCTCCTGGGTAGGGAGAGATCGAGAAGAATATCGGCCAACTTGAGCAAGAGGTTGTGAATTAGGACCAGTATGATGGTAATGGGCCCGATAAGAGGATCTGGGTTGAGAAGAAGAAGAGCCCATTCCGGTAATGGAATGATATTTGGGCCTGGAAGAAGCATGAGCATAAGGACCCATTAGGCTGGCAGCATAAGGAGAAGAAGAATGAGTACCATTAGAAAAATAAGGCCCATTAAGAGAATGGGGCCCATTAAGATGATGAGGCCCATTAAAGATAGAAGAAGGCCTATTAAGAGAAGGAGGCCCATAGAGATGAGATGCAATAAGACGTTGGGCCTGGGCCGGATCCATTTGGTGAACAAGGCTTGAAAGATGGGCCATGAGATTAGCCTGTTCCTCAGAGGGATCAGAGGGACCACGGGAAGATGGGCCCACATGGGAAGAGGATTCCACGTGGGAATAGGAAGAAGATTGAGAAAAAGAATGATACAAGGGGTTAGAATGATACTCCATGAGGGCAAATGAAGATTTAATACAAGGATATCAAGGAGAATACAAGTGGGGAAGCAATGGCTTAATGGACTCGAGGACAAGGGGGGATGACCCAGTAATGCAAAGATAAATGGACAACGGACCACGAGACAATGTACTAGACAATGGACACACAAAATGGGCTAAGCTAAATGGGCCTAACAACAACAAAACATGTGGATGATGAAAGAATGCAACACAAAAACCACTAATGGGCTTGGACAAGCCCAAACAACACAAACAATGCAATGTGAGAGTTTTCACCCAAGTCAAACAAGTTGATATGATGGGAAATATTTTAGGGATTTTATTAGACCTTTTAATGATTTGAATTAGGAAAAATTCCCTCAAGATATGAATCCTATGGGAATAAGGTCCAAACTTTGTGTTGACTAAGGTTAACTCCCTCACACGTATGCAAATGCAAGCCTAAGGTGTGGAAAGGTACAACTGGCCCGGCGTCCGTGTGGGAATCCACGGCTCGCGGGGACTTATGGAGGTCCCAGATAAGATCACCTAGTCGAGCCCAAGGAATATGGGTGCGAGAGGATCACTTACCAAGGTAGGAAATGCAATGTATGACCCTATGTGCACCGGAGTGCATGCAATTTCTAGCCTAAACTAGAAAATCAAGATAAAATTAAACTATCCAAACATGATCCAAATAAGACAAATAGTGTATGGATGGAAATAAAATACAAAGGTCTACATAACGGGCCTAAGAGCAGATCAATCTGACCCCAGGAGGTCAATCAAATCACTGAGCAAAGATGCCCCCATGAACCTATGCGCATACCACATGCAGATTTGATGGATAAAATGCTAAAATGGTGACAATTTTTAACTAAGCAAACGTGACCCAAATGATGCAAGTAGTATATGGATGGAAAGACAATACAAAGGACTATCCAATGGAAAAAAAATCAGTGCAATCAGACATTGGGAAGGCAGTCAAATCACTGAGTAAAGATGTACCTGTGAACCTGTCCCTGAGCCTGCCTACAGAACTTATGCAAAAAACTCAAAAAGTTAGACAATATTAGAATATGCAAATGTTAACCAAATGATGCAAATGATATATGGATGGAAAGAAAATACAAAGGGCTATCCAACGCAACAAGAATCAGCTCAATCGGACTCCGAGATCAAAAGTTATGCCCCGACAAACACGGCCATGTGAGCATGTGTGCAGGACTGCCAGAAGCTATAACGGTCTACCAAATGACCGTTACATGCACATGACGGTCTACCATAAGACCGTCACACAACCAGAGCCCGTAAAAAACCAAAAATAGTGGGAGAATGGAGGAAATACTACCTAAACATGAACATGCACCCACCCAACCTACAAAAGAGCATAAAAACAAGCGTGATGGGCATTGGTGTCCCACCGTGATCGCCAAAAAACTGTTAATTTATTTTTTAATTAGATTCCTACCCCGCCCCCTTTAAATACATACATGCATAAACATGTGAATCAAAAACAAGGGGGATGAAAGGGATGAGAAATACTAACCGTGATCGCCACCAAGGTTCCAACAACGCCAAAGGATGAAGAAAGGTGAGGAACGGCGTCGTGTACCTTGGAAATATGAAGAATTGATCGCGCTTAAGAACGGGATGCCGGGAACTTGTGGACTCAAACCTCTTCTCCTTCCAGCCTGCTAGATGAAGAAGGCCTCACGTTCATATCATGCTCTCCTGCAAAACAAAGATCAAAACACAAAGGCAAAACCCCATTAGAACATGAAGTGTAGTATCAATCCCGAAGTGATAAAATAGTGGTAGAAATTAAGGGAAAACGTACCGGGGGGAGGTTTTTAACACCTATGGAAGGGTGGAAATAATAGGTGGGTGTGTTGTGCATGCATGAGATTTGAAATCACGAGATTTGATTGCGAGAATAGAGAGAAATCAATGATGCAAAATGTGTAAAAGTGCATGTAGAAGAAAAGTGCAGGAAACTATGATGATTTGTGATTTTGAGATGAAGAGAACTAAGAGTGTAGATCATGAAATCAATCCCAGAAGGATGGAATGGAAAGCCAATACTTCCCTCTTCAAGCCAGGGTCGAAGGATTTAGTCGGCGGTACAGCATGGCTTCGCCCCACGTCCGAAAAGAGCCCCCCGTCGCGACTGCGAACTGGGTGGTTTTTATAGAGTTTTGCAAGAAAGCTTCATCTTCTTATCATGATTCCCGGAGATAGAGTCCTAGATAAATCAAGTTCTCTAGATCAAACTCGAGATAATACTAAGGACAAGAGATAGGAACAAACAAGGATCAATTCGGAGGAGGATTCTAGAAGATATGGCTCTTGGAAGGTAGCCCCGGAGCCTTATCTACAGAGTTTTAGTTGAACCAGGATACTTAAATCCTGATCTTGCGACCCATATCCCGAGAGATATTGCCAATGAAAATTTGATTCCTATGAACCAAATTCAAGATGATATAAAGGGATAGAAGTAGGAGAAAGCGGGGATCAATTTGGATAAGAATTGAAGAAGTTATGGGCTATGCAAGATAGGCCTGTTGCACAGTTTTCGGGCCAGAGTCCAGCACGAATTGGACTCTCTGTGTGTAACGGTCTATCGTACGACCGTCAGAGTTATGTAACGGACTAGGGTAGGTCCGTCACACTCTGGGGTCGAACGGGGCCTTTTCGGACAAGTTTCGGTGTAACGCACCCATACTAGACCGTCACATGGACTCTGACGGTCTAGGGTAGGACCGCCACACTGTAGGGGTCGAACAGGGTGTTTTCGAGACAAGTTTCGGTGTAACGGTCTATCGTAGGACCGTCACACTTCTCTGGCGGTCTTCACTAGGCCGTCACACTAATGGAGGCAGATTCTGGACAGATTGCGAGCGACTTTAGAAATTGAAGCGTATCTCTCAAACGGGGCAGAACTAGTGAAAGTGGTAGAAGAAGAAATTGTAGATAACTGAGAGAGGAACAACTTTAATGAAGAAAAAAAAGATGATAAAATGAATGGAAGATGGAGAAAATGGGGCTAGAACAGAGAGGAAAATTCTGGGATGTTGGTGAACAACACAGCACGCCGGAAAAATGTGAACAGCTCACAATCGGAGCAGAACTGGCTAACAGCGTAGAAGAAGAAATTGTAGATCTTTAAAAGATGAATAACTTTGATGAAGACAATGTTTTGAAGAGAGGAACAGAAGGAGACAAAAAAGAACCACTTTCAGGACCGCGTAGTGAGAGAGAGAGCTGATTACTTGGGGAAGCCAGCCTAAATGGGCCGTAAGTTGACTTGGAAGCTGGAATTTGATAAGATAACCTCCAGGGCTCTAAGAAATCATGATCTCCAAGACTCAAAGGATATGAAATGGTAAAAATGGGCTTGAAATCCATCCGAGAAAACTCCAAAACAATGGCTAATTCGGGACATCAAAAATGATGAATAAGAGAAATGACACAACTTGTGGGCTAAAACGGGTGTCAACAGAGTGCTGGTCAGGAAATCATTGGGGTAACAATGAATCAAGAAGCAGGTAGCTGCATGTCTTGCATATAGTCGATGCATCTCATGTTCACAGTGCATATTGTTGTGCCTTCATTGCATATCATGCATTTTGTCAGGAGGAGTTTGTCTGCTGTCACTTGGTCATCATGCTCTCCTTATCAGATTTGTTGCATACTGCACATATGAAGAGTAGTGCATGTCATAAAATTTTGAAAAACAAAACCTAAAAAGATAAATCCATTGCATTTAGACAGGGGGAGCATTCCTATTTCATCTCTTCTTCACCTCATGTACTCCGTTTGTCTAGTAATCTGATCCATTCTCTTGCCTATGTGCTATTCAATTGCATTCTCTGCTATCTTCACCAAAGCAGCTGATCAGTTTGTATTCCAGACTCAGCTACTGTTTGTTGATAAACTCTCTTCTAATGCTCTTCTCTATTGGTGATTGACTCTTCCACCAGCTTATACTCATCCTTCATATATCTCTTAGTTGGTGTGACTGATTTGGTTCTACTGTTGATTAGTTGGTCAGCTAAATTTTTTGATCTGATCTGAGGAACTCAAGCTGCAGGCCATGCAATTCAGTCTGAATCATGTAGAAATTCCTATCATATAGGTTTAAGAATAACCACTAAATCAGACTGATATAAGATTTATGTATTCTCAGATTTGCATTTAAATGCTTTGAAAATATCTGAATGATAAGGTTTAATAAACTTTAACCACATGTGTCATGTAAACCTTAGACGCTCTCATCTGATATCTGAAAATTTGAAATCAATGCTACTTTGGTAGAGATACATAGAGTGAGTACTGTGGTTAAACATTAACTTGAAAAATGTTGACTAAATGAAAAATTGTGAATTCAGAGCATGACTCGGTCACTGAGAAACTGGGTTCTTTATCAATGAAAAAAAGTAACTTATGTCATGAGGTGCCATAGTTATCTCTGATAATAATTTATCGAAAAACCTGATAGAGCAATGGCATATTTGTGTCGAGTAACTGGGGAGTCTGGCCTCTGATCAAGGTGTCTCCTCATGTAAAAAGACATTTCTATTGCTAACTCTGGTCTCAATGTTGAGAGGCAATGACAATTATCACACTGAGTAACTGGGTTACTTCACCTGAGACGTGTTGTGCCTCATGTAAAAAGGTGTGATCAACTTAAATTGCTCAGGAAAAATACAATGTGCTTCAAATGAAAATATAATGAAAATTCTGTCAACTCATGTTTTTGTAAAAAGTGTTTAACATCAATACTAATCTATGTAACTCTTAAAAGAGTCTTTGAGATCTTGTGTGTAAGATGAAGATGAGCGGTCATGAGTGTCATCTGATTATTTGGTTCATCTTTATTAAAACTTGAATTCAGATATAAGTATTGCTTGTAATTGACAAATTTGGTATACATCATAATTAAATCAGATTGGTTGTGTTGCCAATTTATAGCCCTTTATGATAGAAGAGTATAATCTTCTTAAGACTTATTGTAGTGGTGCAAGCATTAAAATCCCTCATGATCAGATTCATTCCAGACAGCCTGATCAACATAAATCTTGCTATTGATTATTCATTGAGATGTACTCCTCTCCACACTGTTGGAATCTTCCATCTTGTTTTGCAACCAGTTCTGGTTCTGTGGACTTTCCACCTGTTTCATTCTGTTCATGCATATGTGAGGTGCCACAACCAGAGTTCAGATTGTTTGTAATGGCAGATTTCAGATTAATTTATTGGAGTTATGGGTCATCTGCATTTAAGGGGAGAGTAGTCAATCTTGCATGTTGATAGGGGGAGTTCTTATATTTTATTCTTCAGTACTCATTCTGCATATTTCTAAGGGGAATAATTGGTATCAGATTTCATACATGTCTTTCATTCCACTCGCAAACCATTTCCTTTTTGATTGTGTCAAAGGGGGAGAATTGGTTGCTGAGTCTGTGTGACTCATTGTGTTGCCATCATCAAAAAGGGGGAGATTGTTGTGCCCCTTGTGCCTTGATGATGCAGTGATGTTTTGATGATAGCAACATTAGTGTCATCACTTGGGGTTAATCTTCAATTGAGAGCTTGATCTGTATGCCTTATGCCTTGATGATGTTTTAGCTGATGTGCATAAATTGTTTTGTGCATGATTTAAGGTCTGTGCATTTCCTTGCATCGGTGCATTGCTTCTCTGCTGATATGTTTATACTGTAGTTCATTGTGCATGTGTGCATGTCTGCACATTCCTTAGTGGCTAGTTTGTACAGCCTCCGGTTGACTCATTCGATCAAGTCTATATAGCCAGAGCCAGTGTTCTTCATGCATATATAGTCTGTATAGAGTTTTGCCTAGATTGCATTAGTCAAGTCTGTACATCGCCCTAGATTGCATTATCAAGTCTATACATCGACAGGGCTCTTCACGCATGTGCATAGTCGATGCATTATTTCATGTCTGTACAGCCAGTGCTCTTCATGCATCATCTGAGCAAAGTCTATACATTGTCTTGTTGGTCCAACATAAAGTCTGTACATCGTTTACACTCCACACGACATGAAGTCAGTGCATGCCTAGGCACATGCATGTTCAAGGGTTAAAGTCTGTACATTCTTCAGGTGCATCATCTCAGCAAGACTATACATTGGACTTGAGCATATAGGAAGTCTGTACATCATCCAGTTGCAGGCAGCAGCAAGTCTGTACATCACCTTATCGAAGACATAGCAAGTCTGTACATTGCATGTGTCGCAGACATAGCAAGTCTATACATCGCATTTGGAGTAGGCACAGCAAGTCTGTACATTGTTCCCGAGTGCATTCAGCGTCTCACTTAGCGTCTTTGTGCATGCATCATTCAGGTCTATACAGCCAGCGTCTCACTTAGCGTCTTTGTGCATGCATCATTCAGGTCTATACAGCCAGCGTCTCACTTAGCGTCTTTGTGCATGCATCATTCAGGTCTATACAGCTAGCGTCTCACTTAGCGTCTTTGTGCATGCACATTTAAAGTCTGTACAGCTTGTGTTCGCAACACAAAGTCTGTACATTGTCTAGACTACATAGACCAAGTCTATTCATTGCCTTGCAGCATGCACGCACACATAGTCTGCACATTCATAGCTGTTAAGTGTTGTGCCCCTGGCCCCTATGGCTTGTGGTTTTGATGATTGGCTTTAGGGGTTTGTGATGATTGGTTTTAATGTGAGTTAATCACTGTGAGTCACCTTGGTTTCATTCAGTCATTCTTATATTCAGTCTGTCTTTCAAATGTTCATTCAGTCTTTCATATGTTCAGTCAGTTTATCTGCTTACACTGTGAGTCATTGCAATTGAAGTTCAGATTGTCTTATCTGCTGCATAAAGCATTCATATGCATTTACAGAGTCTATACATTGATTGGCAGTAAGTCTGTACATTGAGCGTCTCTTGGAAGTCCATACAGTGCATTGCATTGGCTAAGTGTATACACTGTCAGTCTCATTTAGAGTCTAAGACAAAGTCTGTACATCGGACTGTTACAGCAAGTCTCTACAGACTTCACCGTCTCTCTCAGCGTCTTAAGCATCTTAGGCTAAGTCTATACATTGCTGAGCCATTCGACATGTCTGCACATTGGGCTTTCACGTGAAGTCTACACATTGGTCTCTACTTGAAGTCTATACATTGGCTAAGGGTCTTCAAGTCCATACACAGTCGTCTGATGCATATTGATCAACAGGAAATCTGCTATGAGGTAGTACATTGTATGTCCGTACTGTTTTTGTCATACTTCATACTGTTTGTTCTTTCAACACGCCGTGTCGTCCCTTCATACCTCGTGTTGTTTTAAGTGTCTGTTGTTGATTGTCTTCGTGCTGTTTACTGAAGTAGCTCGAATTGTTCTAATATACTTTGAGTCATTTTTCATGTCAACCTTATGTCGTTTTCTTCAGTATCTAGTTGCTCATCTCGTATCATCCTCTTTATGTTTGCTCTTGTATTTTCGTGTCACTTACTGTAGTTACTCGAATCGTCTTCCTGCCTTCACTGTTTAATCGCGTGTCGTTGTAGCCGTTCATGTCTTCTGTCTTCGTGTTGATTTTACTTCGTGCACTCTTCTCTAAGTTCAAGCGCGTGTCTGTGCTGTCTCCATGTCGTCCTTAGTTCGAGTCGGTTCTTTGTTATTTCCGCCTTCGTGTTGTTCTTCCTAGACCTCGTGTCTTTCTTGTGTTGAAACCACACTTCGTGTTGGTTTCTATTTTTCGTTTTCGTGTTGTGGTCAGCTCGTGTCGTTCTCTTTGCTATTTGTTATGTCGAGTTGCTTTTTACTTCATGTCGTTTTCTCTGTAGTGTTAAGCGTTATTAGTATGTATCTCGTGTCGGTCTCTTCGTAGTGTTTGTTTTGTTACAGTGACACTTCGTGTCGTTCTCGTTTTACCTCATGCTGTTTTCATCTGACCTCGTGTCATGCTCTCCTTGTCTCGTACTGTAGTAATCTTGTGTTCTCGTGTCATTTACTGTAGCTACTCGAGTCATATTCCTGCTTTCTTTGTTTTATCACGTGTCGTTTCACCTCATGTCGTTCTCTCTGCTGTTTATTATGTCATGTTGTTTCTTTGTATTCGTGTCTTCGTGTTATTCTTGTGTTTATGACCTCGTGTCGTTCTCTGTGTAGTACTTGTTTTGTCACCTTTGAACCTCGTGTCGTTCTATGTGTAGTGTTTGTTTTGTCACCACTGTATCTCGTGTCGTCCTCAGTGCAGTGCACCTCTTGTTGTTTCTATACACCTCGTGCAGTTTTAGGTTCTGGTGCCCTGAGTTTTAATCGTGTTAATTCCTTGCAGGAGAAGAAGAAGGTGGTCCGAGGAAATATTCCCGAGTGACTGGCAGTACGTGATCCGAGGCTGAAATGAAGCCTGCTGAGAGACTGCCACGTGGTCTGAATACTTAGGGCTAGAAATGTGGAGGTCACACGTCGGGGGTGATGATGATGCTGCTGCTATATATATGGGTCTTCATCCTCTGAAGAAATTATCGAAGAAAAAGCCTTGAGAGTAGAAAGCCCTTCGATCCAGAAGAAAAGAAGAGAGTAGAGAAGAGAGTGAGAGTGAGAGCAGAAGAAGAAAAACAGAGAGAGATAGTGCCAGTGAGAAGAGAAGAAGAAGAAAAAGAAGAGTGGTAGAGTGAGAGAAGCTGCAGAAGTAAAAAGAGAAAGAGAGAGAGCTCGCGAGTGAGAGAAGGAAGCAGAGAAGAAAAGGAAGAGAAAGAAGAAGAGAGAACGAGAGATGGGAAGCTTCATCTGAAGACTTGTTCCTACTGGACCGTGGATCAGATCCAGGCCAGTCAGCTCCATTGAGAGCCACATTTGTGTTTTCATCTTTTACAGCTTTCTGCTTGCTGTGTTATTTTCGTTTATTGTTTTTCCTTTGTTTTTCTGATTATCTTTGGTCTTCCGATTGCCCTGTTGGGGATCGGGTTCCTCCTGTTGATTCAGGAGAAGGGAGATTTGATCTCCGGGTTGCAAGTGATAGGTTGTCACTTGTGGGTTCCCTCTGGTTAGAGGAAGGGAGGCTAGCCCTCTTTTTCTGGGCTTGTGGTTGCAAGTCCAGGTGTCCCTCCGGTTGGGAGGAAGAGAGGTCTTCGACCTCTGGTTTGCTGGTGACTGGAAGTCACCGGTTGGTTCCCTCCTGGTCTGGAGGAAGAGAGACTTCGGTCTCTGGTTTCCAAGTGGCTGAAAGTCACTTGGGGTGTCCCTCCGGTTGGGAGGAAGAGGGGAGCGTGTTCCCCTGGTCAAGCTGTTTGGCAGCATTTGTTGTAGACTGTGTCTGCGGTTTCTAGCGTGAGCTAGTGGAATCCTCACTCCGATTGGGAGTGAGGGGTGGATGTAGGTCTGGAGGACCGAACCACCTAAAAATCTATTGAGCAGTGGTTTGATTGCTTGAGTTGCTTCCGCTAGATGCTTGAATAGGCACGCTCCATCTGCTTGTTATTTTGTTTAATCGAATTTGCTTAATTCCGGAACTTGCCTAGCATCTGAGTTTTTGAATTGGACATTATTTGTAGCAGGATACATTCACCCCCCTCTGTATCCGGGCATAGCACCCTAACACTTGGTATCAGAGCGTGTGTCTGCATACAAGGTCCAACGACCTGCAGATTCGATCTCTGGTTTTCGGTGCTAATTTATTTTTAGTGCATCAATATTCATGTTGCATTAATCTGTTGTGCTGTCATGGCTCATCCTCCACTATTCAGTGGTTCAAATATTAAATTCTGGCTATATCGTATGCACAAGCATGTTAACTCTATTAATCCACAATTGTGGAAGGTTATCTCTCACAGTCCACATGAACTTCCTAAGGATAAGTCCAAGTGGACTCATGTTCACAAGTTGAAAAATGATGATAATGTGAGAGCTCTAAATTTAATGAAGGCTGTAATCGGTTCTGATGATTCTTCCTCTTTCTCAGATTGTAGCACTGCAAAGGAAATGTTTGATAGAGTGACTACAACACACGTGGAACAGGAAGAAGAATGTCTCATGGCAAGAAGGAGTGATCAATCAGATGAGTCCTCATCCCAGGTAAACTCTGAGACCGAGGATATTAGTCATGATGATTTAGTTGCCATGCATGAGCATCTACTGGAAAAATATGAAAGAGTTAAATCAGAAAAGAGAAAATTAAGAAAAGAAAAAAATTCTGAAGTCAGAAGTCTGAAAACTGAAAATGAAAACTTGAAATCTGACATGATTAAAGAAAAAAATGAGTTAAACAGGTTGAAATATGAAAATGAGAATATTAGAAACAAACTCATCGGTGAAAATAATTCTTGCAAAACATGTGCCATTCTCGAAGACATGATTAAAGATTTTGATTCTGATGACAGTTTTCAAAAAGAACAAATCAAATCTTTAAAAGAAGAAAATGTCTACTTGAAAGATCAAAATAAGAAGCTAATGGTTCTTAATACTGTCTTCTCTGAAAGATGGTTGTCAATTGAGAAAGAAAAAACGGTTGTGAAGGAAAATGAGAATAACATTGAAATAATGGTTCAACAATAAAATGAAACTCTGAAGAACCTGAATGATGCTTTGCAACAACAGCTGATTGTTTGTGAATCTGAGTTATCCAAGTATGAAGTGAGTATTGCTTCATTAAATTCTGAGATTGAAGATCTGAAAAATTCTTTGTCAAAATTCGTTAAAGGAAAAGACAATTTGAATAAGCTGCTTGGTTCTAAAGTGAATTTTCAGAAAGAAAGACTTAGGTATGTGCATGTTAATAAGAAAGTGAATGAAAAGAAGAAGTCAACTGTATTCGTGAAAAGCTATGAACAAGCTAATCAATTTAGTTCTTCTATTTTTCAATTCACTGCTGAGAAGGCTGAAAATTCAGATAAGAAACAGAAAAAGATTCAAAAACAAAAGAAAAGTGTTGAATTGAATAAGTCCAAATATATCTCTGATTTATATGTGCATGCTGCTCACTGCTCACACACACATTCACACTCTCATGAGAATGTTAGTTCTGTCAATCAAGTGAATGTGAATAAAAGGGTAGTAACATGTCACTATTGTGGGAAGGTTGGACATATTATGCATAAGTGTGTAACATTGAGAAATGATGAAAGAAATGCTGTTAGAATGTATCCTAGAAATCATCTTAGAAAACCTTCTACTGATCAGAAAAAGAAAATTCAATGTTATTGTTGTGGCAAATTCGGCCACATTGCTGCTCTCTGTTGGCACAGTCAAGGGAAGAAGTTCAAGTCTAAATTTGTTACATTCCATGCGAAAAGAAATGTTTCTAGTTACACTAAGTTTCATGAGAACTATGCCTCTGACAGAACCTACCCTGGTTCTAAAAGCAAGTATATTGAATGCTCCCATTGTGGAAAAGCTAGTCATTTAGTCAAAGAATGTTGGCATGTCAAGAAAAGGAATGTTTCTGAAGTAAATAGAAAGAAAAATTTTCATGATAACAGAAATGCCAATCATGTTCATATTTATCCAGTTCATGCTCATGATTACTCATATAAAAAGAACATGAAATTTGGTGACTCTTGTCATTACTGTGGACAGTCTGGTCATGTCATGTCTAACTGTCGGTTAATGAACTCTGATAATTATAATGCTGGAAAATGGTGGAAAGCACCCTTCAAAGGTGCCACTATCATTTCAGGACCCAAGACTGCTTGGGTTCCTGCAGGATCAAAATGATTAATCTTTGCAGGTGTGTCTTGGAAATGAATAAAGGGGGTTAATCAACCAAGGCACTCAAGAATGAAAACCCCATGACTACATTTCAGGTAAATTCTGAAAACTTTGTTTTCTGATTTGTGTGATCTGAATGCACTGCATATCATGATAATTCTCTTGCGCGTTGTCTAACTGAAACTAATTGAAAAATCTGAAACGCTCATGAAAATGATTGAGTTTATTTCCAAATGCATTGCACACAAATGCCATGATGAATGATATGTCAAACTTCTTGTATGTTGAATTGCATATCATGCACTCTGTAAGGGGGAGCTTGACTTCATGCATATTCTAAGGGGGAGTTAGCTTGGGTTGGAGATCTCTGCTTAAATGTTGTTTGATGCACTGAGATGAAGCTCCTGATTGAATAAATGGGTCAACGCTGTATGAAGATGGGGTCATCGCTTCAGGCCGTTTTTCTTGAAAAATCGTTTGTGAAGCAAGTTTAGCTGCATGAGTGGGTTGACACTGAGGATGGATTGAGTTAACGCAGCCCCAGCTTAAAGTCATCACTTGGTATCAAAAGATAGAATACTACACTGGTTGGTTGAGTGCGTTAACATAGTCATTAGAGTGAGTCAACGCACTGTCAGATTTGTCTGAAATACTGTTGCTGAACTTGGTTGAATGTTTTAAGAAGGTTTAGCGGCACTGAAGTTTGGTCCTCACTCATCTCTCTCTCTTGTTGAAATGCTCTTGTAGCTCATGCCTTCACCTCCAGAATTTCATCTTGTAGTGAAGATCCATTCAATCTTGAGTATGAAGGAAGGTTTCTTGAGTTCTGAAGTGTGACCTGCATCATGTTGTCAGGGGGAGTCAATACATTGCATAAAGGTAGTCATGTGCATACATTTATGTCAGAGTTCATTGCATGTTAACTTCGAACATCCTGGAACTTGCCTGACCTCCTGATATCGTGTCTTGTGTGCATATCCCTCTCATTGATTCTATTTGACCAAACCTTAATCATATTCTGAAAAACTTTGAGCTTCACAATCTCTCTTAACAATTGGTATCCCTCCTATCAATTGGTATGATTTGGGTTCAGAATTCAATTAGTCCTTCATGAAGATTTCAATGGACTATCTCGATCATAAATCTGAAAATTTTGAACTAGAAATCTTCTATTATACAGCTTTATGAATATCTGAAATAACTCATGTGGTTTAAGTTTAATGTTCATGGAGTTTGACTTTAAAATCTCTTAAAAATATCTGAAGCATGTTTAATAAACATTAACCATCTGTTTCATGCTGTATCTTGAAAACTTCTGAAATCTGCACTTTTGAATACATGACTTCAACTGGTTAAGTACATGAAACT
Organism: Amorphophallus konjac; assembly: GCA_022559845.1. NCBI lineage: Eukaryota > Viridiplantae > Streptophyta > Magnoliopsida > Alismatales > Araceae > Amorphophallus > Amorphophallus konjac. The sequence goes on from CM040126.1 coordinate 232,578,286, forward strand.
ATTATTGATTTGAAGCAAATGAATTTTTTTGAAATGTCTAAAGGGTTATATCTGTCAGAGCAATGACATTGGTCACTGAGAAACACAAGTCCAAAGGACTGTGTCATGAGGTGCCTTAGTTAACTCTGTAAAATAAAATTCATTGAAAATTAGGCAGAGCAATGGCATGCACACTGAGAAATACAACTCACTCATCCAGAAATGATTTCGAGTGTGTCATGATGTGTAAATGCTATCTCTGTTCATATATATAGCATGACAGTTAGTCACACTAAGTGCTTAGGGATATTGGCCTCTAATCAAGATATATCCCCTAGTTACAATGTGTGCACTGAACTAGACTGCTCGTAAAATTTGTAGCATGAAAAATTGTTGAACATATCTCCATATCTGCATATTGATGCTAAAATCAAATTGCTACAACCCTAGACAAAATCAAATGACTTCATAATTGCTTGACTTCAATACTAGTGCATGTAATTCTGAAAGAAGTCAATAGATTTGATTGTGTAAGACACAGGAAGGATAATCAAGATAAATATGAGGGCTTGGTTCATTTTTATGAAAATATGGTTTTAGATATCAATACAGAATTTTATTGATAAACTCTGCATACATCATGTTTAAACTATGTTGTTCAATAAATGTCATTCATAAGCCCTTATGATAGAAGAATTTGAAAACTTATGCTTTAGATTTATGAAATTGATATCTCTTTGAAAATCTGGCTGGATTTCTTGTGTTTGGAGCATCCTTGAAAAATCTGTTAACTGAATTTCTTCTGCTCATGTCCTTGGCTCAATGACCTGAACTTCTCCTTGTTTGCCCCTGTGGTCTCCTTCTCATTCATCTCATAAGATTCCACTTATTGAGGGGGAGATTCCATGTCTTGCATCAATTTCATATCAATTGGCATCTATTCAGGGGGACAACTCCTTGTCATACTAAATCATAGTCATATCATTTGTGACATTGCATTCATATACTTAGGGGGAGTATTGCATTTCTTGTTGCATCTGCATTTTTGCATTTAACCCTTCCCATGGTTTATTTTGGTTATACCAAAGGGGGAGATAGTTTGCCAAAGAGGGAGAATATCATTCAATCAGTGCATGCAGATTCCTTTTGATCATCTCTACCTCATGCTATTGTTGAAACTCTTAAAGGGGGAGAATCATGTTCTTGCAAGGGGGAGAAATTGTCTTAATTTTTTTATACATGCTATAATTTCTCAAACTATTTTCTTTTTGATGAAGTCAAAGGGGGAGAATAGTTTGAGTCATCAGAATGACTTTCATAAGAATGTACTGCATCATCAGAATGACTCACTGTGTATTGTTGCCATCATCAAAAAGGGGGAGATTGTTGTGCCCCTGGCCCCTATGGCTTGTGGTTTTGATGATTGGCTTTAGGGGTTTGTGATTATTGGTTTTAATGTGAGTTAATCACTGTGAGTCACCTTGGTTTCATTCAGTCATTCTTATATTCAGTCTGTCTTTCAAATGTTCATTCAGTCTTTCATATGTTCAGTCAGTTTATCTGCTTACACTGTGAGTCATTGCAATTGAAGTTCAGATTGTCGTATCTGCTGCATAAAGCATTCATATGCATTTATAGAGTCTATACATTGATTGGCAGTAAGTCTGTACATTGAGCGTCTCTTGGAAGTCCATATAGTGCATTGCATTGGCTAAGTGTATACACTGTCAGTCTCATTTAGAGTCTAAGATAAAGTCTGTACATCGGACTGTTACAGCAAGTCTCTACAGACTTCACCGTCTCTCTCAGCGTCTTAAGCATCTTAGGCTAAGTCTATACATTGCTGAGCCATTCGACATGTCTGCACATTGGGCTTTCACGTGAAGTCTACACATTGGTCTCTACTTGAAGTCTATACATTGGCTAAGGGTCTTCAAGTCCATACATAATCGTCTGATGCATATTGATTAACAAGAATTCTGCTATGAGGTAGTACATTGTATGTCCGTACTGTTTCTGTCATACTTCATGCTGTTTGTGCTTTCAACACGCCGTGTCGTCCCTTCGTACCTCGTGTTGTTTTAAGTGTCTGTTGTTGATTGTCTTCGTGCTGTTTACTGAAGCAGCTCGAATTGTTCTAATATACTTCGAGTCATTTTTCCTGTGAACCTCGTGTCGTTTTCCTCAGTATCTAGTTGCTCATCTCGTATCATCCTCTTTATGTTTGCTCTTGTATTTTCGTGTCACTTACTGTAGTTACTCGAATCATCTTCCTGCCTTCACTGTTTAATCGCGTGTCATTGTAGCCGTTCATGTCTTCTGTCTTCGTGTTGATTTTACTTCGTGCACTCTTCTCTAAGTTCAAGCGCATGTCTGTGCTGTCTCCATGTCGTCCTTAGTTCGAGTCGGTTCTTTGTTATTTCCATCTTCGTGTTGTTCTTCCTAGACCTCGTGTCTTTCTTGTGTTGAAACCACACTTCGTGTTGGTTTCTGTTTTTCGTCTTCGTGTTGTGGTCAGCTCGTGTCGTTCTCTTTGCTATTTGTTATGTCGAGTTGCTTTTTACTTCGTGTCATTTTCTTTATAGTGTTAAGCGTTATTAGTATGTATCTTGTGTCGGTCTCTTCATAGTGTTTGTTTTGTTACAGTGACACTTCGTGTCATTCTCGTTTTACCTAGTGCTGTTTTCATCTGACCTCGTGTCATGCTCTCCTTGTCTCATACTATAGTAATCTTGTGTTCTCGTGTCATTTACTGTAGCTACTCGAGTCATATTCCTGCTTTCTTTGTTTTATCACGTGTCGTTTCACCTCATGTCGTTCTCTCTGCTATTTATTATGTCGTGTTGTTTCTTTGTATTCGTGTCTTCGTGTTATTCTTGTGTTTATGACCTCGTGTCGTTCTCTGTGTAGTACTTGTTTTGTCACCTTTGAACCTCGTGTCGTTCTATGTGTAGTGTTTATTTTGTCACCACTGTATCTCGTGTCATCCTCAGTGCAGTGCACCTCTTGTTGTTTCTATACACCTCGTGCAGTTTTAGGTTCTGGTGCCCTGAGTTTTAATCGTGTTAATTCCTTGCAGGAGAAGAAGAAGGTGGTCCGAGGAAATATTCCCGAGTGACTGGCAGCACGTGATCCGAGGCTGAAATGAAGCCTACTGAGAGACTGCCACGTGGTCCGAATACTTAGGGCTGGAAATGTGGAGGTCACACGTCAGGGGTGATGATGATGCTGCTGCTATATATATGGGTCTTCATCCTCTGAAGAAATTATCGAAGAAAAAGCCTTGAGAGTAGAAAGCCCTTCGATCCAGAAGAAAAGAAGAGAGTAGAGAAGAGAGTGAGAGTGAGAGCAGAAGAAGAAAAAGAGAGAGAGATAGTGCCAGTGAGAAGAGAAGAAGAAGAAAAGAAGAGTGGTAGAGTGAGAGAAGCTGCAGAAGTAAAAAGAGAAAGACAGAGAGCTCGCGAGTGAGAGAAGGAAGCAGAGAAGAAAAGGAAGAGAAAGAAGAAGAGAGAACGAGAGATGGGAAGCTTCATCTGAAGACTTGTTCCTACTGGACCGTGGATCAGATCCAGGCCAGTCAGCTCCATTGAGAGCCACATTTGTGTTTTCATCTTTTACAACTTTCTGATTGTTGTGTTATTTTCGTTTATTGTTTTTCCTTTGTTTTTCTGATTATCTTTGGTCTTCCGATTGTCCTGTTGGGGATCGGGTTCCTCCTGTTGATTCAGGAGAAGGGAGATCTGATCTCCGGGTTGCAAGTGATAGGTTGTCACTTGTGGGTTCCCTCTGGTTAGAGGAAGGGAGGCTAGCCCTCCGGTTCTGGGCTTGTGGTTGCAAGTCCAGGTGTCCCTCCGGTTGGGAGGAAGAGAGGTCTTCGACCTCTGGTTTGCTGGTGACTGGAAGTCACCGGTTGGTTCCCTCCTGGTCTGGAGGAAGAGAGACTTCGGTCTCTGGTTTCCAAGTGGCTGAAAGTCACTTGGGGTGTCCCTCCGGTTGGGAGGAAGAGGGGAGCGTGTTCCCCTGGTCAAGCTGTTTGGCAGCATTTGTTGCAGACTGAGTCTGCGGTTTCTAGCGTGAGCTAGTGGAATCCTCACTCCGGTTGGGAGTGAGGGGTGGATGTAGGTCTGGAGGACCGAATCACCTAAAAATCTATTGAGCAGTGGTTTGATTGCTTGAGTTGCTTCCGCTAGATGCTTGAATAGGCACGCTCCATCTGCTTGTTATTTTGTTTAATCAAATTTGCTTAATTCCGAAACTTGCCTGGCATCTGAGTTTTTGAATTGGGCATTATTCGTAGCAGGATACATTCACCCCCCTCTGTATCCGGGCATAGCACCCTAACATTAAGTCCATACACTTGTTGCTGACAAGTCTATACATCGCATAGCATGCATGTGTTAAATTCTATACATTGCTGCTGAACTCAAGTCTATACATTGGTTGCTGCATTGCACGCACACTCAAAGTCTACACATTGCATGTTAGCATGCTCACACACACTAAGTCCATACATGAGCAAAGTCTGCACATTGCTGTCTTTACCTACGTTCAAAGTCTGTACATTTCTCAATGGCTGTGCAATCCTTCAAAGCAAGTTTGTACATTGTTTATACATTGCACGTAGAGTCTACACATTCGTCTGCATGCCTGAGCATCCATTGTTGTTGTGCATACTTTGATAGATGTAAAGTCTATACCTTGCTATCTGCATTTGTGCACTCCTTCGATATAAGTCTATACATTGCTTCATGCATTGCACAAAGTCTGCACATTGTGTGTTGCTATGCTCACACATCATTTGAGTAAGTCTGCACAATGGTGCACGCTGAGTCTGCACATTGTTGCATGCTAATTCTGCACACTAACAGCATGAAAGTGCATTCAACTTTCATTGTGCACACTTTACTATATGCATATTGCATTAAACTGTCTTGCATGCAGAGTCATGCACATCACACACAAAGTCTGTTTTGCATACATGCACTCAAGTCTACACATCATGCATTCAGGCTTACGTGTTAAGCACAGAATGTATGTGCATCGTTTGCACACTGCACGCAAGTCAGTACACTCGTGCTGGTCTGTCTATGCATTCACTCTGAATGTATATACTTATGCATAATGCAAACTGCATCTCATGCACTTAAAGTCTATACACTCTCTCCTGCACACCTGTTGTCAGCTTCGCATCCATTCAAGAGTCTGCACACTTGGTCTGCTTCACAAGCACCCAAGTCTATACACTCTTTATGTCTGCATCATATGCTAGCAAAGTCTGCAAAGTCTATACTTTGTTGTCACACTACAAAGTCTATACATTGCTGCCGCATTACAAAGTCTATACACTATTGTCGCATTGTAAAGTCTATACGTTGCAAAGTCTACACACTGCATTGCACACTACAATGTCTGTACATTCAACCTTAAGCTGATAATTCTCTTTGACTGACTGACAGGGACTCTTTGCAAAGATTAATGATTGGCTCGTGATCCAAGAATGGATAAGGCGCCCAGATTGTGACACGTGTACAATAGCGAGCCAGGATGCTGCCACGTGATCAAGGTGCTCTGGGCGGGAAATGTGGAAGCCACACGCCCTCCTAATTGTTGCTGGTATAAAAGGAACACTTCTTCCTCAGAAGAAGACCGGATGGTGAAGCTCGAGTAGACAAAGCTGTAGCAGCCGAGAGCCATCGAGAGTAGAGAAGAAAAAGAGAAAGAAGAGAAGAAAAAGAGTGAAGAAGAGGAAGAGAAAGAAATAGAGTGAAGAAGAGAAAGAGAAAGAAAGAGAGATAGAGTGATCGGAAGAAGACGAAGAGTAGAGAGGAGAGTAGACATTAAGAAGAAAAGAAAGGAGGGGCAGAGAGAAGCTTCATTCGAAGATGTGTCCTCACTGGACCGTGGATCAAATCCAGGCCAGTCAGCTCTTTGAGAGCCGTATATGCATTTCATTGTTTATAGCTTTCAGTCGCTGTTGTTACTTGTTTTTGTTTCTCTTTTGAACCTTTTATCAAGCTGTTAGTCAGCGGTTTTGTAGAGAGTATTCCTATGGACAGCAAGCTGTGTTGCTCAGCGGGGCGAGGTGGATACCTCGGACAGCAAGCTGTGTTGCTCAGCGGGGCGAGGTGGATACCTCGGACAGCAAGCTGTGAGGCTCAGCGGTTGTATGGCAAGCTGTGATGCCCAGCCGTTCAAGTTGTGAGTCAGCAGAAGCCACACTCAGGTTTGAGTGTGGGGTGGACGTAGGTCTGCAGACCGAACCACCAAAAAATTCTCTCATCTACTGTGGTTTGATTTCTTCTATCTGATTGGCGCTAGATGAATGCTTAGGTACGCTATGCATATTTGCTTACTTGTTGAACATAAGGTTTGATTCTTCTCTTGATAGAGTCTGTTTGTATTAGGAAGTTTTAATTGGGAGAAAATTTTAAAGGGTAGATTCATTCACCCCCCCTCTGAATACATAGCACCGAACCCAACAGACACTTTTTCACGAGAGTTCCGCCTTACTCCTGGTGAAAGTGTCGACACCGTAGGTCGACACTTTCTGCCAGCGTCCTATATTTCAACGAAAGGCAGAAACTCCACAGATAAGTGTCGACCCCTAAGGTCGACACTTTTACTGACAGCAGCAAGTCTTAAATAACTCCAAATGAAACCTTCACAAATCAAATACATATGGCAATGTTGATCAAGGGAGTTCATACAACTCAGATAAATATGGTTAAGCATGAATTTTTACCTAGATCATTCCATTCAGTCAAGATCCAAATAGTCAAGTATTCATACCTTGGCCTTGAGAGTTTGAGTGAAAAATTCCACAACTAACCTGCATTCTATTTCCCATTCAAATTAAGGTCTCCATGTATCAACTGAAACTTTCTCAATCATCACCCAGTGAGTTCCACATACATAACATCCATTCATATTGCTGTTCACCGAATGACCTATTTACTCATTAGTTATGTCCATCAGTCGAGCTTAATCAACAATAGCTCACGTCAACATTCAATATTCAATCAAGTTGATTCGGATCAGCCTTTTTCAAATAGAGCATTCTTACAAATCAAGCATCCAAGTGTGAAATTCAACAACCTCATCATTCATCAAATATGTATATTAATGTGAATCAACCACAATGAGTACTCAAGACATTTCATACATGATCTTCGTCAAAACAGTCCGGGGCACAACCGCTAGAATAAACCATTGTAACATGGACAGAATCTTCGTTGACAATGGTAGTGCCCCTGATGTATTATCCTATGAATGTTTCCTCAAAATGGGAGAGAATCCATCTAAACTCCGCCCTAATCGAACCCCCCTCTGTGGGTTCAACGGCCAGGCTACTTATCCCGAGGGAGCACTGAGCATGCCGGTTACTGTCGACACCCCGCCCAAAATCGTTACGGTTATGGTAGACTTCATCGTGATTAAGGGGATGACGGCATACAACGCCATCTTCGGTCGAGGCATTCTCAGCCGAATGAGAGCGGTGCCCTCTACCTTTCACCAAAAGATGAAGTTCCCAACCAAATATGGCGTGGGGGAAGTTCGAGGTAACCAGGCATTGGCTAGACGGTGCTATAAAGTCTCTGTTGATGCCACTAGGCCGGAAGGGAAGAATAAAGGGGTAAAGGGAGCCAAGGAGGGACCCACAACTTCTGAGCCTGGTGGTGAGTTGCTAACGATCTTCCTTAACGGTGACCCGACTCTAGGAGTGAAGATTGGAGCCGAGCTCCCACTTGAGGAACAAGAAAAGTATAAAGATTTCCTTGCGCAGTACATCCGAGTCTTTGCATGCTCTGATGAGCACCTTCCCGGGATCCCGGGAGACGTGGTGATGCACAAGCTCAACCTCGACCCAACGGCGATGCTAGTACAATAGCACAAGAGAAAGCACGCCCCAGAGAAGCAAGCGGTCATCAAGGAGCAAGTCATCAAGGGGTAGAAGACTGGCCTCTTTCGTCCGGTTCTATACCCCACATGGCTCGCCAATGCCGTCTTGGTACCAAAAGCCTCCGAGAAACGGCGGATGTGCGTGACTTCACCGACCTCAACCAGGCCACCCCGAAGGACTGCTACCCGTTGCCGATCATCGATCAACTGGTCGATTCAACCTCTGGCAATGAGCTGCTCAGCTTCCTGGACGCCTACTCCAGCTACCATCAGATCAGGATGGACCCGGAGGACATCGAGAAGACCGCCTTCATCACCAACTTCGACGTACACTGCTACACCCGGATGCCGTTCGAGTTAAAGAATGCTGGAGAAACATATCAGAGACTGATCAACCACATTTTAGAAGGACAGCTCGGTCGGAACGTCGAGGCCTATATTGATGATATGCTCGTCAAAACACCGAAGGCCCAAGAGCACCTCGCCGACTTAGCCGAGACCTTCGACACCGTCCTAAAGTGCAACATGAAGCTCAACCCCGCCAAGTGCGCCTTCGGAGTCAGATCCAAGAAGTTCCTAGGCTTCCTAGTCACTCAGCGTGGAATTGAGGCCAACCATGGCAAGGTCCAGGCCATCCTGGACATGAGACACCTACCTGCATCAAGGACGTCCAACGCCTAACGGGGCGCATTGCTGCACTCAACCGTTTCCTATCTCGGGCGGCCGAATGATGCTTACCCTTCGTCAAACTATTAAGGGGACCCAAAATGGCATCAGCTACGTTCGCATGGGATAAGGAATGTTAGAAGGCATTAGCTAAACTTAAGGAATTCTTGGCCTCGCCCCCGGTGCTGTCCAAACCAGTCCAAGGTGAAGCTCTACACCTCTACCTCTTGGTGACCCCTTCTACTGTAAGCTCGGTCCTGGTCAGGAACGACACAAGAGTCGAGAGACCAGTTTACTATGCCAGCAAGGTGATTAATGAGGCCAAAAGAAGGTACCCCGCAACCGAGAAACTCGTGCTAGCGTTGGTTACCTCGGCCAAGCGCCTCTGACCCTACTTCCAAGGGCACTCCATCGTCATATTGACCGACGAACCCCTGAACAAGATTCTCTTTCGAAGCCTTGGGATGCCTCGTCAAATGGGCCTTCATGCTCGGGGCCTACGATATTTCATATGGCCCCCGCTCGGCTATTAAAGGACAGGCTCTCGCGGACTTCATCGTTGAAAGTGTGGTCCCGATTAAAGAAGCACTTCCACCAGCGTCCGAGCCTACCTGGGATTTATTCGTCGACGGATCCTCCAATTCAACAGGAAGCGACGCCGGTATTCTCCTCAAGTCCCCCGAAGGAGAGGAGCTACGGTATGCCCTGAAGTTCAACTTCTAGGCGTCCAACAACGCCTCCGAGTATGAAGCAGTTACCTCGGGAGCCAGGATGGCTCGATGACTGGGGCCCGAACGAGTCAGGATCCACATCGACTCCCAACTAGTCACTAGCCAAATCAACGGTGATTATGAAGCTCGGGAAGGACAAATGGTCAAGTACCTCCATGCGGTCAAGAGGATGGCCCAACTCTTTGAGAGCTTTGAGGTAGTCTGAATAACTCGGGAGGAAAACTCCCGAGCGGACGACCTCTCTCGACTGGCTTCCTCACTCGACCCCACAAGTACACGATCGGTCCTCCTCGAAGAGCTCGGGCAATCGAGCATTGAGTCTGAGATTATGACTGTTAACCCGGCACCCTCGAGCGACTGGCGGACCCCCTACATATCCTAGCTCCGGGATTCTCACGAGCCTACCGATCCACAAGAGGCTCAGAAACTCAAGTACCAAGCTTGGCGTTTCATCATGCTAGATGGTGCCTTGTACCGAAGAGCTTTCTCATGTCCCCTCCTCAAGTGCATCAGCACCGATGAAGCCAGCAGAGCGATTCAGGAAGTACACGAAGGCATCTGTGGAGTGCACCAAGGAGGAAGATCACTCGCCAGGATCTTGCTACGATAGGGTTACTGGTGGCCCACTCTCCAGCGTGACTGCTCGACCTACGTGCAGAAGTGTGATCGATGTCAGTGCTTCAACCACCTGATTCATCAGCCCACTATGAAGCTCATCACCCTTGCCGAGCCGTACCCTTTCGCTCGGAGGGGGATCGACATTCTGGGGCCGTTCCCTACAGCTCAAGCTCAGAAGAAGTTCATCATCGTCGCCATCGACTATTTCACCGAATGGATCGAGGCCGAAGCCACCACCAGGATCACCGAATCAGTCGTATGGAGTTTTGTTTGGAAATCGATCATCTGTCGCTATGGTGTCCCCTGGGTGATTGTGAGTTACAACGGTCGGCAATTTGATTCTCATTACTTCAGAGACAGATGTGCCGACTTAAACATTCGCAACCACTTCACTTCGGTAGCCCACCCTCAGGCTAACGGACTGGTCGAGAATGCCAATAAGACTATCTTGAAAGGCATCAAAACCTGGCTCAGAAAAGCCAAGGGAAGCTGGCTCGAGGAATTGCCAAGAGTACTATGGTCGCACCGAACTACTCCAAGAACGCCTACTGGTGAAACACCTTTTCAACTGGTGTATGGCACGGAAGTCATAATTCCGTTGGAGGTTAGTAATCCCTCTCTCTGAGTCGTCCACTTCGAGCCTGAGGTAAACGAGCAGAAATTACGAGAGAACCTCGACTTAGCGGACGAGATCCGAGAGAATGCAAGGATCCGAGCAACGGAATACCAACGGCGCATCACTCGATACTACAACAGCAGAGTCTAAGACAGACACTTTCAGCCAAGGGACTTCATCCTGAGAAAAGCCAAAGCATCTCGACCACTAGAGGCTGCGGAGAAGCTGGCCCCTACCTGAGAAGGACCCTACCGAGTGGTCGAGACGTTCGAGAAAGGAGCATACCGATTGTCCACCATGGAAGGAACACCCGTCCCTCAGACGTGGAACGCGACAAATCTTCGCATGTTCTACTTTTGAGTATTTGGCAAGCATACATATGTAAGCAAAGTAGAATAAACGCCATTCCTCTCTTCTTATTAAACTTTGGTGTACATCAAGTAGGCCGTAGCCAGTATAGTGTACATATATAAAAAAATTACATCCCGTGGTGCTATAACGCGAGCAGAACGCTCGGCCGACCCAGTAGGCGCTCCCACGTCCAGCCACTGACTCTGCCTCGTGCAGAAATTGGCTCGGATAAGGGATCACCGGCTTCGTTGGTTTGAGAAAGCTCAGAGGAAAAAGGAAAAGAGGGGAAACAACAAGAAGAGGAGAGGAAGGAATACAAGTGAAGGCCTCCTCTCTGCCAACTCTTTGGAAGGCAGAGAGTGTAGGCACCCTCTGAAGAGTGAAAGGGGAGGGAGAAAAAGGAAATGGCAGAGGTGGATAAGGAGGCAGGGGAAGGCCAGGAAAGGAGGGAGCTTAATTAGCTCCCCCCTCCCCTCAAATGACGTCGACAGGTCAGGGACAGAAGGGCGGCATGACGAGCCCTCTTCCCGAGTGGCCTCTGACTGACGAACCCTCTTCCAGACTGAAACAACAGGAGCTTCCCTCCTACCGCCATCTGCATCATCATCGTCTGAAGCACCTTCCATGCCCCGCAGCATAACGCTTCGCGGAAGGGAAAAATCACCAGGAACGGCCTTAAGCAATGAAAGGAAAAGGAGACGCCCCTCAGACCTTTTATAGGCCGAAGGGGGAGCTGATCGCCTTAAATGACTATCCCCTTACAAAACACACTACCAAGGCTTTCCCTGGGTTGGTTACCTCATTTCTCGATATTCCCCCAGCGGGACGTGCAAAGCGGCAAGTCATTAAGGGCGGTATGGAAAAATGGAAAGGTGCCAGCGCCATGTCAGTTATTTGATAGATCGGCACACGCAAGATCTGTAGAAAATCGGTGCCTTCTTCAAACGACTATGGATACGATAGTCAAATTACACCAAAAGCGGTAAGAAACAGTCAATTCGGCATTCAATACTGCCGCTATTATAGTTTCCAAAAAAGCCTTACTCGGCTACATATGAAAAAGAAAGAAAAAAGGAAAGATCTATTACATCAAACCTCAGGCCCATCTCCAAGCTCGACAGACAAGGCTTCTTTGGCACTAGATGATCTGCCCCCAGTGTTCTCGGTGACGGCCGACCCAGACACTGACCCCACCTGTGTGGGAACTGTCTCGACCGTGTGCCCTCCTGAAGATGCTGGAGTTGGTGGTCACTCGGACGGGGCCGAACTCACCTCTTCACTCGATGTGTAGTGGGAAGAGTCAGTGGAGCCCCAATCTGAGTCATAACGCTGACCGGAAGGAAAAACGAGCGTAGACGACTGGGCCTCTACCTCTAGGACGGCCCAATCGTAGCCTTGAGAGAAGCCCTTCTGGAGTCCCCGTCGGTAGCGTGACGCGTAGTAGGGAAAGGCCACCTGTTGCAGAGTTGCATGGTAAGCCTCTGAGCACTTATGTTGCTCGAGCGCTTCCTTCCCAGCCAGCTCCGCCTTCCTCTTGAGCTCAGCTATCCGCTACTCAGACTCGGACAGCTTTCTCTCGGCCTCGGACAACCTTCGCTCGGCCTCGGTCCGCGAATCCTCGACCACCCGAACTCGGTCCTCGAGCCCCTCTCGCTCAGCCCTCCATTGATCATTGCGCTCAACCTAGTTTCTGCGCTCCGACTCCAGTAGCTCACTCTTCCGGTCGACCGTGTGACAAGCCTGGGCCAGCTGCTCCGCCAAAGACCGAGCCTCCGCTTGGCTCGACTGCGCTAGCGCTCGGAGCGGGGCCGTCTCCCGGTGAAGGTCCCCAAGATCGAGGGTCAGACGCCCGACCTTCCGATCAAGTGCACCGCGGGTCCATGAGAGAGTCTCCCGCTTGGACTCCACCCGAGTGTACGCGTCTACTGCTTCAGCCCCCAGCTGGGCCAAGACCAGCCCTCCCTCCATAATCTGCTCAAATAGCGAAGAGGGGGGACCCTTCCGGACTTTTTCCCGCAAGTCTCGAGAAGCTAAGGAATGGCACGCCCGGTACAGAGGAGCCCGGACACTGAAGGTGCTGGTAGAGGGAGGGGAAGCTCTCACCGGAGCGACCGGGATCAGGGCATCTCTCTCGGGCAATCCCATCCCGAGGGCCCCACCGGTTGGCTCGGCATGAGCGGCCCCGCCGCGTACCTCCCCAGTTTTGGTCGACCAAGATCGAGTCGCCTCCCCCTGCGACCCTCCAGCCTTGACCGGCTCAAACCGGACCCCCTTGTCTGGCGGCCCCTCCGCTACGTTCGGCCCCTCAGCATCGGCGATGATCCCTCGTTCATCGGTACCCTCTTGTTCAGTAGAGGGGAGAGCCGGCAGGGAGTCTCCTCCGGATGGACGGACGACCTCCTCCTTGCTCGCCCGCTTCTTCTCAGTAGACTGAGCCTGCATTGAAGACCACAACAACTTGGCCACGGGATCCTTGCGCTTGCCCCCCCGGCGCTTGAAAACGTCATCCCGGGCCACCCGCTTGCCCTTGTCCCCGGCGCGGGACGAGCCCTCTAAGCTTGAAGATCGTCAGGAGCCGGCACCTCGTCCAAATTGATGATCTCCAATTCGGTCGACGGTGCCTCCACCTCAACCGCTCGCCTCGTGTCTAAACCACAGAAAGCAAACTAAGAGAAGGAAGGTTCTTACTCTGCAAGAAGGAAGACCAAGTTCCCGAACTCCTTACCTGTCGGCGACAGCACGCGAGAAAGGTAGCTCTCAATGTTGGAAGAAGTCACCAAATTAGCAGTCTCTTGGCGATTCTGCTGCAAAATGGCAGCCCCCTCTTCCACCTCCGGAGAGAACACGGTTTGCTTCGGAGGAATGTTCGGGTGGAAATTAGGCGCCGTCGGAAAATTCCAGACTACACCAACCGCCGATGGGCCCACCCATAAATATTGGGTCTTCCACCCTTTATGAGAGGAATCCTTCCCAGAGAGGGACACACAACTGCTTCCTCGCTTCGCTTGAATGAAGAAGAAGCCCTTCCCAGCATGAAGATTATCCTTCAACTCGAAGAAATAATAGAAAAGATCCAGCGAGGCGCGCACCCCACATTGGCCGCAAAGGAAAATGAAGGAGAAGATGAAGGTATAAGAGTTTTAGACCAGTTGGACAGGAGCCAGCCGATAGAACCGAAGCAACTCGGCAATAAAGGGATGATGGGGCAGACGAAAGCTGCATTTCCAGGCCAGGGAGAAAGGAGCAAAAGAGGAAAGAACGAGTGGACATGCTAGACTCATGAGGCTCAGGCGCCAGGAAATGAAACCGCCAAGGCAGCTCGTATCGACTCTCCAGTCGCTTCACTTCAGCCTCCCCCAGCTCACTACAGAGCGACTCCGGCGGCATCAAGAAAACCCTTGGGGTCCATTCTCTCTGCCACCCCCCATCCTCAGAATGATGATCTGTCATAAGACAGAGAAAAGAAGAAGGGAAAAGCTCCGAGCCAGAGAACTTTAGAGAAGAAAGGGAGCTTACGAATCGCCGCCTCAGGAAGCCCTTCTAGCTCCGACGGCTACAAAGATTCTCCACTCTTCCGAAACTATTCTCACAACGCGGGAGCCTCCGTCAAATATAACTACAAAGAGAGGCAAAACCCTAAAACCCCAGAGATAAAAGGACGCAAAAATGCGCAATGCCTAAAAACCCTGACGGGAGGCGGCGCAGCGTCCGATCTCCCGAGGAGGGGCCTTCTCTTACTCATCATAACATGCGTATTTTCAAGGTGAGACGTGTCATGTGGCCCCTACCAGAGAGATATCTTTACCCTACCAGTGCCACAAACTGTCCAGCCCAAATGCTACTCGTCCGAGCCTAATCTTGGCTTGGGAGTAGGAGGGGGACAAGTGGAGAGGGGAAATCTCACCGCCCATATGGAAAGGCCGAAAGATGTCCAACCCTGACCGAACGAGGCCCAACTCCTCAGAGTGGCAGCCCCCGGGCCCACTTACTGTAAAGCCCAAAAACTCACTCAGAACAAATGCTTCCTAGGCCGCCTTCGGGTTGGGAAGTCCGAGCATCAGTCGATCAGGAAAGCTCCCCCAGATCCCCCTATTCTTTGCCCCGACCCAGCACTTATCGCTCGGGAGACCACTCCTGAATAAGTGCCGTTCGCTCAGGCTCGCTGATGGAAGCTTATTGATACGGCCATTGCGAATCCCTTAACGGCAGGAAGCTCAATGGGACATGGGAAACCAAGAGTCCGCACGCCGTAAGGAGCCCGCATGAAGGACGTAACCCCCCCTGAAACTCCTCCGCTTAGAGGGATCAATTCGCATAACAGGCCACTATTTAAACAGGACATGCCCCAGTGCGATAAGGTAAGCCTAAGCAAGGCAAGAGCCAACAACCCTAAGCAGGAACCACTTCACCTTTTGGTGGAGAGGGATATTGCGCTCCCATTTTCCTCTCAACTCTCCTCTTCGCACCAGTGCTCTACTACCTATGCTGACTTAAGCATCGGAGGATCTTCCCTGGGGATCTATCCCAGGGCACCTCTGACTGGTTTTCCTTCTTGCAGTTTATACTTCAAGGGTACGTGGTCATTCCTTCCCCGCTCAGAGCAGCGCGAGATCACCCATGTTCAAGTAAGGTCAGGTTGGTGCATTTGCATTTAGCAAGGTCAGGTCGGTGCACATGTGTTAGCGATAGCATGTAAGGTCGATGCACATGTGTTAGAGATAGGCATAAGATATGTGCACATGAGTTAGAGTTAGAAGCATCAGGTCGGTGCACATGTGTCAGCGATAAAAACACAAGGGCTATGCACATAGCACTATCAGGTCGGTGCACATTCACATTCTAGTCTGTGAGGTCGGTGCATGTCTTCATTCCAGATCTGACAGGTCTGTGCACATCTCCACGCTAGTCTAGAAGGTCAGTGCATGAGTATAAGACTTGGACTATCAGGTTGGTGCACCTTTTGTAGTTGCCTGAAGTCAAGTCTGTGCATCTACTGTAGCATTCACTCCAAGATCAATGCATCTTGTTTAAACATCAGTGCATATAAAAAAAAATTGAGCATTCATTGTTGTCTAAACTTATGGAGCATCTGAGATTTAATTCTTCAAATACTTATCTTCATAAGCCATATGTTGATCTGACTGCTAATAATCTCTAATATTGACTTGAAGGTCAAACAAACACATCAAGGATTAACCCTGTCATATGCTCGAGCACCTGAACTACATAAAGGCAGATCACATCTCTTGCACGTGGAATTTAAGTGAAGCTGATTAAGGGCATGTGATCCAAGGCAAGAAGTTGAACTAACACACTGCCACGTTGGATCGTCTCATCCTCCAGTTCCGACATGTGGCCTCGAAGTGCACTTTCTGATAAGAAATTTGGGCGGGAGTGTGTCGTCCATGCGCCCAAATCAAATTTGCTGGGGACTAAAGAGTTAGTGCTCGATTGGCTATAAAAAGGGACCTGAGCTCTCAAACGAACAAGAGAAGAAGTGTGAAGCACATCGAAGAAGCAAGAAGTTCTGAGTCTTCTAGAGTTCAGCAGAGAGAAAAGAGAGGGAAGAGCCAGTCATACAACAGTAAAGAGAAAGAGTGAAGTGATGAGGTGAAAATAGGGGATCGGAGAGTAGAGAAGTATTCTGAGAGCTGTGAGTGTTCAAGAGATCTGTGAATGGAGTCTCATTTGTCTCGACCTTTGGATCAAATCCAGAGTCGTTCTGCTCGAAGTGAGCTACAGATCGTCTTGAGTTTCTTCCTTGATTTTGTTCTTGCTATTTTCGATTTTACTATGATTTCTTAAGCTGTGTGTCAGCGGTAAGGAAGTCTTCCTTGGGAGCAAGCTGTGAGGCTCAACAGAGCAAGCTGTGAGGCTCAGTGGTCTGGGATCTATTCCCTAAAGCAGTGGATCATCAGTTTGTAGGGATCTATTCTCGAAAGCTGTGGATCAGTGATTTTCAAGCTATGTGTCAGCGAAAGCCTTGCTCAATTGAGTAAGGGGTGGTCGTAGATCTCTAGATTGAGATCGAACCACCTTAAAAACTTTTTTACAGTGCGTGTGCTCATGTCTATCACACCTGCTACAGAAGTGTCGACACCACAGCCATTCCTCAGTAAAGGAAAGTCGATGCTACATTGCTGTCAAGGTTGAAGCACACAAATGGTCAGCGTAGGTCAACACAGTAAAGTCTGTGCATGTTCATGACTAGGTCATCATTAAGGTCGGTGCTTATTTTGTAGCAACCCTAATAAATGAATAATTGAAATGAATTAAAACATATATATTACAGAAGTAATATATATAAAAGGAATAGGGTTAATTGGACGAAAAAAAATAAATTAAAAATAACGCCTCTTATTAAGGCGTTAATTTATAAAGAAACGCCTCTATCCATGGCGTGAATAAAGAAAGGACGCCCACACCTACGGTCGTCAGTTCTCACGCGACCAAATGGGTAAGTAAAAGAAACGCCCCTATCTTGGGCGTGTTTTAAAACACGAAACGCCCTTTTTCAAGGCGCTTTTTAAGAAACGCCCTTATGCAAGGCGTTAATTAAAGAATACACGCCCTGACCAAAGTCGTTAATTCCATTCGGAACCGTTCGAACCCAGAACTTATCCAGGGTAAGTGATAACTATGAGGAAGAGTTCGAATGTGGTAATAACTCAATCTTGGAAATATTACTTCCAATCAAACACTACTTTTGTTAGAACTCCAAAATCCTATAAATAGTCTTGATCGACCAAACCCTAAACCTATTTGATCGTTCTGCTGCTGCAAGGTAAGTGAAGAACGTATGTTCTTCTTATTTTCTTTTGCCCTCTGTTTCGACTGCATGAAGAACTGATAATTCTTCATTGTCTTTTCTTTGTAGGAGGCTCCACAGCCACTGCCGAAGAACAAGGTAATGTTCTTCAAACCGTTTTCCTAAACTTCGGTTATATCTTCATACTCCCTCCTTTCTTCCCCTACAGGTTGATTGAAGATCATCGTCGCCATCATCTTCATCAACTGAATTTTTCTTCTTCCTGTCCGATCTGCATACGGCTGCTATTAGAAGCTTCAGTGTGTTCTTATCAAGTCATTCACGTGTTCCATCTCCAGATATCAATTAAGGTAGGATTTTCTCAAGTTATTGTAGCCCAAATAAGAATTAATGCAAGATATCTATACATAAGCATGGCATGCATACTGTTTATAAGGTTTTTATTACGTTCTCTGCAATATTTTGAAAGAAACGCCCTTGATCAGGGCGCTAATTTAAAATACACGACCATGCAGTGGTCGTCAATTTAATATTTGACGCCATGTGCGCAGGCGTTAATTTCATAAGACTCACCTGAAAATTGATAATTGATCCTGTTTAAAATTCAATAAATTATGAAATATAGATTCTAATATCTTGCATACCCCTACCTGTGAATTCCTGTTATACTGCAACGACATGTCTCATGTCCCTTGAAACTTTATTTCCTGTAATATTGTAAAATTCTTGAAATTCACGACTTGGACAAAGTCGTTTTCCATATTTTAACGCCCCAGAACAAGGCGTGAATCTGAAAAGTAACGCCCCTTCCTAGGGCGTGTATCTGTTAAAATCCTGAAATTTACATATTCTGTAAAATGGAATTAGAAAGTAACGCCCCTTCCAAGGGCGCGTTTTTGATCTCAACTTTGAATAAACGCCCCCAGGCAAGGCGTGTTTTTGATAAATTAATGAAATAATGAAAATTCTGCAAATTCGCAATATATGTGAACGCCCTCATGTTAGGCGTTAATTATTCAATACACGACTTTACCCAAGTCGTTATTTTACTGTAACCTGATTTCGTCTTGATTCTATTATCGATGGTTTCATATTATACATATATATATATTATATATATATATATATATATATATATATATATCGGCACTATTCTCCATTCCGTGAGTATAGTCCCACTTTTTACGTTGATTTATCAATCACACTCAACTCTCATTGACATACGAGCTCTCCATTGGACATTCCGTTCCTTTGGACTAGCGAGTTAGTCATAGAGACCTCCGTAAGACTCCTCGTAGCCTTGGATTCCGTCAAGGCCGACTGAGCTGGTTGTACCCTAAAAACCCATTACACGATCCTTGCCATGTCAATCTAAAGAAACATGGTATACCGGCCCTTATGATTATACAAAGAGTATATCATAAGAAATTCTTAATGGGATGATGATATCATGCCATATCATGTCGTTCTTGTAAACCCCAATTCTATGATAAGAATGAGGGTATCTTGCTTGATCTTATGTTCATGTGGACCTCAATTCTATATAAAGAATGTCCATATCGATTTATCATGGTACCTAAGTTAAGGGAACCATATTCTACCTAGTTTTATCGAACTCGTGATTATACCGTTATTATCATCATTCTACGGCCTTTGTCATATTTTTGGACTCTATTCTATCAATGTTGTCATACGTATCTACAAGCTTGATTATTGAAATTCTATATTGGCTATATAAACAAGAGTGGATGTCAAAACACATGATAAATGCCTGCGCATATAGGGCCCGATCTGGTCCTGGGAGGAGCACCCGAAAGTACTTGTGCCCATGGGAGTTAAAATGATAAGGTATCTGGCATTATACCGAGTACTTGACTTGCTTGATTGGACATTCCACACACATCTTGTACTTGACTCGTACTTGACATGAAATGAAATGCGTGGCCCGAAAAAGGGTAATTTACTTGCTTGCTTGATACATGATAGCCAAAGTTCTTGACATGATTTGTTAACTGTACTTGCTTGAATATCTCGAATAAACTTGTTATCTTGTTGAAAGTTCATGATAAGTTCATCTTATTTCCTTGATACTACATTCTATCTATCCTGTCGTGTTATGCGAGCATGCATAGCTTTATTGCATTCATAAAAATGTAATTACTTAAACCCCTCGCTAGTACTTGAGATATAATTTCCTACTGAGCGTTCGCTCATTCCGTTTGTCCCTTTGTACTTTTCAGGTAAGTCCGACGACGATGGAAGTCAATCGGATGGGAATGGTCAAGAGTGAAAGTGATAGAGCTTCTACAAGTGTCGTCTAGTTGGTTCTATAGTTTTCTCGAGTCAACTATGTACTTTTCTTTTTGTTAAACAGAGTATTGGATTTGTAATAGTCTATACATTATGAAATAAGGATTGGGTTATCTTGCTATTTTGCGCATCTCTGTCTTCGTGTCGAATACACGACCACTCTGATTGACATGATTGATATAGACACGTCACGCATCTCCGGGTATCTTCCGCGCTCGGGGCGTGACAGTCTTTGTGGTATCAGAGCCTAAGGTATTCAATTCCTAGGAAACCCAAGTCCAAGGATAGGTTTCAAAACCTTTAACCAAGTGAGAGTGGGTAGAACCAAGGGTTAAATGATCAATGAGTCCTTTATAAGATCATAGTGATATAATACTAACATAGCTATTGTAATTGTAGGATAATGGCTGCCGAACGTGCTCAATGGCGCAACATGCAGCGTACCCTTCAAGGGATGACCCAAGTGCTACAACAGGTAGCACAAGGTGGTGCTCCACGAGCTGGAAGCTTACACCAAGCATTCAAGAATATGAATCCCCCGAAGTTCATGGGATCGACCGATCCAGATGATGCCGAGCATTGGGTTCGGGAGATTGAACGTATATTCCGTGTTATGCAATGCACGGATCAGGACAAAGTCTTATTAGCTACTTTCCAGTTAGAAAAGGATGTTAGATGCTGGTGGGAGTCGATTGAAGCTACAATTGACCCAACTCAAGTTACATGGGGAGAATTCGTTGAATATTTCAACGCCAAATATTTCTCTGATAGGGTCCAGGAAAAGAAGGCCGCCGAATTTGCCGCATTAAAGCAAAGATCTTTATCGGTGGCTGATTATGAAGCACAGTTTTCTAGACTGTCTAGATATGCTAAGCATTTAATTAGCACGGAAAAGATGAAAGCCCGTAGATTTCTTAATGGGCTTAGGCCCCACTACATTACTCAACTGGCGCCTATGGATATTCAAGTTTATACTGAAATAGTGCGCCGAGCTCAGTTGCTTGAAGATGCCACGGAACTATCTGATAGGATCCGTGGGAAAGACAAAAAGGAGCAAGTCACAAGTTCGGGTTCTTTTAAACCCAACTTTAAGAAGAGGCCCAATAATGGAGGTTCTTCCTCTCAAGATCAGAAGTTCAAGAAATCCAAGTCTTTCTCTATCACCACTACACCTTCAAACGTAGTATGCAAGCATTGTGACAAGGCTGGTCATAAAACAGAAGAATGCTGGAGGAAATTAGGAGCATGTCTCCGTTGTGGGAGTCGTGAACATCGGATTCCCGATTGTCCATTAATGAATGACCAAGACGGTGAGGGTAAACGCCCAGTGACAAGGAACGCGCGTCTTCATGCAATCCAAGAGACCGAAGCAGAAGAAGAAGGCGGATTGGTGGAAGGTACATTAAAAATTTGTTCCAAATATGCACATGTCTTATTTGATACGGGTGCATCGCATTCCATTATTTCCAAGAAGTTTACTGACCCATTACCTCTAGAACCAGAATGGATGAAGTTAATATTGTCTACTCCTCTCGGAAACGAGACGGATATCACACATCATTACCAAAACTGTGAGGTATTGGTTCGAGGAAAGAATTTTCCTATTGATCTTATCTGCTTAGATCTAAAAGAGTATGATGTTATACTAGGAGCAAATTGATTATCCAAATACCAGGCAACGGTTGATTGCCGTGATAGCAAGATTGTTTTCAAGGAATTTCCGGAACTGACTTATACTAGTCCTAAGAGTCGAAGCAAATCCCCTCTTATTTCGGCTCTTCGAGCAAGCAAGCTCGTCAAGAAAGGATGTGTATCCTTCCTTGCTTTTGTCACTATTAAAAAGAAACCAAGATAGAGGACATTCAGGTAGTGCGAGAATTTCCAGACGTATTTCGGAAGAATTACCGGGATTACCCCCGCAAAGAGATGTGGCCTTTACCATCGACTTAGCCCCTGGTGCTGGTCCTGTTTCAAAGGCACCCTATAGAATGTCCCCTGCAGGACTAAAAGAATTGAAGAAGCAATTGATGGAATTGATTCAAAAAGGGTTCATTAGACCAAGTACTTCCCCGTGGGGAGCCCCAGTCCTATTTGTAAGGAAGAAGGATGGATCCATGAGATTGTGTATCGACTATCGACAGTTGAATCATCTTACTATCAAGAACAAGTATCCACTGCCGAGAATCGATGAATTATTTGATCAGATTTCTGGATCCAAACATTTCTCCAAGATTGATCTCAGGTCTGGTTATCATCAATTGAGGATTAAAGACGAAGATATTCATAAAACTGCATTCAGAAGTAGGTATGGCCACTATGAATTTGTTGTTATGCCTTTTGGACTAACAAATGCCCCTGCTGCCTTTATGCAGTTGATGAATAGCATATTCAGGCCTTATCTAGATCAATTTGTGGTGGTTTTCATTGATGATATATTGATATATTCCAAGACTAAGGAAGAACATGAAGAGCATTTGAGGATTTCATTACAAATCTTGAGGACAAATCAATTATATGCTAAGCTCAGCAAATGCGAATTCTGGCTTGAAGAAGTGGCTTTTCTCGGACATGTGATATCCAAGGATGGATTATCTGTAGATCCGTCAAAGGTTGAAGCAGTTAGGAAATGGGAAAGACCAACCAATGCTAGCGAGATCAGAAGTTTCTTAGGCCTTGCAGGCTATTACAGGCGATTCATCCAAGACTTCTCAACAATCGCCGTGCCACTTACAAGGTTAACTCGTAAGGAGATCCGATATGAATGGAGTGAGGAATGTGAAAGAAGTTTCCAAACTCTCAAAGATCATCTCACTACAGCTCCAGTGTTAGCTCTACCGACAGAAGGAGAGAAATTCGAGGTCTACACTGATGCTTCTGGCATTGGCCTTGGATGTGTCCTAATGCAACAAGGAAAGGTCATAGCATACTCTTCACGTCAGCTGAAGAAGCATGAGGAGAATTACCCCGTCCATGACTTAGAACTGGCCGCGGTAGTATTTGCCCTAAAGATATGGAGACACTACTTATATGGAGCACAGTTTACTGTATACTCCGATCACAAAAGTCTCAAATATCTATTTTCACAAAAGGAGCTAAACATGAGACAAAGACGCTGGCTAGAATATCTCAAGGACTTCGACTTCAATATACAATACCATCCCGGAAAGGGTAATTATGTTGCTGACGCCCTTAGTCGAAAGCCGAGAGCAATGATAGCAAATTGTATGATGCAAGAATGGAGGTTACTTGAACAATTCTCCGAGCTCAATATAAGCTTGGACACGGAATCCAAAATTGTCACACTATCTCATGTAAGCATACAGTCAGATTTGTTATCTGAGATACAAACACTTCAGGATGATGATCCTATATTAGTAGAAATCAAAGGCAGATTAGAAGGACAATCTGATTTTCAACTAACTTCTGATGGAAGATTATCGTTCAAAGATAGAACTTGTATACCCGATTGTCCGGAATTAAAGAAGAAGATCTTAGATGAAGCTCACAGATCAAGATACACTATTCATCCTGGATCAACTAAAATGTACCAAGATGTAAAGAGGAACTTTTGGTGGCCCAATATGAAAAGAGAAATAGCGGACTATGTATCACGCTGTCTCACATGCCAACAGGTCAAGGCGGAACACCAAAAGCCTGCGGGAAAACTACATCCTCTAGATATTCCTAAGTGGAAATGGGAGGATATTGGTATGGACTTCATCATGGGTTTGTCTAAATCTAAAGGAAGACATGATGGAATCTGGGTTATCATTGACCGATTGACTAAATCGGCACATTTCTTGCCAATCAAAAGCCGATGGTCAATTGATGTGCTAGCTGCACTGTACATCAAGGAAATAGTCAGGATACATGGAATTCCTGTCTCAATCGTGTCTGACAGAGATCCCCGTTTTACTTCTCATTTTTGGAAGGGATTACAACATTCGTTGGGAACAAGGCTCAACTTTAGTACTGCTTTTCACCCACAAACGGATGGTCAGACCGAGCGAACTAATCAAGTTGTTGAAGATATGCTGAGAGCATGCATTATTGACTTTGGAGGAAGCTGGCATGACCACTTACCTTTAGTTGAATTTGCATATAATAATAGCTACCAAGCTAGTATCCAAATGGCACCTTTCGAAGCCTTATACGGAAGGAGTTGCCGATCTCCCATATGTTGGAACGAAGTTGGAGAGAAACAACTATTAGGTCCAGACATGGTAAGGGATACAACTGAGAAGATACAGGTAATCAGAGAAAGATTACAAGTTGCTCAGACAAGGCAAAAGGCTTATGCTGATACCAGGAGAAGAGATCTTGAATTCCAGGTTGGAGATCATGTATTTCTTAAAATATCCCCTGGACGTGGCATACGAAGATTTGGTGTTAAGGGCAAGCTTACGCCAAGATTCATCGGACCATTTGAGGTACTCGAAAGAGTTGGCGAGGTTGCTTATCGCATCGCGTTGCCTCCTCAGTTGTCCGAGGTACACAATGTATTTCACATATCTATGTTGAAGAAGTATGTGCACGATCCGTCACATATTATTGAGCATGGAGATCTGGTGATCCAGAAAGATCTCACATATGAACAGAGGCCTTTAAAGATATTAGATCGAGAAATACGAGCTCTAAGGAATAAGGTTATTCCCATGCTTAAGGTGCAATGGAATAAGAATCCTGAACACGAAGCGACATGGGAGACCGAGGAATCTATGAAGAAACGATTTCCCGAGTTATTCTAAGAGGTATATGTCCTACACTCTCCACGTGTATAATTATATATATATTGAATTTGGGGACCAAATTCTTTTTAAGTGGGGGAGGGTGTAGCAACCCTAATAAATGAATAATTGAAATGAATTAAAACATATATATTACAGAAGTAATATATATAAAAGGAATAGGGTTAATTGGACGAAATAAAACAAATTAAAAATAACGCCTCTTATTAAGGCGTTAATTTATAAAGAAACGCCTCTATCCATGGCGTGAATAAAGAAAGGACGCCCACACCTACGGTCGTCAGTTCTCACGCGACCAAATGGGTAAGTAAAAGAAACGCCCCTATCTTGGGCGTGTTTTAAAACACGAAACGCCCTTTTTCAAGGCGCTTTTTAAGAAACGCCCTTATGCAAGGCGTTAATTAAAGAATACACGCCCTGACCAAAGTCGTTAATTCCATTCGGAACCGTTCGAACCCAGAACTTATCCAGGGTAAGTGATAACTATGAGGAAGAGTTCGAATGTGGTAATAACTCAATCTTGGAAATATTACTTCCAATCAAACACTACTTTTGTTAGAACTCCAAAATCCTATAAATAGTCTTGATCGACCAAACCCTAAACCTATTTGATCGTTCTGCTGCTGCAAGGTAAGTGAAGAACGTATGTTCTTCTTATTTTCTTTTGCCCTCTGTTTCGACTGCATGAAGAACTGATAATTCTTCATTGTCTTTTCTTTGTAGGAGGCTCCACAGCCACTGCCGAAGAACAAGGTAATGTTCTTCAAACCGTTTTCCTAAACTTCGGTTATATCTTCATACTCCCTCCTTTCTTCCCCTACAGGTTGATTGAAGATCATCGTCGCCATCATCTTCATCAACTGAATTTTTCTTCTTCCTGTCCGATCTGCATACGGCTGCTATTAGAAGCTTCAGTGTGTTCTTATCAAGTCATTCACGTGTTCCATCTCCAGATATCAATTAAGGTAGGATTTTCTCAAGTTATTGTAGCCCAAATAAGAATTAATGCAAGATATCTATACATAAGCATGGCATGCATACTGTTTATAAGGTTTTTATTACGTTCTCTGCAATATTTTGAAAGAAACGCCCTTGATCAGGGCGCTAATTTAAAATACACGACCATGCAGTGGTCGTCAATTTAATATTTGACGCCATGTGCGCAGGCGTTAATTTCATAAGACTCACCTGAAAATTGATAATTGATCCTGTTTAAAATTCAATAAATTATGAAATATAGATTCTAATATCTTGCATACCCCTACCTGTGAATTCCTGTTATACTGCAACGACATGTCTCATGTCCCTTGAAATTTTATTTCCTGTAATATTGTAAAATTCTTGAAATTCACGACTTGGACAAAGTCGTTTTCCATATTTTAACGCCCCAGAACAAGGCGTGAATCTGAAAAGTAACGCCCCTTCCTAGGGCGTGTATCTGTTAAAATCCTGAAATTTACATATTCTGTAAAATGGAATTAGAAAGTAACGCCCCTTCCAAGGGCGCGTTTTTGATCTCAACTTTGAATAAACGCCCCCAGGCAAGGCGTGTTTTTGATAAATTAATGAAATAATAAAAATTCTACAAATTGGCAATATATGTAAACGCCCTCATGTTAGGCGTTAATTATTCAATACACGACTTTACCCAAGTCGTTATTTTACTGTAACCTGATTTCGTCTTGATTCTATTACCGATGGTTTCATATTATATATATATATATATATATATATATATATATATATATATATATATCGGCACTATTCTCCATTCCGTGAGTATAGTCCCACTTTTTACGTTGATTTATCGATCACACTCAACTCTCATTGACATACGAGCTCTCCATTGGATATTCCGTTCCTTTGGACTAGCGAGTTAGTCATAGAGACCTCCGTAAGACTCCTCGTAGCCTTGGATTCCCTCAAGGCCGACTGAGCTGGTTGTACCCTAAAAACCCATTACACGATCCTTGCCATGTCAATCTAAAGAAACATGGTATACCGGCCCTTATGATTATACAAAGAGTATATCATAAGAAATTCTTAATGGGATGATGATATCATGTCATATCATGTCGTTCTTGTAAACCCCAATTCTATGATAAGAATGAGGGTATCTTGCTTGATCTTATGTTCATGTGGACCTCAATTCTATATAAAGAATGTCCATATCGATTTATCATGGTACCTAAGTTAAGGGAACCATATTCTACCTAGTTTTATCGAACTCGTGATTATACCGTTATTATCGCCATTCTACGGCCTTTGTCATATTTTTGGACTCTATTCTATCAATGTTGTCATACGTATCTACAAGCTTGATTATTGAAATTCTATATTGGCTATATAAACAAGAGTGGATGTCAAAACACATGATAAATGCCTGCGCATATAGGGCCCGATCTGGTCCTAGGAGGAGCACCCGAAAGTACTTGTGCCCATGGGAGTTAAAATGATAAGGTATCTGGCATTATACCGAGTACTTGACTTGCTTGATTGGACATTCCACACACATCTTGTACTTGACTCGTACTTGACATGAAATGAAATGTGTGGCCCGAAAAAGGGTAATTTACTTGCTTGCTTGATACATGATAGCCAAAGTTCTTGACATGATTTGTTAACTGTACTTGCTTGAATATCTCGAATAAACTTGTTATCTTGTTGAAAGTTCATGATAAGTTCATCTTATTTCCTTGATACTACATTCTATCTATCCTGTCGTGTTATGCGAGCATGCATAGCTTTATTGCATTCATAAAAATGTAATTACTTAAACCCCTCGCTAGTACTTGAGATATAATTTCCTACTGAGCGTTCGCTCATTCCGTTTGTCCCTTTGTACTTTTCAGGTAAGTCCGACGACGATGGAAGTCAATCGGATGGGAATGGTCAAGAGTGAAAGTGATAGAGCTTCTACAAGTGTCGTCTAGTTGGTTCTATAGTTTTCTCGAGTCAACTATGTACTTTTCTTTTTGTTAAACAGAGTATTGGATTTGTAATAGTCTATACATTATGAAATAAGGATTGGGTTATCTTGCTATTTTGCGCATCTCTGTCTTCGTGTCGAATACACGACCACTCTGATTGACATGATTGATATAGACACGTCACGCATCTCCGGGTATCTTCCGCGCTCGGGGCGTGACATATTTGCTTCTCAACGCAGCAAAGGTCGGTGCACATCAAAGACTAGCACAGACCATGGTCGATGCAAACTTCTAGCTAGCGCAACCAAGGTTGGTGCACATCAGTCAAAGTCAGTGCACATCTGAAAACAAGGTCTGTGCACATGTTGAAGGTCGGTGCACATAGCCGAAGTCTTAGCACATGTGACTTCCAAGGTCAGTGTAGGTTTTGCTTCGGCATACAAAGTCTGAGCACATGTGACTTCAAGGTCGGTGCATGTTTTGTTGTCAACACTATAAGGTCCGTGCACATTCACTATTTGACAAATCAAGGTCGGTGTATGTTCTCCTTCAACACTAGAAGGTCTGTCCATGTTTACCTTCTGACAAGATAAGGTCTGAGCACATATGAAATCAAGGTCTGTGCAATGTCTGCTTCCAACCTCAAAAGGTCTGAGCATATTCGCAAGAAGGTCGATGCACATCTGCAAAGAAGTGTCGACACTTCACTTATAGAGTGTCGACACCTTGATGGTTCCAAATGTTGAAGGCGGGATCCTTAAAGAAGTGTCAACACCTCAGTTATTGCAGGTCGACACTTTGGACTTCCAGAGACAGTCATACAAGAAGACTTCATAAGAAGTGTCGACACCTCCTTCTCAGCAGGTCGACACCTTGATGATCCCAGAAGCTAAAGACTAAGGAGTGTCAACACGTCCTTCACAAGAGGCCGACACTATGGCATTCCAAAGAGCGTTATATTGGCTGCTTTACCAAGAAGTGTCGACACTTCCTTCACAGGAGGTCGAAACCTCTGTTCTTCCAGAAGCTTTCAAGCTAGCTGTCTGTCAAGTCAATGGAAGATCTAGAGAGAGAAAATAGGTACTGCAAATGTCTAATTTCATGGATTTCGAGGTCTGGATGGGGTACCCAGGTTTGACGTTTTGTCCCTATCAACAAGTCACTTTCCTGGAGCTACTTTTGTTAGAAATCCAGCTGGAGAAAGGACACCTCATAGTCTGTCACTGGGAAAAGTCAACACAGTCTGCCACCTCTTCACTGTCACCCCATGTGACTCCGGTCCTAGTAGTCCTCAGCAAGACAGAAAGTAAATTTCAGCCAATGAGAGGAAAACATGTCTAAAGGGTATTTAATGTGAAGATCTTATGATCTGTCATCAGTCTGCCACCGTCCTATCCTCGAACAAGAAGTAATGCCAGCTCACGCCAAATCCTGCAGAGTATCTTCCTCAAAGACTAGAAATGCTTTTGGAGGGAAAATTTGGAGGGAAAGTTTTTCACCACATTTCCTTGTGGCTCGGCTATAAATATTAAGCTTCCTCAAGAGAGGAAGCTACTGCTACCCAGAGAGTGCCACGCCCTAGAGCATCTGCAATGAACATCTGTGAAAGGCGTGAGAGAGCAGCCCAACACTGATTCTCAGTTCAGTGCTGTGAAAGAAGAAGAAGAGAGAGCAACCTTGAGATAGAAGAGAACACTCTTGCAGTCTACCTAAGCTTGAAGAATCAGATCTTCAGATTTGGAATATGTAGCTACAGTCCCCAGCTGGCAAATCATCATCTAAAGCTCTAGCTGGCATTTTGCTTCTTGTTCGTGTGATTCACTCACTGCACTTGCAGTGTCTTCTGCTTGTGTTTTTCGTTCCACTCATTTCAACCTCATACTTTGTTCCATCTCTACTACATGTGTGTAGGAAGACAAACGGAGGTTTGCTCTGGTCTATGGAGAACCATCCCTACTGGTTTTATGTGTAGGAAGATAGACGGAGGGTTTTCCATTCTGTGGTTTTAGGGCATGTCCCCTGTCAAGCTGTGAGTCAGCAGGAAAGCCTCACCGGGTTTGGTGAGGGGTGGACGTAGGTTGTAGGTTTACAACCGAACCACCTTAAAACCTTGTGTTGTGGGTTGATCTTCTCGTGGGTTTGCTCCGTATCTTCTACCCCCATTCACAGGTGTGTGTTTGCTATATCAATGGAATCCTAATTGCTCTCTATAGCACACATCGTCATATTGCTCACACACATACACACGAGGTTCAATGAGCAGGCAATCTCAATTCAAGAGATTCTGGTTGATCTCTAAAGTTCACATAGACAGCTAGTTATCACAATTCGTTGATATGTGTTGAGATCCCTGTTGTCCAGTGCAATATATTACTCTTACCCTTTAACCACGTTGAAGCAGCATCAACCTCACTACTGTGCAGCGTTGATCTTAGCTATCTACCTAGGCGTGCTCCAGTGGGCTTAAGCTTCTATCTGTGCAGTCCTTGGACATGCTTTGCTGTCTTCACTTAAGCCACTCCGTCAAAATCCGCTGTGTTTTGTGTCTAAGTGTTTTATTATCTTTATAGGAGTGGTTTATGCTTTTGGCAGTCAAGTTTTAAATAGACCATAGTTCGTGAGAGGATCTATTCAACCCCCCCTTTCTAGATCCAATTGCACCGCTCGGAACCAACAAGTGGTATCAGAGCCAAGCTTTGCCATTCCCTAGATCCTACGATCTGCAGGGAAAGATCCCGGTGCGTTTGATCAAATGGCTTCATTTGCTACACATGCTTCGTTGGCTTCTCCGTCTATTTATGATGGTTCAGATTTTTCTATATGGCTAGGGTGAATGTTTGTCTATGTCAAATCCATAGATCCTCAATTGTGGAACCTTACATACATTGGTCCTCATGATCTGCCATCGAGTTCAGATGAATGGTCAGCTGATCACGAGACCAAACATAATGACAACCTTGTTACATTCAACTTGACAAAAGCTGCAGTTGATTTCAGGTTATCTCATCTTGTGTCCACCTACAGCATAGCCAAGCAAATCTTGGACAGACTGGTGACCATCCATGAGAAGGAAGAAGAACTAAAGCATGAATGTTTCATGGCCGACCATCCTGAACAGTCCAGTGATCCATCCTCATCTCAGGTAAGCTCTGACTCCGAGGACTTTACGTTTGAAGAACTTATGGAGGCCTATGATGAGTTGATCAAGCAGTACAAGAAAGTGAAATCTGAAAACAAAAAATTGAAAAAGGATCTTAAGAAAAATAGTCAGAATGAGAGCTCCTTTTGTAATAACTATTCTACATTTTAGGAGCTCAATGACACTCTTATGATTGACATTGATGTGCATAAAGAAAGCATTGCCTACTTTAAAGATGAAAATAGAATCCTTCAAGCTGAAATCACCAGGTTGGAAGAAATTGTGAGACAACTTCAAAACCAACCTAAACCAATCACCAATTATGAAACTACGCTTGAGGGGTTAATCCATGATGAGAGGTTGATTGAAGAAAATAAAAGTCTAAAAGAACAAATTGACATGTTGCTTGAAAGACTATCTATTTGTGAAAAAGACAAGGGCATTGTTAATGATTGCCCTGAGAAACTAAATGAACTTCAATTGGAAATTGAAAATTACAAGGGTGTAAATGCTATGCTCAATGAGCATTTGGCTACGTGCGAAGAGGACCTTGCTAAGTCTGAACTACATGTCTCCTCATTGGAGAGTGAAAACCAAGGCCTAAAGAATTCACTGTCAAAGTTTGATCAGGGCAAAGATAATTTAGACAGAATTCTGGGAACTAGGGTCAACCTTCAAAGAAAAGGTTTGGGGTACAAACCTGTGAACAAAAAGTGCAAGGTGTATACCTCGTTTATCACTGGCTCACTTGAAGCCAACACCTCTTATGGTCATCCAAAATCGCATGCTGCTCAGAAAAACCAAAAACATATTGGTAAATAGAAAAGGAAGGCTTCCATGCAAAAATATAAAAATGAATTTGCTAGTTTTGACATGCATGCTAGGAAAGGCCATGATAACTACCATGCCTCCCATGAAATGAATGTTTATTACTTCTATTGTGGTATGCTTGGTCACACCGTGCATGACTGCCTTACCCTGAAGAATGATGAACAAAGAGCAAGGCAAAACAGAAGGAACAATGTAAAGAGCCAAGGCAAAAGACAGGTCAACACTGGGAGAAAGCATCCTCTGCACACTCATGTTCAGAAGCCCAGGTATGAACCTGTACATCGACACACTCATCAGGATAGGTCGACACACTCAATGGCTGTAAGAAGACATCCGACGCCTTGCAGCTTCCATTGTGGAAAAATTGGCCACAAAGTCCAAGACTGTTGGCATCTAAATGGTAAGATCCACTCTCATGCTCAACAGGTAGGTTTCCATGCTCACCCACCAAGATTCAATGCACCTGTACAAAAAAAGAATGGTAAATTCCAGTGCGTTGCTTCTACTATGGTGAATATGGACATACATCCAATCACTGTCCTTGGATGAAAGTAGGTGACTAGAAAGTAGCAAAGAAAATAAAGTCATTTGCGAGAATTGCTGCTAACCAACCAGGACCCAAGCAAGCTTGGGTACCAAAAATTTCAAATGAGAATTTTGGGTGTAGGATTCCTTGGAGCTGAACATTGGATGCTCAAGTAAATAAAAGCTCAAGGCATAGGTATGTAAATATTTTTTTTTCTACATGATAGGCTTGCATTTTAGTTTCCGCATCATAAGTCTGTCTTGCTGTCAATAAGTGCTGAAAACTGAATTGATCTCCTTGAACTGCTACAGTTTCCCCCATGGTGTGAGATGATCAACTATGCTAGATTACTTACTTACACCATCTTTGATCCTTGACATATTAAATGGTGCAGAGTAGAAATGCAAGTTAAGCATGCTCAGAACTCTCACTATGCGTAAGTAGGATCTCAGATCCAAACCTCTGCCATGAACCAAAGATCAAGTAATTCAGTTGTGTAATCCATGAAAAATTTGTCATGATTATGGAATTGCTATGATGATGAATTTTTGTTTGATTCATGCTATCTTTTAACAGTCATGTGAACTTCTTGCCTAGCATTGATGATCATTGATTTTGATGATGTCTGACATGGGCTATGGCTACACACCCACATCTCAACTCATCACTCATGTGGACTGATAATATGTTGATTGTCTGTCCTAACTTCCATGAGCATTCAACAAAGGGGGAGTTTAAGAGTTTGCACCTAAGTGTAGAAATGCATGGCATATGATTGAATCTGTACGTGTTGTGGTCACTAAGCATCATCTTGGAATTTCATGCATTATCATGCATTTCATGATCAAGGGACCCAACTCTGCATGACCTCTTGGTATATAAAAATGGTAAGCTAGGAGAAGGACATATCTCTTCTACCTGGAAACCCACATCATGTGTGAGGTGGTCTTAAGACCTCAGTTCTCCGCCAAGTACCAAGGGTCAACCAATCATTAGAATAGTCTAGATGTTCATATGAATAATTCATCACACTCCCTCCATTGATTTCATTGCATATGCTGCACTCAGAATTTAGACATTCAATGCATATAGTCAGGGGGAGTTCCTGCATTTCATGGTTTACCCATGTGCATTTGTTATCATGCATATACTAATTTCAGAATTGATTGCACATCATATTGAAATCATCAAAAAGAGGGAGTAAGTAGCATGTATCCATCTGCACATTAAAAATTCTGTCTGCATTTTAGTTTAGGATGCATTGCAAATAATCCATGATTGCATCATATTGTGGTCTAATACACACCAATGCACACCATGTTAAAGGGACCCAAGGATTGCATATCAAATGGCATCATTTTTAATGCATAGTGTGTTCACTTAAGTCATAGGTTGCATACTCCATTGTCAACCCATGCACATGTTTAGGGGGTGTCAACATCAAAATTCAGTCTGCATTCATGCACTCCTTCTGTTGACATTTGCAAAGATTGCATCCTCTTGGAGAGTTGATCAAGTAGACCTTAGACCTACTCAGGTCAAACTCTCAACTCATTCTATTTGAAAATTGCTCTCTGTCTGAGCTCAGTGTGTCGACACCATGATAGCAAGTGTCGACACTCCTTTGAGGCTGCTGGTCCTATCTCACTTATTTTAGCCTGAGCTCACTGCATATCCTCAGGGGAAGTGTTCCTTTTTCCGTCTCACTGAGTAATCATTTGTCATCCCTGGTGAAATCAGACCCTGCATCATAATGATGTTACACTAAATTCCATCTAGGGTCAAATTGATTTGGATTGTCTGGAATCTGCTATTCCCTGAACCATTAGTTGAATGTTTCCAGAATTCCTTGAATGCCTTGGTCTTCATGGAGGATTTTCGATCTGTTGTTGAATTCATTTATCAGAGTAAATCTTCTAAAAGAATCTTCCTTTATGGAGCTTTATGACTGCCCTGAAAATGAAAGCTATTGGTTTAAAATTAATGATTTCTTGAGCTTTAAAGTTTAATTGTCCTGAAAGTGGTTGCACTCGGTCTTAATAGATTTAAACCAGCTTTTTATGCTTTGACATGATATGCCTTCTTATATCTGAAAGTTTATCTTCAGTACAAAGGCATCATTGGTTGAGAAACTTCAGCTCAGTATTATTTTTAAACATTCTAATTTTTTGGAATCTAGAAGAGCTAATTGTGTCAGAGCAATGACACTGGTTCACTGAGAAATATGTCTCCTCATAGAAAATGAGGTAAGATATGTCATGAAGTGCCCTGGTTAACTCTGCTATGATTTTAAAAGAAAAATAAAGGCAGAGCAATGACAACGTTGCTGAGAAATATGGCCCCTCATCAATAATATGAGGTTCGATATGTCATGAGGTGATAATGCTATCTCTATTCCATGTGTAGCATGATAGTCAGTCACACCAAGTACCTAGGGATACTGGCATCTAACCAATGTGTATCCTCAAGATACAAGGCATGACTGGACTTAAATGCTCGTAACAATCCTCTTGTGCTCAATGAAAATTATGAGTGTGATAGTAAAAGTTAAAAGCATATCTACTGAAATTCTAGAATTCCATTTAGTCTTCATGCTTGTTTAATCTCAATAGTTTTCGTAGTAACTCTCAAGGAGCTAATGGAATTGAATGAGTAAGGTAAGAGGAGGTTAACCTTGTTTCAGTATACAATTCTGGTTCATTTCTATTAATACCGAATGCAGATGTTTTCAAGCGGTTTTATTGAGAAGATTAGAATTCATCAATGTTAAACCAATCATACCGTAGGGTTGCTTTACTAAAGCTCCACCACTAGAAATTCTGAAAAATCTGTAACTTTGTATTTATGAACTTGGCTTCAGAATGAGGAACCCTCATCTTATCAGTTCTTGGATTCTCTGCCTCAAAAATCTCCAAGTGTCGACCTTTAGTGTCGACCCCCTGCAACCAGAATTCGGTATAGCTGTCCTGATATCTGCCATTAAGGCAAACTGGCCTCATGTTGCTTCATGCTCCAATGATTTCTGCCCTATCTGGACATCTGCATAACTCATTCAGGCTGCCATGAATGCATCTTCATTCTTAACAAGTGGTATCTGAAGTCATTGATGTCTCCATCATGCCCTTGGGCTACCTGCATTTCTCATCTCCATGCAGTGCATAAAGAATCTGAAATCCCTAAAAATTGAAAAACTAGAAAACCATTAAAAACTCGAAAAATCTAAAAAATAAAGTTGGTTTATGGCTGCTACATCTCTCACGTACTACATCATGCCTCTAATGATTCAATTCATGCTGATGTTCGTGTTCTGCCCCTGCCATGCCAAGGGACATAACCTTGTACTATAATTGCTCATCAACAAGTGGTATCATGTCCCTAAAGCTATTGACTTCAGTTCATTCAACATATGGTTAGTGTGCACTTTCCATTTCCATGCCTTGCATAGAAAATCTTAAAAATCTGGAAAACAGAAAACTAGTAAAATTTTTGAAAAACCTTCAAATCAAATTTGCTTTCTGGCTGTTGTGTCTCTCTCATACTGCATCATGATTGCCATGGTTAAATGTCATGCACATGTCTGCCTCTCATGATTCACTATATGTTGTTGTGATGTGCCTTCATGGCATATGATGTCTAATTGTGTAAATATGTTTCTACCATGCCAAAAAAACTAACAATTTACATTGTACTAACCATTTACAATTGGTATCACTTGCTCTCTAAACACTCAGCATCACTCCCTAACAAGTGGTATCATCTCCTTGTCTGCACGGTCTCCCCTTTGCATATCACTTGCGTTTCTTGCATTCACAAGGGACCCAACTATATGTTGTTGTGCTATGCCTTGAGTATACAACCATTGACATGTATTTCCACATCAATTTGTGTACATCGACAAGGTATCTCAGGTTGCTACACGTTTCCTTGCTACCCACAGGTATATACTCACTTTCACTCTGTACATCATGTGTTAATAATCTTCTATTTTACTCCTTATTTTCCTAACGGTGCCATATATTATCTCTATTGTGGTATTCTGATGATGTCAAACGGGGAGAGAATTATATGTGTCATTAACTAGGGTATGCATAAAGGGGAGAGTCTTATATGGGGAGAGAAAGTCATTGTGCTTCAATTCATACTTATATTTCCTTGCACTTTGACTAATAATGACTCATAGTTGCCATCATCAAAAAGGGGGAGAATGTAGGGAGAATGTTGGGCATGTGTGTAACATGCTTAATTCTATTGTTTTGATGATGTCTGACTATGACTCATTGATAAGTCTGACCTAAATTTGATAAATACATATTCATACATTTCAGGTCTTGACCAAGAAGATACATCTCTGTGCCATCACTGATAAGTGTAAGAAATCAAGGCATTGGCAACACAGAATTCAAGGCAGTAGATTTCACAGAAGTCCATGCAGTCAGGTCAGTGCAGCTGCTGAAGTTGGTGCACATGTTGAAGAAAGTAGGTGTTACAAGAGAAGTGTCGACACCTGCTATAGAAGTGTCGACACCACAGCCATTCCTCAGCAAAGGAAAGTCGATGCAACATTACTGTCAAGGTCGAAGCACACAAATGGTCAATGCAGGTCAACGCAGTAAAATCTGTGCATGTTCATGACTTGGTCATCAGTAAGGTCGGTGCTTGTTTGCTTCTCAACGCAGCAAAGGTTGATGCACATCCAAGACTAGCACAGACCATGGTCGATGCAAACTTTTGGCTGGCGCAACCAAGGTCGGTGCACATCAGTCAAAGTCAGTGCACATCTGAAAACAAGGTCTGTGCATGTTGCTGAAGGTCGGTGGATGTTTGGTTTCAATGCTTCAAGGTTGGTGCACATAGCCGAAGTCTGAGCATATGTGACTTCCAAGGTCGATGCAGGTTTTGCTTTGGCATACAAAGTCTGAGCACATGTGACTTCAAGGTCGGTGCATGTTTTGTTGTCAACACTATAAGGTCCGTGCACATTCACTATTTGACAAATCAAGGTCGGTGTATGTTCTCCTTCAACACTAGAAGGTCTGTCCATGTTTACCTTCTGGCAAGATAAGGTCTGAGCACATATGAAATCAAGGTCTGTGCAATGTCTACTTCCAACCTCAAAAGGTCTGAGCATATTCGCAAGAAGGTCGATGCACATCTGCAAAGAAGTGTCGACACTTCACTTATAGAGTGTCGACACCTTGATGGTTCCAAATGTTGAAGGCGGGATCCTTAAAGAAGTGTCAACACCTCAGTTATTGCAGGTCGACACTTTGGACTTCCAGAGACAGTCATACAAGAAGACTTCATAAGAAGTGTCGACACCTCCTTCTCAGCAGGTCGACACCTTGATGATCCCAGAAGCTAAAGACTAAGGAGTGTCAACACGTTCTTCACAAGAGGCCGACACTATGGCATTCCAAAGAGCGTTATATTGGCTGCTTTACCAAGAAGTGTCGACACTTCCTTCACAGGAGGTCGAAACCTCTGTTCTTCCAGAAGCTTTCAAGCTAGCTGTCTGTCAAGTTAATGGAAGATCTAGAGAGAGAAAATAGGTACTGCAAATGTCTAATTTCATGGATTTCGAGGTCTGGATGGGGTACCCAGGTTTGACGTTTTGTCCCTATCAACAAGTCACTTTCCTGGAGCTACTTTTGTCAGAAATCCAGCTGGAGAAAGGACACCTCATAGTCTGTCACTAGGAAAAGTCAACACAGTCTGCCACCTCTTCACTGTCACCCCATGTGACTCCGGTCCTAGTAGTCCTCAGCAAGACAGAAAGTAAATTTCAGCCAATGAGAGGAAAACATGTCTAAAGGGTATTTAATGTGAAGATCTTATGATCTGTCATCAGTCTGCCACCGTCCTATCCTCGAACAAGAAGCAATGCCAGCTCACGCCAAATCCTGCAGAGTATCTTCCTTAAAGACTAGAAATGCTTTTGGAGGGAAAATTTGGAGGGAAAGTTTTTCACCACATTTCCTTGTGGCTCGGCTATAAATATTAAGCTTCCTCAAGAGAGGAAGCTACTGCTACCCAGAGAGTGCCACGCCCTAGAGCATCTGCAAAGAACATCTGTGAAAGGCGTGAGAGAGCAGCCCAACACTGATTCTCAGTTCAGTGCTGTGAAAGAAGAAGAAGAGAGAGCAACCTTGAGATAGAAGAGAACACTCTTGCAGTCTACCTAAGCTTGAAGAATCAGATCTTCAGATTTGGAATATGTAGCTACAGTCCCCAGCTGGCAAATCATCATCTAAAGCTCTAGCTGGCATTTTGCTTCTTGTTCGTGTGATTCACTCACTGCACTTGCAGTGTCTTCTGCTTGTGTTTTTCGTTCCACTCATTTCAACCTCATACTTTGTTCCATCTCTACTACATGTGTGTAGGAAGACAAACGGAGGTTTGCTCTGGTCTATGGAGAACCATCCCTACTGGTTTTATGTGTAGGAAGATAGACGGAGGGTTTTCCATTCTGTGGTTTTGGGGCATGTCCCCTGTCAAGCTGTGAGTCAGCAGGAAAGCCTCACCGGGTTTGGTGAGGGGTGGACGTAGGTTGTAGGTTTACAACCGAACCACCTTAAAACCTTGTGTTGTGGGTTGATTTTCTCGTGGGTTTGCTCCGTATCTTCTACCCCCATTCACAGGTGTGTGTTTGCTATATCAATGGAATCCTAATTGCTCTCTATAGCACACATCGTCATATTGCTCACACACATACACACGAGGTTCAATGAGCAGGCAATCTCAATTCAAGAGATTCTGGTTGATCTCTAAAGTTCACACAGACAGCTAGTTATCACAATTCGTTGATATGTGTTGAGATCCCTGTTGTCCAGTGCAATATATTACTCTTACCCTTTAACCACGTTGAAGCAGCATCAACCTTGCTGTTGTGCAGCGTTGATCTTAGCTGTCTACCTAGGCATGCTCCGTTGGGCTTAAGCTTCTACCTGTGCAGTCCTTGGACCTGCTTTGCTGTCTTCACTTAAGCCACTCCATCTAAATCCGTTGTGTTTTATGTCTAATTTTTTATTGTCTTTATAGGAGTGGTTTATGCTTTTGGCAGTCAAGTTTTAAATAGGCCATAGTTCGTGAGAGGACCTATTTAACCCCCCCTTTCTAGATCTCATTGCACTGCTCAAAACCAACACCTTCTACCAAACTAGGTGATCTTATTTCAAGGCCTCCGCAAGACTCCGCGAGCCTGGGATTCCCACTAGGACGCTGAGCTGGTTGTCCCCTAAAAATCCAAAAGTCTAGAAAGCACTTCGTGAACCTTGCATTTTCTGTGAACTGCCCTGAATGCGGCCATCAGGTGATTGCTACCTCTTGATAGCGGTCCTAGAGGGACTGCGTTCTGCCAGTTTATTCATTGTGTCGACCTGTTCCTTATTCTACGTCGACTCCCCCTGATAGCGGTCTAGACTCGACGGTAACCTCGAGAAAACAGTACCTCGGAGACTGCGATCTGCCATCTTGCTGTCCAACCCATGGTTTGACCCAAGGGTTGATTATACTTTGTTCTCAGGTGATCTTCTGATTATCTGGACCAACACCTTATTAAAGAAGCTATTAATGAATGGTGGACTATGGAAGTGTACCGTTATACTGCCATAATTACTCTGTAGCAAAATGTCCAATTAATTCATCCTTGATCTCATGATATCATTTTTGGTACATTCTTACCTTGATTTTGTTATCATGAAGACTATTGTTTGAACTTGACATTATTAGCCTACATTTATTATTTCTCGTGGAAGTAACTTGATTTATAACTTGAAGATGCAAGAGCGGACACAGACAGTGTCCAAGTGCTCCAAGCTAGCCCCCTTGACAGATGGCCAGAAACATACTATTAACCATGGGGTATGATGAACACTGGCATCGCATTGCACTGGGAGTACTTTTTTATAAACGTGTTAAATCCACGAGGTCTCATGCTTGATTATTACATGCTTGTTACATGACTTTCTAGCACATAGCTTTTTAAGGTTATGAAAGTACATTCTCATTATTTAAAGGCCACAGTATAATCTTACTTGATCATGTCCTCATATGTCCCATCTCTATAGTTCATATCTTAGTACTTGTTGTTACTTTGGCTTTATTCGTATGATTTATCGCATTTTCATTTATCTTACCTTCTAGAGTAAAAATGTTAATTACTTTAACATTGCCATCATGTTGATACGAAGATACCCACTGGGCGAGTGCGCTCATTCCCTACTTTTCCAATCTTTTTCAAGAAACTCTAGCAGGTCGGATTCAGACTACTCAAGTGACGGCTCCGAGAGCGATTAAAGTTTAAGGGAAGACTTAGAGTGTCATGAGTCCACTTATGTTAGTTAAAGTTATGTCTATGTAATTTTCTTTTATTGAGTCTAGTGAGTTGCTATGTCAAAAGTCATGTGTTATTGTGAACGTTTGATTATTATGCAATAAAGTTGCAATTTTGAGTATATTACCTTGTGCATTCATTCTTCTATGTGGATGTATTTAGTGCTCTGATTACCTTGCTAGCTTGTGGCTTATTTGTCAGCTGTTCACGTTCCCGACTTAATTTTGTTGCATATCTCGGGACGTGACAGTTAAGTTGGTATCAGAGCCTAGGCTTAAATAAGTCCTTGGAATATGTCAAGTCATAGGTTAAGTCCAAGGTTTAAGGATTTTCAACCTATGAGCTAGGAAAGAAATTTCCCGAACCCATGTGAGATTGGGTAGAGC
Organism: Amorphophallus konjac; assembly: GCA_022559845.1. Taxonomy (NCBI): domain Eukaryota; kingdom Viridiplantae; phylum Streptophyta; class Magnoliopsida; order Alismatales; family Araceae; genus Amorphophallus; species Amorphophallus konjac. The sequence continues at coordinate 232,619,117 of CM040126.1, forward strand.
CCGGGATGAGATAGTTTATTTAGAAATTAACCCTTAGGTTAATCTCTATAACTCCAAAGAAAATAACTAGTTGTTTATTTTCTCAGGCACCTTGCATTCCAAATGGCCACTAATTGTGCAAATTGGGAAGCCATGCAACGAACCATCTAGGGTCTCACCCAAGCCTTGCAAATGGTAGCACAGGCAAGCGCGCGACCTAGCACCGGATATCTTCTTCGGAATTTTCAGAGTATGAACCCTCCATGGTTATCAGGTTCGTCCAACCCTGATGATGCCAAGAACTGGATTGATGAGATGGATCGTATATTTAATGTTATGCAATATGCGAACCAAGAGAAGGCCCTTCTTACCACATTTCAACTTAATAAAGATGCACGCACATGGTGGAAGGTCACCTCGGCCCATCTTCATAATGCACAAATTACTTGGGAGGAGTTTCTTGAACTCTTCCGAGAGAAGTATTTCTCGGAGCATGTCCGAGAAAGGAAGGCTACAGAATTTACCTCTCTTAGGCAAGGTATGATGTCCGTAGTGGAATATGAACTTCAATTCTCAAGGCTAGCACCGTATGCCCCACATCTTGTCAGCACGGAGCTCCTCAAAGCAAATCGCTTTATGGATGGCTTAAGGCCTGTCTTTGTTCAACAACTTGGGCCTCAAAATATTCGCACATATACGGAGATGGTCTATAGAGCCCACTTATGCGAAAGGACCCTTGAGAAGGTCGAGAAATTCAAGGGTAAGAGAGTAGAATCTAGCTGGAAACGTGATAAGCGGAGAAGGAAAGAAGAGAAATTTAGCATCACGGGGTCCTACAAATCCCGCGATGGTAAGAAGAGGTCTCGTAATGTGAATGGCAACAACCACCACAAGAACAAGAAAGTTAAAGGGGAGGAGAAGCAAGTCATGGCGGCTTGCACGTTTTGTGAAAAGTTCGGTCATTCGGCCGAGGAATGCTAGAAGTGCCTCGGTGCTTGTCTCCGATATGGCAGCCGAGAGCATCGCATGCCAAATTGCCCACTTATGAAAGACCAATCTTCTAAAAGTGATGGTGGACATCAGCGGCAGGCTCGTCTAAATGCTGTAATGGACGACGAAGCCCCCAAGGATGATGGTCTGATGGAAGGTACGGTCTAAATTTATTCACATCCTACTTTTGTATTATTTGATACTAGTGCTTCTCATTCTTTTATCTCTACTGCTTTTGCTAAAACTCTACCAGTTCCACCGGTTCCTTTACCTTCGAACCTAGCTATAACTACACCTTTAGGTTCTAGAACTAAACTCAAAACCCACTACCCAAATAGTGAGGTAATGATAGAAGACCATAATCTCCCAGCAAATCTCGTATGCCTTAACATGGAAGGCTACGATGTCATCCTAGGTGTGGATTGGCTATGTGAACACTATGCCAACATTAATTTCTGCCATAGGTGGATGTCTTTCCATAAATAGGATCTTCCAAAGTTCTCTTTCCTTGGCATCAAATATAGGAAGCATCTTATCCTTATTTCTTCTCTTCATGCCTGCAAACTCATTTCGCAAGGTTGTGAAGCTTTCCTTGCTTCTGTAATCATCACCAAGTCCAAGGAAATTATCCTTGAAGAAATCCCTGTCGTAAGAGAATTCCCTAATGTCTTCCCTTCTGAATTACCCGATTTACCACCCACAAGGGAAGTGAACTTTTCCATTGAACTTATTCCTGGAGCAGCACCTGTTTCAAAAGCTCCTTACATGATGTCTCCCACGGAACTCAAGGAGTTGAAGAAGCAACTTCAAGAGTTGTTGGAGAAAGGCTTTATTCGACCCAACACATCCCCTTGGGGTGCGCCGGTTCTATTTGTCAGGAAGAAGGATGGATCTCTCAAACTATGTATCGACTACCGACTCTTCAATCAACTCACCATCAAGAATAAATACCCACTCCTGCGTATTAATGAACTGTTCGATCAAATTTTTGGTGTAGAATATTTCTTAAAAATAGACCTCAGGTCTGGTTATCATCAGTTGTGGATTAAAGATGAAGATATTTCCAAGACTACTTTCCGTAGCAGATATGGGCACTATGAGTTCATGGTTATGCCGTTTGGGTTAACCAACACTCCTGTAACTTTTATGCAACTCATGAATAATGTCTTCAGGCGGTATCTGGACCGGTTCGTGGTCATCTTCATTAATGATATTCTCATTTACTCCAAGACCCGAGAAGAGCATGAAGAGCACTAGAGAATAGCTTTGCAAATATTAAGAGAACATCAACTCTATGCGAAGCTCAACAAATGTGAGTTCTGGCTAAAGGAAGTCTCATTCCTTGGCCACATTATTTCAAAGGAAGGTATCGCTGTGGATCCTTCTAAGGTTGAAGCTGTCAAGAATTGGAGCCGATCGATAACTATATCTGAACTCAGCAGTTTTCTTGGGTTGGCTGGCTATTACTGACAGTTCATAAAAGATTTCTCTAAGATCGCTATACCTCTAACCAGGCTTACAAGAAAAGAAAATCTTTTTATATGCTCAAAGGATTGTGAAGAGAGTTTCTTGACTCTTAAGGAACATCTTACCACGGCACCTGTATTAGCACTGCCCGTTGAAGGCGGTGGTTTTAAAGTCTATACTGATGCATCAGACATTGGCCTTAGTTGTGTCTTAATGCAGCATGGTAGAGTTTTTTGCTACGCTTCGAGGCAATTGAAGTGGCTTGAGGAGAATTATCAGGTGCATGATCTGGAACTAGCTATTGTTATCTTCACCTTGAAAATATGGCGACATTACCTTTATGAGAGAAATTCACTATATTCTCAGACCACAAAAGTCTGAAATATCTCTTCTCCCAGAAGGATTTATACATGAGACAAAGAAGATGGCAAGTCTATTTAAAGGACTTTGACTTTTCTATTCAATAGCACCCTAGTAAGACAAATGTTGTAGCAGATGCTCTCAGTAGGAAACCACTGGCAACATTATCAAGTCTCAGGAGAGGTATGACCAACCTTATAGAAGATTTTGCTCAGCTAAATCTAGATATTGACATGGAGAATGAGAGGTGTATTATCGCCAACATCAGGTTACAATCTACATTAATAGAAGATCTAGTCAAACTTCAAGAGAATGACCCTATACTGGTAGAGATCAAAGCTAAAATTGAACAATCACCAGATTTCTCCGTCATGACTGATGGGTGATTACTATTCCGAGGTCGGATCTATGTACCAGATCGTGAGGAGACGAAGAAGCTAATTATGGAAGAAGCCTACAAAACAAGATATGTTATTCACCCTAGTGCTACCAAGATGTATCAAGACCTTAAAAGAAATTTCTGGTGGCCCAATATGAAGAGAGAACTAGCATATTTTGTATCTCGCTGCCTCATTTGTCAGCAAGTTAAGGCAGAGCACTTAAACCCCGTTGGAAAACTACACCCCTTAGAAATCCCCGAGTGAAATGGGAGAGTATAGGATGGATTTCATCATGGGTTTGCAGAAGACAAGAGGTGGACATGATGGTATTTAGGTGATCATAGACCGATTGACAAAATCTGCACATTTTCTACCTATTAAAAGTCGATGGTCTGTGGATATTCTAACAGCCATATACGTAAAGAGATTGTTAAACTACATGGAGTCCCTGTTACAATTATATCTAATAGAGACCCTCGCTTCATATCACAATTCTGAAAGGGTCTACAACATTCCTTAGGGACCCGGTTGAATTTCAGCACTGTCTTTCATCCACAAACGGATGGTCAAATTGAAAGGGCAAGCCAAGTGATAGAAGATATGCTTAGGGCTTGTGCTATTAATTTTGGTGGAAGTTGGCACGACCACTTGCCTCTAGTTGAGTTTGCCTACAATAATAGCTATCAAGGTAGTATACAAATGGCACCATTCGAGGCATTGTATGAAAGGAGTTTCTGTTCACCAATCTGCTAGAATGAGGTTCGGGAAAAACAACTTCTATGCCTGGAACTTATTAGAGATACAACTGAGAAGATTAAATTGATCAGGGAAAGACTCCAGGTGGCTCACTCAAGGCAAAAGACATATGCGGATACAAGAAGAAGAGACCTGGAATTTTAAGTGGGAGATCACATGTTTCTCAAGGTTTCCCTAGGTCACGGAATTAGAAGTTTTGGCTTCAAGGGAAAGCTTACTCCGAGATTTATTGGCCCTTTTGAAATTCTTGAAAGGGTTAGCGAGGTTGCTTATCGGATAGCTTTGCCGTCACAATTATCTGGAGTTCATGATGTGTTCCATGTCTCGATGCTTGAAAGGTATGTTCATGACCCATTTCATGTTATCAGTCATGACGATATTGTAATACAGAAGGACCTAACATACGAGCAAAGGCCACTCAAAATACTGGATCGAGAAGTACGTCAGCTTCGGAATTGAACCATTCTCATGGTAAAAGTCCGGTGGAATAAAAGTCTAGACCAAGAAGCAACATAGGAGATGGAGGAAGCTATGCGCAAGAGGTTTTCGGAGATATTTGATTGTAAGTAAAATGCACTCTCCACATATCCCATACAATGAATTTGGGGACCAAATTCTTCTTAAGTGGGGGAGGGTCTAGCACCCCAAAAATTTATGTGGATTTTTTAGAATTAAGTAGAATTAATTAAGATAAAAATAAGCTAACTATTGATTTAATGGGTTATTTAACATTTATTAAAGGCTTAATTACTTGTAGACCATTAAGAGCATTTAAAATGGGTCCAAAAATTAAAAACCTAAGCTTTTAGGCCCAAGCCCAGCCCTAGAGACATATTAGGTTAATTTCCCTATTTTAACTAGATAAATAGGGATAATCAAAAGAGGAATTAGACTCAAATTCAAATTTCTAGCGCCCTGGCAAGACGCGGTCGGTCATGCAATCGCAACCTGCTAGTAGCAGTCTAGGGACGACCGCTATTTGGTTCCGTAAATGGAAGGTGATAAACTCGAGAAAATCTAGATTTTTATCCTCCTAAATTATCAGGGATCGATGTGATCTGACATGGGAACCTGTCTAGGACTCTTAGGGATCGACTCCAAGACAATAAGGACTCCTAAATCGATCTAATCCCTCAACCCTAGGCCAAACTCTATAAAAAGGCCAAGATTCGTCCTACGCGAACCCTAATTTTGGATCGTGTAGTTAGAAGTTAAAGCGTCATCTTCTCAGGTACTTCCTTTAGAGTTATTCGTTCTCTTTAGTGTCTTCTAACCCTCTACAAAATTTTTTGTTAAGAGGTCAAGCATCTAAGGAGTTAGAGCGTCTGGAAGTGTCTGTTTCTGCGTAGGATGCGTGTAGCACCACGGAAATTTATAAAGAATAAATATTAATATTAAAAATAAATATGGAAAAAATAGAATTTTAGACAATAGATAATGGGTCTACATAATTCAAAGGTTATAAAATTCAAGCCCACTTAAAGGACTAGGACTTAATGGGCCTCCATAGAGATACACATACATATAAAGATTTCATAGGATCGAACTCGACTCTTATACCCGAGACGACAAAGGGAATTAATAAAGTTATAAGAAAAAGGACCCACATATGTATATAGAGTCCTATTAAATAATTATGCTAAAAAAAAGCTTATAATAATTTTAGCATACATCAATAATGGGCTTTAAAGAAAATCTATATATATATATATATATAAAGTTCTATTGAATAAGTTAGTTAAAGCTTATATAACAAATGGGCTTAAACCTTTATATAAACCTATATATATACGTACACAACAATTCCAACCCATATGAGCTTTCAACCATGCACTTAATGATGAATTATTGGGGTTTAACTTGAATAAGAGAATACTTTAGCAAGTTTGGGCCAACAACAATGATTTAAGGCTTAAATAATTAAATGGGCTTGAAATATAGGTAAAACACGTATACAAATCTATATATATATGAAATATGCATGGGCTTCAACATCACAACCCACGAAGGGCCCTCAACATATTCGAATAGACCAAACCTCGTTGTTGTGCACGAACGTGCAAGGGAGGAAGTCTTAAGGGTTAGAACAGAGAGATAAGGAAGGTGGCTTCATATGGGGAAGGATAAAAATCAATTAAGAAGTGCGTACGAAAGGAAGATTCCCATTAGGAAAGGGAATTGATCTCTCTATATAAACTCTCTCCATCGAGCAAGCAGGGGCTTGCTGCTACCTTTTTGTGCGTTAGGACCCTGCGTGCGTCGACCTTCCTCCTGTTCGTGCTGTGGCTCTATCGTGAACCTGTTGCTGCCATTGAAGTTGTGTGGCCGCTGTTGTTTCTTCCGTAGAAGCGCTGCACGCTGTTGCTGAGCGTGGGAAAAGGCTCCCTCCTATCTTCTTCTTGCTGCGGTTGCAGTGCTCTCATCTCTTTCCTCTGTTACTTCTTCTTCTCCTTTATTCGGGTCAAAGCATCAACGAAGGTAGGCAATCTCCCAAGCAAAATTATAAAGCTAGCATGCTAGATGTATACGTAACCCAAACATAGTTAATTCATGATTTGTCTCAAGTAACGAAGCCAAAATGTTAGATTAAAATGGTATATATCATGCATATGGATTATGGTTGTGTTCTGTTATATTCTGGAATTTTACTGTAAATAACGACCCTGTCTAGGGCGTTATTTTCATAGAAAGTGGCAGCCACCATGTCGTCAATTAATAGAATTCAAAACAACGACCAACGAGCTGACGTTAGTTGAATTTATGATAGTTATGAGTTTTAGTCGTTCATAAGTATAGAAGTATCCTTTGGCCATGAAAATTTATGAGCATACTATTGGGATGGGGACCGAGGTAGTGGAAGTGGTTACACCATTTTTCATGCCTCCTATTGCAAGATCCCCCGTCTCTTATCAAAAAATTATTTTGAACATATGGTTAGGTAGAGCTTTTCGAGCCGGTCATTTCGGTATATTATAAGCCAGATTCAGATATCATTTAGTATAAAAACCAGAGAGTTGAAAAAAATAATTTTTGAAAAAAAACGACCTACGTTCGGTCGTGAAAAACCAAATTGGATGCTCTTAAGGTTAGCCGTCAATTTTAAAGTAATATATATATATATATATATATATATATATATCCTATATGTATCTTTGAAAATCCATTATTATTAGAATACATAACAGAAAATTATGGAAAATATATATTTGGAATCCTTGTATTTTCCTCCTAATTATCATATATTCTTTTTCTTTAATTTATTTTAAATAAATCAATGTGCCTTTTAATGTATGTTTTTGAGTTTGTTAAAATAAATAGATATAAATGTGAATTCTTGTTAAATAAATTTATTTAAAAATCATGAAAAATAACGCTCCCCAAGAGGATGCCAATTAATAAATGACAGCACCCACGGGCCTTAAAAATAATATAAGTTTATTTAATTATAGTCAATTATAGAATAGGATGGACATGAATTCTATGATTAACGTACACATGTCCTCACCGTTTTCTTCCGTTTTGACCCATACCGCGGGTCTTTTGGCACTCTCATCTCACGTCCGTAGATGGAGTCTCCGTTTCATGATTGGTTCACGTTATACACTCAACTCTCGGTGACATACGAGCCCTCCGTTGGATATTCCGTTCCTTCGGACTGGCAAGTTAGTCATTGGGACCTCCATAAGTCTCCTTGTAGCCTTGGATTCCCTCAAGGCCGACTGAGCTAGTTGTACCTAATCACCCAGATTTCCAGAATGTCATGGTTTTCATCTGGTTTATTGATATATCATCCTTATTACAAGTTCTATCCTTGAACTCTATGTTCCATGAAATCTATTTTAATGTTCCTACATGCTTGATCCTTGAAATTCTTGGCCATTAATATGGAATTAGTCTAGACAAAATGTCGGGGGCTATGGGTCCCACTAAAATGACATTTTTAAATGCTACGGGTCCTGATCTGACCCTATTGGGCGAGGCAAAGTCCAAACATTACCGGTATACGATGATCAGGTGCAGGCATTCACCAACTCGGTTATTGGCATTTAGGGGCAATCATACAGTCATGAGAACTCCTAAGTGTGCGACCAAATACTATCTAGTGCTATTTCCTTGAGGGGTGGTCATATCGTCGTGATTTTTCCCTTAGTGCATTGTCCAATCCTATATAGTGCTAGATGTGCAAACACTCTAGTGATGATCGGGAGTAATTGCCATCATAGTGCATCTTTCTACAACTTATTGTTCGTCATGAAAATATCTTGAATTGCCATATTGGAGGGGTTATCATATCATCGTGATATTCCCTTAGTGTCGTGGCAAATGCTATAGAATGCTTGTAGAAGTAATTATTCTACTTCTATATCGATCATCATAAATGTTCTTGAATTATCTCATTGATAGTACTCGTTATCTTGTCATGAAGATCCTTCATAATACTGGATACCTTGAGGCTCTCGTGATAGTGTCCGTCATAGAGAGATGAATGTTATATTTCCTCGTGAATGCTAGCTTAAGAAAGTACTTGTTGAGATCTCGCTATACTCTCTTGATTATCATTGTCCTTACTCTTCATGAGTGTATCTAGCATCTTGCTTACTCGTTTGTTTATTATAGTTCTTGAATTTATCTTGTGTTATTATAGTTCTCGATTTCTATATCTTGCATGACCTGCATGAGCATGTTAAACTGTAATTGACTTAAAGCTAGCTTGGAAACATGAGATATTAAGTCCTACTGAGCGTTCGCTCACCCTGCGTTTTCCAGTGTTTTTCAGGTAACGACCCTAGTGATGAAGAGACCGAACATGATGGGTAAGGGCAAGAGTGAAGAGAACTCTGACATCTAGATGAACCGTCTAGTCTGGTTATCTTGCGTCTTATGTCTCATTGTAGTTTTTCTTTATTGAGTCTTTTCGTTTATTATGGGCCCGAATATGTAAAGAATCTATATTTGATATGAAATTTGTTATTTGTCTAAATTGTGTTTTGTGGAAATGACTATGCTCTGATTGACATGACTGTTTAACTGCCACGTTCCGAGCAAACGACACGTTCCGCTGCTATCGGTTCGGGGCGTGACAGAAGGTGGTATCAGAGCCTAGGCTTTCTAAATCCCTAGGTCATCAGGTTCAAGTCCTAGATTGAGTCATCCTTGTCAGTTATCCTATAGGAATCCTGTGAGATTTGGTTAGAGCTATGGGCTAATCAATAAAATACATCCGTCTACGCTACATTAATGTTAAGATATGGGTAATCATTAACTTAAAAACTTGTTTTGTAGGCTAGAATGGCCGCCGAGAGAGCTCAGTGGAGAGAAATGCAATGCATTGTCCAGGGTTTAACGCAAGCCTTGCAACAAGTTGCACAAGGTGGAGCACGGCATGGAGCCGGGGATTTGCATCGGAAGTTCCAAAAGATAAACCCCCCTAAGTTTTGTGGGTCGACTGACCCGGATGAAGCAGAGAATTGGGTACAAGAAATAGAGAGGACCTTTAAGGTGATGCAATGCACCGACGAAGAGAAGGTACTATTAGGAACTTATCAATTAGAGAAGGATGCCCGAGTATGGTGGGGATCCGTGGAAGCCATTTTGCCTAACGATCAGGTTTCTTGGGACGAGTTTTTAGAACTCTTTAACGAGAAGTATTTCTCAGACAGAATTCGCGAGAAGAAAGCTATGGAATTTGCAGCTTTGAAGCAACGTAGTCTGTCAATCGCCGAGTATGAAGCGAGGTTTTCTAGATTGGCCCGATATGCACCACACTTGGTTAGCACGGAGAAAATGAGAGCAAAGAGATTTATGAATGGCTTGAAGGTGGAACTTATACCTCAACTAGCTCCACTAGAAATTCAAACATATACGGAGATGGTTAGAAAAGCTCAACTCTTGGAAGATGCTATAGATATGATGGAAAGAATCAAAGGAAAGGCCGCCAAGAAGGACTTACTAAATGGACCCATGAACAAGGAAAACATGAACGACAAGAAGAGATTTAATGAAGGCAACAAATTCTATGAAAATAAGAAACCCCGGAATAATGATCGACGAATTGTTCCGGCCAGGGAGAAATGCAAGCATTGCAAGAAGGGAAGGCACAATCCGGACGAGTGTTGGTATAAACTTGGAAAATGTATCCATTGCGGAAGCAGAGATCATAAAATTACTCGATGTCCACTCTTAAAGGAAGAAGCACCGCAAGCAACGGAAGGTAACCCTATAAACCTATCTCATCTTAAACTTGCATGAAACAGATATGACCTTAAGTACTTAGCATGATATGTTAATGAACTAGCCAGAATACATGCTTTAGATATGGTGATCTTACCCCGAAAATTTTGGAAGGGAAACTATGTGAATTTGGGGACCAAATTCTTTTAAGTGGGGGAGGGTGTAGCACTCCAAAAATTTATAAAGAATAAATATTAATATTAAAAATAAAAATGGAAAAAAATAGAATTTTGGACAATAGATAATGGGTCTACATAATTCAAAGGTTATAAAATTCAAGCCCACTTAAAGGACTAGGACTTAATGGGCCTCCATAGAGATACACATACATATAAAGATTTCATAGGATCGAACTCGACTCTTATACCCGAGACGACAAAGGGAATTAATAAAGTTATAAGAAAAAGGACCCACATATGTATATAGAGTCCTATTAAATAATTATGCTAAAAAAAGCTTATAATAATTTTAGCATACATCAATAATGGGCTTTAAAGAATATCTATATATCTATATATATTTAAAGTTCTATTGAATAAGTTAGTTAAAGCTTATATAACAAATGGGCTTAAACCTTTATATAAACCTATATATATACGTACACAACAATTCCAACCCATATGAGCTTTCAACCATGCACATAATGATGAATTATTGGGGTTTAACTTGAATAAGAGAATACTTTAGCAAGTTTGGGCCAACAACAATGATTTAAGGCTTAAATAATTAAATGGGCTTGAAATATAGGTAAAACACGTATACAAATCTATATATATATATGAAATATGCATGGGCTTCAACATCACAACCCACGAAGGGCCCTCAACATATTCGAATAGACCAAACTTCGTTGTTGTGCACGAACGTGCAAGGGAGGAAGTCTTACGGGTTAGAACAGAGAGATAAGGAAGGTGGCTTCATATGGGGAAGGATAAAAATCAATTACGAAGTGCGTACGAAAGGAAGATTCCCATTAGTAAAGGGAAGTGATCTCTCTATATAAACTCTCTCCATCGAGCAAGCAAGGGCTTGCTGCTACCTTTTTGTGCGTTAGGACCCTGCGTGCGTCAACCTTCCTCCTGTTTGTGCTGTGGCTCCATCGTGAACCTGTTGCTGCCATTAAAGTTGTGTGGCCGTTGTTGTTTCTGCCGTAGAAGCGCTACACGCTGTTGCTGAGCGTGGGAAAAGGCTTCCTCCAATCTTCTTCTTGCTGCGGTTGCAGTGCTCTCATCTCTTTCCTCTGTTACTTCTTCTTCTCCTTTATTCGGGTCAAAGCATCAACGAAGGTAGGCAATCTCCCAAGCAAAATTATAAAGCTAGCATGCTAGATGTATACGTAGCCCAAACAAAGTTAATTCATGATTTGTCTCAAGTAACGAAGCCAAAATGTTAGATTAAAATGGTATATATCATGCATATGGATTATGGTTGTGTTCTGTTATATTCTGGAATTTTACTGTAAATAACGACCCTGTCTAGGGCGTTATTTTCATAGAAAGTGGCAGCCACCATGTCGTCAATTAATAGAATTCAAAACAACGACCAACGAGCTGACGTTAGTTGAATTTATGATAGTTATGAGTTTTAGTCGTTCATAAGTATAGAAGTATTCTTTGGCCATGAAAATTTATGGGCATACTATTGGGATGGGGACCGAGGTAGTGGAAGTGGTTGCACCGTTTTTCATGCCTCCTATTGCAAGATCCCCCGTGACTTATCAAAAAATTATTTTGAACATATGGTTAGGTAGAGCTTTTCAAGCCGGTCATTTCGGTATATTATAAGCCAGATTCGGACATCATTTAGTATAGAAACCAGAGAGTTGAAAAAAATAATTTTTGAAAAAAATGACCTACATTCGGTCGTGAAAAACCAAATTGGACGCCCTTAAGGTTAGCGTCAATTTTAAAGTTATATATATATATATATATATATATATATATATATATATACATCCTATATGTATCTTTGAAAATCCATTATTATTAGAGTACAAAACAGAAAATTATGCAAAATATATATTTGGAATCCTTGTATTTTCCTCCTAATTATCATATATTCTTTTTCTTTAAATTATTTTAAATAAATCAATGTGCCTTTTAATGTATGTTTTTGAGTTTGTTAAAATAAATAGATATAAATGTGAATTCTTGTTAAATAAATTTATTTAAAAATCATGAAAAATAACGTTCCCCAAGAGGATGCCAATTAATAAATGACAGCACCCACGGGCCTTAAAAATAATATAAGTTTATTTAATTATAGTCAATTATAGAATAGGATGGACATGAATTCTATGATTAACGTACACATGTTCTCACCGTTTTCTTCCGTTTTGACCTATACCGCGGGTCTTTTGGCACTCTCATCTCACATCCGTAGATGGAGTCTCCGTTTCATGATTGGTTCACGTTATACACTCAACTCTCGGTGACATACGAGCCCTCCGTTGGACATTCCGTTCCTTCGGACTAGCAAGTTAGTCATTGGGACCTCCGTAAGTCTCCTGTAGCCTTAGATTCCCTCAAGGCCGACTGAGCTAGTTGTACCTAATCACCCAGATTTCCAGAATGTCATGGTTTTCATCTGGTTTATTGATATATCATCCTTATTACAAGTTCTATCCTTGAACTCTATGTTCCATGAAATCTATTTTAATGTTCCTACATGCTTGATCCTTGAAATTCTTGGCCATTAATATGGAATTAGTCTAGACAAAATGTCGGGGGCTATGGGTCCCACTAAAATGACATTTTTAAATGCTACGGGTCCTGATCTGACCCTATTGGGCGAGGCAAAGTCCAAACGTTACCGGTATACGATGATCAGGTGCAGGCATTCACCAACTCGGTTATTGGCATTTAGGGGCAATCATATAGTCATGAGAACTCCTAAGTGTGCGACCAAATACTATCTAGTGCTATTTCCTTGAGGGGTGGTCATATCGTCGTGATTTTTCCCTTAGTGCATTGTCCAATCCTATATAGTGCTAGATATGCAAACGCTCTAGTGATGATCGGGAGTAATTGCCATCATAGTGCATCTTTCTACAACTTATTGTTCGTCATGAAAATATCTTGAATTGCCATATTGGAGGGGTTATCATATCGTCGTGATATTCCCTTAGTGTCGTGGCAAATGCTATAGAATGCTTGTAGAAGTAATTGTTCTACTTCTATATCGATCATCATAAATGTTCTTGAATTATCTCATTGATAGTACTCGTTATCTTGTCATGAAGATCCTTCATAATACTGGATACCTTGAGGCTCTCGTGATAGTGTCCGTCATAGAGAGATGAATGTTATATTTCCTCGTGAATGCTAGCTTAAGAAAGTACTTGTTGAGATCTCGCTATACTCTCTTGATTATCATTGTCCTTACTCTTCATGAGTGTATCTAGCATCTTGCTTACTCGTTTGTTTATTATAGTTTTTGAATTTATCTTGTGTTATTATAGTTCTCGATTTCTATATCTTGCATGACCTGCATGAGCATGTTAAACTGTAATTGACTTAAAGCTAGCTTGGAAGCATGAGATATTAAGTCCTACTGAGCGTTCGCTCACCTTACGTTTTCCAGTGTTTTTCAGGTAACGACCCTAGTGATGACGAGACCGAACATGATGGGCAAGGGCAAGAGTGAAGAGAACTCTGACATCTAGATGAACCGTCTAGTCTGGTTATCTTGCGTCTTATGTCTCATTGTAATTTTTATTTATTGAGTCTTTTCGTTTATTATGGGCCCGAATATGTAAAGAACTTATATTTGATATGAAATTTGTTATTTGTCCAAATTGTGTTTTGTGGAAATGACTATGCTCTGATTGACATGACTGTTTAACTGCCACGTTCCGAGCAAACGACACGTTCCGCTGCTATCGGTTCGGGGCGTGACAATGCGTAGGAACTAGCAACCTCTTCCGGGATAAATTATCTAATTAGGAGCAACCCCAGAGGTAGGTTATCTCATGTATGACTTAAACAATGTGTTAGGAGTAAAAGCCCTCTCCTATATCTTGATTTCATGCACTGTACACAGAGAATTTAACGTTTTTGCATGACTGCGCATATAGGTTATCACTGCATGTTATTCCTGCAACCTTAAATCAAAAGATAAGAATGTTGCTTTAATTCATGTCTTTTCCAAGAACTTACTTCATTCTAAACCTGCTATCATGTGTTATCTTCCTGTTCTCTATGGTTTTCATGCATTTATGGATCTAGAATAGGCTCTGCACGCTAGACTTAACTTCTATCTGCAATAGACAGAAGATAGTCTTGCAGAGACCGCTACTTGCAAGTAGCAGTCTTCGATCGACCGCTATCTGGTTTCTATAACCATGTTAAACCATGTTCAATCCCTATTACATCTGATTGTAATCATGCCTTATTTTCATTATTTTTGGTTCCTAATCATGTTATAAGTTTATGTTATTTCGTTATATTCATGGTTTCTGCCATATCATGATTCAAGTTGGCATGTTTCAAAGTCTATTTTCATATATGTAGTTTCATGCGAAAACCCTATAGTTTTGTATATAAGGATTTTTCATGCAAGTTCCTACACATCGAATTGCATTTTGACACGTTCCCTTCTCACCTTATTTCTATTTTATCACTTCACATATAGCCTGTACTCCATTACGACGCTATTAGATCACTTGCACTTGATAGGAACACCTCTTGGACTTGAGAGCCTCTCCATCGGATATTCCTTCTGCTAGACTAGGCGATCTTGTTTCAAGGCCTCCGTAAGACTCCGCGAGCCTAGGATTTCCACTAGGACGATGAGCTGGTTGTACCCTAAAAATCTAAAAGTTTAGAAAGCACTTCGTGAACCTTATGTTTTCTGTGGAGTGACCTGAACGCGGCCATCAGGTGACTGCTACCTCCTGATAATGGTCCTAGCGTGATCACGTTCTGCCAGTTTATTCATTGCGTCGACCTGTTCCTAGTTCTGCGTCGACTCCCCCTGATAGCAGTCTAGACTCGACCGCTACCTCGAGAAAACGGTCCCCTGGAGACCACGATCTATCATCTTTCTGTCCAACCCCTGGTTTGACCCAAGGGTTGATTATACTTTGTTCTCAGGTGATCTTCTGATTATCTAGAGTCCAACACCTTATTAAAGAAGCTATTAATGAATGGTGGAACTATGAAAATGTACCGTTATGCTGTCGGAATTCATCAGTAGCATAATGTCCAACTAATTTATATCATGATTTCATTTTTGGTACGTTCTTACCTTGGTTTTGTTATCATGAACACTATTTTTTGAACTTGACATTATTGGCCTACATTTATTATTTCTCGTGGAAGTAGCTTGATTTTTAACTTGAAGATGCAAGAGCGGGCATGGATAGTGTCCAAGGGCTCCACGCTAGCCCCCTCGGCAGATGGCCGGAAACATAGTATAAACCATGGAGTATGATGAACACTGGCGCCACATTGCGCTGGGAGTACTTTTTTCATGAATGGGTGAAATCCACGAGGTCTCATGCTTGATTATTAAATGCTTGTTACATGACTTTTTAGTGCATAGCCTTTTAAGGTTATGAAAGTACATTCTCGTTACATGATAGTACATTCTCATTATTTAAAGGCCACAGTATAGTCTTACTTGATCATGTCCTCATATGTCCTATCTCTATAGTTCATATCTTAGTACTTGTTGTTACTTTGGTTTTATTCATATGATTTTTCACATTTTCTTTTATCTTACCTTCTAGAGGAAAAATGTTAATTACTTTAACATTGTCATCATGTTGATACAAAGATACCTACTGGGCGAGTGCACTCATTCCCTATCTTTTCAATCTTTTTCATGAAACTCTAGCGGGTCGGATTTGGACTACTAAAGTGACGGATCCGAGAGCAATTAAAGTTCGACAGAAGACTTAGAGAGGCATGAGTCCACTTATGTTAGTTAAAGTTATGTCTATGTAATTTTCTTGTATTGAGTCTAGTGAGTTGCTATGTCGAAAAGTCATGTGTTATTGTTAATGTTTGATTATTATGCAATAAAGGGGAAGTTTTGAGTATATTACCATGTGCATACATTCTTCTATGTGGATGTGTTTAGCGCTTTGATTATCGTGCTAGCTTAAGGTTTATTTGCCAATTGTTCACGTTCCCGAATTAATTATGGTGCATATCTCGGGGCGTAACACTATTGAATGAGCTTGGCATCGAAATTAGAGATCTCCTAGGAATGGATTGAGGAGTGAACATTGATTTTCCTTGGGAAGCTAGAGCAATCAAATGGTTAGGGGAATACCGAGATAGCACCCTAGCTAGCTCTTGATCCTCTTTCATGGAAATTGAGGGGGCTTTGACATTAATGGGCTCTTGACTTTTGGAGGATGATTCTTCACTATTTGTGCTTTGATCCAGATGAATTTGTGAATTTTGACACATCCCCATGAAAGCATTGGGTGTATCTTCTTCAGCATCAAGCTGGGTTTGTGTGTCATAGAATTCAAAATCATCCTCATCAACAACATGCATGTTAGAATAACATTGGTCCATTGTAACTCAACCCAATCAATTTTTAGAAATTGAAGTGGAATTTTTAAGGCCAATTATGATTGAATTAATGGTATCCAATAGTAATCATGTCTTCAAACAATGCGCCCCATAATTTTTAGCTTAAGTTAATCACGTGATTAGTCCAATTTGAATTTGTTCCCTCTTAGATGAGAATGAAATTTTCTAGGGGAATTAGTGGCCAAACTCTGGGATAATCCTAGGATAAATCTCACTCAAACCCTTTACGAAATCTAATAGGACTTCAAAGGTACAATGTGCCCGGCAACCATGTGGGAATTCACGGTTCACAGGGACTTACGGAGGTTCCCAATTGAAAAGGACTAGTTACACTTGAGTGGGAATCCACGGGTGAAGAGTCCAAATCAAAGGGAGGGTGTCCTTAATCCGTGTGATGTCGGCTCTTCCTAAGCCCAGCCCGGACTCAAACCAACAATGTTAGGACACACATAACCAAGAATATACAGCAAACAGAACCAAGAATATGCAAAATAGAAGCTAAACTATTAAAATAGGATTGAAACAGAAGCAGAAATGCGAACGGGAGACAACCAAGTCAATGGCCACTTGCAAAGCTTGGGCGGCCAGGTCTCTAGCCGCCTAGGAGTGGTGGATGGCTAGGTCTCTGGCCGTCTTGGCTCTGGGCAGCCAGAAACCTAGCCGCCTCCTGTTTTGGCCCCGCAAGCGAACCAAATGCAGAACATGCGAAGTCAGCAACTAAAAATCAAATATAAAATAGGAAAATACTTTTTTACTGGAAAATAAATGCAGTAGACTTCAAACTAAGGACTCACAGTGAGCAAGAGGGTCCCACCGTGATTGCCAGAAGGTTGTAGGCGTCGGAAAGGTGTGCCTCTCTCCCGAAATACTGTTGGGCCTACAGTGCACGGATTAGAAAGAAAGAGATGGAATGAGCACCAGAGACTTATACCTAAGCCTCATAGGAGTGATGACTACAATGCCTTTGAAGTGGGAGAACATGGGTTCTTCCTATCATCGCTCTCGGCCGTCCAAGAACGGGGAGGTCGAGCTTGCAAGGCCAACGTGAAGTTCCTACGAATCAACCAGTGAACACCAGAAAATTGACCATTACACTGAGGGAATGTAGTATATGCTTAAAGAAGTAAAGAAAAACTTACAAATGGGATCCATTGTACCAGGAAGTGGGTTGGGAAGGGGGATGGTCGAGACTTTCGACCATCCACCTTCCCTAGCTATGGTTTGGGAGAAAACCTCTTTAAATATGATCTAGGAAATCTAGTATGTATATAATGCAATAAAACGAACTACAATACAGCAAGATAAAGGACAAAGGAAGAAAGATTGGTTTGCCTATCAACCAACAGAAGGCGGCCAAGCATGCGGCCGTTTAAATGTGGTAGGTGACAATGTTGATGGCCGCCTCCTAGAACCCGGGCCTCTTCCGCGGTGGACCTCTTCAACTATGAGTTTTGCTTCTAAGGGAAGGTTAGGAAGGGTGCTCTCATCCTCACAGCTCTCTCTGGGCTCACCGAACTGCCAACCTCACCTCCTCCAAAATGTCCAACCCCCCTGAGATTGTTTGGAACTGGTTTTTTGTATATGGGAGATTTTCCCTCCCATAAAACCTTTGAAGATAGAGTGAAACTCATTTTTATTAATCTGGAGGCGAGGACGTGCGACACTACGTGCGACTCGGCCCCCCTGAGTGGAAATGACTACGGAGTACGTGCTCGGAGTGGGTGGAATCGTGGAGTTGACAGGAGATCACCAGGAGGCGGCCAGGTCGATGGCCATTTCAAGGGAGCTGGGCGGCCAAGGTTGTGGCTGCCTAAGGTATTGGCCGGCCAGGAGTCTAGCAGCCTTGGAGACTAGGCGGCCAGCACCCTGGGCCTTCGTTGGCTGGGCGGCCAGGCATCTGGCTACCTTGGGGATCTGGGCGGCCAGTACCCTAGCCACCTAGGGATGTATGCAAAAATATATAATAATACTTCAAAAAAATTCACGAAAAGACAAGGTGGAGCCTACCAAGATAAGGATAAGACCCCACACTCCTAATCATCCAAGAGAAAGTGTCACTTATATGATGGCTAGACAAGATCCATGCGATTTCCAAAATTTGGCGTCTACTGTAGCAAAGGTAAGCATACTAAAATCTCTTCCAAATCCAAAAACATTGTTTCCACTGCTAGACCTTTGGAACTTCTACATCTAGATATGTTTGGACCTAGTAGAATTCATAGTTTAAGAGAAAAATTGTATATATTTGTTTTTGTAGATCACTTTTCAAGATATATATGGGTGTTGTTTTTATCCCATAAAAGTGAAGCATTGCAAGAATTTGAAGATTTTAGGAAGGTGCATAATGAAAAGAGCTACTCCATTCAAATAATTCAAAGTGATCTTGGTAAGGAGTTTGATAACTATGACTTTGATGAGTTTTACAGAAAATAAGGGTACATAGATAACTATTCAGCACCAAGAATCCTACAACAAAATGGAGTCGGGGAAAGGAAGAATAGAACACTTGTGGAAATGGCCAGAACCATGCTTGGAGAGAATAATCTTCCAAGGTATTTTTGGGTAGAGGCAGTCAACATGGCCTTCTATTTCACAAATCAAGCAATGGTAAGGCCAATCTTGAGAAAAACTCCTTATGAATTGTATAAAGGTAAAAATCCTAACATCTCTTACATTAAACCATTCGGGTCATTGTGTTACATTCTAGATAATGGAAAGAATAACCTAGGAAAATTTGATGCCAAGAGCGTTCAAGGGATCTTCCTCGGTTACTCACTCAATTCAATGGCATATAGAGTGTACAACATAAGGACTCTAGTTGTTGAAGAGAGCCCACATGTAATTGTTAATGAATCAACTTCAAGGTCATCTAAAAAAAGGCAAATTTTTCTAAATGCAGGAGAATTCAATGAAGAAGAGAGGAAAGATGAAAATGATCAAGATAATGTGGAAGATGTAGAGAATAGTCAAGAGACTCAAGGAGCTTCAGGACAAGTAGAACAACCAGGCCAAGAAGCACCTAAACTAGAACTTCCAAGGCAGTGGACTTTTCTGAGAGATCACCCTAAAGAAAATATAATTGGTAATGTGGAAGAAGGTGTAAGGACCAGGTCCTCACATAGGGAAGTACAAAACTCTAATTATCTAGCCTTACTTTCTCAATATGAGCCTAGAAATGTAGAGGAAGCTTTATCAGACAATTTTTGGATCTTGGCTATGTAGGAGGAATTACACCAATTTCAAAGAAATGAGGTGTTGTTCTATGTGCCATGGCCTAAGGACCATCCTGTTATTGGAACTAAGTGGATTTTTAGGAACAAACTTAATGATCAGGGGGTGGTAATTAGAAATAAGGCCAGGCTTGTAGTCAAAGGCTATAGTCAAGAATTAGGAATTGACTTTGATGAATCCTTTGCACCTATGGCTAGGTTGGAAGCTGTCAAAATTTTGCTTGCATTTACCTGTTCTAAAAATATAAAACTGTTTCGGATGGATGTTAAAAGTGCTTTCTTGAATGGTGTTGTGAAGGAAGATATCTTCATGGAGTAACCACCTGGTTTTGAAGATCAACAACATCTTGATCATGTTTATAAGCTGGACAAGGCTCTCTATGGAGTAAAGCAGGCACCCCATGCAAGTGGTGGAACACTTTTTATTGTGTAGGTGTGCCAGTCACACGTGTGACAAATTTATTGTGCGCTTGATCTAACTTGGTCAGATGAAAGTGAAGTCTGTGTCAGGACCGGAAGTCCATCTTACTATAAAGGCTATGACATTAATTAAATCCTCTAGGAAGGTGGAAAACCCTTGATTAATTTCCAAGATAAAGAACCGTCGGGGCCGGAACAGATACAAAAATGTAAGCAAATTAAACGACAAGATCTTCACACACACTCAGGCATGTAAATGCAATCGTATATGAACCCGACCTCCGATACGCGGCGGAGAACATAGGTCTGAAGACCACCATCAAGCGTTGTGGGAGCTTTCAGCCAGACCCAATCTGACCTTCCACAGATCACCATTTGATATATCGGGCAATCAGGGCAAGTATGCATACGATGAAATGATGACACATAAAAAGATACACGCAGATATGTGTACATATATCATAGATACGTATGTGTAGGCAAGTAGATATGTAAGCATGAAAAGAACAAATCATCAAAGAGATTTGACGTTGACGCTATTTTTAGTCTAATTATTTATTCAAAAAAAACGTGACTCTAGAAAAGCAAATGTGAAGTTTTCAATAGGCTGGCAGAGGCTGGAGTCGACCTTGGCTCGCAGGAGTCGACCTGGGCAGAAGGGTGATAAGGGGGCGGTGGATCGGCGCCGGGTGAGGTGAATCAGTGCTTTTGAAGAGAAGAGGGGAGGTGAGTCGGTGCTATGAAGAGATGAAGAAGGGGAATGAGTCGGTGTGGTAAAGGGGGTGAGTCGACGCCAGTGGCAGCGATTCGCCAAGGCCGCTATCGACTCATCTCGCAGAAGGGGGAAGTGGCACCAATTCGCAGGAGATACATCTCTTTGGGCCATGAAATAGATTTTGGTGACCTGAGGTCGATGCAAGGGAGTCTTAGCTTGGCTTAGGAGGGTTTGAGAAAAATGTTTAAGGGATTGAAGGGTTAGACTGACTACAATGAAGGGTTCTGAGGGAACCATTGATTCCGGTAGCCGCCTTCACTAGCCTGGCCTTGAAGGGATGAAAGGGGCTTGACAAGTCTAATATATTAGAATTCTTTATTCAATTTAGTTTCATGGTCCATCATCTGTGTGAGGTTCGTACTCAAGCACAGTCAAACAAGTTGCAAGCCTCTCATGTGTGGAGAAAAGGGCCACTGAGGCCCCACTGAGGCCATTCATACAGCATCACTCTAACGACCTGTTAATCTCAAACCTAGTTCAGATCAGAACATAAAATATTTAAGTAAGGCGAACAATTGAGAGGAAATCTGGGAAAATTTGGGCAGCATCTCCCCTTATTTTTGAGGATTTTGGGAGATGCAATTGAGAATCATATAAGATGAAACTTAGTAATCGAGAGGCTGAATGCAACGATCTCATAACCCTGAACTGGATATGAAAACCCTGAGGACTAGCCTGCTAAGGGTCCTAACAATCTAGAGTTAGAATTTCGAAACATGGGACCCTCATGTTGCCACCTACGTGGCTTTTATTGTTCACTCGTGGGAAGGGTTTTCAGATATTTATACCACGGTGGAGTAGACCCCTGAAACCCCAGAGTGCTCCAAAACCATTGAATGAAAGAAAATAGGAAATGGGGGTTTCCTCCTCCCCGGTGGTGCATTCACAAGTACGTTTGAGAAACAATTGACACAGCGAAGAAACTATCATTATATCCTGGGCCGAAGGAGATGCCAATCATGCTATCAAGACCAGGAGACTTGCACTCCTGCCATGGACAGGTGTTGGCAAACTAGTAATCTTGGTGACAATTTGAGGGTTCTCTCGAGAGGCTAGAACAAGTGATCCCGGCCATGAAGATGGGCTCTTGCTTGCCTTTGAGAGTGTAGAAAGAGGATGCTCGGAGGGCGAGACCCACAAGGGTAATTTACCAAACACCAAATTGGATGCGCGAAATGTCTATAAGGGTTAGATGTGGAACAAAACTGAGCGGTGCTACCACTAGAAGTAGAATCTACCACCCTATTTTGGAGGGCACCGATACCCCTAAAACCCATTGGAATGGGTAAAAGGGCATACGGAGGTCTCCCAGCATCAGTGTATTCACCAATTTTCTGTTAACATAACACATGCACTCATAGACGCACCCTTACCATTTGATCAGATTCACAGACACTACGCGTGCGATAGAACTAGACGGTGAAACCCATTGAATCTCGAGGAGGGGATTTCACTGTCGCCCCTTCGGGCGTGGCCGTTGTCCATTCTAGCAGCGGGCTTCGAGGAGAAAACTACAAATTCTCGACCCATCACAGGGTATCGTAAGTGGATGTAGCCCTTGCAGGACCCCCTTACGATCGGGATATAGTTCTAGTTACTCAGTACATGTGCTAAAATTCGAAGGACTTGACACAGCGAGCAAGGGAATGAAGGAACCGATATAAACATCTATACTATTAATACACCATGTAGATGATTAAAGGGCACAACAATTTCTCATTCTATTTTCTCAAGAGCAGAAGATACATGAGAGCTAAATGAAGAACAAGAAAGAAGAAGAAGAAAAAAAAAAGAAAACAGAAGGAGCCTTCAACTCCCTTGGGGCTTCCCTAGTGGAGACCCACCTTGTACCGCTCCTTTCCACTCCTCCCTTCTGCCCATTCCTTCGCTTCTCCTCCCTCTTTTCTTTTCTGTCTCTCTTCTCTTCTCCCTCTGTTCGTCTGTTTATCTCTATCTATTCGATCCCCTCTTTCATTTCTTGTTTTTAAAAAGGGGGCTGATCCCCCTTCACCCCCTCGTTTGTAATCTTTTGGTCAATCAAAAAAATTGAGTGTTCTAGTACAATTGGAGTGGATTCTCCATCTCTCTCTCCCTCTCTCTCTAAGGGGTGGATTCCCCCCCTCTCTCTCTCTCTATCTCTCCTCACCTCCCAACCACTTTCTCTCTCCCTTCCCCCTCCATTAAAGCCACTCCAACTCCGTAAAACCCCTCTCTTTACTCCGCCCCATCCCCAAGGTAACCTCCACCTATCCCCACTCCACCCTCTAACCACCAACCACCCACTCCCCTTCCCCAAGCACCTCTCTCATCTCCCAAGGGGAGAATCCCATCTCCCTAAGCCCCTTTCCCTTCCCCACACACCTCTTCCCATCCCCAAGACCAAAAATTAATTCCACCCTTAACCTATTTTCAAATACTCCTTCCTATCTCCCTCCCCACACCAAATTCACAACTTCCCCTCCCTCCACTTGCTATACCTCCTTCCAGCCCCCATTCTACCACTCTCTCACCTTGGATAACCCCCTCCCAGACCCCCTCACAGCTTGGGCTCGCCCCACACTCATCCACCCCCATTTCGCCCCCCTCCTACTCCATTTTCCATCGGCAAGTTGCAGACCATGTCTCAGTTCACAGGCAGCAGAGAAGCCACTAATTGCAGAGCCTACCACTACTTTATCCCAGAGCCCCTGTATGCACAAGAGGTACCGTTGGAAGCGTCTCCCAGTCCTCTTCACAACAGTGGTGGTCTCGTCCCCGTCTGAGCTTGTGGCTGCCCGGAGGAGCCGTCGTCGCCGAACTGCGCAACTTCTTCCTGACAGTCTTCCAAAAGCTGCTTGCATAGGCTCCCACGGTCTGATTCCTATTATTCTTGGAGCACCACTTGGCCGAGGGATTCCCCTACAAGTCCTCTATCATCCCTAAGAAGCAGAGTGAATTTAGGACCTCGGCATCAAAAGTTCCAAATTTTCTTTCCAAGGTGCGCCAGATCAGTTTCTCTGAGCTTGAACTGACACCCCCTACTCTTCGAGCCTCCACGATCAACTCCGACATCTTCCGATGGCGTCGTTGGTCTCGACGGAAAGAAGACTTGTCCACGATTGCATCGGTACCAGTCTCGCCTCCAACAGAGTAGGGGACTATTCGTGGCGCCACCATCTTCCAGTAAAAACACCTTGGGAGTAACCAGAACCATCGTAGGCCAGCACTATTCTAGGCTCTGCCCTGGTTAGCGGCATCGTTAAGAAATTCCATGAAAATTCAGGCTTCTTCCTGGTCAAGTCATAGAATTTAGGCACTGGTTGCAGCCTATTCAGAGTTCGGTAGTGATCGTGGCGGCACCATCTTCGACTGTCTATCGGTGATTCCATAAGCTGGAAGCACCGGTGGAGCTCGGCACAACAGTTTTCTAGCTTCACTCCCACTCCCCGCCTGGTCGACTTACAGCCCCTCCCTGCGTGGAGGTAGTATTTGACTGTATCACATTAACCCCCAACCCCTTGTTCCACCCTCCAGTGTGAGGAGTAGTGGTGTACTCTAAATTTTCAGGTCAAGCGGCATCAACGCGGCGTGCGAGTGCCTACCCATGACTCCCCGCTCGCCCTCGTCTTCGACCGGGATCGGTGTCTTCACGCCAATCAGGTGAGCTTTGGAACACTTCTCATTGCTTGCCCCTTAATTGCTTAGTTTGGTATTGTTTTTGGTTGCTCCGTTGACGGTAAGAGAGTGCCCGATCCCGAATTTGCCTATAATTGAGCGACCACCGCGGAGTGAGTTGAGAGAGCGACCCTACAACCCACACCCTTGGTGTGTTGGCCACCCACGGAATTGGGCATCCTAGGCCCTTAGGGGTCCATCCCAAGCTATCCAAATCCCCGGAAAGGCGAGGTCCCACTTCGGACCCTCTCCACCATCACCGGTTTGCCTACGGGCCCTAGTGTGCGCCAAGCGGGCGAGTCCGCTCGAGTGAAGTTGCCGATCCGTTGCATTGCTTGCTTGCTAGGTCCGAGGGGTCTTCGGTCTTGTGACTATCACCCCCAAGGTGATGTCACATCAAAAGCTTAGTAAGTGTGAGTTCTGGCTAAAGGAAGTCTCATTCCTCGGTCATATTATTTCAAAGGAAGGTATCATTATTGATCCTTCTACGGTGGAAGATGTTAAGAACTGGAGCAGGCCAACGACCTTGTCAGAAGTAAGCAGCTTTCTAGGGCTAGCTGGCTATTCCAAGAGATTTATTAAGGATTTCTCTAAGATCGCCGTTCCTTTGAGTAGACTTACAAGAAAAGAAAATCCTTTTATATGGTCGAAGGACTGCGAGGAGAGTTTTCTAATTCTTAAGGATCACCTCACCACAGCCCCTATTCTGACATTGTCTGTTGAGGGTGGTGGACTTGAAGTCTATACGGATGCATCTAACATTGGCCTAGGATGTGTTCTCATGAAAAATGGGAAGGTGATTAGTTATTCCTTAAGACAATTGAAGCGTCATGAAGAGAATTACCATGTGCATGTTCTAGAATCACCTCACCATACCTCGACTACTATTTAAAGGTAGGATTTGCGTGCCAAATCATAATGATACTAAGAAATTAATCATGAAAGAGGCACATAAGTCGAGGTATGCTGTTCATCCTTGTGCTACCAAGATGTATCAAGATTTCAAAAGGAACGTTTGGTGGCCCAATATGAAAAGAGAAGTGGCAGAATTCGTGTCTCGCTGGCTCACTTGTCAACAAGTAATGGCAGAACATTTAAAACTCGCTGGAAAATTACACCCCTTGAATATTCCCGAGTGGAAATGGGAAAGTATAGGGATGGATTTTATTATGGGTTTACCTAAGACAAGAGGTGGACACGATGGTATATGGGCAATCATAGACCGATTGACTAAGTTTGAACATTTTCTACCGATCAAAAGTCGATGGTGTGTGGATGTACTAGCAGCATTATACATGAGAGAAATTGTCAAATTGCACGGTGTCCCCGTCAGTATCATATCTGACCAAGATCCTCGGTTTACATCACAATTCTGGAAGGGTCTACAACATTCTTTAGGGACCTGACTGAACTTTAGCACAGCATTCTATCCATAAACTGATGGTCAAATAGAAAGGATAAATCAAGTGGTGGAAGATATGCTCAGGGCTTATGCTATTTATTTTGGAGGAAGTTGGCATGATCACCTGCCTCTAGTAGAATTCGCATACAACAATAGCTACCAAGCTAGTATTCAAATGGCACCGTTTGAAGCTTTATATGGAAAAAGCTGTCGTTCGCCTATTTGTTGGAATGAAGTAGGAGAAAGGCAATTTCTCGATCTCGATATTATTTGCGATACTACCGAGAAGATAAAACTCATTCGAGAAAGACTTCAAATGGCACAAGACAGGCAGAAATCGTATGCTGACAATCGAAGACGTGACTTGGAGTTTCAAGTAGGAGATCATATATACCTTAAAGTTTCTCCAGGTCGAGGTATTCGAAGATTTGGTATCAAAGAGAAGCTTACTCCAAGATTCATGGGTCCTTTTGAAATTCTGGAAAGGGTTGGTGAAGTGGCTTATCGATTAGCTTTGCCTCCACAACTAGCAAAAGTTCATGACGTATTCCAGGTCTCTATGTTGAAGAAATATGTTTATGATCCTTACCATGTTATCACCTATGATAATCTATAAATTCAAAAGGATATCACGTACGAGCAAACACCAATCAAGATTTTTGAACGGGAGGTGCGTTAACTACGGAATAAAGTCATTCCTATGGTTAAAGTCCAATGGAAGAAATCATGACCCTATGAAGCAACATGGGAGACCGAACTAGCTATGCATAAAAGATTTATGAAATTATTTAACTATAAGTACACTCTCCATATAATCCATACATTGAATTTGGGGACCAAATTCTCTTAAGTGGGGGAGGGTGTAATGCCCCAGAAATTTTATAAAATATTTCTGTGGTATTTAAGAATTTTTTTAGGAATTTATAAGAATTCTTAAAGGCCAAAGTGAATTAATAAATGAATTTTTGGGTTAAATAAATTATTATTAAGGCCCAAGTATGATAACCAATTAACCTAGCCTATTTAAATAAAGCCCAAAGGACTTAAGGACCAAGCCCATGAAGTTTGGCCCATATTCTAGAAGTCTAATTAGTTATTTACGGATTATAGGGGATAAATACTCCCTATTTAGATAAATAAATGGATAAATGAATAAACGAATTTGAATCAAATTCAAATTCGACGCCCGGACCCGTAAGCGGTCTATCGCAAGACCGCCTACGTCCATCAGACGGTCGCCATAACGACCGCTTGTCTCTACAGATTCCGTGGATTGAGAAAAGAGCAAAAAGATGGAGTTTTTGGCGTTGGGAATTCTAGAAACCAAGGTTTTTGGACTTGTAGACATGATTAGGACTCTCAGAGGTCCACCTACAGTTTAATAAGGACTCTAGCATCATTCTAATCTCCAAAACCCTATAAATAGACCCTGGGTTTCACTTGCGCGACCCCTATGTTTGGCTCGCGTGGAACTTAGGTAAGACGGCTTTAATTAATGTAGGTTATTTAGAGTTTTTTGTTCACAATATATAGATCTAACTCCTCCCAAAATTTCGTTCTAGGAGATCAAGCACGTAAGGAGTTAGAGGTGTTCAAAGTTGTTGATTTTACACCAACAACCCAGGAAATTGAGCAATGGACCACTGAAGATCAGGAGATTAGGAACCCAAAACGAGGTATTTAGAAGTTACACCTTTAGAAATTTTTGTTCTCCTTTATATCTTCTTCTTACCCTCTAAATTTCACGTATTTAGGTCAGGAGAATCAAGAGATATTAGGTCGTGAAGTTGCTATTTTAGCACAGGAAGTGTAGGGAACTAGGGTTAACTTCCAGGCTTAAATTCGAAGTCAAAAGCCTAGGACTGAGGTAGGTCATCTCATGAACGGCTAAAACATTATTCTAGGATTAAAACACCTCTTGTTGCACTTGATTTCATGCATTATAGACCGAGAATTTCATGTTTTATTTGAGGCTATGCATCTAGTGTAATGTTCATGCATAAATCCTAACCCTAATGAAATAAAAGGAAGTCTCTTATAAATTTCGCAGAACCCATGCATATTGCTGACTTATTCTTTGTTCTTGCATGCTATAGAATTTATATATATGTTGGTTTCCAGGCATGATATGTCTTGGATTAGCTTTTGTTTCAATTGCTTAGTTTCTGTCAGCCAACCATAAACGGCCTAAAAATGGACCACCAGTAATTGGTTATCGGCCCTACGATAGACCGCTTGTCGAGGATTAGCGGCCAATATATAGACCGTTTGTGTTCCTAAAATTTCACTATTATAAAACCATAAGCGGACTTACCATAGATCGCTTCGCACTACAAACGGCCGTATATTAGACCGTTTGCAACTCTGTGTTCGGTATTTTTGGTTAGTCCGAAACCTAATGCAGAATCACCCTATCTCTTATATGATAAACCCAGTTAGTTAAGTTCTATCCCTATTACTGGCATTGTTTATGTATATATTGAAATTTTTAGTAGATTCCGTGCTTCTTACGCATTCGAACTTATTTTAAACATAAGTTAATTTCTTACCAAATTCATATATTTTGTATCTAACGCATGTTTCAAAAGTAGATGAATGTGGTTCACTATGGATTCCTTATTGATCCTCTTCTCATCTATAGAGTCATTTTCATAAGTACATGGCATATATCCCGGTATATGACCATTAGTTACACCTATGCACATTAGGCACACAATCTTGGACTTGATAACCTATCCTTTAGATATTTCTTCCAACGGACTAGGAAATCTTATTTCAAGGCCTCCATAATTCTCCGCGAGCCTGGGATTCCCTCTAGGATGCCGAGTTAGTTGTACCATTACAGCACATTGTCTAGAAAGCACTTATACCGGTGTTTTATATTCCTAGAACTTAGCGGCCTTCTGGTTGACCGCCAGAGTCTGCTAGCGGCCCTTCACTTGATCACTAATGGATCCTAGACGGTTCTTCATTTGACCGCTAAAGACTCAAGATAATTTGTTTTAAATATCGAACAGTCTTGTCATTAATGGTCCAGAAGTAGACCGCGTTCTTCAAGAAACGGCCCAGTAAATGACCGATATTTTCATGAGTACAGTTAACCCGAGGTTTGACCCAAGGGTTATTATTCCTATGATCCCAGTTGGACTATTGATTTTCTGGGACTTGTCACCTTAATCAAGATATAGTAAATAAATTATGAAAAATAAAGAAAGTATCGTTATGCTGTCAAAGTTCTCTTCAAAAGTATAACCTAGTTATTAATGCATTTCTTAAACTCTCATATTCATATTTTGAGCATTCTCTTATTGACATTGTATCTTGAAGACCATTATTGAACTTGTTACTTACATGGCCAAACCTTATTGATTATATACGTGGAAGTAGCTTGATTTATACTTGAAGATGTAGTTCGAGCAGTGATTGTGTTCAAGGGCTCTATGCTAGTCCCCTCGGCTGATTGTCAGAAAAATACAATATAAATCATGGGGTACGA
This sequence comes from Amorphophallus konjac, assembly GCA_022559845.1. Lineage (NCBI taxonomy): Eukaryota > Viridiplantae > Streptophyta > Magnoliopsida > Alismatales > Araceae > Amorphophallus > Amorphophallus konjac. Next base: position 232,648,805 of record CM040126.1, read on the forward strand.
TGCTACTGGCGTCGCATTGCGCTAGTAGTACTTTCTTTATAAACAAGTGAAAATCCACGGGGACTTGAATATAGATCCACATAAATTCACTAAGTACTTGGTGTTAAGCGAAAGGTACTTAAGTGCTTGTTACATGACTTGCTAGTATATTCTTGTTACATTCTTGTTCATGAAAGGCCATTGTTACATTCTTGCTTGATTATACTAGCTCAATCATTGTCTCATTTCTCAAACATGATAATGTCTTGTTACTTTGATTGTACTCACGTGATTTATCGTATCTGCATGATTTTATCTTGTTCTTTAGAGCTAAGGTATTAATCACTTTAACATTATCTTCATGTTGATGCAAAGATACCTACTGGGTAAGTGTGCTCATTACCTATTTTCCAATCTTTTCATGAAGTACCAGTGGGTCAGATTCGGATTCAGGTCATTCTAATGATGGGTCCGAGAGCGATTAAAGAGTGAAGACTTAGGAAGTCCAAAATGTCTAGATTGAGTCTATGTAATTTTCTCTTATTGAGTCTAGCAAATTTTTGAAAGTCAATGTCTCATGTACTTGAATTATGGTTGTTATTATTACTAAAAGTGAAGGTTTGAGTAAGTTCTTGTGCGAACTAGGGTGTTGGATTTCCCGCCGATGTTTCCTTGCGTGTCTCCCTCCTTGCCGGCCATGGCCGGCGTGGCGGGAGGTCCTCCGCTTCCTCTGGTGCCTTCGTCGGAGACTGCTCCATCTGCTTCTCAAGTGGTCCCTCGTCGGACTTTTGCGCAGGCGCTCATGGAATCCAAATATAGGCCATCGATTCTAATTCCGGTGAAGGAACCTGCATTCACAGATCAGAGAGAGCCTGCGGTTTTCTTCACAAAGGCTGATGTCCAAGCGTCCCTCCAAATCATCTCTTTCTCCATAGTTGCTAAATGTTCCTATGGTCGGCCTAATTTCTCTGTCATCAAAAGTTGTTTGATGCAGCGGCTGGGTTTAGCTTCTGACTTTATCATTAGTAAATTGAATCCGCGACACCTGCTTTTCTGATTTTCCTGTGAACCGGACTTCTTGAAGTTGATGTTACAGAAGAATCTCTATATTAAGGGATTCTTGTTTCGCTTCTTTCGCTGGACATCGGATTTCAACTTTGATGCAGATCCGCCGATGGTGCCTGTATGGATTGGCTTTCCAGCATTGCCTGCTAACCTGTATCATGTAGATTGCCTGCGATCTATAGCGGTAAATTTTGGGAATGTGCTGCGCATTCATGATAGAACTCTGGCCATGACCGATATATCGGAGGCCTTGATCTGTGTTGAGATGGATTTATCTGCTTTACGCAAGGAATGATTATGGATAGATTTGGATGGAAATGGTTATTGGCAACCAGTAAACTACAACCGTGCTCCGCTGCTATGTTCCTTATGTCATAAACTAGGACATGCAGTTGATGGTTGCAAGAAGAAGTAGCGAAAGATGGCCAAAGCCCGACCAACAATAGCACCAGATCCCTCGATCCCCAAACAGGCCTTTAGGCCCCGGTAGACTGATCCTCCTGCTATTCGGCATAATGTGGCTGTGGAAAACAAGTTCGAGATCTTACAACAGGATGTAGAGCTACTAGAACAGGAACACATTAACTCTGACTCTAGCATCAATGTTGGGCCAGTTCAGGTCCAGGACCACCAAGAGGGGGCGCCTCTAGGCCCTATTCTTCAGCCCCTTTCAATATCTGACAATGGAGAAGTTGGTGAGCTGCTACAGTTAGCCAATCAGGCAGTTGAAATCTCTTTGTCTAAAGAGGAGTTTTTACTATCAGAATTGAAGATTAAAAAGGCCAGTACGCTAATAGCGAATACCGCCAGTCTGGACAATGACATTCTGCAGTTTCAGTTACTGGAAAAGGGTGGTGAGAATGTTAGTAGAAAACATAATGGTGGGATAGTTACTAGATCTAAAGCTAGATCGATGGAGGAAATTTTCCTTAATCCTCCATGATTGTACCAATTCTTATTTGGAATATTCGTGGGGTAGGGAACTCTGCTTCCCGTAGAGGTCTAAAACACTTAGTTCAGTCTCATAAGGTCAATATGGTGGCCATCAGTGAACCAAAGCTGAGTATTAATAAAGCTCCTCAATTGGGAAGATACCTCAAGTTGGGGAGGTTTGCAGGAAACAACTCTGTTGATTCGAAGATTTGGATTTTCTGGCATGACAGATATGATATGGAGGTTATTGCCTCCTCTTCTCAATATATCACTCTTGGTTTGAGAGTGAATAATTCTTTCTATACATACTACTCATTTGTATATGCTTCTTGTGCTCTTAACCTTCGACAGTCCCTATTCAGTGATTTAGCTCTCTTTGCTACTTCTATAACTATCCCCTGGATGGTGGGAGGTGATTTTAACTGTGTCTTAAGGCCCTCAGAGAAGATAGGAGGTGGCCTCCCAGCTCTAGCTTTTATGTCAGAGTTTAATAATTTCCTTTGTTCTGCTGGCCTGATTGATGCTGGATTTAAAGGGCCAGCTATGACCTGGACAAATAATAGAGCTGGTATAGCTAACATACGGACAAGGCTTGATCGTGTATTAGTGAATAGCTCTTGCCACTCTGTTAACCCATTATTGACTATCAAACACTTATCAAGAGGTCCCTCTGACCATGCTCCCTTGCTCCTTAATATTGACAGTTTGTCTAACTGTCCTGGCCGCTTCATTTTTCAAAGGATGTGGTGTACACATAAATCCTTTAAACAGTGTGTCTCTGATGCTTGGCAGCAAACCAACATTAGTCACCCCAATGCCATGGTTTGGCTTTTTGCTAAATTGAAGACTGTTAAAGATTCTCTGCAAAAATGGCATAAGGAAGTCTTTGGGGATGTATTCTGCAATGTAAGTCTTGCTGAAGTGGAAGTGGCACTCAAACAGGACACTTTTGACTCAGACCCTTCTCTAGTTCATAAAGAGGGGCTAAATGCTACAAATGCTAGTCTCCGGCAAGCTTTACTTAGAGAAGAAATATTCTGGAACCAAAAGTCCAGAGTAGATTGGATAGAATGTGGGGACAGGAATACCTCCTTTTATCATGCTGTTGCCCAATGCAATAGAAGGAGAAATGCCATCAGACGTCTGAGAGTAGGTGACCCTGAAGAATGTTGTGATAATCAGGAAACTCTGAGAAGTCATGTAGAGGCTTTCTTCAAGAACCTTTTCTCTACTGAGGAACACTCCATAAATTCCAACTTGTTGGAATGCATTCCACAGGTTATAACTGAAGTTCAGAATTCTACTTTATGTGCCAAACCAGATGATTCAGAAGTCCGGGAAGCGTGTGGTCTCTAAAGGGTTCCAGTTCTTCTGGCCCAGATGGTTTTTCTGGTGAATTCTATACAGCAGTGTGGGATATAATAGGGCAGGATGTCACTGAAGCTGTTGGTTCATTCTTTGAAGGCTTCTCCCTTCCAAGAGGTATATCCTCCTCTCTCATCACTCTAATCCCTAAGGTGCCAGAGCCCAGGTCCTTTAGTGATTTCAGGCCTATAAGCTTGTGAAACTTTTCCTATAAAATCATTTCCCGGATTATCTCTGAAAGATTGGCTCCCTTATTGCCAAGTATTATATCAGTGGAGCAAGGGGCTTTTGTTAAGGGGAGATTCACTTTAGACAATGTGGCTCTTGCTCGGCAGTTAATGATGGATATAAACAAAAAGGTATGCGGCCATAATATGATAGTTAAGCTTGACATGGCAAAGGCCTATGATAGGATGGAATGGGATTTTATCTTGACTGTCATGAGGAAGTTTGGTTTCAATACCAGATTTACCTCGTACATTGGAATGCTTCTCTATAACTGTTGGTTTTTGGTCAATTTTAATGGAGTGGCATCAGGATTTTTTAAGTCCAGCAGGGGCATTAGGCAAGGGGACACCATAGCCCCATACCTGTTCATAATTGCTTCTGAAGTTCTCAGTAGAGGCCTCTCTGCTCAATTTCAATCTGGAAGCTTACAAGGTTATAAAGGACCAAGGCAGTCCATGCAGATTACACACTTACTATATGCAGATGATTCTCTGGTTTTCCTTAATGCTAGCAGACAAAATGTTGTGGCATTCCAACAATTCATTTGCAGATATGAGCAATGCTCAGGGAAGAAAGTGAATGTTAACAAAAGCTGCTTTATTCTTTTAGAGAAAGCACCTTCCTCCCTTAAACAGTCAATTCATGTTCTTACTGGTTTTAAATATCAGACTGTTGGAATCAACTATTTGGGCATTCCAGTGAAAAAGGGCAGGTACCTTTGCTCTGACTTCAAATCCCTGATTGAAAGGGTTCAGATCAAGTTGGAAGGCTGGAAATCCAAGCTTCTATCCCAAGCTGGCAGAGTAGTTCTAATAGATTCTGTTCTGCATAGCATGCCAATCTACCTTGCTTCTGCTTGTTTTATCCCAAAGAAGGTTGTCAGATTCATTAACAGTCAATGTGCAAATTTTTTCTGGCAAGGCAGTGATGGCAATAACCGAAGACATTGGATAGCTTGGTCAGTAATTCAGAGGCCACACTCTGAAGGAGGACTGGGAATAAGAGATCTAAAATGGGTTCAAATCTCATTGGCAATTAAGAGTTTATGGAACATTCTTCATGGGTCTTCCCTCTGGTCTCGATATGCTAGGCAACGGTTCATTAAATCTCATTTTGCCAACTGTACTAAGCCTTTCCTTGCAGGTATGTCTTTAGCAGTTTTCAGGCAAGCCCAAGATTTTCTAATAAAAAATAGTAGATGGCTTGTTGGAAATGGGGCAGAAATTGACTTTCTGAGAGATAACTGGACTGGTCAAGGCCCTGCCATTAATGTAGTTCAGGCTGATGGTAGAAATAGAGGTGCAGATTTCCCTCTGGCTTCAGTCCGAGAAGTGCTTCAGGATTCTCAGAATATCGCCAGGGGTTCTCTCAGTAACACCTTTCATTTTCCACACATCCAGTTCAGTAATGAGGCTGACATCTGTATCTGGACAGGCACTTTAAAGGGTGATTTCTCTGTAAAGTAAACATGTAACTTGGTCCGAACTAAAGGTATTCGGAGGCCAGCTTGGGCCAAGTTATGGCACTCAGCAATTGCTCCGAGAGCAGCTCTTTTCACATGGAAAATTCTCCATCGAGCAGTGCCGGTCGATAGCAGGGTGGCTGAATGTGGAATTCAAATGGCTTCTAGATGCAACTGTTGTTCATCTCCTTCCCAAGAAAACTTGAACCATGTTTTCATCTCCAGTGAACTAGCTTCTGACTTATGGGGCTGGGTGCACCCTCTTGTCAGCAACAAGATTGCTCTTTGTGAGCAGATTACAACCCGAAGCTGGAATTTAATTTCTGAAACCAACATGTCATCCGCAATACAGTTTATTGGTATGTATGCTGTTATTTTGATGATATGGGAAATATGGAAACATAGATGTGCTCTAAGATTTGAAGGAGTGACCCTCAGCAGTGCATCTATCAAAAGGAAAATAATATCTTCAATAGCTTTGGTGTTGGACAAGCTAAACTTTCACAAGCCTTTATCTCCAGCCCAATCCTACTGCTTAGCCTCCTTCCATTTACATCCCCGAGTGGAAATCAAACAGCCACTCTTGGTCTTTTGTCATTTGGCTGCCCAAGATTTTTCACTGCATGTAGATGGAGCCTCGAAGGGCAACCCCGGCATAAGTGGAGGTGGAGGATGTATCAGGGACCATGCAGGCAAACTCATAGTTGGTTTTGCATTTCACTATGGTCGAGGCAATAGTATCTTAGCAGAGACTAACGCTCTTCATGATGGTTTAGCCATAGCAAGGCAATGTCATATTAATCTGGCAGCAGTGTACTCAGACTGTGCCCTCCTGTAGAGGCAATTTGGAATGGAATGGCTCCAAGCTGGATGGTCCTTCCCTGGTGGAAAAGGACCTTGGATCTCCTCCAGGAGAATGGGTGTCCGGTCTGGCATGTTTTCAGAGAAGGGAATCAAGTTGCTGATTCCCTTGCCTCGTATGCATGCACCATTACTAAAAACACAATCTTCACTCAAGTAAGGGACCTTCCACGAATGTCTAAGGGAGCGTTAAGAATTGACAAAGTTGAAATGCCAGCCATCCGTCTCCGTTAGCCTCTATTGGAGAATGCCCTGAAGCCAATATACAGACTTCAGAAGCTGGAATTCACAAGTACAGATGTACAAAGCTGCAGTCTCTGAATGTACAGCCATTTCCCAATGTACAGACTTTAGGAGCGAAAGGGAGCAATGTGTGGACTTCTCAAATGTATAAGCTTCACAAGCTGCAGCGACAGGGCGTGCAGTGTACAGACTCCAGAATGTACAGACTCCACAAAGCTGAAGCACTCACAAAGCTCAGCAATGTACAGACTTCAGTCAAAAGGGAGCAGTGTATAGACTTTTTGAATGTACATGCTTCACAAAAAATGTAGCAACAGGGCGTGCAGTGTACAGACTCCAGAATGTACAGACTTCACGAAGTTGTAGAGCTCACAAAGCTCAGCAATGTACAGACTTCAGTCAAAGGGGATCAATGTATAGACTTTTCGAATGTACATGCTTCACAATACTGCAGCGAAAGGGCAAGTTCACGAAGCAGCTGCGTAAGGGCTATACAGACTTCATAAATCTCACAATGTACAGACTCACTAAGCAGACTCCATGAAGCTGTAATGCAAGGGCTGTATAGACTTCACAATGTACAGACTCACAAAGCTGTACAGACTTCACAAACCTTACAATGTATAGACTCACAAGATGCAGACATCGAATGTACAGACTCACAATGTACAAACTTCTCAGCCGAAAGAGAGCACTGTATAGACTCCTCACATGTTCAGACTTCACAAAAATATACAGACTTAATGAAGCTGCAGCGTAAGGGCGTGCAGTGTACAGATGTCCCAATGTACAAACTTACTAGCTCATACATAGATTGTATAGACTTTAGTAGTAAAGGGATTGCAGTGTACAGACTTCCTAAAGCCCAGTCACTGAATGTACAGACTTCAGCAATGACGGGAGTGCAATGTCTGGACTCTTCAAATGTATAGACCTCACAGAAAAGGCTGTAAAGACTTCACAAGGCCAGACACCGTGCGCCAGTCTCTAAAGGACTAATCAGTTTTTTTACATTTGATATCTCCTTGTATTTTTAGAGGCTTTGCCTCTTATGACTTTGTTCAAGTTTGGAAAATCAATAAAATATAGCATCAAGTGGTGATTTGGTGGAGTGAGAACATTCCCTTCCTCTGGAATGGGGGTGCACTCTCCCTTATTCCTACTTGATGACTTGAGTTAAAAAAAATTAGTGGTTGTATTTGAATATTTGATTATTATGAAATAAAGTTGGAGTTTGAGTAAAAAAAAAGGTAAGTTCTTGTGCAATTACTTTGTGTGATTATTTTGCGCTCTGATTATTCTTACTTGCAAGAGGCTTACCATGTCGGCTGTTCGCGTTCCCGACTGTTTCCGCTACATAATCTCGGGGCGTGACAATATCGCATGATTTCAAGTACTATCAATTGTTGACAAGCAAGATATCAAGAACTTTATAGAAAGAATATTGCATGATTTCAAGTACTATCAAGTGTTTACATAATTTTCAAGGAAATTAACAACCAAGTTCAACAAGTAATATCAAGTATGTGTTTACGAGAATTGGCTATTTCAGTCAAGCAAGTACTTTGCCCGTTCAGGGCCACGCAGGTCATATCTTTGCCCATTTCGGGCCACGCTAGTCAGGTCAAGCACACAAGTAGTGTCACGAGAGAGTGAGTGGAATGCCTCATATCAAGAACTATCATGAGAGAGTGAGTGGAATGCCTCATATCAAGAACGCAAGTACTTCGGTGCAATGCTATCACCGTGATCAATATAGCTCCCATGGGCACAAGTACTTTCGGGTGCACCTCCCAAGACCAGATCGGGCCCCATTAACGCCAGCATTGATTCATGTATTTATTCGACGTCCACTCTCGTTATAGCAAATATAGAATTCCAAGGGTTTAACCATTATAGGAACATAAGGTAGATTTCATGAATGGAGTTCAAGGTCAGATTATTTTGCAGGAAATGAACTATGGTTATATAGGCACAAACCATGAGACCAGTCATGAATCTACATGGAATTGGCTGCTCTAGGGCTGCCATAGGCACCCTTCGAGGTGCCATCATTTCTAGAATGGGCGGCAGGGGAATGGTCGCACGTTCCAAAGCACAGGGAGAACTACTCATAGAGGCCAGTTAGCTACTGCCTGTAGACACGCCATTCCTGACGTCTCCTGAGAAAGTCTCATGTTACTATACAACGCCCCGCAACGGCTTACGCGTTTTGAATCACTCGAGTGCTTCCTTTTCTTGAGTCTTCTTCCGCCATTTTCGGCATCCGGAATCGTCTCGTCACGGCATTCGGACGGCATCAACACCAGTCAGACGCATCAGGAGGTTCCGGAACCAAGAAGGGTGTCTGCCGGGCGGCCGCCAACGGCTGAACTGAGGACCCGGGTGGGTCTTTATGGGGGCGTCCAGGCCCCTGGACGCCCCCATTCTTTTAATTTATTTTTCAAGCTGAAAACCAAATAAAAAAATAATATATTAATGGAGACGTCCAGACCCCTGGACGCCTCCATAAAAACAAATATAAAAAATTAAAATGCCAGCTTTGGCATAAAAAGAAAACAAAAAAAATAAAAATAATATATTTATAGAGGCGTCCATGACCCTGGACGCCTCCATCAACTCCCTCACGGGCGTCGCCCACCGAACGACCGTTTGTCGTGTGTGAAAAAATCCAAATTATGGAGACGTCCAGCCAGCTGGACGCGCCCATTTCTGAATCACGAGGCGCCGCTCACAAAACCACGCGTTGTGCCAAACCGCATGCGGCCGTCGGTGGTGTTCGGTGGACCTGTTGGAGGGGTCCGGGGCCCTGGACGCCTCCACAAAAATATTCCAAAAGTAATAATAAATAAAAATAGAATAAAATATTAGTTCGGCCCTGATGGAGGTGTCCAGGCCCCTGGACGCCTCCACCCTCCGGAGCTCTATAAATAGAGGCCCACCCCCTCTGTTCTGGGGGAGCTTCTAAGAGATCCGATAGGCTGCCGGAGCCCAGAGGCTACCGGAGTCATTTTCTAACCCGTGGGGTCTTTTGTAGGTGGAGGTTCTGTCGGCTTCTCGGGTGCCCACGCTCGCGAGAGGAAGGTCGTCTTCATCCACCGCGCTTCCACGTCGTCCCTACGCTCCCGGAGCTCCGCCGGATCTCACCTTCGGCTCATCCAATAAGCCTTTTCTTTCCATTTTTCTCCATAGTTCTTTACATTCATCATACTGCATCCTCTATCTCTCTACATAAGGGCGCCGTCTCTTGCATACTTCTTGCATTCATCATCGCATTTTCCTCCTACTCGAGTCCGAGAGGGGTTTAAAACCACATAAACCAGGTGTGTGTCAAGTCACGATCTCGTTACTTTTATTGCAAGGAATTGTTACTACACTGCCATTTTCTAATTCCGTTCGTTTATTGCCTACTGTTTTGCAAGGGTAACCAAGGAAAGCCCTCTCCGTCGGTCGGCCGAAGGGGGAGGAAGAAGCAACCCGCCATCTCCCGCTCTTGAGGTAGGCGCGATCACTTTCTTTATTTTGGGGTCTTTTGGCCCCTGGCGATCACATCTTGTTCTCGAGGCCGCGGCGAGTCATTTCCCCAATGGCCGTTTAATTTCCCGTTCTTATATTCTCTTTATATTCTGTTATATTCTGCTCATATTCTCGAGGCCGCGGCGAGTCACTTCCCCAATGGCCGTTGAAATTCCCGTTCTTATATGTTATATTCTTATCTATTCATGTTCTCGAGGCCGCGGCGAGTCACTTCCCCAATGGCCATTTAAATTCCCGTTCTTATATGTGATATTCTTATCTATTTATGTTCTCGAGGCCGCGGTGAGTCACTTCCCCAATGGCTGTTTAAATTCCAGCTCTTTATATTCTCTCTATATTCTATTATCTTCTTATCTGCTCATATTCTCGAGGCCGCGGCGGGTCACTTCCCCAATGGCCGTTTCAATTCTTGCTATTTAATTTCTGCATCATTCCCGTCCCCCCGAGGTCGCGGCGAGTCACTTTCCGCTATGGCCGTTTAACCCCCATATCTTGCTATATTACATTTGTCCCGCTCGCCCCACCGGAGCAATCTCCTGTGGTGGCCCCTTCTCTCTTCTCTTATTACTGTGTCACAGCAAACAAAAGAGGAGCCCGCGCGCTCCACGTCTTCTCCGCTCCCCGAACCGCGTGACGTCGTTCACAGATTGGCGATCATGGTGGGACCTCTACTGCTTCCTTTCGGCTACCCTTGCAAGTTCGGCACCATCCGTGCCTCTCCACCTTGGCGCCCGCACGTGCCCCCGTTGTGCTCACGGCAGCACTGTCAGTTATGATTGGTTGTTTGTTTATTATATGTCTGTTATTTCTGTTGTTTTCCCACTCCATATCTCTGTCAGCATTTCATTGCATGCATCCATCCCTCTTTTCTATCCTTTTTTCGTTTTTTTTAGGATCACCCTTTCCCGGTGAAGGAAGGACTCTCCGTTTGGGAATTCCTCTCAACGGACTAGAATCTCTTACACTAGGACCTTCGTAAGTCCCCGACATCGAAGAATCTCCTCTTCGTTCACTGGGCTGGTTGTACCATTGAAGTTCCCCGGAGTTAGTCATTTCATTCGTGGTGAGACGAGAGACCCTAGCTGACACGGCGGTGAAATAAAAATAAACTAGGGTCCCTATTTTGTGTGAACTTCGGATCTCGCTAAAACCACAAAAAAAAATCATCAAAATCAAAACACAAAAAAGGCGTAAAGGCATCCACTTGTTTGATAATCTCTGCTACCTGCTTGCTAGTGTATGTTTTTGCGTTCTGGGAAAACTGTGAGCATGGCTCACGAGTCTTTTGAGGAGAACCACCCTAGTCGTGGTTTGTCAGCCGACCCGCGAGTCTATGCTATGGACTCGGGTCCTTCTCATGAGCCCTCACATGAGGTGCAGGTTATTACCGGGGACACATCCCCACCGCAGGATATCTCTTCCTTACTGGGCGTCCTCGCCAACACGGAGCTTACCTCTGAACAGCTCCGGGCCTTCCAGGCCATTCTGAAGGGGAAATCTGTTTCCCCCACGCCCCAGGAATCAACTTCGGCCATCGCACCTCTCCAAGAGTCCGTGCAGGCCATTCCATCTCCTTTATTGGCGCAAGCCATCCAGTCTCCCTCGCTTCAAGGACAAGCGAGCCAACAACCACCCTCATTCCAGTTCCCGTCACAATCTCAAACTCCCGTTGTTCCCCACACACCGCTTCAGCCAGGGCCAACTGTCGGTGGTCCGGCAGCTCCCTCTCATTCCGGGTTCCCCCCTCAAGTCTCCGGGAGACAATTTCTCCCCTAGTGGCAAGTGCCACCTTCACCTCCAGAGGAGCTCGCCCAATCGCTCCTCAATAGGTTCAATCGCATGGATGAGCAGTTTCAAAATCTGAGAAGGATGGTGGACGTGAAAGCCACCCCGGAGGTTACTTTGCCAATCCTTCCCGTCATTCATCTTCCTCCCTCCGAAATGCCCACGTACCGCAGATACAATGGTACTGGAAACCCCTTCATTCACCTCAAGGATTTCATGTATGAATCCTCCTATTGGCAAAACGATCAGAGGTCCCTGGCATACCTCTTTCGGAGATCATTGGGTGGTCCCGCGCTAGAGTGGTTCTATTCTTTGGAGCCTCGCGAGGCCGAGAATTTTGAAATAGTCCAGAGAAGGTTCTTGCAGAAATATAGGGATAGGGTCGGTCCCTCACTCTCCATTACCGACCTAGTGGCCGAAAAGATGAAACCCGACGAGGATTTTGTCCGCTATGCTGATAGATGGAGGTCTCTGGCGGAAAGAATAAGGGACACCCTCTCCGAGCCCGAACAAGTGAAGATGATTGTGTCTAATGCAACCCCACAGTTCAGACACGTCCTGGCCATGAATAAACTTACTACAATGGAGGAACTCTATGAAAGGGCCCGGTACATCCAAACTCAGTTAAGAGACTCCCCCATTATGAACATGTTTGAGTCACCGAAGCCCAAAGTGGTCAGAAAGACAGGCGCTGGTGTCCCGGGCGGAGCCACAGAAGGGGTCGTGACAAATGAGCAAGTGGGTGCGGTCAACAATGCCAATTATGCAGTCAACCCAAGGCCTCCACAAATGCCCCGACTTCCCCTCCAACCAGGTCCTTTCCCTCTTCGTCCTCCACCCCAAAATAATCCACCCCAGGATAATATGCCTCCATTACGTCAACCCCAGCAACAACAACCACAACCTCAGCAACAACAACCACCACTTCAGTACAACCAAGTTCCACCCCCGGGGAACTATGGTCCCCAACAGCAACAAAGGAGGCCAGTCGGTCCCAAGAGAGCCTACTATCCACCATTGCCAGAAACCTTAGCAGACATTTTTAATGCCCACATGGCATCAAACCAACTCGCCCTACCTAGAGAAAGACCCGTGTGGCCCCCAAATGTTGATACCTCCAAATACTGCGTCTACCACAGGCAACCAGGACACACAGTAGATTACTGCTTCCATTTCAAAGATTACATCCACGATATGAATGATGAACATCAAATAGATTGGGATGAAATGAGACGATACGTCGCCGCTCTTAAGGCTAGGAGACCTCCTCATAGGCCACAGCAGCAGTTACAACAGCAGCAGCAGCAGCAACCATAACAACAACAACAGCCTCAGCAGGCTCCACAACAACAGCCCGACATGGGCATAATCCAGAATCCATTACCGGAGCACCAACAGCCCAATCATCAGGTTAACCCCATCTCCTCCTTCCCGGAAGTCGGGCGAGAGTAGGTGTGGCACCAGGAAAGTACCTCCATTCTTTCTACCGCCAATCCTATCATCACGCAACACCCTTGCCTTGCCCGGGTAGCACCTCTCTCTCATCAACCCGCGTCAGTATCACCTTCACCATTTCCACTACCATTACGCCCTCTTATCCGTACCCCGATCCCCTATCAACCGACACTCTCCACTATGCCTTCACACCCTCTCATCTTCTCCCACTCCCCCACTTTACCATCCACCTCTACCACATTTACCCCTACGCCTTCTAAACCCCTTATCATCCGTCAACCATACATAACCCCGTCTTTCTCCACCGCATCACCACTAATGCCTTCAAAACCACTCATTAACCATCACCCACCTCAAAGTCATTGCTCGCTTCAAGCCCTACCCACTTCTACTTCGTCTCCATCTCCACCTTCCAGACCCCTTATCCTTCATAATCCGCGCTATATCCCCTCTACCTCCACCATGCCTCCACCTAACAAACCCCTCATCAGAATCCATGCTCCTGTCATCACCCCTGCTTCATCAACCATTCCTCCACCACTATCCCTCAAACCTCTGTTAAAACCCACTGCTACCCCCACAGAGGTACAAAAGCCGCAGGCAATGGTGCTCCGGAGTGGAAGAATTTTCCACAGGGTTTTCCCCCACAACAGTCAGAATCCTGAGCAATCTCAGCCAGAGAAGGATGATGGAGAACAACCAGGAAGAGCTATCCCTGGAACACAGTATGATCTATTGAAACACTTGGACAAGACGCCTGCTCGGATCTCCATCCTGGAGCTACTTCAAAGATCCACATCCCACCAGGCGGCCTTGATGGAATACCTTCAAAGGGTCATGGTGAATGAGGACCTCCCTGTAGAAAAGATCTCTACCGTCCTGACCCCAACGGACACACAACCGGCCATCATGTTTCACAACTACGAGCTCGCTCCCAAGGAAGCTCGAAAATATGCACTGTGCATTTCAATAAAAATTAATGGGGTATCCATAAACCCGTGTCTTGTGGACACGGGTGCGTCCATAAATGTGATCTCCATGGACACCCTTCAGTTGTGTGGGGTCAACGAGGAACAAATAAGACCTTCCTCGATCACGGTCACGGCTTATGACAATAGCAAAAGGCCGCCACAGGGGATGATTATTCTGAAGGCAGAACTAGGCCCCATGTCAATTCCCACGGAATTCCATGTCCTCGACATGGACCCCACATTCAAGGCTATACTGGGTCGCCCTTACATCGAAGCCATGGACGCTGTGCCTTCCATCAACCATCAGTGCCTGAAGTTTCCTTACAATGGGAGGATTATTAAAGTGGTCAGTACACCTGTCCTTCACACAGTGGGTGCTATCAACATCTCTCTGCCCTCTGTGTGGCCATCTCATCGGCCCATATTGTCATTGCTGGACGTGCGTGATCCATCTCACGTTCCACTGGCACCAAAGGAGCCGGTCAGGACAACCGCAACATCATGTCTCCCTTTCACTCCAAAGGTTGGGAGATTATGAGGAACATCGGCTATCAACAGGGTAAAGGTCTGGGCGCACAATTATAGGGTATGCTCAAACCGCCAAAGGAAATTAGACCGAACCGTAGGTTTGGCCTAGGCTTCAAAGGACCGTTCAAGGCGGATTGGAAGCCCCTCACATGGACTCTATCAAACCACTTCAACAGAGGGCCCGTTGTTCAGATGGGAGATTACCCACGAGAAGCATATGGGGGATCACATGTTGTATATTTGGCTGAAAAATGTCCGAGGATCACCAAAAGAGGCAAGATCAAAGATCCGGAATGCGAATGGGACAAATGGTTCGACATACGGGACATTTCCGTTGCACTGGAAATGATGTTCTCGTCTCCACAGCTTGAAGGACCGCCATTGATCTCCGGAATACCAGAGAATATTACCACTCTTGCCAAGGTTCCAAACTATCCTCGTCCTCGCCAGAAGGACCCTGTCATCGATGGATCTTCATCCGTCCTCAACATTGCCATCGACGGCTCATTAGCCGCCATCTTCTCCATCCACTCGTCTCAGCCTTTGCAGATATCTTCTTCCTGGGCCAAACAATTATCTGATGATCTTCCCAGATCCCCTTCTCTGTTTACATACCTACGCGGGCTTTTCAACCCGCGCCAGGTCTTTAACCATGATCTGCTCTATGAGCCTCACAATCCTCTAGCCATAACCACTTTTCTCTCTCCTCCAATCTCTTTTCACTGTTTTATCATTAAAAATGAAAACGAAAAAAAAACGTCAATTTTCAAACTCCCCAACAACACATCTTCGTTGAGGAAACCTCCTACATCTCCCACGGGTGCGTACCGCCCTGCGGACCACCCGTCCAAGGTCCGATGAGCGACCTTTTCTACCCCTCCTCTGAGGGGTCTTCTCCTGTACATTCTACACCATCCGCTTCGTCTTCCTCTTCTTCTGTAAATATTGTCAGTCAATCTAAGAATGATAGGCCAAGGGTAATACCTAGGAAGAAATCCAAGGGTAGGCAGATCCCTCGTCGATTCCTTCTGGATTTGGCCGCCAGATGTTAGGCCCTTCTTGCCATCCCTCAATTGTTAGAAAATCCCATCCAGCTACCGAAAATAGAATGTGAGGGCAACTGTGCATTTGATGAAGGGTATGGAGTTTACGAGATCACGGATGAAGAATGCCCCACTGAAGATGAGGGTGAAGAATATGAGGATGCGGCGGGCGCATACGCAAGTGGAATAAGGAGATTCGACGAGCCGTCAACTGCTGTAGAAGAATCCACCAAAGAAGTCAACTTGGGAACTGAGGAAGACCCTAGGATCATCCTCATAAGTGACAACCTACCACCCTCTGAAGAAGAGGCATTAATTGAGGTTCTCAAGGAATATAAGGACACGTTTGGATAGAGCTACGAGGATATGCCGGGGCTAGATTCAACCTTAGTCGAACATCGTTTAACCCTAAAACCAGGGTCCGTCTCGGTAAAACAAAGGTTAAGGCGTTTCCACCCTCAGATGGCTTTGAAAATGAAAGAAGAGGTCGATAAGCTCCACAAAGCCAGGTTCATTAGAGTCGTTCTTTATCCTCAATGGGTGGCGAACATTGTCCCGGTCATGAAGAAAGATGGGAAAGTCAGGATTTGCATCGACTTCCGGGACCTTAACCGCGCGTGTCCAAAAGATGATTTTCCCTTGCCTCACATTGATGTGTTGATTGATAACACAGCAGGATATGAGACCCTCTCATTCATGGATGGATTTTCAGGATATAATCAAATTCGTTTGGCAGAAGAGGATCAGGAAAAGACGTCATTCACTACCCCTTGGGGAACATATTGTTACGTGGTCATGCCGTTCGGATTAACGAATGCTGGAGCTACTTATCAAAGAGCGATGATGGCCATATTTCATGACATGATGCACATATATCTGGAAGTATATATGGATGACTTATTGGTGAAATCAAGGACCATGATGGAACATCCAGAAGTTTTGGCTAAGGTCTTACAGAGGTCAAGGGAGTTCCAATTGAAAATGAACCCGAAAAAGTGTGTGTTTGGTGTATCATCGGGTAAATTGCTGGGGTTCATTGTGAGTAAAAGAGGGATCGAGATAGATCCCGACAAAGCCAAGGCTATCAGGGATATGCCACCTCCCAAGAATTTGAGGGAAGTCCGAGGTTTAATCGGGAGGTTGCAGTTTATTCGTCGGTTTGTGTCCCAACATTCACAAAGGTGTAGACCTCTCTACGAGTTGACCAAGCCAGGAGTAGAATTCCACTGGAATTCTAAATGTCAGAAAGCTTTTGAAGGGTTGAAGGAATATCTGGCTAGTCCACCCGTTCTCATTCCACCCAAACCAGAAAAACCTCTGATCCTTTACGTCTCAGTCTTGGATGACTCCGTGGGAGCCGTCCTCGCACAAGCTGATGAAGAAGGCAAGGAACGGGCAACCTATTACTTGTCCAAACTTCTCAATCCCTTTGAGTAGAAGTACACCGTCATGGAGAAAACCTGTGCTGCCCTCGTTTGGGTAATGCAGAAATTGAAGCACTACTTCTTGGCTCATGAGGTCCACTTGATTGCTCGAATGAATCCTATCAAATTCCTTCTAGAGAAAGCCATCCTTACGGATAGGCTAGCATGCTGGCAAAGTTTTCTCTCTCAGTTCGACATCACCTACATCCAGCAAAAGGTGATTAAAGACTATGCCATAGCCGAGCATCTCGCTCACCATCCTCTTCCCAAGTTCGATCCCATCCAATCAGAGTTTCCAGATGAGGAACTAATATCCGTCAACCAATCAGATGAGCCAATGTGGACACTATATTTTGATGGAGCTCTGAATTCTCAAGGGAGAGGAATTGGCGTCGCCCTCCTGTCGCCTGAAGGCCTCACATTCCCATTGGCATACCAGCTCAAATTTCCAGTTACCAATAATATAGCCGAATATGAAGCTCTTCTAGCTGGCCTAGAACTCGCCCATTCTTTTCGTATCACTGAGTTGTGAGTTGTAGGTGATAGTCAACTCATCCTTCGTCAGGTGCTCACTAAATATCACACTCGCGATCCCAAACTCAAGCCATACTAAGAACTCACTGTTGTCTTTGCCAAACTGATCTTTGTTCATGTCCCTCGTCATCAGAATATTCTCGCCGATGCCCTCGCCTCGTTGGCATCATCCATAAGGTTCCCTCTAGGAAGATGGTTTAAGTCCATTTCCATCTACAAACTTCACGCCCCTGTAATCGATGATGCTTCCTACGCAAACATCAAAGACAGGATAGCAAGGAAGATCCTGCAGGAAGATATCCTTGAGAAGAGGGAAATCATGTTGGCAGAGGCCGAAGAAGAACTGGCTGATGAAGAGAAACCATGGTTCTATGAAATCGTCAAATACTGCCGAGATCAGTCTTATCCTGAAGGGGTCACCACAGAGGATAAGAAAGTCATAAGAAGGGTGGCTCAGAAATACACATTGGTTGGAGGTCTACTCTATAGAAGGAGCCTTACTGGTATTCTGTTAAGATGTCTTGGTGACGATGAGGTTTGGAAATGTGTAGAGGAGACGCACTCGGGTGTGTGCGGTGGCCACGTGAATAGTCAGATGCTCGCCAAAAAGATCATTCGGCAAGGCTTTTACTGGCCCACTATGGAAGAGGATTGTGCTGTCTATGTCCATAGGTGTGTCAAGTGTCAACTTCATGCCGATAAAATCCATTCACCATCTTCCTCACTTCATCCAATATCCTCCCCGTGGCCTTTCTCCATGTGGGCATTCGACATCATTGCTCCCCTAGGTGATCCCAATTCCCTCACCAAGCAGAAATCTTTCATCCTTACTGCGACGGAATACTTCACCAAATGGGCCAAAGCCGAAGCTTACGCGGAAATCAAGGCGTCAACAGTCTGCAAGTTCATCATGAAGAACATCCTCGCTAGATTCGGCGTCCCAAGCACGATCGTCACCGACAATGGGCCACAGTTCATTTCTCAGGACCTACAGGACCTCTGCAAAAGGTACACAATTGCATTGCATCATTCATCGCCTTATTACCCACAAGGTAACGGCCAAGCGGAGGCCACCAATATAACATTGCTCAAAATCATCAAAAAAACCTGCGAGTCTAGTAAGTTTTCAGACTGGCCAGAAAAACTTATCGAAGTACCCCCACCGGGCAGACTCCATTTGCCCTTACTTATGGTATGGAAGCGGTAGTCCCATATGAGACTCTGATCCCTTCTCTCAGGGTACAATTGGACGAGGAATTTTCCCTCGACGATCGTCGTAATTCACTCCTCGCCCAGTTGGAACTCTTGGATGAGAAGCGACTGGCCGCTGCCGAACACGCGCGTATGTATCAAAATAGACTCGCTCGCTTTTACCAAAAGAAAGTTGTTGAGAGAAAATTCAAAGTCGGTGAGATGGTCGTAAAAAGATTTTTTGTCAAACCTGGAGGGCCGCGTTCTAAGCTCCAACCTAATTGGGAAGGACCATTTGTAATTCAAGCCGTGTACCCTGGCAACGTCTACAAGCTAATCAATGCCGAAGGGACCGAGTTATCCCACCCTTGGAATGGGCTTTATCTTAAGAAATACTACCCTTAGCACAAAACAAAACAAAATGATGAAAAGATAAAAACATCAAAAATAATGAAATACCGAAAACCACTAAAAATATGAAAATTCAAAATGCCAACGCCTGGTGGTCACCATGTAGTCAAGTCCCTGCATCTAACCTTCATGTTAGGATAGGGCCCATTAAGACTTGGTAGGCACCGGGTCTTGATTTGCCAGAACCGTGGAGATCCCTGTCTGGCCACGTCGGCCTATGCTCGCTCGAAGGAAGCTAACATGTGCTCACTTATGTATTTTATTCAAAAAGTTGGTAGCATCACCTACGGTGGGGCCCCACCCAGAAGATCTCCGGAAGCTGTAATCTTTATTCTTTTCTCTTCGACCAAATGAGACAGTCGGCGCCCTTAAAACGCTGAGCATGAGAAACCGAAACTCAAACCCCAAAGGCAAGAGTAGGATCCATTTCCTCGAGCATTGATCAGAGCACGAGAAGAGGGCAGTGTCCCCGCAGGCATACAAAAAGGGAGCCCACAAACGTCAAACGACTATATCTCCCTCACAAAAAGAAATACAAAATCAAAATCAAGAGAAAAGCATGGTCGTGACCGTGCCTGTTGTGATAAACGGAACCCCTCAAAGCAAAAGTCTGAATCCACAAAAGGGGCCGTGGAATGTAAATGCTCGAGATTTGGTCCGAAGTTGTCCGAAAGGAAAGAGTTAATGGGCCCTTATTCGCTCGCCGGGTTAACGATTTTGCCGATCCTCTCAGGAGGTTTATCCCCCACGCTCTTCCTTCTTCCTCTAAAGATGACGGTTCGATGGAGTTTCTGAAGGGTGAAAACTGCCCAGGGTCTGCGACCTTATTTTAATATACACATTTGGTTGCCTACTTTGAAAAGCAAAAGCTATCGCTGCGAAGGAGTCTCCATGTTTCTCGCTGGTCAAGACCCCTGTTTACCACCTTGATGTCTTCTTGCTTAACCTTGGGCTTAGGCCAATGCAAGCGCGTCACCTATGGGTGCGACGGCGTCTGATTCCGGGTCAGCGTCGTGCGGTTGGTCATTGGGGTTCCAGGGTGTTCCATTATATACCATCTAGAGTTGTGAGGAAACAGACCCGGGTCGGGCAAATCATTTACCTCAAACATCTTTTGGATGAATCCCTGTGGTCGGAAGCGATTGGGAGCCTAAGCATGGCATGACGGTATTGTCATTAGGGTAAGTCTTAGCCGGCGGGATCATCATTCGAGGGGTCTAGAGGCCCAAATCAACCTAGATGTGCACTTAGGATACCTGGGAGGTTAGTAAGAAACCCCTGTTCTCACGTAGGTTAGGTGCCATGTGGGTGCTTGCCGGGCGTTAGCAACAAAAAAATCGAAATGATAAAAACAACAAAAAATGGAAAAGAGAAAATGTACATATTTGTAAATAAAAAAAATCTTTTTTATGATAAAACAAAAAAATGCCAAATATAAAAAAGAAAACAAATCAATTTTACATGATTGCATTTGCGTGCAGCATCTCACTTTAATACCGCTTGCATTCGTGTGCTTGCCTGTCGCATTTATCATCACCACTTCTTTCCCTTGCCTTCGTTAAAATAAAGGCTTGGCCCCTTGACCAGTTATCAAGGACAGTCACAGTGACCATTTGCTTATTGAGCAAGGGACCAAGTCAGAATAGAAATTCTGATTTGTTTGTTTCAGTGATGTGTGCAGGGATTCAGGCAACCTGTCACGCCCCGAGCGCGGAAGATACCCGGAGACGCGTGACAAGTTTATATCAATCATGTCAATCAGAGTGGTCGTGTATTCGACACAAAGACAGAGATGCGCAAAATAGCAAGATAACCCAATCCTTTATTATTAATAGGCTATTACAAATCCAATACTCTGTTAAATAAAAGGAAAAGTACATAGTTGACTCAAGAAAATAGGAAAAAGACTAGATGACACTTGGGCAGCTTTATCACTTTCACTCTTGACCATTCCCATCCGATTGACTTCCATCGTCGTCGGACTTACCTGAAAAGTAAAAAGGGACAAACGGAATGAGCGAACGCTCAGTAGGAAATTATATCTCAAGTACTAGCAAGGGGTTTAAGTAATTACATCTTTCATGAATGCAATACAACTATGCATGCTCGCATAAAGCGACAAGATAGAGAGAATGTAATATCAAGGAAATAAGATGAACTTAATCATGAACTTTCAATAAGATAACAAGACATTGAGATATTCAAGCAAGTACGTTTAACAAGTCATGTCAAGAACTTTGGCTATCATGTATCAAGCAAGTAAATTACCCTTTTTCGGGCCACGCATTTCATGTCAAGTCAAGTACGATTCAAGTACAAGATATGTGTGGAATGTCCAATCTAGCAAGTCAAGTACTCGGTATAATGCCAGATACCTTATCATTTTAACTCCCATGGGCACAAGTACTTTCGGGTGCTCCTCCCAGGACCAGATCGGGCCCTATATGCGTAGGCATTTATCATGTGTTTTGACATCCACTCTTGTTTATAGCCAACATAGAATTTTAATAATCAAGCTTGTAGACACGTATGACAACTTTGATAGAATAGAGTCCAAAATATGACAAAGGACATAGATTGGCGATAATAACGGTATAATCACGATTAACGATAAAACTAAGTAGAATATGGTTCCCTTAACTTGGGTACCATGACAAATCAAGGTGGACATTCTTTATATAGAATTGAGGTCCACATGAACAGTATATCAAAGGTAAGATACCCTCATTCTTATCATAGAATTGAGGTTTACAAGAATGACATGATATGGCATGATATCATCATCCCATTAAGAATTTCTTATGATACACTCTTTGTATAATCATAAGGGCCGGTATACCATGTTTCTTTAGAGTGACATGGCATCAGTGGTGTAATGGGTTTTTAGGGTACAACCAGCTCAGTCGGCCTTGAGGGAATCCAAGGCTACGAGGAGTCTTACGGAGGTCTCTATGACTAACTCGCTAGTCCAAAGGAACAAAATGTCTAATGGAGAGCTTGTATGTCAATGAGAGTTGAGTGTGATCGATAAAACAACGTGAAAAGTGGGACTATACTCACGGAGTGGAGAATAGTGCCGATATATACGTATATGTATAATATGAAACCATCGGTTAACATAATCAGGATAAAATCAGTTTACAGAAAATAACGACTTAGGTCAAGTCGTTTCTCAAGTAATTAACGCCTAACAGAAGGGCGTTTACATATATTTCCATTTTGGCAGAATTTTCAATAATTCAGAAATTTATCTAAAACGCGCCCTGGACAGGGGCGTTTCTTTTCAATGAGACGACTACAGTAGTAGGTGTCTTTTTATTTACAATATTTTGCAGAACATATTTATTTTCAGAAATTATCAAAAACGCGCCCTTGGCAGGGGCGTTAATCATTAAATTCTTATTTTCACAGAATATATTGTTCGGGATTTTAACATAAACGCGCCCAACGAAGGGGCGTTACTTTTACAATTCACGCCCTGTGATGGGGCGTTAACAACTGGAAAACGACCTTGTCAAAGTCGTGAATTCAAGAAATTGCAGTAATTGACACGAACAGCCAGAAGTTTCACAATAATCAATGTACAGGATGGTATTTATATAGTCGTGACAGGAAGAATTTCACAGGGAGAGTCATGCATTCGATATTTCATATTTATGGATTTTTAAACATGAACAATTTAATTACATGTGATTTTCGTGGATAATCAGTTCTTAAGGTCGCTGATTAACATTACATGAAATTAACGCCTGTGTATAGGGCGTCAAATATGAAATTGACGACTTGGGCAGGGTCGTGTCTTGTAAATTAGCGCCCTTGACAGGGGCGTCTCTTTCAAAATATTTCAGAAAAACACAACGAAACCATATATAAACCGTATGCATGACATGCTTATATATATATATCTTGCATTAATTTCATTTGGGCTACATTAACTTGAGAAAACCTACCTTTACAGTTGATTTAGAAGAAGACTTGTGAAGTATTTGAGGAGAACCCTTTCTACTGCAACTATATAACCGCAGCAGCAGCAGGAAGAATCGTTCGTTTTGAAGAACCCTTGTTCTTCGACAGAGCTTCCTACAGAGAAACATGAAGATGTATCAATCCTCACTTCATCATACTTTGGCTGAAGGTAAAAGAAGAACATTACCTTTGTTCTTCACGTACGCAGGTGCTCTCTTCGATCTGTAAGAAGAGAAAGAGATGAAGAGCCAGTAACTCTTCATATGATAGAAAAAAAAAGAACGTTCAGTTCTTTTACTCACCGCAGCAGACGATCGATCAAATGGATTTAGGGTTTGGTAATCAAAGGTATTTATAGGATTTTGGGTGTCCTATTAGAGTTAGTGATTGTGTGAGGGTAATATATCCCTAATAGAGTCCTTACCCTAGTAGACACTTACTGGATTAGGTTAATCTTTCCCTGGATAAGCTCCCGTGTCGAACGGAACTCGAATGGAATTAACGACTTTGGTCAGGGCGTCGATTCTTGAATTGACGACCTTGTTCAGGTCGTTTCTTAAGAAGCGCCTTGTGTAAGGGCGTTTCTTGTTTTAAAATACGCCCAAGATAGGGGCGTTTCTTGGCCTTACCGTTTTTGGCGTTTAGAATTTGACGCCATTTGGTCAGGGCGTTACTTCTTGAATAACGCCTTATCCAGAGGCGTTTCTAATTTGAATAGCGTCTTTATCCGAGGCGTTATTTTATTTTGTTTTATTTATCTATTTATTTTATTTATTTTAAAATCTTTATTATTATTAATATTTTATCAGGGTTGCTACACCCTCCCCCACTTAAAAGAATTTGGTCCCCAAATTCAATTGCATACTATGTATACACGCGGAGAGTGTAGAGTATATACCTCTTAGAAAAACTCGGAAAATCGTTTCTTCATAGATTCCTCGGTCTCCCATGTTGCTTCGTGTTCAGAATTCTTATTCCATTGCACCTTAAGCATGGGAATAACCTTATTCCTTAGTGCTCATATTTCTCGATCTAAGATCTTCATAGGCTTCTGTTCATATGTGAGATCTTTCTGGATCACCAGATCTCCATGTTCAATAATATGCGATGGATCGTGCACATACTTCTTCAACATAGATATGTGAAACACATTATGCACCTCGGACAATTGAGGAGGCAAGGCGATGCGATAAGCAACCTCGCCAACTCTTTCGAGTATCTCAAATGGTCCGATGAATCTTGGCGTAAGCTTGCCCTTAACACCAAATCTTCGTATGCCACGTCCATGCGATATTTTAAGAAATACATGATCTCTAACCTGGAATTCAAGATCTCTCCTTCTTGTATCAGCATAAGTCTTTTGTCTCGTCTGAGCAACTTGCAATCTTTCTTGGATTACTTGTATCTTCTCAGTTGTATCCCTTACCATGTCTGGACCTAACAGTTGTTTCTCTCCAACTTCGTTCCAGCACAAGGGTGATCGGCAACTCCTTCCATATAAAGCTTCGAAAGGTGCCATTTGTATACTAACTTGGTAGCTATTATTATATGCAAATTTCACTAGTGGCAAATATTCATGCCAGCTTCCACCAAAGTCAATGATGCAAGCTCTTAGCATATCCTCAACAACTTGATTAGCTCTCTCGGTCTGACCATCCGTTTGTGGGTGAAAAGCAGTACTAAAGTTGAGCCTTGTTCCCAACGCATGTTGTAATCCCTTCCAAAAATGAGAAGTAAAATGGGGATCTCTGTCAGACACGATTGAGACAGGAATTCCATGTATCCTGACTATTTCCTTGATGTATAGTGCAGCTAGTACATCAATTGACCATCGGCTCTTTATTGGCAAGAAATGTGCCGATTTAGTTAAACGGTCAATAATAACCCATATTCCATCATGTCCTCCTTTTGATTTAGATAAACTCATGATGAAGTCCATACCAATATCCTCCCACTTCCACTTAGGAATATCTAGAGGATGTAGTTTTCCAGCAGGCTTTTGGTGTTCTGCCTTGACCTGTTGGCATGTGAGACAGCGAGATACATAGTCTGCTATTTCTCTTTTCATATTAGGCCACCAAAAGTTCCTCTTTACATCTTGATACATTTTGGTTGATCCTGGATGAATAGTGTACCTTGATCTGTGAGCTTCATCTAAGATCTTCTTCTTTAATTCCGGACAGTCGGGTATACAAGTTCTGCCTTTGAATAATAATCTTCCATCAGAAGTTAGTTGAAAATCAGATTGTCCTTCTAATCTGCCTTTGATTTCCACTAATATAGGATCATCATCCTGAAGTGCTTGTATCTCAGATAATAAATCTGACTGTATGCTTACATGAGATAATGTGACAAATTTGGCTTCCTTGTCCAAGCTTATATTGAGCTCGGAGAATTGTTCTAGCAACTTCCATTCTTGTATCATACAATTGGCTATCATTGCTCTCGGCTTTCGACT
The DNA here is from genome assembly GCA_022559845.1 of Amorphophallus konjac. Classification (NCBI taxonomy): domain Eukaryota; kingdom Viridiplantae; phylum Streptophyta; class Magnoliopsida; order Alismatales; family Araceae; genus Amorphophallus; species Amorphophallus konjac. The sequence continues at coordinate 232,674,244 of CM040126.1, forward strand.
AAGGGCATCAGCAACATAATTACCCTTTCCAGGATGATATTGTATATTGAAGTCGAAGTCCTTGAGATATTCTAGCCAGCGTCTTTGTCTCATGTTTAGCTCCTTCTGTGAAAAGAGATATTTGAGACTTTTGTGATCGGAGTATACAGTAAACTGCACTCCATATAAGTAGTGTCTCCAAATCTTTAGGGCAAATACCACCGCGGCCAGTTCTAAGTCATGGACGGGGTAATTCTCCTCATGCTTCTTCAGTTGACGAGAAGAGTATGCTATGACCTTCCCTTGTTGCATTAAGACACACCCGAGGCCAATGCCAGAAGCATCGGTGTAAACCTCGAATTTCCCTCCTTCTATTGGTAGAGCTAACACCGGAGCTGTAGTGAGATGATCCTTGAGAGTTTGGAAACTTCTTTCACATTCCTCACTCCATTCATATCGGATCTCCTTACGAGTTAACCTTGTAAGGGGCACGGCGATCTTGGAGAAGTCTTTGATGAATCGCCGATAATAGCCTGCAAGACCTAAGAAACTTCTAATTTCGCTTGCATTGGTTAGTTTTTCCCAGTTTCTAACAGCTTCAACCTTTGACGGATCTACTGATAGACCATCCTTGGATATCACATGTCCGAGGAAAGTCACTTCTTCAAGCCAGAATTCACACTTGCTGAGTTTTACATATAATTGATTTGTCCTCAAGACTTGCAATGCAATCCTCAAATGCTTTTCATGTTCTTCCTTAGTCTTGGAATATATCAATATATCATCAATGAAGACTACTATGAATTGATCTAAGTAAGGCCTGAATATGCTATTCATTAACTGCATAAAGGCAGCAGGGGCATTTGTTAGTCCAAAAGGCATAACAACAAATTCGTAATGGCCATACCTGCTTCTGAATGCAGTCTTATGAATGTCATCATCCTTGATTCTTAATTGATCATATCCCGACCTGAGATCAATCTTGGAAAAATATTTGGATCCTGAAATCTGATCAAATAACTCATCGATTCTCGGCAGTGGATACTTGTTCTTGATAGTGAGATGATTCAACTGTCGATAGTCGATGCACAATCTCATGGATCCGTCCTTCTTCTTCACAAATAAGACTGGTGCTCCCCACGGGGAAGTACTTGGTCTAATAAACCCTTTTCGAATTAGTTCCATCAACTGCTCCTTCAATTCTTTGAGTTCCGCAGGGGACATTCTATAGGGTGCCTTTGAAACTGGACCAGCACCAGGGACTAAGTCAATGGTGAAGGCCACTTCTCTTTGAGGGGGTAATCCCGGCAAATCTTCCGGAAATACGTCTGGAAAGTCTTGCACTACCTGAATGTCTTCTATCTTGGTTTCCTTAGCTTCTTTAACAGTGACAAAGGCAAGGAAGGATACACATCCTTTCCTGACGAGCTTGCTTGCTCGAAGAGCCGAAATAAGAGGGGATTTGCTCCGACTCTTTGGGCGAGTAAAGACTAATTCTGGAATATCTTTGAAAGCAATTCGGCTATTGCGACAATCAACCGTTGCCTGGTATTTGGATAATCAGTCCGCTCCCAGTATAACATCATACTCCTTTAGATCGAGGCATATGAGATCTATAGGTAAATTCCTATCTTGAACCATTACCTCACAGTTTTGGTAGTGATGAGTAATATCATTTTCACTTCCAAGAGGAGTAGTTAGAACTATTTTTATCCATTCTGGTTCTAATGGTAACGGGTCGGCAAACTTCTTAGAAATAAAGGAATGCGATGCACCCGTATCAAATAAGACATAAGCACTTTTGGAACAAATTTTCAATGTACCTTCCACTAATCCGCCTTCTTCTTCTTGTTCGGTCTCCTGGATTGCATGAAGACGAGCATTCTTCGTCACCGGGCGTTTACCGTCACCGACTTGGTCATTCATTAATGGACAATCAGGAATCCGATGTTCGCGACTCCCACAACGGAGACAAGCTCCTAATTTCCTCCAGCATTCTTCTGTCTTGTGACCAGCCTTGTCACAATGCTTGCATACTATGCTTGAAGGTGTAGTGGTGATAGAGAAGGGCTTGGTCTTCTTGAATTTTTGATCTTGAGAGGAAGGACCTTCATGACTAGGCCTCTTCTTAAAGTTGGGTTTAAAAGAACCCGAACCTGTGACTTGCTCCTTCTTGTCTTTTCCACGGATCCTATCAGATAGTTCCGTGGCATCTTCAAGTAATTGAGCTCGGCGCACTATTTCAGAATAAACTTGGATGTCCATAGGCGCCAGCTGAGTAATATAGTGGGGCCTAAGCCCATTAAGAAATCTACGGGCTTTCATCTTCTCCGTGCTAATAAGATGCTTAGCATATCTAGACAACCTGGAGAACTGGGCTTCATAATCTGCTAATGATAAAGATCGTTGCTTTAATGCAGCGAATTCTGCAGCCTTCTTTTCTTGGACTCGGTCCGAGAAATATTTAGCATTGAAGTATTCCACAAATTCTTCCCATGTTACTTGAGTAGGGTCGATGGTTGCTTCAATAGACTCCCACCAGCATCTAGCATCTTTCTCTAACTGGAATGTAGCTAATAGAACTTTGTCCTGATCCGTGCATTGCATAACACGGAATATACGTTCAGTCTCCCGAACCCAATGCTCGGCATCGTCCGGATCGGTCGATCCTATGAACTTCGGGTGATTCATGTTCTTAAAGGCTTGGTGTAAGCTTCCAGCTCGTGGAGTACCACCTTGTGCTACCTGTTGTAGCACTTGAGTCATCCCTTGGAGGGTACGCTGCATGTTGCGCCATTGAGCACGTTCGGCAGCCATTATCCTACAATTATAATAGCTACATTAGTATTATATCACTGTGATCTTATTAAAAGACTCATTGACTCTTACCCCTTGGTTCTACCCAATCTCACTTGGTTAAACGTTCAACTTATCCTTGGACTTGGGTTTTTCCTAGGAATTGAATACCTTAGGCTCTGATACCACAAAAACTGTCACGCCCCGAGCGCGGAAGATACCCGGAGACCCGTGACAAGTTTATATCAATCATGTCAATCAGAGTGGTCGTGTATTCGACACAAAGACAGAGATGCGCAAAATAGCAAGATAACCCAATCCTTTATTATTAATAGGCTATTACAAATCCAATACTCTGTTAAATAAAAGGAAAAGTACATAGTTGACTCAAGAAAATAGGAAAAAGACTAGATGACACTTGGGCAGCTTTATCACTTTCACTCTTGACCATTCCCATCCGATTGACTTCCATCGTCGTCGGACTTACCTGAAAAGTAAAAAGGGACAAACAGAATGAGCGAACGCTCAGTAGGAAATTATATCTCAAGTACTAGCAAGGGGTTTAAGTAATTACATCTTTCATGAATGCAATATAACTATGCATGCTCGCATAAAGCGATAAGATAGAGAGAATGTAATATCAAGGAAATAAGATGAACTTAATCATGAACTTTCAATAAGATAACAAGACATTGAGATATTCAAGCAAGTACGTTTAACTTTGGCTATCATGTATCAAGCAAGTAAATTACCCTTTTTCGGGCCACGCATTTCATGTCAAGTCAAGTACGATTCAAGTACAAGATGTGTGTGGAATGTCCAATCTAGCAAGTCAAGTACTCGGTATAATGCCAGATACCTTATCATTTTAACTCCCATGGGCACAAGTACTTTCGGGTGCTCCTCCCAGGACCAGATCGGGCCCTATATGCGCAGGCATTTATCATGTGTTTTGACATCCACTCTTGTTTATAGCCAACGTAGAATTTCAATAATCAAGCTTGTAGACACGTATGACAACTTTGATAGAATAGAGTCCAAAATATGACAAAGGACATAGATTGGCGATAATAACGGTATAATCACGATTAACGATAAAACTAGGTAAAATATGATTCTCTTAACTTGGGTACCATGACAAATCAAGGTGGACATTCTTTATATAGAATTGAGGTCCACATGAACAGTATATCAAAGGTAAGATACCCTCATTCTTATCATAGAATTGAGGTTTACAAGAATGACATGATATGGCATGATATCATCATCCCATTAAGAATTTCTTATGATACACTCTTTGTATAATCATAAGGGCCGGTATACCATGTTTCTTTAGAGTGACATGGCATCAGTGGTGTAATGGGTTTTTAGGGTACAACCAGCTCAGTCGGCCTTGAGGGAATCCAAGGCTACGAGGAGTCTTACGGAGGTCTCTATGACTAACTCGCTAGTCCAAAGGAACGAAATGTCCAATGGAGAGCTTGTATGTCAATGAGAGTTGAGTGTGATCGATAAAACAACGTGAAAAGTGGGACTATACTCACGGAGTGGAGAATAGTGCCGATATATATGTATATGTATAATATGAAACCATCGGTTAACATAATCAGGATAAAATCAGTTTACAGAAAATAACGACTTAGGTCAAGTCGTTTCTCAAGTAATTAATGCCTAACAGAAGGGCGTTTACATATATTTCCATTTTGGCAGAATTTTTAATAATTCAGAAATTTATCTAAAACGCGCCCTGGACAGGGGCGTTTCTTTTCAATGAGACGACTACAGTAGCAGGCGTCTTTTTATTTACAATATTTTGCAGAACATATTTATTTTCAGAAATTATCAAAAACGTGCCCTTGGCAGGGGCGTTAATCATTAAATTCTTATTTTCACAGAATATATTGTTCGGGATTTTAACATAAACGCGCCCAACGAAGGGGCGTTACTTTTACAATTCACGCCCTGTGATGGGGCGTTAACAACTGGAAAACGACCTTGTCAAAGTCGTGAATTCAAGAAATTGCAGTAATTGACACGAACAGCCAGAAGTTTCACAATAATCAATGTACAGGATGGTATTTATATAGTCGTGACAGGAAGAATTTCACAGGGAGAGTCATGCATTCGATATTTCATATTTATGGATTTTTAAACATGAACAATTTAATTACATGTGATTTTCGTGGATAATCAGTTCTTAAGGTCGCTGATTAACATTACATGAAATTAACGCCTGTGTATAGGGCGTCAAATATGAAATTGACGACCTGGGCAGGGTCGTGTCTTGTAAATTAGCACCCTTGACAGGGGCGTCTCTTTCAAAATATTTCAGAAAAATACAATGAAACCATATATAAACCGTATGCATGACATGCTTATATATATATATATCTTGCATTAATTTCATTTGGGCTACATTAACTTGAGAAAACCTACCTTTACAGTTGATTTAGAAGAAGACTTGTGAAGTATTTTAGGAGAACCCTTTCTACTGCAACTATATAACCGCAGCAGCAGCAGGAGGAATCGTTCGTTTTGAAGAACCCTTGTTCTTCGATAGAGTTTCCTACAGAGAAACATGAAGATGTATCAATCCTCACTTCATCATACTTTGGCTGAAGGTAAAAGAAGAACATTACCTTTGTTCTTCACGTACGCAGGTGCTCTCTTCGATCTGTAAGAAGAGAAAGAGATGAAGAGTCAGTAACTCTTCATATGATAGAAAAAAAAAGAACGTTCAGTTCTTTTACTCACCGCAGCAGACGATCGATCAAATGGATTTAGGGTTTGGTAATCAAAGGTATTTATAGGATTTTGGGTGTCCTATTAGAGTTAGTGATTGTGTGGTAATATATCCCTAATAGAGTCCTTACCCTAGTAGACACTTACTGGATTAGGTTAATCTTTCCCTAGATATGCTCCCGTGTCAAACGGAACTCGAATGGAATTAACGACTTTGGTCAGGGTGTCGATTCTTGAATTGACGACCTTGTTCAGGTCGTTTCTTAAGAAGCGCCTTGTGTAAGGGTGTTTCTTGTTTTAAAACACGCCCAAGATAGGGGCGTTTCTTGGCCTTACCATTTTTGGCGTTTAGAATTTGACGCCGTTTGGTCAGGGCGTTACTTCCTGAATAACGCCTTATCCAGAGGCGTTTCTAATTTGAATAGCGCCTTTATCCGAGGCGTTATTTTATTTTGTTTTATTTATCTATTTATTTAATTTATTTTAAAATCTTTATTATTATTAATATTTTATCAGGGTTGCTACACAACCAAACAAACCGAACCTTGTATTTTATTCCAAAAACCAAAAAAATTACATCAAGTTCCGCCCTCTCTCTCTGCATTACTCATCCCACTACTCTCCGGGTAAAACGCTCTCAAAGGTGCTACCCAACTACGAAAAGCGGTACTCCTACCGCTCTGTACTCCCCTTCCTATTCCCACGTCCCGACGTTGATCCACGGAAGTAGTAAAGAAGCTACCAACACGAAAGCCACGCTCTCGTGCTCTTCGGTAGCGCTCCTCACCATCTCTCAGCCACTGTTCAGCAAGACCAAGGCTGATTCGAAGTTCGAATAGTTGGGTCTCCATGGCCCTTCGTTCCTCCCTTTCAGTCAATCTGTCGGCTCTTTCTCTCTCTGCGTCTCTTTCTTTCTCTGCACGTTCTCTCTCGCGGTCTTCCCTCTCCAACTGGAGAGTGATCCTCAGTTCCACAGCATCCCTAGAGGAGTCGTCATCAGGATGACGCCACAGTTCCCTCTCCAGTTCTGCTATCCTAGCCTCCTTCTCCGCAGCTTGGGCAAGCGCTTCTTCCATCTCCTTTTCCTGCCAGATATACCATCTCAAGATACCCGGCGAGGCATAAACAAGGAGAACTCAACACTGAGACTCTTGCCTGTATAGAGAGCATCCCTTCTGCCTCCGCGGCACGCTGTGTGGCATGAGCAAGTTGCTCATGAAGCAAGTCAAGTTCTGAGGTGGGAATCCACAAGCTGGAAGAGGCACCACCGACTCCCATCGCCGGAGAAGCCGCGCCAATCTGAGCATGCTACGACCATGTGAATTAGCAGCCAACATCTGGAATCTGTAGTTCTAATTAGGAACGCACTGTACACCTACCAAGGCGCTCGTAGCTCCGCGGGCATCGCCCAACCGTTGCTCCATCTCTGCCAAGCGAGTTCGTAAATTCGCTATCATGGTATCACGGATATCCTACAGCCATACGAGTTAGCATTTCCACCAGAAAACCAAGAGGGAGAAAGAAGAAAAGAGAAAAAGGGGAAACCTACCTCCACAAGTCCCCGGGGTTGGAGCCGCTCTGCGTACTTTGTCCTATATAGACGCAAGTAGTCCTCGCTATCCCGCGCATGTGATTCTACAATCGTGCCACCCCGTTGCCAGTCTTCATACTGTTCAGGGAATCGCACGCGCCAATCAATGCAGGTCGCCGGTCCTCGCGTCTTTCTCCCAACACGAGGTGGCGCAGCCGTATCCACCCATTCCTGAGCCAGTCCTAAAGTCCTCATAACCAATCGTAGCCAAAGCGGCTCGATTTCATTCAGGCAGTGCACCCACAATTCCCGTCCGAACTGGACACGACTTGCTAGAACCCACGACTGGTCGGCATCGACCATGTCTGAGTAGGGTCTCCAGTTTACCATCGCTGCAGGGAACTCCTGTAGCTCCCGCCTTAGCACCATCGGTTGGTAGGTTAGGGGTGCCGCACTCATGATGGGTTCCCACCGCCTGGCTAGCGGCACCATCGCGGGTCGCCAATGTCGAGCTCTCCCCATGGGGAGGTAATAATAGCTCCACAACTACTCGGCGCAGGTCATCAGTACCTTGCAAAAACACAAAAAAAATACAAAACAAGCAAAACCAAAAATACATGGATAAATGGTGTAAAACCACTCACAGCCATCTCACGATCCACTTCTTGGAACAGGCCTGCAAACAAGTGCGCCAGCATGGCAGCTCCCCAGGCGTAGTATCCTACTCTTTCAAGGTCTGACAGCAGCTCCAGAAAGTGACATTAGATACCGTCCCCTTTTGAGCTCAGTACCAATCTCCCCAAAAGGAAGAGGAGAAATCTCCTCAAATCTATGTTGTATCTTTCCCAGTTGCCGAAATCGGTGCAGTACACGGCACGGCATCCTATTTCCATCCTTTCCATGAACTCTTCTGAGGATTCATCGTCCCGCTGACGAGTGTCATTGAGCCCTAATACATCCATGAGGGACGCCCTAGCTACCGACCTATTTTTCCGACCATCTAGGTCCAAACCCAGTAACTTCTGGGCACCTTCTCGGTAGTCCGCGTAAGTGACTCGGTCACTACCTCGCCATCCACCTTAAGGCTCATAATTCGGACCACATCTTCCAGGCTGGGCACCATGTGCCCCCAAGGCATCAGGAATGCCCGACTCACTGGGTCCCATCTCTCACACAAGGCTTGGATCAGGACCAGGTCAAGCTGGATCAGCTCGATCCGAAGAAAGGTGCCAAAACCCATCACGTCTAACCTGGCCTTCTGAAAATCTGGGAGACCTCGGTATACTACCACTACCAACTCCCATGAGATCTGTGATTTCATCACACTCTACGCATACAAGAAATGGAGAGGAGGTTTGGTCAGAAAGAAAAGAAGAAAAAAGAATGGAAAAAAGGGCAGGAAAGCTCAGCTTACGAGTTGTGATTGGGCCCTTTCGCTGAAGTGCTCTTCGAGGTCCGAAAGCCTCCTGGATTTACTACCACTGGACCTGCTTCTCTTCGAGGAGTGGGAAGATTCGCCCTCCATCCAACTCTTAAAATTTTAAACTCCTCCTCTCCCGTGAGAACTTGTGCTCCTCGAGTTAGCTCTCGATATACCTGGGAGGATAAAAGGGACAAGAATTTATAGAAATGGAAGGAGTGCAGGCCAAGATTGCCTCCATCACCTTTAATGATAGCCCTCGCAATGAGGCACCTACCATGCGGTCCCATGTGTCACTTCACCGCTCGCACAGGGTGATTGATTGGACGAAGAATATGACGACTAGCCCCCTATGTTGTCTAGGGATACCCTTTCATGTTTTGGAGGACGTCCGCAAAATTTGACACAACATCCGGGAAAAGGCACTAGGGCCGTCATTATTGACTTCGACGGCAGATTCCCGTGGAAAATGGTCACAACAAGACACGATTCTCTGCTTGGGGTGGAGTCTCGGCAGACCCATCACATGGGAACAGTGCAAAGGAGCAGAAGTGTAGGGAAGAAGGAACGCACAAGAGAACAAACAAGCAGCAGAAAATTAAATCACTCCCTTCATAATTCTACATGAGCTGTCAAAAAACATCATAAACATAAAGAGGAGGCGAGTCCACCAGCTCGCCAATCCTCACCATCACTCATCTCTCTGGGCGCTCCCCTCCTCTCCCCTGAGGTGCGGGTTCCTCAGAAGCCTCTGGGATCCTCGTGCAGCAGCACCTGCCTCGCCTCTTGGCGCCTGCTCCGCAGCAGTGACTCGCTGCTCCTCCCCTGGCGTGGCGAAGAAGCCACTAGCAGCAAAGCGGCCAGACTGACGCAGTCGCTCCCCGAACTCTCGCGCTCTCTCGTAGCGCGTCTCCATCCCTCCTAGTCTCTGCACGACGGCCTGAAGGCCCAGCTGGAGCTCCCTCACTTGGGCCTCCAAGGCCCTCCTCTCGGTCTGATCCCGCTATCGCTTGGACCTTCTCTCGGCTTTCTCTCTCTCTGTCTCTCTCCTCATCATCTGTAGAAGAACCCTTAACTCCAGGATGTCTGGAGAAGGCCTCTCCTCACCACGATGCCGCAGCTCCGCTACAGCCGCCACCCAGGCATCACGCTCCTCTTCCGCCCGGGTCGCGCGGGCCACCGCACCGGCAAGTTGCTCCCGTAGGGAGGCAATCTCGAGAAAAGGGGCCGAGAAACTGGAAGATGCGCCACCAATCATCCCCGCCGTCGCTGTCTACTGGGCACGCTGGAACAAAATAAACAACGGCCGTCAGTGAAACTCTAAAATCTGAAGATAAAAGTGCGGCACGTAACTTACCAGGAGCGACAGCTCATGTTGAGCGACGGCCAGCTGCCGCCTAGCCTCTGACAGTTGGGCGCGCGAGCCACCGATGCCACACGTGTCCCCAGCTTGGGGAAGCCCCGCATAACTCTCTCTCTGCCGCCGCAGAAAGTCGGCGCTGTCCTGCACCAATACACTCCCTTGCTGTCGAGGGAGACGTACGTGCCAGTCCTCGAGCCTCGCCTTGCCGCGACTCTCCCTCCTGACGTGGCTCGTCCGCACTCGCCGACTCATCGGCCAGGTCCAGGGTCCTCGCCATGTCCTGCACCAAGGAAGAAGGGCCTCGCATCATAATAAAGAACGCGTCCCCTGTCTAGGACGCGTCCATCATTTGAGTGCAACACTCGCCGAACCCTCTCCCCCCTCGCGCGGCTCGCTTCAAAACTCAAAATGTATCAAAAGAGGAAGAGATCGGAGGACCTACCAGACCGTGTTCACCTCCCTCCGCGACATCGGGCCCCTCGGGTCCCTCGGGGGCCCGAAGCGGCCCTTCCTCCTCCATAGACGCCGTTCCGTGCTCTGGCGCGTCCCTCCTTGGGCGAGGGGTCCCGCGTCCCTCTCCACCTTCACCATGGTCGGGCCCACCAAACTCCATCGATCAAAAGAGGAGGAAGACGAAAAGGGGGCAAGCGAGTTTCGGCGGAAGGGGGGCTCGTTTGCGGGTAAGGCACGGGAGAAGAAAGGCCACCCGACTCTTTAAATTCGAATTCAAGGATTAGGACGCGTCCCGCGCCTGGACGCGCCCAAAAAGGGAGAAAGGAACATAATCACCCCGTGCAAAGTAGTTCCCTTCTGTCCAGGGCAAAAGTCTCGTGAAGCGTAAACAACGTGGTGCAAAAGAAAGTACGGGAAAGAAAAGGGCACGCCACACGAAATCCATTTCATATAATAGTCAAAGTACATCATACAGTGAGAAGGGTGACGTGTACAAGCAACTCTATAACTCTCGCTGCCACCCTCCTGGTCATCTCTCTCCTCCCTCCTCTGCCGGGGATCCCTAGGGGGCCTCTGCGAACCCTGAGAAGCCGTGCTCGCCTCGCCCTGCGGTGGCACTCTAGCCTCGAAGGCGTGACGACGCTCCTCGGCCGAAGAAACCAGATAGCTGCCCATGGAAAAAGAACCAGACTGACGAAGTCACGCCCCGCGTTCCTTCGCCCTCTAGTACCGCTCCTCGCTCTCCCGAAGCCTCCCCTCCGCCGTGCCGAGACTCAATCGGAGCTCCAGCAGCTGGGCCTCCAGAGCCCTCCTCTCGGTCTGATCCCGCTGTCCCTCCTCCCTCTCTCTCTCTCCCTCTCCTCTCTCTCTCTCATCGCCTCCCTCCTCGACAGCTCGAGGGCGATCCGCAGATCCAGCACGTCACGAGGGAGCTCCTCAGCCTCCCGTCGACGCTCCTCCTCCAGCTCCACAATCCGGGCGTCACGCTCCGCCACCCGAGCGCCGCGCTCCTGCTCGGCACGAACAGCACGAGCCAGGGCCTCTCGAACCTCGGCCACCTGTCAAAGCACGCATGCACCGTAAGAGAACAGTGATAAAAGGAGAGCAGCCAGAAGGAGAGTCGAGGTCAAGCAAACACTCACTCGAGCCTCGCGGTCACGCTCGGCCTCCTCAGCCCGAGCCACCGCATACGCCAGCTGCTCCTGGAGGGCAGAAACCTCCGGAGGAGGGCCCCGCGAACTGGAACCCGCTCCACCAGCCATCCCGGCTGTCACTGCCAGGTGGGCCCGTTGAAACACGGGGCAAACGTCGGTCAAAGGCTAAGCATCAAAAATCCAGGTCATAAAAAATGCATCGCATAAACTCACCAGGATCTCCAACTCCTGTCGGATGGCCACCAACTGCCGCCTGGCGTCCGCCAACTGGGTCCGCAGGTCGGTGATCATGTTGTCACGAGCATCCTGCATTGCACATAAGTTAGTGCCACATGCATATACATATAGAAGGGTGAAGCATTTTCATTTCACTTACCCCTGCCATACCACCAAGGAAGAGGCGGTCCCCGTACGTCGCCCGGTACCGTCTCAGGTAATCAGTACTGTCCTGTACATGGGACACCACTGGGACCCCGCCCTGCTGCCAGTCCTGGTACTGTGCTGGGAAGCGCGTACGCCAGTCCACAATCTTCGCCTTCCCCTTGGTCTTCCGCCCGATGCGGGCCGGCTCATCTACATCAACCCACTCCTGGGCTAGCCCCAATGTCCTCATAACCAGCCTCAGCCGAAGCGGCTCGATCTCGTTCAGGCAATGGACCCACACGTCCCGCCTGAAACGAGGAAGACCCGCTACAACCCAAGGCTAGCCAGCGTCGCCCATGCCCAGGTAGGGTCTCCACACCACCTGCATCACCATACATGCATCATATTAGTTGCCATTCAGTCACATAGGAAAACATAAAAAATCATACACATCATACCATGGCCTCAGGGTACTCGCTCAGCTCCCGACGAAGTGATGCCAGCTGGTAGCTGTGTGGTGCCGCTACCAAAACCGGCCTCCACTGTCGCGCTAGAGGAACGGCTCTCCTGTTCCCCTGCCTGGCCCTCCCCATCGGGAAGTAGTAATAACTCCACACCTGCATCCATCATACATCATTAGCATGAGTAATTACATATTTAACTACGGTAAAATGCATAAATAAATTGTGTACCTGGAGAAAAGGTGCGAAGCCGCTCACTGTCGTCTCCCTCTCTGAAGTCTGGGAGAGATCAGCAATCAAATGGGCAAGCAGAGCCGCTCCCCACGCGTAGTGCCCCACTCTGTCAAGGTCCGCCAGGATCCCGAGGAAACGGTAGTGGATGCCATCCCCCTTCGTCCCCAGCAGAAGCCGGCCCAAGAAGAAGAAAAGAAACCTCCGGAGGTCTAGGTCCACCAGCTCCCGCTCGCTCGGGTCCTGGGTGAAAGCTGCACGGGCATCTCCCTCCAGTCGTGCCAGAAACTCCGCTCCAGTCTCGCTAACCCGCTGGCGCGGGTCGACGAATCCGAGCGCCTCCATAATCTCCACTCGGCCGACTACCCTGCTGTCCCTGTCCGTCACGCTCGTCTCTAACCACAGCAGGTCCAGGGCACTCTCTCGGTAGTCGGGGTAGGTGACCCCGCTCACCGCCTCTCCGTCCACCCGTAGCCCGGTGATCCGAGCCACGTCCTCCAGTGACGGCACCATGTGCCCCCAGGGCATCAGAAACGCCTGGCTCGGCGCATGCCACCGCTCCCTCAATGCCTGGATAAGAGGAAGGTCGAGCCGAAAGGGCTCGATCCTAAGGAAAGCTCCAAAGCCCATGGCGTCCACACGCGCCCTCTGAAAGTCTGGCAGCCCACGGTATGCTGCCACCACTAGGGACCAGCTGATCCGGCCCTTCATCACGCCCTGCACACCACAAAACCAACAAAGAACACATCCGCATTATGAATAGTAATAAACAATAACACTGTATATACTACTTATTCACTTTATTTTTTTTTATTTTTAAAAATATATTTATGTTTTTTTGGAGGCGTCCAACGCCTTAGACGCCTCCTTTACATTTTCTTTATTTTATTTTAGAAAAACCAAAAACCAAAACAAAATAAATAACATATATATATATATTATCATGGAGGCGTCCCAAGCCCTAGACGCCTCCATATTTTTAATTCTATTTTTATTATTTACGTAAATAAATAAATAAAAAAAAAGAGAAAAAGAAAATGTGGAGGCGTCCAGGACCCTGGACGCCTCCTTCCCTCACTCCCCGGAGTTCTCCACACAGCCTCTCGTCCGCCCGTTTAGCCCAGTAAACCAACAGATTGAAGTTCCGAAGAGCTTACCGGGTCGTGATCGTCCTCTGCCGCGTCGCCAGCATCTATTGCAGCCTCTACGGCCAAAAGAGGAGCCTCCTCCTCCGCGGCAATCTCCTCCGCCGCAGCAGCCTCCTCGGCATCGTCCCTCAGCCTCCTCGGACGAGGAGCCCGTCGTTTGCGCTTCTCTCCACCCTGGCTCGGGCCTCCTTGCTCCATTGGGACGAAGAATGGGTCGTCTGGATTGACTGGGTCGTTTGAATGAACAGTAAATGAGCAAAGGGGGGGAGGCCCCCCCCATATAAATATAGAACACACTTTCTTTGGGGCGTCCAGGCGCCTGGACGCACCCACCTTTTTTTTTATTTTTTTTTAAATTCAAAAATGTAGGGGCGTCCAGGCGCCTGGACGCCCCCAAAACAAAAAAAACTTAAAAAATCAAAAATAAAAAATTAGGGGCGTCCAGGCCCCTGGACGCCCCCATAATAAAAATTTCAAAAAAAAAATATAATAAAAGAGAAAAAAAGATAAGAGTATGTATATAATCCAAACAAAAGAAAAAATACAAAGAAAAAGAAAAATCACAAAAAAGATAATAATAATTAAGGGGACAAGGGTCCAAAATATCCATGCCAGATTTTATTCCATCAGAAAAGTAGAATAGGCTACATCAGGGGTTTAGGCGCCTTAGGCCTTAACTTCCCCAGTTCGGTCACATAAACTCTCCACAGCTCGCATTCTTCCCCCACATGCGCTAAGGCCTTTCCCGCAACACTTGTCTTCCAGGGTGCTTTGACGGCCTTCGCTTCCTTCGCATCCGCTTCAGTACCCAACTCTCTCTTCTTCAAAGGAACGATGCCAGTCGATAGTGGGAACGAATGGCGTGGAATGCCGACCTGGAGGCAGCACCGATGCGCGTTATAAAGGACGAACTCAGTTGCACCGATCAGTTGGAGATCAACTTCAGGAGAAGGCCTCATGAGGAGATCAAGCGAAAGCAAGCATGCCGGTGCGCAAGTAAAGAAGCCTTGTGTCACGGTGCGGAAGTGAGACCGCCAGTCTTCACGTTTCTTCAGCCACGGAACGCGGTTCACTACAGTACCACCGAAGCCTAACACGTCGGCTATGTGATGAAGAGGGCTTTGTTGGAAGAGCTTCGAAGCCGTCGGCATTCCCTCGCGGTGGTCGAATTTGAAATGCAAATCTAGCCAGCAATTCAAGACAAGTGCGCAACCAAAAGGAGGCTTACCCATGCTCGAGACAGTAAGGCCACTATACAGGTAGGCAAGGACAGCGGGTCCCACCCTCTTTCCACGCCAGATCCCGCAGATAGCACTTAGTTGGTCTTCCTACACCATGTTGTCGGTCTGAGGAAACAAGAGAGCACCCGCCAGACAGATAGTGAACCCCTTCATGATTCCTTCTCAGTAGTCATCATCTGGTGACCCTCTCAGGGCGTCCATGACCCACTCCGCGAGCTTTTGGAGATCGATCCCCTTTTGAGTACGGACCTTTCGGGCTGCGTCGGGTGGCATGAAGCTTCCAAGGACGCTTTCAGAAGTCCCCCATGTCAGCATCTGCATAGCCTTCACCTTCCCGTCACTCTTGAATTTCTTCAACCCGAGCAGAAGTTCCACCTCTTCGAGGAGGATGGTCACCTCGAAGGTCGGGAAGATAAAAGTGTGGGTCTGGGGATGCTAGATCTCCGCTAGTGCGCCCATAGCCGCCCAGTCCATACGAATCTTCTCATAGTGTTTGGCGTGAATAAGGAGCCCCTGCAGATGCCACTTCGAGAGTATGGCCCTCATGCCGATGGAGATGTTGGAAGTTAACTTTGAAAGCCATGGCAGTTTGGAAAACTTTCTCGGGCCCGGGAAGAATGGATATGGCTAGAAGAGAAAAGAAAGAAGAAGAAAGGAAGGAAGTAAGAAGAAGGTTCACGTGGAAGAATTTTGAAAAGAATCAGCTTACCATATGCGACATGATCGTCCCACTCAGATGACCCTCGAGGTCGGAGAGTCGCCTGATCTCGCCGCTAGGCCTGCTCCTCTTCATAACACGGGAAGACTCTCCTTCCATCCTGAGATCTCTAGATTCTCCTCTCCTTCCTCTCCTGAGCTTCCAAAACCCACCTTGGTGCATTTGAATGAACTAGCCTAAGGGGAGTTCTTATAGGAAGGGTAGGGCGCTACAGGACGGAACATGTCACATCAGTGGTCAATGTCAAGATTTTGTCTGGATCTCCTTTGTACTGTGTTGCGATTCTGCTATGATTCTGCTACTTTCTGATGTTGCTAACCTTTGCTAGTCTGTGCAGGTTTTACTAACGGACGTCTCTGTCCTGTCTCCTGTCCCACCTTTCAATGGTTGGTCCCACCATGTCATGCATCATAGTATATGATACCTACGCTACTAGAACATGTCAAGGACCTTGCGGCCCGAACGAATCCGGGATTTGAGTTCCCCTTCAACAAAAATAGTGATGATCCAGAAGAAATTGGGTTGTACGGATAGGCCGTTAACTTGTGGTAGCATGGGGACGACGGTTCCATTCAGTGAGTTGGTGCGTGGATAAACGGGCCCCAGCCCAGTGTCGGCTCACCAGATCGGTATCCTGACCCATTCTTAACAAGTTGACAATATTATCCTTGGCTATTTTCTATTTTAGTTTGTTTTAAATTTTTCTTTAAGCCCAGCATGCATTCATATAGGACTTTGATTTATTGCGGAAGATCATTCAAGTGATTCGATTGCGAAAGCCGTTGTGCTTCAATTCTTACGAATATGAGATATTCCACTCCGAATAAAATACTGAATTTCCTTGAAACGGCCTTACGCTGCTCTTCCAAAGGAGACCCTTGTTTGGACAGACCCTCAGATATTCCTTTGCTTTTTACCTTGTTTGACCCACCTTGGCCACAGCACTTCCACATTGGCTGGTAACCGCTCCCCAAAGGTGAAACCTGCAGGTTTATGACCCAGGTACTTCCACACCGAGAAGTTGGTCTCCTTTATTTTCATGTCTGAGTGCACATTTCACCCTCCCTTATTTGATCTCCGTCCAAGCAACCGTCAAGACTTGAAAGACCTCCTTCAAGGTCGCCTCATTGAAACTTCAGGAAAGATTCCAGACAGTAACGTCAAAAGCGTGTCTCATCACACCTTGGCATCAACTTATCAGTCCGCTCCCACTTCATTTCACTCCACTCCGAAACCATTCCACTACGTGTCGCTCCCTTGCAAAGCAGACGCCAAGGCGGGGCAGCTATAGACACGCCATTCCTGACGTCTCCTGAGAAAGTCTCATGTTACTATACAACGCCCCGCAACGGCTTACGCGTTTTGAATCACTTGAGTGCTTCCTTTTCTTGAGTCTTCTTCCGCCCTTTTTGGCATCTGGAATCGTCTCGTCACGGCATTCGGACGGCATCAACACCAGTCAGACGCATCAGGAGGTTCCGGAACCAAGAAGGGTGTTTGCCGGGCGGCCGCCAATGGCTGAACTGAGGACCCGGGTGGATCTTTATGGGGGCGTCCAGGCCCCTGGACGCCCCCATTCTTTTAATTTATTTTTCAAGCCGAAAACCAAATAAAAGAATAATATATTAATGGAGGCGTCCAGACCCCTGGACGCCTCCATAAAAACAAATATAAAAAATTAAAACGCCAGCTTTGGCATAAAAACAAAACAAAAAAAATAAAAATAATATATTTATGGAGGCGTCCAGGACCCTGGACACCTCCATCAACTCCCTCACGGGCGCCGCCCACCGAACGACCGTTTGTCGTGTGTGAAAAAATCCAAATTATGGAGACGTCCAGCCAGCTGGATGCGCCCATTTCTGAATCACGAGGCGCCGCTCACAAAACCACGCGTTGTGCCAAACCGCGTGCGGCCGTCGGTGGTGTTCGGTGGACCTGTTGGAGGCGTCCGGGGCCCTGGACGCCTCCACAAAAATATTCCAAAAAAAATAATAAATAAAAATAGAATAAAATATTAGTTCGGCCCTGATGGAGGTGTCCAGGCCCCTGGACGCCTCCACCCTCCGGAGCTCTATAAATAGAGGCCCACCCCCTCTGTTCTGGGGGAGCTTCTAAGAGATCCGATAGGCTGCCGGAGCCCAGAGGCTACCGGAGTCATTTTCTAACCCGTGGGGTCTTTTGTAGGTGGAGGTTCTGCCGGCTTCTCGGGTGCCCACGCTCGCGAGAGGAAGGTCGTCTTCATCCACCGCGCTTCCACGTCGTCCCTACGCTGCCGGAGCTCCGCCGGATCTCACCTTCGGCTCATCCAATAAGCCTTTTCTTTCCCTTTTTCTCCATAGTTCTTTACATTCATCATACTGCATCCTCTATCTCCCTACATAAGGGCGCCGTCTCTTACATACTTCTTGCATTCATCATCGCATTTTCCTCCTACTCGAGTCCGAGAGGGGTTTAAAATCACACCAACCAGGTGTGTGTCAGGTCACGATCTCGTTACTTTTATTGCAAGGAATTGTTACTACACTGCCATTTTCTAACTCCGTTCGTTTATTGCCTACTATTTTACAAGGGTAACCAAGGAAAGCCCTCTCCGTCGGCCGGCCGAAGGGGGAGGAAGAAGCAACCCGCCATCTCCCACTCTTGAGGTAGGCGCGATCACTTTCTTTATTTTGGGGTCTTTTGGCCCCTGGCGATCACATCTTGTTCTCGAGGCCGCGGCGAGTCATTTCCCCAATGGCCGTTTAATTTCCCGTTCTTATATTCTCTTTATATTCTGTTATATTCTGCTCATATTCTCGAGGCCGCGGTGAGTCACTTCCTCAATGGCCGTTTAAATTCCCGTTCTTATATGTTATATTCTTATCTATTCATGTTCTCGAGGCCGCGGTGAGTCACTTCCCCAATGGCCGTTTAAATTCCCGTTCTTATATGTGATATTCTTATGTATTTATGTTCTCGAGGCCGCGGTGAGTCACTTCTCCAATGGTCGTTTAAATTCTCGCTCTTTATATTCTCTCTATATTCTGTTATCTTCTTATCTGCTCATATTCTCGAGGCCGCGGTGAGTCACTTCCCCAATGGCCGTTTCAATTCTTGCTATTTAATTTCTGCATCATTCCCGTCCCCCCGAGGTCGCGGCGAGTTACTTCCTGCTATGGCCGTTTAACCCCCATATCTTGCTATATTTCATTTGTCCCGCTCGCCCCGCCAGAGCAATCTCCCGTGGTGGCCCCTTCTCTCTTCTCTTATTTCTATGTTGCAGCAAACAAAAGAGGAGCCCGCGCGCTCCGTGTCTTCTCCGCTCCCCGAACCGCTTACGTCGCTCACACTGCCGAGTGGGGGTATACAAGAAATGCCAGAAACATGGGGCTGCATCGGCGGACTGAGATAGCAGTGCCTCCAAACCGAAACTCTGGAAATCAGCACTTAGGTAATTGGCGCCTAGATGAGTGCCATTTATTGATTAAATGGGGGCCCGATCAGGTGCCATTATTTACATAATAGGCACCTACATTGAGGGGCGCCCATTCTTAAAACTTCCAATATTTTTATAAGCCCTGGTAGGGTAATGTAAATGGCACCAAGATAGGTGCCATTTATTGACTAAATGGCGCCATGTCAGGTGCCCTTATTTCAGTAAATGGCGCCCAGGTGGGTGCCATTATTTAGGTAATGGGTGCCTGCTCCCAGGGGCGCCCAATCAAGTTTTCATTTTTTTTCTTTTTGTTTGCCCTAAATGAAATGGCACCCCCTCACAGAGTCATCATTTAATTGGTGACTCTGTGGAGGGTCGTTATTCAAGTAATTGGTGCCCTAGACATGGGCGCCCATTTCATGGGTGATGCTATGCATCGGGCAGGTACGTTTTGAGACACAAAACACCATTCACTATTTCTAAATTTCACGAAATCAGGAAGTAAGGACATGGTTAGACAGAGAAACATATCAGGGTCTCAGAATCATGCTCATGTAAGAATATTAGGGTTTCGTTTCATAGATATTGATTTTCTAAACATGGGTGATTATTAAATATGGAAAAGAATTGGCGCCAGTGCATGCTGTCACCTATTAATAGGCGCCTGCCCATATGGGCGCTCATTCAAGAAATGGCGCCCAAGATCTGGGCGCCTATTAATAAATGGCAGCAGGCTGGGCACCATTTACACATGCAGCAGTTTTGTGAAAATCGGTGTATCAGGGGCTATATAATATGGAAGATGGAAGCTAAGCTAGTGCTATTCATGCTTGTTACTCTACATTAGATACGAGTTGGGCCAAATCTTGAGAACACCTACCTTTTATGAGTGGTTAACTAGATAGTAGAATAACTAATAAAAAAAGCCACACATTCTCTACCGCAAAGCTTCAGTAGCAGGACGTAGAATGCAGGAAGAAGATGCCCCTTCACGTCTTCCAAAGAAGGGAGATATTCTCTTCTACAGGCAACAGGATGATGGCAGTAGCCTCTGCCTGCTCAATAGATACTATAATTATAGGTAAAGTCTGTTTCCAATGAAAAGCAAACGGTTTATTGCCTTGCGGGTCCATTGCTAGCGAAATAAGGCTATTCGTGTTTCAAACACTTCTAGAAGAATAGCTGGAAGAGCAGTGTTGTGCCCTATTGGGAATTGGCGCCCAAGCATAGGGCGCCCATTAATCTGCGCCCTTGTACGAGGGAGTTTATTACTGAAAATGGCACCTTTATAGGGACCCAGTCAAAGGCAATTGGCGCCCTTGTGGAGGGGTGCCCATTAACTAGGTTGACCCAGTCAAAAGGTAATTGGTGCCCAGGTATGGGGCGCCCATTCCCTTTGTGTGGAAAAATGGAAAAAGCTCCTATACGTGTTATCTATGGGTTGGTCTGTTGGTCTTTAAGTGATGTTGGGCCTTTGGATAGAGTTATTTAATTAGGAAAAAGTTGGATTTCTCTATTATTTTTTATCCGAGGTGCTACACCCTCCCCTACTTAAAAGAATTTGGTTCCCAAATTCAACAACATATATAAAGACATGGAGGGTACGGAGTACTTATAGACTAGAATAGCTCCGAAAATCTCCTTCTCATAGACTCCTCGATTTCCCATGTAGCTTCTTGTTCTAAGCATCGATTCCATTGGATTTTCACCATAGGGATCATCTTGTTTCTCAAAACTTGGAGTTCTCAGTCGAGGATCTTCATCGACTTTTGCTCGTAGGTAAGGTCCTTCTGTATCACTAAGTCATTGTGGTCAATGACGTGGAAAGGATCGTGCACATACTTCTTCAGCATAGAAATATGGAATACATTGTGCCCTTCTGCTAGTTGTGGAGGCAAGGCAATGCGGTAAGCCACCTCGTCCACTCTTTCCAATACCTCGAATGGACCAATAAACCTTGGTGTAAGCTTGCCCTTAACACCGAATCTTCTAATACGTCGGCCGGGAGATACTTTCAGAAAAACATCGTCTCCTACTTGGAATTCTAGATCTCTTCTTCTTTTGTCAGTGATGAGGGCATCTCCCGACACCCCTCTAGCTTTGATCGCATGCACACTCTTGATATGGATTGATCATGGTCTACACTTGTTATCTTCATTTCCCAAGTTTCATTTTATGTATTTTCTTTTTATTGAGTCCTATCTTATGTATTTTCCTTTATTGAGTCATATGGTTTTAGTCCATTTCCCTTGTTATGTTTAATTGGGCCTTATTACTTTAGTTATGGGCGCATAGGATTGAGTCTAGGATATGCTCGGTCTTTTATCTTATTGTCAAGGGTATTTTGGTCATGTAAAGAATGGTTACCTATATATAGGCCCCATCTCTCCTCTTGTATTCAACTTTGATGAATATTGAAGAAAACCCTTTCAAACTCTCTCAATATCTCTCTCTCTCTCATTATCTCTCCATTCTCTCTCCTCCTCTCTCTAAATTTTGAAATTCACTCTCTCTCCTCCCCCTCTCAACCACTTCCAACCCCCACCTACCTCCATTAACTCCCCACAACTTCCCACAACCCCTCTTTAATCCTCACCTAGTCCCAAGGAAGTTCCACCACTCAAAACCCCACCCTCCAACCACCACCTACCCCTTTCACTTCCCTAAGCATATCTCCACCTTCCCAAGACTGAATTAACTCATTCCAAAGCCCAAATTCGAATCTCCCCTTCCCTCCTTGCTCCCTAGGTCGCACCCCTCTTCTCCCCTCAAGCCAAGTTCGCCCCCTCCTCTCTTCTCCACTCCAGCTTTGTGTGTAGGCCGACCTGCAGTTTAGCACTCTGTTGCAGCGACGTCCACGACTGCATCCTGGTTCTTCTGGTGGCGTAGCTTAACTTTCTGGAAAG
The DNA here is from genome assembly GCA_022559845.1 of Amorphophallus konjac. Taxonomy (NCBI): domain Eukaryota; kingdom Viridiplantae; phylum Streptophyta; class Magnoliopsida; order Alismatales; family Araceae; genus Amorphophallus; species Amorphophallus konjac. The sequence goes on from CM040126.1 coordinate 232,696,168, forward strand.
GCCTCCCTGTGCTCTTCGCAGGCGAGGTGGAATCACTCCATTCTGAGTTCGTGGCCGTCTGTGAAGGCTGTTCTTCCCCGACTACGCAGAACCTCTCAGACCAGGAGCCAGAGCGGCAGAGAAGACTCTCCCACGACGAACCTTGAAGGAACCAGTCTTCGAGGTCTTCTACAAAGTTCTTCCTCCCCTGTCAGCGTCCAGGAACTGAAGGCAGAACCCCGTTCGGCATCCGACAACCAGAGATACCAATTTTCTACCACACCCACGCCGGTCTGCCTCCTCACAGTCTGCACCGACCACCGTCCACTTCTCTAGACACCCAGATCATCTCCAACATCAGAAGACTTCCCCGTTTGTTTTGCTGCAAAGTAGACTCGTCCACGATTCCAACGAGTCTAGCGGTTCCAAATTTGGAGCTCAGGAGCGATCGTGGCAGCTTCTGCAACCTGCTATTTTAGACTGAGCTTGGCCAGAGACCAGAGCTGCATCCATCTTCCAGTCGCTGGAGCAGTCAGCCCCCAGATCAGAACGTCGTCCAAAAATTCAAGCCGCACCCCTTATTTTGGACTATGCCAAAAGGGGAGTATAGGTCATCCACCCACGGAATGTCAGGGTGAATGCCAAAAGGGAGGCGGGCGTAGCCCTGGATCCAAAAAGGATCTCCATCTTATGGGACATTGTCCACTTATTATGGGACTTATTGATATCCCCCATGCAGCCAATGGAGAACATACAATGGCATAACTCCACAGGCCAGTGGGGCAGTAGAATGTAGGGGGGTTAACCCCACTGATTTAGTTCCCGTGGGCTTGAGTGAAAGACTGTTGCTTCTCTCCGGGGTGATGGGATTCCATGCTGAGTGGTTAAAGGGCTCGGGGGGCTCCTGAGGGCGTCGGCACGGTAGTGTTTCGACGTGGTTAGCTTTCAGTGCGACGGAAAAACACAAAGGGGGCATTGGCCTCGGCGCGATGGATGGCATTTAGGGGGTCTCGGCGTGAATGGCCAATCGGCACGAGCAGCTCTCGGCGCGGAACTCGCTCCGGGAGAGGGTCACGCCGGGAGAGGGTCGTGCCGGGAAGGTCGTGCCGGGAGGCCGTTAAGGGGCCAATGGAAGGTTTCTGAGGGTTTTGTGAGGCTGAGGGTTCTGGGGGTTTGGATGGGTTTTGAGCTGAGGGTTTTAGGGGCTTTAGGGGGGTTTATTCACGAGCTTTCAGATGGCTACTGGTGATGGTTTTGGAAGAAATCACCCCGAGGAGGAGATGGCTTTCACTCTGGAGCATCACTGGGAGCCAGGTTATCGATTGAATCATGTGAGCTTTGATACGAATATATCCCTCGCCATTTCACGAATGAGAAGCCATGAGATGGACTGTCTCAGGCTCTCATCGTGATCACGAGGTTGAAAATACAGAGACGATGCAATAGAAATCACTCATATAACCTGAGGGGTAAGCATACAGTAGAACCAAATCTATTCACATCGACTATTGAATACATCAGATTGTAGAGAAGTAGAGAGAAAGAGAGATAACTCCAGAACTTCATACTTCATTTTATTGCAGAGGATGCATACATTCAGCATAGAAGGAAAAAGTAGACTGCGAGAATCTAAATACAGAGGATGCCCCTTGACAACTGGGCTACACTGGCAGTTGATATCATCAGAAGAACAACGCTTGGAAGCAGACTAAATGAAAGAAAACAGACTCAAACAAAAGACGGGGAAAGGAGAATATAGCCCCTTAGGGCATTTGACAGACGACCCCACCTTGAATCCTCTTCCCCGGGCTTCTGCTGCTCTCTCCCCCCTCTTCAGATCCCTTTCAGCGGGCTCTCGTGTCTCTTCTTTTTTTTTAGAGTGGCTGCTCTGGCTTCGATCACTTCTCTGCTCTTTTCTTTCTGGCTTCTACCGCTCTCTTCCTTGTGCTCGAAGCAAGGTTTATATATATAGAGGGTGTGGCCCTGTTTCCATCGGCGCATAGGGGAACCGGTGCGCTGATTGGTGTTTGCGCGCCGATTGCGATCCCGCACCGGTTTCATTTCGTGCCGGTTGACCTCCGTGCCGGTTCAGTGGCGTGCCGGTTCACTCCCGTGCCAGTTTCAGCTCATTTCTTAGCATCTTTTGGCCCATTTTTATTTGTTTAGGCCCATTGTGCTCATTTCTCATTTTGTGAGGGTTGACCCATCGACTGACTTGTCTTGCTGTCTGAGCTTTTATCTTGTTTGTTCGGGGATGGTCCCGAGCCTTCTATGAGCTCTTGAGTCTTATTTCAACGGCTGTTCATTGGAGCCGAGCGTCTTTTCTTTTCTTCTCTTTTATTTTGTTCTTCATCTTTGTTCGGCTTCTGTCACTCCTTTCCCTCTTTCCTTTTCTTATCGGCATAGGGGTACTTCGGTCAGGGCTCCATACTTGCAAAAGTAAAAAGTTTAAGAAATGTTAGAAATATTTTCAGTATCAACAAATGCCCCCCACCCGTAGGTGGCGTGAATGAGGGACGAGTGAGCGGGACCTGCGGGTGCAGCCCTATCTGAGAATGTGTTTGTTTGTTTTTTTTATTCTTTATTCATGCAAGCATGCAAACATCCATCGATCGCACGCATAAACTAGATGTTTATAGAATAGCTCCCCTATATTAGGGATAGGATAAGGACAGCGCCCATGATCCACGGACGGAGTGCAGCTCACGAAGCATAACTAAGGGAGATGTGCATACATAAAGGGGATGCCGCGTAGCTCATATGCATAGCATAAACCACAATCCACACCCAGGACTATTCCTCCATAGCGTGAAAGTGCAATTATATGGGTAGTGAACCCTAGATATAGGGACGTGCAGAAGTTCTAAGTAACACTGGAGGATTACTTCATCGCCCACACATACATTCGGGGCTCTCAACTTTTGGTAGCTTCGCACAACCCCCTTGTTCATTTCTTAATTTCAGACTTCACCGTTCGGCGCGAGTTTCCTCATATGTCTCAATGGGGATTCCCGGCTACTAGGATTCGTCTTTTATTATGATGCTATTGTGGATTTCATCGTTTGACGCGAGTTTCCTCATATGTCTCAATGGGGATTCCCGGCTACTAGGATTCATCCTATATTATGGTTTTATGCTAGATTTCACCGTTTGGCGCGAGTTTCCTCATATGTCTCAATGGGGATTCCCGACTACTAGGATTCATCCTTATTTTAATCGTGGAGTTTGCTGCACCATTTTCGTGCGAGTCTCCTCATTTATTTCAGTGGGGATTCCCAGCTACTTGGGTTACCGTTCCACTTACCATTATCATAAATTTTTTTTTCTTTTTCTTCCTTTTTTAAGGGGGTAGGCAGCTTTTTCCTCACGGTCACCCTTTACGCGAGTGTAGAGATTTGAGCATCCATAAAGTGTTAAAAAGAATTTATGATGTCCCTACGGCTAAGGACCATTGCTCATATTACGTGCGAGGTGTGAGAGTTTCGTCTAGGATGTATCATGCGAGTTGTGCTAGCAACGTGGCTATGACTCTTCTCCTAGTCGTATGCACTCACCGAGAATCAGCTTTCATCTCTTAGCGTATGCCGTGACGCACACATATCCTGAATCAGGGCAACGTTATCTAGCAAAGGAGTACGCGGCCTTAGAAATTTGAAGGAAGCGCATTAATACTATATTTCATGCAGACATGCACGTGGGGCAAACAAGCACACAAATCACGTCATGATCATCATTTCTTCTTCTTTTCTTCTTTTTTTTCTTCTTTTTTTTCTTTTTTTTTTCTCTTCTTTTTTCCTTTCTTTCCTTTTTTTTACTCTCTCATTTTTTCCTTTTTTGTTTCTTTCTCTTTCTTTCTTTCTTTTTCTTTTTTTTTGTTGCTTCTTTTTATTTTCTCTTTTCTAAAGGCTTAATGGGCATGCCCGCAATGATTCTGGCGTCGAGAGCCCGATGCCATGGCAGTGGAGGGCAGGTGTCATATGCGGTGGTAAATCCCTGAAGGGATCACGGGTTGGTATGAAACCAAAGGAGGTCTTTTCGTTTGTTAGTTCGGACAACAGTTCCGATCCAAGGGTAAGAGGTTTGTCGGCTTAGACCAAAGGTCATGACGTCGAATGACTTGGCTTAGACGTAAGGTCATGACGCCAAGGGAGAATATGTAACTGCTTAGACATAGAGTCATGACGCCGTACAACTTGGCTCAGGTGTAAGGCCATGACGCCAAGGCAAAATATTTACCGGCTTAGGCGGAAAGTCATGACGTCGGATAAGGATATTTAACAGCTTAGACATTAAGTCATGACGATGTACAACTTGGCTTAGGCGGAAAGCCATGACGCCAAGGTAGAATTTTTATCGGCTCAGGCGGAAGCCGTGACGCCGGACGAGAGTATTTAATGGCTTAGACTTGAAGTCATGACGCCGTACAACTTGGCTTAGGCGGAAGGCCATGACGCCAAGGTAGAATATTTACCGGCTTAGGCGGAAAGCCATGATGCTAGACAAGAATATTTAATGGCTTAGACATAAAGTCGTGACGCCGTACAACTTGGCTTAGACAGAAGGCCATGACGCCAAGGTAGAATATTTACCGGCTTAGGCAGAAAGCCATGATGCCAGACAAGAATATTTAACGGCTTAGACATGAAGTCATGATGCCGTACAACTTGGCTTAGGCAGAAGGCCATGACACCAAGGCAGAATATTTACCGGCTTAGGCGGAAAGCCATGATGCCAGACAAGAATATTTAACGGCTTAGACATGAAGTCATGACACCGTACAACTTGGCTTAGGTAGAAGGCCATGATGCCAAGGCAGAATATTTACCGGCTTAGGCGGAAAGTCATGATGCCAGACAAGAATATTTAGCGGCTTAGACGTGAAGTCATGACGCCGTACAACTTGGCTTAGGCGGAAGGCCATGACGCCAAGGCAGAATATTTAACGGCTTAGACGTAAAGTCATGATGACGTACAACTTGGCTTAGGCGGAAGGCCATGACGCCAAGATAGGATATTAAAATGGCTTAGGCGAATTGCCATGATGCCGCACAGCTTGGCTTAGGCTGAAGGCCATGACGCCAAGGCAGAAAATTTATCGGCTTAGGCATAGGGCCATGACGCCGGACAGTTTGTCTTAGACATAATGTCATGATGCCAAGGGTACAAGGGTCTTTTATTGTTTGGTCGAATAAGAGGGTTCGAACCAAATGTCAAGGGGTCTTTTTGTTAAGGGGTCGGACGGAAGGTCGAACCAAAGGTGAAAGGGTCTTTTTGTTGTATGGTCAGACGGAAGGTCCGGGCCAAAGGTGAAAGGTTTTTTTTTGTTTACTGGCTAGACGAAAGGTCCGAGCCAGAGGTAGAATGGTCTTTTTGTTGTATGGTCGGATGGAAGGTCCGAGCCAAATGTGAAATAGTTTTTTTGTTGATTGGCTAGACGAAAGGTCCAAGCCAGAGGTAGAAGGGTCTTTTTGTTGACTGGCTAGACGAAAGGTCCGAGCCAGAGGTAGGAGTTTATTTTTATTGTATGGTCGGACGGAAGGTCCGGGCCAACGGTGAAAGGTTTTCTTTTTATTGACTGGCTAGACGAAAGGTCCAAGCCAGAGGTAGAAGAGTCTTTTTGTTGTATGGTCGGACGGAAGTTCCGGGCCAAAGGTGAAATATTTTTTGTTGACTGGCTAGACGAAAGGTCCGAGCCAGAGGTAGAATTGTCTTTTTATTGTATGGTCGGATGGAAGGTCCGAGCCAAATGTGAAAGTTTTTTTGTTGACTGGCTATACGAAAGGTCTGAGCCAGAGGTAGAATGGTCTTTTTATTGTATGGTCGGATGGAAGGTTCGAGCCAAATGTGAAATACCGACGTTGACCCAACAGGATGTCGGAGTCAACAAACCTTGCTTAGACGGTATGTCTAAGACAAGGGCAGACATAAAACACTATTGTCATCTCGAAGTCATGTCGAAAACGACCGGCCTGGGAGAGACACAGGGTCTGGGCCAGGGTAGAAAATGGTTGTTGACTTGACAGACTGTCAAAGTCAACCAACTTGGCGACGACATGGGGTCTAAGCCAAGGAAGGAATATAGGATATAAATGTTGACCCGACGTCTTGTCGAAGCCAACGAACTTGGCAGAGGTGTGAGGCCTAAGCCAAGGGCAGAATATAGGATAAGTGTTGACTTGACGTTCTGTCGAAGCCAACGAACTTGGCAGAGGCGTGAGGCCTAAGCCAAGGATGGAATATAGGATAAGTGTTGACTCGACGTCCTGTCGAAGCCAACGAACTTGGTAGAGGCGTGAGGCCTAAGCCAAGGGTAGAATATAGGATAAGTGTTGACTTGACGTCCTGTCGAAGCCAATGAACTTGGCAGAGGAGGCGTGAGGCCCAAGCCAAGGGTAGAATATAGGATAGGTGTTGACTCAACGTCCTGTCGAAGCCAACGAACTTGGCAGAGGAGGCGTGAGGCCTAAGCCAAGGGTAGAATATAGGATAGGTGTTGACTCAACGTCCTGTCGAAGCCAACGAACTTGGCAGAGGAGGCGTGAGGCCTAAGCCAAGGGTAGAATATAGGGTAGGTGTTGACTCGACGTCATGTCAAAGTCAATGAACTTGGCAGAGGCATGAGGCCTGAGCCAAGGGTAGAATATAGGGTAGGTGTCGACTCGACATCATGTCAAAGCCAACGAACTTGGCGGCGGCGTGAGGCCTGAGCCAAGGGCATGTTGTAGGGTAGGTGTTGACTTGACGTCATGTCGAAGTCAACGAAGTTGGCGAAGGTGTGAGGCCTAAGCCAGGAGCATATTATAAGATAGGTGTTGACTCGACGTCAAGTCAAAGTCAACGAACTTGGCAGAGGCGTGAGGCCTAAGCCAAGGGCAGAATATAGGATAGGTGTCGACTCGACGGAACGTCGAAGTCAACGGGCCTTGCCCCGGTAGAAGATTTAGGGCGAGGATTGACTAGAATGTAGACATATGAGAGGCCCAGACCTAGGGCTAAATATCAATGTCAACCCTGACGAAGTGTTGGAGTCAACCGACCTCGCTCAGATGGGAGCTCTGAAATAAGGGTAGAATGCGCAGATGAAGATGTCAACCCAACGTCATGTCGAAGCTGACCAACTTGGCGAAGACATAAAGTCTAAGCCAAGATAGAATATGGACGTTGACCCGTGGAGATGTCGGGATCAACAAACCTTGCTCAGATAGAAGGTCTAAGACAAAGTGAAGAAATCTCTTATTGGTTTATTAGTTTGGATTGGTTAAGTTTATTGAATTTGTTCAGTCTATTGAGGTTATTGGATTCATTGACTTTGTTGAGCTTATTGAGTTTCTTTAGTCTATTGGTTGAGTTTGTTAAGGTTTATTGGATTTATTGAATTTCATTGTACCCATTGAGTGTATTGTTTTTTTTTTGGGTTTATTAGTTCATTAAGCTTATTTTAAATTATCATCTTTATTTCTTTATTACTTCATTTGTTTATTTCTTCTTCTATTTCCTTTTTTTATCCTTTTTTTTGTCTTTTTTGTTGTTTTATTTATTTGTTTGTTTTTTGTTTGGTCTCCCTGGCGCAGACTCATCTACGGTGTGGGATATTTTTGTCTGGTGGGACTATTGATGAGGTTGACTGTTTATTCTGCCGGTGGGGCTAGGGATTGATGTCCAAGATCCCGACAGGCCTGGCGAGGGCGGAGTGCCTCAAGCAAAGGAAAAGGGTTTTACGAATCCTGCCCAGTGGGACAAAGACTACTTTTGAGCTCGGCGAGGGCGGAGCACCTCAGCCCAAGGAAAAGATTTTGTGGACTTAGCCCGATGGGACAGAAGATAATTTTTGAGTTCGGCTAAGGTAAAGCGCCCCTGGCCAAGGGAAAGCTTTATGGACATAGCCCGGCGGGACTGATGGGTGAATTATTGAGCTCGACAAGGGCAGAGCGCCCCATGCCAAGGAAAAGGAGATTTTATTGGGATGACATTGGGCAAGGAATCCAAACCGGCAGTGATAGGAGAGTCCTATGGGACAAATATGGCACTGTCGTGGCTGAATGCTGAAAGGCCATGAGAGTGCATTGGCTGGGAGCATAGGTCCCAAATCAAGGGAGGAGGGTCAGTCCCGGTGGGGCGAGTGGGGAGTATCCCCGTAGGATAGGAGGGCCGCAAGGCATCATGAATTCTGGTGGGACTAGGGGTGCTGAGGTAGGCCACTAAAAGCCAAAAGGCGCTTATTTGCTGGCTTGGTAAGGAGTCAAGGGTGTAGCTGACTCAGTAACGATTGTTCTTTTCATTCCCCAGCAGGGTTTGGACCCGTATTTGGAATGGGTGGCTTAGTGACCAATGAAGGCTCTTTAGCGTCGGTGGGACTGTTGATCACATAGTCCCCCTGGGGATGTTCAATGATAGCTATGCATCATATCAACAGCTACCTTCTTTCGTCATTGATTTCTTCAGGAGATGCTCTGAATAGCTTCGATTCGGGCCTCCGATGCTTCCGCCAAGTGTCCTCCTCTTGACGCCTATTCTTAGAAGCTGCAATTGCAGGGTTCTCCTAACTCCACAGATGATGTAGTATTTTCATCATTCCTTGGGCGTTCTCCATGCAATGCTACTAAGGAGTCTTCTGCCACTGGGGGCAATGGGGAGGCCTTGCTGACCTTATAAGTTCTTCCCCCCCTTGTTTGCATTCATGCTTCTTTTTTTTTTTGAACGGACATCTCGAATGATGCTTATAGTGCAGTGTAGTGCAAAGCCACTACCCTTCATTCATTTATTTCAAAACAGACCAACGTGGGTGCATAGGAGAGCGCTCACCCCCTCAGAGAGGGGATAAGTGGTTCGCTCCACCACGCCAACCCTACAATGATAGTTTCTTATTTGGCATGGACCAAGACATGGGGGGAGTGATATCTCCCTTGGTAGACGCAGCCATCAAGGCCTCTTTCATTTTATTTTAAATTTCTTCTCCTTTCTTTTCTTTTTTTTTGGTGCCTACCCTCAGAACAAGCCCTTTTTCTTTCCTTTCCTTTTCTTCTTTCTTTTTTATTATTTTTTCTTTTTTTTTGCCATTCTTCTTTTGTTGGCAAGCATCCACATTCAAGCTATGTGGGCTTGCTAGACATCGGCTTCAGCCAGATTTGCGAGGAGCAGTTGAGGCGGTAACGCCGCGCGGGGCTGCTCTTCTAAGGACAGATATTTGATGAGGGCACGGTGGGTCCACCTTATACTCGCCCATCTGTAGTTCACCTTTTCTGATTAGGCCTTCAATAATGTCCTTAAACACATAGCAATCCTCAATGGGATGCCCCAACATTTGGTGATAAGGACAGAATCGTGGATCTTCTTTTCTTTCGGCATCGCCTGGCTTCTTCGGCTCCGGGAGCACTACTTTGCCGTATTCACATGTCAACTCAAAAAGTGCCCTAGTCTCGTCCTTTGGAAAGGAATACAGTTTCATCATTTTGCCCCTTAGTGAGGGCCCTTGTTTTGTCGGATCGGCGGAAGACACCTCTTTCATTTTCTTCTTCTGTTGCTCGAAGGCTTCAAAATTTGAGACGCAAGCTTCTTCTTGTGCCGGAGGTTTGTTGATTGGTTTATTCTTTTGACCCGAGCTTGTGGAGGCTGGGCAAAGCCTTGCAAGGGCTGCTTCGGCTTCTGCTGCGATGTCACTTAGATATTTAAAGGTTGTGACTTCGAAGTCAATGACCCATCACAGAATTTCCATCTTCAGATTCTCTTTGCAAATTTGGACAGACTCCTTGTAACTAGGCGGGTGCCTACATCTTTCACGAAGGCTCCTCCATCTGCTTATGTAGTCCCTGACGAACTCATCATCGTTTTGTTTGGCTGCTTGTAATTTGGCTTCAGTGACTTCTTCTTCATCCGTCTTTGTATTCATTGTTCGTTCCACCTTTGGCTTGTCCATTGTGGCTAGACCCGTTGATCTCGGGTGTACGACAATTGGATGCATATGCGGCCTCATCGGCCTCATTGCCGAAGATGCTTTAGTTGCCCCCCGACTTACCCAGGGGACTGTGGGTTGGAATGGCTGAGGGAGGATGCCCCCTGAATGATCATGTACTATTCGGGGCATTGTTGGCCATGTTGAAGCTTCTGATGAGTTAGCACTGTCTTGGGTTGTCTCATATAGATGTCTTGTCAATTGTGACGTATATGGCTTTATGTTCATTTCATTCAGCTGCCTTTGTAGCATTTCAATCTCCTGCTGCTTCTGGCGTAGTAGTGCCATTATGGCAGGGTCTTGTAAGAAGGGACCGGGAGTGCTACTGCCCCCCGCCTCTGATTTGTGCAAGATGAATTTTCTCCCGCTATCATTGCCAGCTGTAGGTAGCTCCTTTGGGACAGAATCCCTTTGTTCTATGCCTCTATGTGGACGAGGAATATGACATTGAGCCTTCCTATCAGCTGGTGAGCGTTGCTTCGGAATCCTCCCAGACCTGGAAGATGGGTGAGAGGCAGAAGCTTTAGCTGGAGCTGCTTCCTTTGGCACAAAGCAAATTTCTTCATCGTCTTCATCAGCAGTTTGCGCCCCACTGAAGGATGCTGACAATGTGTTGCAAGAGAGAACAAGATTCCTCCTTTTAGCCTTTGCACTCTTCTTTTTATTTCCCTTCATGGTCGGCACTTGCCCCCATAGTGGGCTATTTGATGCATTCAACTTTTCTATTTTTTCTTCAGTTCTTTTTGTTAACCCGCGGGACTCATTGCATCCTCTAGGGACATGCTTTTTGAGCTGCATAGGCTGGTTCTTTGGCTGCTCATGGTTATCAGGCCCATTTATAATAGCTTGTGACCGCTCCATGGCTGAGCCAGCTTCTTCGTGTACCCATGACGGGGTCTGTTTCTTCTTTTTATTGTCAGTTGACCTTTTGATGGCCATTGGAGAGACTGTTTGAAGGCGGGCAGAGACTGCAAGAGGCAGAGTAGGCCGGTCCATGGCGCCAGGAATTTGGGTTTCCAGTGTCGGGCGATAAGTCGGTTCTGTTCCTTTCTTGGTTGGCGATGCTCGCCAATTCTTATGCTCCCTTTCATGCAATGGGATATAGTCTTCATGAGTGTGCCAAGCACAGCCCTCTGGCATTTCTTCGGGCGACTGTTGGCATATAGATATCATGTTAATTGATGCCCCCGTAGCGGGCACTTCATGAGGGCATGGAGGATCGACTTTGTCCTTCCCCATTTGCAGATCCTCTCTTTTTATTAAGCCTTGGGCGATGTCCTTGAATATTTGACAATCTTCAATAGGGTGCCCCAAGATTTGATGGTAGGGGCAGAAATAAGGATCATCTCTTCTTTTGACGTCATCTGGTCTCTTTGGCTTCGGAAGGATGACTTTACTATATTTGACAGCCCACTCGAACAATGCTCGAGTCTTGTCTCGGGGGAAGGCATAGATCTTCTTTGTTTTGTTCTGTGGAGGAGGCCTCTCCCGACGTCCAACATGTTCATTGAGAGGAGGATTGTACATCCATTTGTGCCTTTTTTCCATGAGGCTGACAGCATGAACCGCTTTCAATATCGGCCGTTTATTAACCTGCTTGGCTTCATGACTTGAGTCAGTAGAAATGGAGGGATATCTTGTGAAGAAGTCTTCAACCTCCGTGGCAATATCACTTAATCGGTCAAATGACCGGATCTCTATTCCGATCATCTTTTCCAGAAGTTCCTTCTTCAGATTTTGTTTGTATATTTGTATTGCATCTTCTGGATGCGGAGGACGCCGACACCTCATGCTCAGCTCCTCCCATCTCTCGATATATTCTGTAGCTGTTTCATCATCTTTTTGCTTGGTTGCCAATAGCTCAGCCACTATCACCTCTGCCTCGATGACGTGGAATCTTTCACTGAATTTCTGCTGCATATCTGGCCAGTCATGGATAGACCTGGCCGGTAACTTGGAATACCATTCGAAGGTGGGTCCTGTTAGTGAAGACCCAAAGAACTTCAGTAGGTACGACTCGTCCGCTGCCAAGTCACCCATGGCTGCTATATAGTGTGCAACATGTTCTTTCGGGGAGCCCTTCCCGTTGTATTTGTCAAATTTTGGGAGTTTATTGACGCCCGACGGTAATCTTTTGGCAGCATGGTGAGCTGGATATGGCACTTCATATATGTTGAAGGGGACGCAATCATCACCGCCCCTCTTTCCAAGCCTCGCCTCGATCATCTGTTCCATCATCAATTTATTTACCACAGCTGGCTCCATTGGTTAAGTGTGGAGGTGAAAATGCTGCATCGATAATGGGGCCGATGTCATAGCATTGGATGGCAAAGGCTCTAACAGGGGAGCCTGTCGCTGCATTTGGGGAGGCATTAGCCATGCTGGCTGAAGCCATTGAGAATAATGCTGGGGAGTGGCCCAGCTTTGATCAGCAGTTTGTAGAACGACCGGTGAAGGAGCACCCCCGGGGTTAAAACCTTCCTGTGATGGCCCATTTTGTGCCCCCAATTGCTCGGGCGCTGCAACAGGCTCAATCTTTTCATTTAATTTACTCTTCAGTAGCTTTATCTCCCACTGATATCCTTGCAACAGCATCAGGACGGCAGGGTCCATTGTTGTTTTATCACTGATGCCCTTGAGCGTGTTACCCAACGGAGCTTCAATTGAAGGAGGTGAGGATGCTCCCCCTTGCTCAGATGCCACTATTCTAGCGGCGACAGTAGTGATGTTTTCTTCAGCAAGCTGCTTGCCCTTTGTGGTTTGCGGTAGCTCAGCCTTATTTTTACCCCGTCTTGTTACCGGGTCTATTCTTCTGGCAATCTCGGCCGACTCTTCTTGTTCATTTGGTAGGGGACCAGGTGTACTCATTACCCCTATCATATTGCAAGTAAGAATTTGCATTCTTCTTTTGTGCTTTCCGACTCCCCTTTGAGCCCGATGGGAGAAAGTCGGCTCTTCATATATAGAAGCTCCTTTCATCTTTTCATATTGTGGAGGCTTTTCAGGCCTTCTAGTCCCAGGTTGCTTCTCTTCTTCATTTGCCTCCACGGGTGATATTTTGTCTTTTTCTTCCTCTTCTGTCCTGATGACACGAAGCGACCTTTGTCGGCCCAGGGCAGGACTCCCGAGGCTATGGAAGTATTCCTGGACTATCTTTGTCATGTCTTCTTGACTGCACACTAGAGAAATAGCAGGAGGCAACACTTGGACTCGGGCAGACGGCGTATGTGAAAGCCGTATCAATTTGGCTGCTAGAATGGAATTCCTTGATAATTTGGAGATGTGGGCTTGTCTTGCGGAGACCCTGATGGCAGGTGGAGGAGTCACAACCACGGTCTCTTCTGCATGTATAGCCTTTTTGCCCCCACTCTTGGGGATCTAAGCATAATTTTTGAAGCCTTACGAAGTTAGTGCAGGGCCTCGGATCCTCTTGGGAACCCAGATCTGCTTGAACTTTGGCAAGTTTGGGGTCGGCCTCCCTTGCTTGTCATCGCCAAAATTCACCCTCCGGCCTGCTAGCACTTGGAAGGCGTTGTGAGTGGGCACAATCGGGATTATCCGATCTGGCAGAACTTCGGCGCCACGGCCATTGAAGTAGACACGGATGCCCCCGATCAACATGAACTTCCCAGAGGCTGAAAGTTGGCTCCGAGGATCAGTAGCAATTCTTCCCCTGGAGCTCTTCTTGTTGCCCCCAACAGGCTTCTTCTCATGTGCCACAGTTGGGCAAACAGTATGGTAGACGTGGCAGCTCACGACCACCGGGCTCTTCAGCAAAGCTCCCTCGACATGGTCCTTACTTCGGCGAGTCACAATTTTGTCGTTCTTCAGCTTCGCAGGTTCGGAACTCTCCACGTCAAGGAGACCCGCGAATGCAACTCCCAAGAAGTTGGGGAAGCCTACAGCTGGTGGGAAGTATCCAAAAATCGTGGGCACCGCCAGGTACCCATGTTCCGCGTGGTCGGCGACGATTGCGGGGCCGAAGCCAACACCAATGAGTCCGAATGACGTCATCGTTCGTCTTAGACAAACAGACAAACAATCAGTATTCTTGGGGGAAGCCCCCGAAGGTATCCTCTCTTAGCAAAGAGATGAAGGGAGACTGGAGTCCCACCGAGCGTGCCAGACTTGTGGGGATGTTTTTTTGTTGGGTTTATTAGGCGTGCCAGTCACCGGAGTGACGATTCATTGTGCGCTCGACCTGACTTAGTCAGTCGATTGTGATATTCGTGTCAGGACCCTGAGTCCGTCATACCATAAAGGCTATGACGTAAATTACGTCCTTCCAAAGAAGGACGACCCTTGATTAATTGCCAAGAAAGGATGCCTCGGGGGCAAAATGAGATACGACTATTACGCTAACTCCGCTAACGGGATGCGAAACATGCATAGAAAACCGTGCTACGCGTGACATGATAACGGTGTTATGGCACAAACCTGGCAGTATATCCCCTTATTCTGGACTATGCCAAAGGGGGAAAAATAGGTCATCCACCCACGGAATGCCGGGATGGAAGACAAAAGAGAGGCGGGCGTAGCCCTGGATCCAAAAAGGATTTGAGTGTGATGGGACAGTGTCCATTGCCATGGTGTTTGTTGATGTTCCCCTTAAGGGACCATTGGAGGACATGCAGTGGCAGAACTCCGAGGGTTAGCGGGGTGACAAAAGAAACCTCATATTCGGTATAATGTAGGGGTAAAACCCCCATTAATGTATCTCCTGTGGATCTGGATGAAGAACCATGATTCTCTCGTAAAGTGATGAAGGCTGGCATGAAGGTTGACAGGAATGGGACATTGAGTTTAGACTGGATTTGGGTTTAATGGAGTTGTTGAGACATCAGGTTTGGATGACAGCTATTAATAAGACGAAACGGCGCGGATAGGAGTCGGCGTGAGGGCCAAACGGCGCGGCTTGGTTTTCGGCACGATGGCCAACCGGCACGACTTGGTTTCGGCACGAAGGCAAACCGGCGAGGCTTGGTTTCTGGCACGATGGCCAACCGGCGCGGCTTGGTTTTCGGCACGAAGGCAAATCGGCGCGGCTTGGTTTTCGGCACGATGGCCAACCGGCGCGGCTTGGTTTTCGGCACGATGGCCAACCGGCGGGCCCTTCACCCGGCGCGAAAGTGGCGCCGGGAAGAGGTCGCGCCGGGAGGAAAGTGGCGCCGGGAAGAGGATGCTTCTGAGTTTTCAAGTATTTTGAGGTGTTTTATGAATTCAAAGGGGTCCTTTGTGTTCAATGGGGGTTTCATAAGTTTGCTCATGGTGGTATTTGGGTAGGATAAAGAGTGAGAGTAGGCTTATCCATAGAAATTCTAAGGAGACCATGTGAATGTGATGGTTATATTCCCCTCTGACGGTGGACGGTGGTGAGCAGAGGATCATGAGATGGCATAGCTCATATCTCTGCTACACAGCTGGGGTTAGATTCATAATTTCAGTGAAAGCGTCACACTACACGATAAGTAAAGCTCGTGGATGAATTTCGGCAGCATCTCCCCTTATTTTGGACTATGCCAAAAGGGGAGTATAGGTCATCCACCAACGGAATGTCGGGGTGAATGCCAAAAGGGAGGCGGGCGTAGCCCTGGATCCAAAAAGGATCTCCATCTTATGGGACATTGTCCACTTATTGTGGGACTTATTGATATCCCCCATGCAGCCAATGGAGAACATACAATGGCATAACTCCACAGGCCAGTGGGGAAGTAGAATGTTGGGGGGTTAACCCCACTGATTTAGTTCCCATGGGCTTGAGTGAAAGACTGTTGCTTCTCTCCGGGGTGATGGGATTCCATGCTGAGTTGTTAAAGGGCTCGGGGGCTCCTGAGGGTGTCGGCACGGTAGTGTTTCGGCGTGGTTAGCTTTCGGTGCGACGGAAAAACACAAAGGGGGCATTGGCCTCGGCGCGATGGATGGCATTTAGGTGGTCTCGGCGTGAATGGCCAATCGGCACAACCAGCTCTCGGCGCAGAACTCGCACCGGGAGAGGGTCGCGCCGGGAGAGGGTCGTGCCGGGAGGCCGTTAAGGGGCCAATGGAAGGTTTCTGAGGGTTTTGTGAGGCTGAGGGTTCTGGGGGTTTGGATGGGTTTTGAACTGAGGGTTTTAGGGGCTTTAGGGGGGTTTATTCACGAGCTTTCAGATGGCTACTGGTGATGGTTTTGGAAGAAATCACCCCGAGGAGGAGATGGCTTTCACTCCGGAGCCTCACTGGGAGCCAGGTTATCGATTGAATCATGTGAGCTATGATACGAATATATCCCTCGCCATTTCACGAATGAGAAGCCATGAGATGGACTGTCTCAGGCTCTCATCGTGATCGCGAGGTTGAAAATACAGAGACGATGCAATAGAAATCACTCATATAACCTGAGGGGTAAGCATACAGTAGAACCAAATCTATTCACATCGACTATTGAATATAGCAGATTGCAGAGAAGCAGAGAGAAAGAGAGATAACTCCAGAACTTCATACTTTGTTTTATTGTAGAGGATGCATACATTCAGCACAGAAGGAAAAAGCAGACTGCGAGAATCTAAATACAGAGGATGCCCCTTGACAACCGGGCTACACTGGCAGTTGATATCATCAGAAGAACAACGCTTGGAAGCAGACTAAATGAAAGAAAACAGACTCAAACAAAAGACGGGGAAGGAGAATATAGCCCCTTAGGGCATTTGACAGACGACCCCACCTTGAATCCTCTTCCCCGGGCTTCTGCTGCTCTCTCCCCCCTCTTCAGATCCCTTTCAGCGGGCTCTCGTGTCTCTTCTTTTTTTTTAGAGTGGCTGCTCTGGCTTCGATCCTTTCCCTGCTCTTTTCTCTCTGGCTTCTACCGCTCTCTTCCTTGTGCTCGAAGCAAGGTTTATATATATAGAGGGTGTGGCCCTGTTTCCATCGGCGCATAGGGGAACCGGCGCGCTGATTGGTGTTTGCGCGCCGATTATGATCCCGCACCGGTTTCATTTCGTGCCGGTTGACCTCCGTGCCGGTTCAGTGGCGTGCCGGTTCACTCCCGTGCCGGTTCACTCCCGTGCCGGTTTCAGCTCATTTCTTAGCATCTTTTGGCCCATTTTTATTTGTTTAGGCCCATTGTGCTCATTTCTCATTTTGTGAAGGTTGACCCATCGACTGACTTGTCTTGCTGTCTGAGCTTTTATCTTGTTTGTTCGGGGATGGTCCCGAGCCTTCTATGAGCTCTTGAGTCTTGTTTCAACGGCTGTTCATTGGAGCCGAGCGTCTTTTCTTTTCTTCTCTTTTATTTTGTTCTTCATCTTTGTTCGGCTTCTGTCACTCCTTTCCCTCTTTCCTTTTCTTATCGGCATAGGGGTACTTCGGCCAGGGCTCCATACTTGCAAAAGTAAAAAGTTTAAGAAATGTTAGAAATATTTTCAGTGTCAACAGTGCTCCCCAAGGGGAAGTACTCAGCCTGATGAAACCCTTTTTCAATAACTCCATTAGCTGCTCTTTCAGCTCTTTCGGCTCAGCATGGGACATTCTGTAAGGTGCCTTGGAAATAGGACCAACACCAAGAACAAGGTCGATTGTGATCGACACTTCCCTCTTCGGGTGTAAGCCGGGCAATTCTTCTGGAAAAATGTCGAGAAAATCCTGAACTTTACGGATGTCTTTAAGTTTAGACTCATCGACTTCTGTGGCAATCACAAATGCTATGAAAGCCATACATCCCTTACTTATGAGTTTGCTAGCTCAGAGAGCTGAGATAAGAGGTGACCTATTATGAGGGCTTGTGTAAAACAACTCTGGGTAATCCACAAAAGTTACCTTGCCATTCCGGCAATCTACAGTTGCTTGGTGTGTGGATAACTAGTCGGCACCTAGTGTGATATCATACCCCTTCATATCTAGGCATATTAGGTCGACAAGTAGATTGTTTCCTTTAACCATAACCTTACAGTTTGGGTATTGATATGTAGTCTCGGATTCACTCTCGAGAGGAGTAGAGATAACCAAGTCTAACCGTTCAGGTTCCATAGAGAATGAAGCAGCAAATTTCCTGAAAATAAATGAATGAGTTGCTCCAGTATCAAATAAAACTTTAGCAGTCTTAGAACAAACAATTAGTGTACCTTCCACAATTCCACCTTCTATTTTTTGTCTCCTGGAGAGCTTGTTAACGGCCTTGTTTCTTTGCCGGACGCTTCTCATCTTTAGTGGTTTGCTCATTCATCATCGGGCAATCAGGGATTCGATGTCCTCGGCTCCCACATTGAAGATAGGCTCCGAGTCTCTCCAGCATTCCTCGGCTCTATGGCCGGCCTTGTCACAATGTTTACAAACTTCCTTAGAAGGAGTGGTGGTGGTGGCTTGTCATTGTTGATATTTATTTGTCTATCTTCTATCTTTCTTTTTGAAGTTTGAAAAGTGATATGGTAAGATGACAAACAAGCAATCAAAGATCTACTCAAACCTATGAACATGTGATCATGAACCTAGGCAATCATAGCTAGCTCTAGCACGGGCATGCTATCTCAATCAAACTATGCTAAAAAAGGAAAACACACGCCGGGGCGTGGAGCAAGGAGTAAACAAAAACACACCATGAAGGTGGAACAAGCAAGAAAAAATAGAAAGATATGAGGAAGAAGACAGCTAATGCCCAATACCAAGGAAAGATGTGATCGCCACCAAAGTAAAAACAAGTCAAAGACCTGAATATACCTTGGAAATAGGTGGATGAAACACCCGCCCACGGGAGAGAAAACCAGAGAAAGCCTGCAGATCAACTTAGAAGTGACGGTCAGAACCCCTGTGCGCTACTTGGAAGTGACGGCCACACGATAGACCGTCGGAATAGAGTGACGCGCCTGCACAAGACCGTCAGATAACCTGCAGTAACAAAGCTTGAATTCTTTTAACTCCAACTCTTCCAGCCGGCTAGAAGACCTGGGCCTCGTGCTAATGAACCTGTAAACCTGCCAAAGATGTAGAAAGACCAAACACAATAACCTCAATTAGTCCTTTTCACAAGCATAGCATCAATTCTCAAAGGACTTGACATCATCAAAATGAGAGTGGATTACCGGGGAGTTTTTGGTTTTTTAACCCCTCTGGGTGTTTTAAAAGCTTGGGAAGATGTTTGTATGCTTAGAGGACAGCGAAAAACGTGGAGAAAGAGGAGGGACAATGCTTTGATTGAGGAAAAACCAGGGAAGAACTCACGCATGCAATAGTGAACTTGAAAGACCAAAACCAAAGTACTCCCTTGGTTATGAGATGGATGGACGTGGGAAGCAGTTCCTCCTGGATGAAGATGGCTCCTGACTTCGGCAGCACTTCGTCGTGAATTCAAAATCTTCCTCTCCCCGAGCCATGAAGTCCAGGGTTCTATTTATAGACCCTCAAATTCTCAGGTTGAGCAGAGGATAATCAAGCAAGATAAAGAGATAACTCTTAGCAAATCCTCGAAGATAATATCACCAAGAGTCCATAGAATCGAACGAAAGGTCCTAAGGATCATATTTGCAAGAGATATCGTCAATCCAAACCCTTATCTCGACCACGGAGTAGCAGAGAAAAGGCCTGAACTGCCAGGACTCTCGGAAGGAAGTAACGGCTGCACGACAGACCGCCACTTGGAAGCAACGCATCAAGGATCGTCCGTTACTATCAACCTTATCCCTAAAAGATAAGATCAACGGGAAGAAGACCCAACAAGTTGGACTCTTCAAGGAAGCAATGGCCAAGGCATAGGGCATCAGAATGAAACAACGGCTGCACGACAGACCGTTATTATCAACGTGGAATCAAAAGGATAAGCTTTACAACGAGGCCTTAAGCCTTAGGACTCTTCAAAGAGTAACGGTCCAGGCCCCATGCGTTATAATGAAACCACGCGCCTGGGTCGTACCGTTATTACCATTGAGTTTCAAGAATAGCAATGAAGGGTTGCTAAGCTGTTGCCAACGAAACGCCACCAGGAGCCAATTCTTAATCCAGGAATTAAGACCCAAGAAACAGGCCTCAACTGATCAAGAGATTCAATGAAGAGTGAACAACTCGGAGCATCATATAGAATGAAACAAGGAGATGACCCGACCTATTGGGTATAAAACGGGTGTCAACAGATGCCCCTCCTTAACGTCCTCTTTGCAGGGGAGCGAGCGGAGGTGAAGCGAAAGTGAAATGGAATATGAAGATGAAGCGGAAATGAAGCGGAGTGTATCAAAAAGAGGGCGTTAAGGTAAACGACACCCGTTCTTTACCGTCAAGTGATAGGAATTTTCTGGAAAACTTCAAACTAATCACAAGTAAATAGCCAACCAAAGGATGCAAGTCTGGAGGAACTAACAATTTAAGGAAAGGAAACACGGCTAGCCGCCGGAGGTAACGGAAAGGAAAGAGAACTGATTAAACTCCAGACAGGAATCTTCAGCCAACCAAATCGAGCGACGAGATCAAAGGAAACCTTCTAATTCAGAGTGGAATGATTCTCCTCATCCAGAATCAAGAACACAGCTGTTCACCATCATTGAGACACCTTGAACAAATGAAGCCTCATGAATGCTCAAAGAATGTGTATGATGCATGCTGGGCTAAAGGAAAACAAAATCTTCAAAACAAATGCGAAGAAAGATAAGATAGAAAATACTCGTGAATAATATTGCTAGATCGGAGAAATCAGAGTTAGGACACCATCTGCAACCACGGCGTGCAAGATAAAACCATCGTCCCCAAATTTTCCAATCTAACGGCCTATCCAACGATTAAACATGTGAACTTAGATCATCATCATTTTTGATTTAGGGGAACATCAGATCCCAGGACACATGAATGACCAGCCGGTTCTCGAGATAACATATCATAAGTAACATATAGTAATGCATTAAGGGAGTGAGGGAACGAAATACAATACCTGACTTACCTGCCTGATGATCGGCAACACATGACTTTACTCATAAATTCCTTCATGAAAGATAGGTTAGCCAACAATAAATATGATAAGGAACTCAAGGCATAACCATTGTACGTGCAAGGGACATCAATAAGGAACATTAATGTAGAACATGGCACTGTTTTAACATCAATTAGACTTTTTAGTTCATCAAGAAATCTGCAAGAATATAACGGTCCTATGAAAGGGCGTCACACTAAGCAACGGATCACCCCTGGTCCGTTATAAGTCAGGCGGTTCACATTCTTCAATAAAATAGTCCAACACATGTAACGGTCATCTCAAGGCGCGTCAGAAGGATGTAACGGTCCGTCGATAGACCGTCGCATTTCCTGAGTTTTCAAAAAAAACAACCGAACGGTCACGGCCCATTCATTCCACACTCAACGCCCCAAAAAACCAAAACCGAGAGAGCTCCGGCGATTCTGACCCCCACCACCGCAATGGCCGGCGACTAGGCACCCCAGCCGCCACCACAGAAGAGGGGGAGAGGGAAGAAGATGGCCATACGGCGGTTCCACCGCCGGCTCGAACGGGAAGCGATCCCGCCGGTGGAGGAGGAACAACCGACGAGGAGAAGCCCAATCGAAGAAGAAGAAGTCCTTACGGCTGTGGAGGATCAAGGAGAAGCCTCATTGGGTGCAGAGGAGCCCAAAGAACCAGAGAAGAAGAAGAGGAGAGGCATGGACCGTGAGGTAGGCCCCCCTTGCCCTAACTCAAATTTTGATTTTTTGTGTTTTATTTATGAATGCATGTGGGGAATAGGGGTAGAAATGGGTCTACGAACCCACTAGGAGCAATTGTAGGCCATTTGGCCATAGTGGGAGACCACGGGGATGCAAGGGAAAAATTTCCGAAACGCAGTCAATGTGACGGTCCTGCCAGCGACCGTCACTTGTCTGACGCACTATGCTGACTCCGTCAGAGGCAAGCGACACCCTACCCCAGGGCCGTCACTCATCCCAGGGACTTAAGCTATTTTTTAGGGTTTTTAGTTTTCAAATTTTTGTTTTGTTTTCAATTATGAATGTTTATGCAATGATTATATGATGCAAATTGGACTAATTAATGATCTAATGTGCAATGCAGGGGAAGAGACGATCGTGGATCTCCTGGCTACAGATCCGGGCAGTGTACCAGGCATTGCCCGACTACTAGAGAGAGAGATTAGCCGGCATGGGATTCGCCGAGGTGCTCAGCATCGAGGTGATCCGGATGGACACGCCGCTACTGTACGCTTTGCACGAGAGATGGGACCCGATCAGCAGAGCCTTCATCTTCCCGTGGGGCCACATGATCCCCATGCTGGAAGATATAGCGAGGATTACAGGATTGAGAGTCCACGGAGCCGCAGTGACCGGGTGGACATACGGCGACTACCGAGAGATGGCGCAGCAGCTGCTCAGGCTAGATTTGATCAGACCGGGACAGTCCTCCTCTCAGCTTTCGAGATCAGTGCTGCAGGAGAGCTTGGGACTGAGAGGAGTGGCGATCGCCGTGGGAGAGCTACCTGAGGAGCATCTGGGCAGAGTGATAGACCAGGTGCGCCCTCGCGTGGTGGCAGAGGCAAGACTAGAGGGAGATAGAGTGCTCAGACGCTTCCTGATGCTGCTATTCGGGAAGCTCCTCTTCGCGACTCGGGCAGACGTCATCAGCTGCAGACTGCTGCCGATGATAGAGGATTTGGGCAGAGTCAGGAGGTACGCCTGGGGAGCGGCAGCGCTCGCGTTCTTGTTCGAGTCCCTCAGCACCACGGACCGGCAGACGATGCTGGGTGGTTTCTCGCCTTTCCTACAGGTAAACGCAATTTAAATGCTTTCTATATGATTATGATTATGCTGTGATTATGCCAAGCGACTGACTTGATTTCTAAATGCAGATCTGGAGCTACATGTATCTCCCGGGCATCGGGAGAGGTGCACTACTCCATCCCGACCGCATACCGATCGCGAGGCGTTGGTCGGTGGCGAGGGACACAGGGTCGATCATCAGACTGACCCGGACGATCCAAGATGACCTAGACTCCTTCCCACATACGTCGGTGAGTCCGGAACTCAAAATGATTTCTATATGCTTCTAGATGCTAATAAATGCTTTTTAAATGCTCATGCTTTTAATGCTTCTATATGCTAATGCGGATGATTGAACTAAATGCTCTCAAGTGAGATGGACCCCATACCGCGGCGAGGGTTACACGGGACAGCCATGGGTGGAGGCGGCTTTATCGTACCGGGGACGAGACATATGGCTGCATTGCATCCATATCATCGAGCCTCTGCACTACAGGCTGATCCTGCGGACCCGGGGACTTCACCAGCCCGAGGTGACCTTTCCACGCCACAGCGATGACCACCCCGGCAAGTCAGCAAGGGGCATCAGTGGCAACGTGGATTGGTGTGCCCAGAAGGTGAAGTACGTCCACGACTGGAATAGGTGGGGCCGAGCGGTGAAGGAACGAGACGAGAGCGACGAGGCATATCTGAAGGCCTTTGCTCGACTCTACGGCGACCGGGTGTACCGAGGTACCCGACGACCGGTATGCAATTCTAAACCCAAAGCTCTTTCTATATGCAAAAATGCCATGTGATGGATGCATTGACTCATGCTTTCGACATGCAGCTAGACCCTGAGGGACGGATCGCTGAGCTAGAGGGATTGCTCCATTCCACCATCCAGCAGCGGGACGGGTACCGGACCGCTCTAGAGCTTCTGGTGAGACCTAAAATGCTTTATGATTATGACAATTGATGTTTATGATGCACATGCTGATTAACCATGGTTCCTAAAAATGCAGCGGGCCGAGAGAGCCCAACGAGTAGGACCGGATGCCCCATCGTCTTCCTCACAGCCTGCGGGAGGCAGGGCTGAGCAGGAGGCCGATTTTGCTCGGGCGGTTGCCCGGGCCGAGGAGGCGGAGGCCACCCTCGCGGAGCGGGTAAGATGCTAAAATGCTAAAATGCTCATGCTTATGATCATGCCTAAAAATGCCTTATGATTAATGATATGATGTAAAATGCAATCTACAGGCGAGGGAGCTAGCCACAGCAGTGGTCGAGGCCAGTCAGGTGAGGGCAGAGGCAGAGAGAAGCCGGGCTGAGACTGATCGAGCCCGAGCGGAGACAGAGCTTGTACGGGCAGAGATGGCTCGGTTGAGAGCGGAGGCCCCGCGACACTCAGATGATGCAGAGATGGAGCAACTATGGATAGAGTTAGCACGAGCACAGGCTGAGGTGGAGCAGCTCCATATCGGGACGGCGGACCTAGATCGCTACCGGACCGAGGCGCGGGAGACGCGGCGTCAGATCTTCACGCTGAAGATCGAGCTGCGGACGCTGGAGCGGACGGTCCGGATGATGGGCCGGGGACCGGAGCGGAGTGTTTCTCAGAGTGGGGCACGGCGGAGTGCTGCCCCGAGTGGCTCGGTAGGGGATTTCTTGACAGCTCCTCCGGCCAACGGAGGAATGAGAGGGCGGAGCGGGGACTGCAGGAGGAGAGTGCCTCCATAGCGCCACCACCCGCGAGGAGACCCGAGGATAGAGAGGATGATGGTGGTCCGGCGGATAAGCCGACCGAATGATTTTTATGTTTTCTTATCACTTGTATGTAACTTTAAAAAAGAAATGAGATCATTTTTTGGGTTTTCCGTTTGTTTAGTGAATGAAAGGATGTGTGTTTGATTGTGCAGGGACGGATGAAATGAATGAATGGATGAATGAGTCATAGGCAGGAATGTGTGCATGAGTTATTTGTGGGAATGTATGTGTGTGAAAATGCAGAGAGAATGAGGTGTACAATGCGAGAGACCGCCAGGTCTAGGCAAAGGCAGAAGGAATAGCCAGAATTCAGCAGCAGAGAAAGTAACGGTCTAGGCTCAGACCGTCATAATCAAACGACGCGTCGGTGAAAGGCCGTTACTCATAACAGGGGCCCATCCTGGTAGTAGGGCTTCAGGAGAAACGACGGCCAACGGTAGGTGCGTCAAAGACAAATAACGGCCAAAGACTAGACCGTTGATCATGGCAGAACGATGGTTGTCAGGACAACTATCAGAAAATGCGACGGCCTGAGGGAGACGCGTCAGAGTGAAGCAACGGCCAAAACCAGGGCCGTCAGGAAGTGCTTAGCCTAGAAGAGAAAGGACTGAGTGGATGAGAATATAACGGCTCAAGATTTACGCGTTACAAGAAACGACGGTCAAGCCTTAGACCGTTAATCTTCACAGAGCATGATCGGGGAATTAAACCCACAGGAAAAATGTGACGGCCTAAGGTTGCCACGTCGGAGTGAAATAACGGCCGTACAATAGACCGTTAGATCCTAGGTTGTATTCCGAGACGAATTGAGCCGTGAGAACTTAAACCCGAGGTTTAGCCACCTAATCCCTTACCAGAACTTATCTAGATTGAAGATAAAGCCTTCCAACTCAAGTCTTATCCATTTGAAGCTAAAATTAAACCTTTAAAACTTGGATACTCAACCAAAATCGTATCTTTGCTGCAAACCTCTACTTTAGGGTTGAAGGACCTCTCCTAAGGGCAGAAATCAAGATGAAGAGAAGCTTCGAGGTGATGGCTATGGAGGAGAAGGTCTACAATGGACCTAAAGCTACTAGAAAAGAACATGGAGAGCTCCAACGGTTGACATCAATTCTCAAGCACTTAAGCTCCAATGTTCAAAGGGTGGTAAGTCCCTCAACAACACATCCAAGTTCAAAAAATTCTGCACTTCAATCTGTTTTATGACTTCTTCTTCTCCTTCTTTCTTCAAGTCTCTTCCTGGCCCAAGATGCTACTCTAATCTGAAGTGGGTGGCTCCCATGGTAAAGGCCCTCCCTATAGAAGTCACATCAATCCTTAAAGCTTGGCACCTTCAACCACTCTTGGTTTTAGGCAAAAATTTCCAGAAATTATCCTTAGATTGGCCAAGTATTTCAGCACTTGTGGAGTTATGGCATCCACAAACTCATACCTTTATCTTCCCTTCCTTCGAAGCAACCGTCCTATTAGAAGAGGTAGAGACCTACCTTGCCCTTCCTAAGAGTAAGGCGGGGGATGAAGACCGAGTTTGCTATACAATAGAGCCTATTGACCCGTCCTTGATCTTGAGCGACTTCATTCATAATCCAAAGGATGTGAGGACCATAATCAGCCCGCATCATGTTCACTTGATACCCTTGGCACAATGGATAGTGTCTCATTGTAAAAACAAGTGGGAGAGACATGAAGCAATAGCCAAGGCGGTGGCGGTTTGCTTGTGCGGGGTCTTCCTTTTTACTACGACTGACCACCTCTTAGACATCCAAAATCTTAGCATTGTTAGCGGGCTGTGGAGGGGAATGTCTATCTCTCAAGCGGTCCTCTCATACCTCTATGAAGGACTAAGCTCGGCTTGCCTAGGAGGTCCTTTGTTCGGCTCCATGATACTCCTTGAGTTCTGGATGGGAGTGAGAATCAAATTCCTTCCTAGGGAAGACATAACTTCAGCTAGCCGAATCTTCGGGAGCCACCCTCTCTTCTTCATTAGAGGGGCATTTGGATATTCTTCTCAGGTTGAATGCAGGACGGCGGATAAGAAAACTCGGGATGAATGGCGCCTCTTTTTAAACACTTTGCTAATGGACAAGTTCATTATGCGACCAAGAATCCTTCGAAGCACTCTTCTCAAAATACTGCGACGTCAAGGCCTGGACCTCCAGCTATTGGGGAATACTACCATGGCGATCTACAACCCGCACCGGTGCCATCTTCAGATCGGACTACCTCGAACCGGCGTTTCTGCACTATCACACTACCCTCCCCTTTTACCTAGGAAGATGGGGACCGAGGAAGATGAACGAGCAGTCCGGAACGCGCTGATCATGTGGGAGATCAGCAAGGTGCGCCCGTGGCAAGCAGAAGTTGAAGAGAACAACGAAACACGCCGAGATTACGTGAAAGAGTTGAGAAGAATCTGCCCTCTTGCGGATAAGAAATTGAATGTATCTTGATTTTCTTTTTGTTCATGAGAGATGTTATGTGTATTTGATCATCAGAGCTTGTTTTATCAAGAATTATCTTTCATTAAGCTTGCTTGAATGAGATGAAATTGCCACAGTTGAATGGGCTTGAGTTTCGTGGTTTGAATGGCTGGAATGATGTAGACAGGCAGAGCCTCTGGAGATAGCAACGGATATGCAATGGGCCGCTACAAGGAAATAACGGTCTTACGACAGGTCGTCAGAATGAGAGTAACAACAGAACCCTGTCTCTGAAGGATATGACGGATAGGCATTGGGCCGTTATAAGCAAGTAACGGTATTCTCTAGACCGTTATAGTGATGGCTAGTGAAAGAAAGAAGGCCCATGCCTGAAGGAAAATAACGGTCGAAGAGGGGGCCGTTATGCGACTGTAACGGTCTGATGTTGGCGCGTTACATACCTTGAACATGCATAGTCGTGAACCTTTTTGCTTTGAATCTTGTCCCTGTATTCTGCACACACTTTAAACATGAATCAAGTTAGATCTGTTCTTAGACTCAACCCCTTGTCTTGAAGCAAGTTAGATAATGACCATTTCTTGATATTCGGTCAAGGGGTGGAGCCTTTATTAAATAGGCGGAAACATAATGAAAATGCAAATGCATGCTATGCACATGATGGTATTTTTGGGAGTTTTGAAAAATATTTAATGTTTTTGGATTTTTACAAAAAATATTTGTTTTGTTTTGAATTTTTTTAAAAATATTTGATATTTTTGGATTTTAAGAATATTTGATGTTTTTGGATTTTGAACATATTTGATGTTTTTTGATTTTGAGAATATTTATTTTTTTGGATTTTGAGAATATTTGATTTTTTTGGATTTTGAAAAACCAGTGCCTCTCTAGCAGCGCGAACCCTTCCTTGTTTTAGATTGAGTCCCGAGATTGGCGTGTAATAGTGGGACAACCCCTGGCCAAGACCTAATCATCCTGACGGTGTTTCTACCAATGCCATACCCAGGGTACTACTCTTAGTCCTAAAAGAAAAAAAGATCATGGGGGTAAACTTAGGCCAGATATGGGAGTTTTTTAGGACTTGATTTTCTCACCGCACAACCCTATTGGAGATTTGGTCTGTTGCACCGGGGCTTTTTGCATCCGTCATCGAACCTTTGTCCACCCTAGGCATGCATGCGACCAGGCTCATAACGTCCCGCGGGAAATTGTACTGCCACTCTTGTCATGCCTAGCTTCCTTTTCTTCTTGGAGTTTTCAAAAATTCGGAATTTGTAGACCTTTGAGATAACGCTTTTGATTTTGTCATAAAAAGCAGTCCTTTTCTTTTCTTTTCCTTTCTTGCTTGTGGCGTCAGGTCATAACGGACTTTCCCCTGTTTGAGACCTCCTCTCATTAGGGTGTTTGGATTGGTTGTCGCCTCCTTATTCACTCCTTGCCCCTGGATTCAGCCGAAGAATGAAGCGGACAGGGACTTTGACTTTTCCCCTAAGGCATGGCCAAGGAGAAACGGTGTCTTTTAAACAAGGAGCCTGACCAGGGATGTCGTGTGGTGTGTGATTGCCTTACTCGGGACCCTTCTTTTGAAAAAATAGGAAGGGAGATCTTGCTGCTGGGGAAGCACGTGGTTTATACTCTAAGGAAAGAAACGCTTAAGATACAACCCATTCCACGGGTGAGAGAGCTCCTCACCTTCCGCATTCATTAAACGATAAGCATTCCCTGGATAAGCCTCTTTTATTACAAACGGCCCTTCCCAGTTAGGTTGCAATTTAGACCTAGGACCTGCAGACCGAATGAATTTACGTTTCAAAACAATATCACCCGTCATAAACTTACGTTCAATCACCTTCTTTTGTAAATAACACGAAACCCTCTATTGATAAACAGAAACATGATCGGCCGCATTCATCCTCTTCTCATCTAAGAGTTCCAACTGAACCAGCAACGCCTCTCGACGTTCATCGAGATTAAGTTCCTTATCGAGCTGCACTCTAAGGGAAGGGATTAAGATCTCATATGGGAGCACCGCCTCCATCCCATAGGTCAGGGAATAGGGAGTTTGTCCCGTAGGAGTACGGACGGAGGTGCGGTAAGCCCACAGAGCTTCCACCAATCTTTCTGGCCAATCGGAAAACTTATGAGATTCGCACATTTTTTTGATGATTTTAAGAAGGGTTTTATTAGTGGCCTCGGCTTGACCGTTGCCTTGAGGATAATATGGAGATGAATGATGCAATGCAATTTTGAACTTCTTACAGAGGTCCTTAAGCTCTTGGGAGACGAACTGGGGTCCGTTGTCGGTGATGATGCTGCTTGGCACTCCGAACCACGAGATGATATTCTTCATGATAAAGCGGAACACCGTTGTAGCTTTGATCTCTGCGTACGCCTCGGCTTCGGCCCATTTGGTGAAGTACTCAGTAGCGGTGAGGATAAAGGATTTCTGCTTGATCTGAGAATTAGGATCACCGAGTGGGCCGACGACGTCGAAAGCCCACATAGAGAAAGGCCAAGGAGCAGTCATAGGATGGAGAGACGAAGCTGGAGAGTGAATTTTATCAGCATGGAGTTGGCATTTAAGACACCTCCGGACAGAGAGGGAGCAATCTTCCTCTAGAGTGGGCCAATAGTAGCCCTGCCTAAGGATCTTCTTCGCTAGAGCCTGGCCATTGACATGACCTCCACACTCACTAGAATGGGCCGCTTCAGCCACTTTCCAAGCTTCTACATCATCCAAGCATCTCATGAGCATTCCATTAGTAGCGCGCCTATACAGCTCTCCTGTAATGATGGTGTACCTTGCGGCGGCTCTTCTTATTGCTTTACGCTACTCGGCTTTTGCCCCTTCTGGGAATGACCCTT
Source organism: Amorphophallus konjac (assembly GCA_022559845.1). NCBI lineage: Eukaryota > Viridiplantae > Streptophyta > Magnoliopsida > Alismatales > Araceae > Amorphophallus > Amorphophallus konjac. Next base: position 232,725,855 of record CM040126.1, read on the forward strand.
CCTTGCAAAACAATTCGATTTCATGATACCAAGGCAATTCTTCTTCATCCAGAATCTCCTCTAGTTCTGTTAATGAAACTTCCTTGAGATCTTCCTTCTCAGCTCTCGCCTCTACAGCTTTCCTAAGGTTGATGAACCAAGGGTCTTGAAGAGAGGGTGCGTCCAATCTCTGGACGACGATGGTCTCAGTGCTACGACTGAGAGGGAAAGCTAAGGAGGAAGCAAGAGATGCCAAAGCATCAGCTAGAATGTTCAGAGAACGGGGAGTATGGATATAGATCAGCTTACAGAATCGCTTAGCAATGAGTGTGACCAAATCTTGATAAGGCTTGAGCTTGGGGTCACGAGTACGGTAAGTGGATAGAACTTGCCGTAGGACGAGCTGAGAGTCTCCTATGATGTTGAAATAACGCGCGCCTAGAAGATAGGCGTGTTTCAAGCCGGCCAGGAGAGCCTCATACTCAGCGATGTTGTTGGTAGTAGAAAATCGAAGTTGATAAGCGAAGGGGATGGTTACTCCCTCTGGAGTAAGCAAGACAGCACTGATCCCTTGGCCTTGGGAGTTGAGTGCACCGTCGAAGTGCAGAGACCAGAAGGGATGATGAGAAAGGACAGAGAGATGCTCATCAGGGAAATCATCCTGAATAGAATCGGTGTGAGGAATAGGGAGATGTGCAAGATGCTCAGCAATGGCATATCATTTGACTGCCTTCTGAACAACAAAGGTGATGTCGAACTGAGATAGGAAGCTCTGCCAGCGAGCTAACCTACTAGAAAGGACGGGTTTTTCTAAGAGATAACGGATCGGGTCCATTCTAGAGATCAGCCTAACTGGGTGGGCGAGAAAGTAATGTTTAAGCTTCTGAGCTACCCACACTAAGGCGGCACAAGTCTTCTCCATAGCGGTGTACTTGGATTCAGCTGGATTAAACAGTCGAGAGAGGTAGTACGCAGCCCGCTACTTCCCTTCATCATCTACTTGTGCTAAGACCGCCCCTAGGGAGTCCTCAATAACCGAGATGTATAGGATTAGGGGTTTCCCAGGGACAGGAGGTTGCAAAACCGGGGGATTGGATAGATACTCTTTGAGGTCCTTATAGGCCTTCTGACAATCTTGATTCCATTCGAACTTGACCCCCGCCTTAAGCAACTCATAAAACGGACGGCGCCTCTGAGAATGCTGAGATATAAATCTTCTAATGAATTACAGTCTACCAATCAATCCTCGAAGTTCTGAAATGTTCTTTGGCGGAGGCATGTCCATGACGGCCTGTGCTTTATTAGGATCAATCTGGATCTCCCGTTTGCTCACTATGAACCCTAACAACTTCCCTGAGGAGACTCTGAATACACACTTCTTCAGATTCATCTTAAGCTTGTACTCCCTGGCTCTCTGCAGCACCTTAGCCAGGGTAGAGGGGTGTTCTTCCTTAGTTCTTGACTTTACCAGGATGTCATCCACGTAAGCTTCCATATAGATATGCATCATGTCGTGGAAGATGGCCATCATCGCCCTTTGATAGGTGGCACCTGCGTTCTTTAGACCAAATGGCATAACCACATAACAATACGTGCCCCAGGGCGTGGTGAAGGAAGTTTTCTCTTGATCTTCTGGAGCGAGACGGATCTGATTATAGCCTGAGTACCCATCCATAAATGACAGCGCCTCATACCCGGTAGTGTTATCCACTAGGACGTCTATATGGGGTAGTGGGAAATCATCTTAGGGACATGCTTTGTGTAGATCCCTGAAATCAATGCATATGCCAACTTTTCCATCCTTCTTGAGAATAGGGACTATGTTTGCCACCCACTGAGGATACAAAACTACTCTGATGAATCTGGATTTGTATAGTTTGTCGACCTCTTCTTTGATCCGTAAGGCCATGTGGGGGTGAAATCTTCTTGACCGTTGTTTCACAGGTGTTGCCCCTGGTTTAAGCACGAGTCGATGTTCCACTAAAGAGGGGTCAAGACCTGGCATGTCCTCGTAAGACCAAGCGAATGAATCGCTATACTCCCTTCGGACCTTAATCAATTCCTGTTCCACTTGTGAAGGGAGATTAGCAGCAATCATGATGGGCCTTGGGTCTTCTTCGGTTCCTAGATTGATTTCCTTTGTAGGTTCATCCACCGACGACGACGGCTCGTCGAATCTTTTCAATCCTTGTGCGTATAAGTCGGCGGTGTCATCTACATCGCTGTCTTCATTAATTGGATCCTTCTCATCCACAATCTCATAGACGCCTAATCCGTCATCGCTCCACACCCCTTCTATTTCCTCATCGTCTTCAATTACGATTGTCGTAGCAACAAATTCCGGGCACTTCAAAAGAGCATGACAGCGCTGAGCTAAATCTTGCAAGAACCTATCAGGAATAGATCGGGAAGGATGCGCCAGTGAGCGCGGCTCAGCAGAGGAAGGGTTGGATGACCTGGAACAAGACCCTACTTCTCTAGACCTGACTGACTCTACTTCCCTAGACTCGACGGACCCTAATCCTAACCTAGGGGACAGAAGACCTAGTGGAAGGGAAGGTGCAGGGGACTCGTGCCCCTGGGGGGAAGATGACGACAGGATAGCGTAATCTTCCACTGAAATATCCGTTTCAAATTTGACGTTTTTTTTGGAGATCAGCGGAGACTACACAGCAAGATGGAGGAGGTGGGAGCTGCATAGGGAACAGCTCGGGGAAAATGCAGTCGAAGAAAGGATCGGAAGAAGAGAACCACATCTCGTGGAGTTGGGCATTGGGAGGAGGAGGAGTGAAGAGAGTGGATAGATCAATGGGTGGGCACTTCCCGCAAGCACAAGGAACAAATAGAATTTCGGGTGGATCAATGAAAGATGGATTTATTATGATGGGAGGAAGGCGGGGTATGAAGTCCCCTTGCTGGAAAATAGATTGGAGGCGTGAGGGAGACCAAGAAAAGGCAATTGGGGGGCTCCCCTTCTTCTGTAAATCAACAATAGACTGCTTCTTCGGCCTCCATTGCACCAGTCGAACCTCTTGCCTCTTCTGACATTTTTCCTCAAGAAAGAGCCCCTGCAAGGCCTGACTGTAGTCGAGCATGTCATCATCTGACCCTCCTGGCAAGGGTGGCGGACTGGAAATTGGACAAACTGTATCCCTTTCTTGCTGAACCGGCTTTGGAGCTAATGTGCTAGGCTGGAGAGGCCCTTTGACAAAATGTTGACGATAATCCCAGGTGAGCGGCCCAGAATCACCCATCATAGATAATGCTGTCTCTTTGTAGCCGAGACCTCTCCTACCCATTTTTCTTCCCTTCGGTATAGGCTTAGTCATCCCTTGCAGTTGCGCACCGAGGCCTCTCCCCGGTTGATAGCCCAGTTTCAATATAATGTTCCACCCCTTTGAATCTCGAATCTGCGGCTTCACCTTGAGATTAACTGGAATAGCGACGGGCTTAGGGGATGTGTAAGCCCAAGGAAAGTTCAAATCCAACACTGACAGAATGGGCCGGCTGCTTGGCCAGAGTGTGGGAAGAACCTGCTCTGAAATAGCCTTTACTGACTGTACTGTGGATAAGCTCTTAACTTTGACGACCCTCCCTTGGAAGGGGAATTTAATGCACTGATGTGCGGTGGAGGGCACGGCGCCGAGTGTGTCAATCCAGGGACGACCCAAGATAGCCTTGAACATAGGGTCGATATCAAGAACATAGAATTCCACAGCCATAGTAAGGGGCCCGAGCTCTGCCTGAATGGTGACTACCCCGTGACATGCTCGCCTTGAGTTGTCATACACTGCTATAGTGGTGGGGGTAGGCCGTAGTAACTCTTCAGATATATTGCATGCTCGGAGGGTGCTGAGTGGGCAAACATTAATTGAGGCCCCTGTGTCAACCAGCGCTGCTTCAATGTCGACTTTATTCTGGGTAATTGTTATGCAGAGCGACATTTGCCGAGCCCCCGGAGGTGCAAGCTTGGTTTCAGAGAATGTGATTGCCGGCCCTTTGGAGATAGTTGCCAGTGCCGTTGGTAGGCTATCAACTGCCATGTCTTCGCTAACCATCACCTTCTGTAACAAGTCCCTCAGCGCATCCTGATGAAGGGTGGACCTTTTGATCAGCTCCAGCATAGAAATTTTGGCGGGTACTCGATCCAGATGATGCAGCAAGTCATATTGAGTACCTGGTAAAGGTTCAGTTTCTTCTTGCTCGGCCACCGGCTGAGAGGACTGGGGATTAGAAGTAGTAGCGTAATTCCGATGGAACATCTTCCCGCTCCTTAACGCACAATTTGCCGCGGCATCTGAAGATAGTATGATGGACCCTGCTGGATGGATGAATGGAATAGGTGGTGCGGGGCAGGCGGTTTGGTGGAGCGTAGGGTTGGTGAGGTTAATGGGCGGTGCGCGGATGATGGATGAAGGATTGGTGGAAGGCAGGGTGGTGAGGAATGTTGATGCGGGTGAAGGGAAGGTGAGCGGCTGGGTAAGAATGGGTGAAGGATTGGGTGGTGGTGTGGTGACGGTGATGGGAGCAGGCGATGGAGGGTATGACGGAATGGAGAGTGGTAGAGGATTTGCTGGAGTGGGTATGAATGGGAGGACGAGTTGAGAGGGCGTCGGCTGCGTAGGGACGATGAAGGGAGGATTGCGGTGATTATGGTGGAGGGCCATGACCCGCGGTGTGGCGCCATCATCATCGAAAGACCATCCGGCGTTGGGGGCCGGTGGCTGGACCATGTTTACTTGTGCTGGTGCTGGCGGCTGCTGCTGAGGAGCGGGTGGATGATTTGGCATCAGGTTCTGATGGATGCCCAGGTCTTGTACTTGCTGTGGTTGCTGCTGTTGTGGCGGCTGCTGCGGCTGCGGTGCTTGATGTTGCAGCACTTGCTGCCACTGCGGCTGCCTTCTCTTTTCTTTAATCTCAACAATGGCCCTATGCATTTCGGCCCAGTCGATTCTCTGCCCTTCATGTAGGTCATACACAAGATCTCGGAACTGAAAACATCCTTCTATGGTATGGCCCGGCTGCCGGTGGAACATACAATACTTAGTCTGATCGATTGCCGGGTTCCAAACGGGCCGTTCCGGGGGAAGTTGGATTGCATTTACTGACATGAGAGCCGAGAAGATATCTGTAAGTGTCTCCGGCAATGGAGGATACTGGGCTCTCCTGGGAGCCGGGCGCTTGCTATTTGGATTGTTGTTGTTGTAGCCGTTGGGTGGAGGGACGTTATGGTATTGTGGTGGTGGTGATGGTTGTTGTGGTGTGGCGAAAGTGTTTTGCGGAATGGTGAAGGCGAGGGGAGGGTTTTGTGGAGTGGCTTGGAAGTTTTGCGGAGCGGATTTTTGTGGATTGCGGGGGTTTTGGTTGTAGCGGAAAGGTGCGGCCTGATATGGAAAAGCAATGGCTTGTACTTGCTCATTTGTTTGGACTCCCTCAGTAACCGGCCCTTGTGGTTTCTTGTGGTACTTGGGCTTTTGGTTTTCAAAGAGGGAATGGATAGGGGAGTCCTTGAATTGAGTCTGGATGAAGCGCGCCCGGCTATAGAGTTGATGTCACGCCCCGAACAAGGCGGAAATATCGGGACGTACAGTTAGGGACACGCTGGCAAGAGAGAGAACTAATCTAAAATAATACACAAGTGCTACAAGATGGAAATACTAAATGATCATTAACAAACCACAACTGAAACAATAACCTCAAGTTCAACTTAATACAACTGGAATAATCAACCACTAAAACTCAATGACATAACTGAAACTAAATTCTCTCCAAACACAACTAAAGTAAGATAACACACTACTAACACACTAGAACTGATACACTCAAGACATCACTCCTGCCCTTCCCCATCGGTAAGCGCGTCACCTGAAAAGCCTGGAAAAGGGGGAAAACACAACTATGAGCTGACGCTCAGTAGGAAATAACAGACATGTATAAGTGATTAACAGTTTAATTACATTTTAAAATGTCATGCTACAAATGATAAAATAATAAAAAGATAACGATGATATCATGAAACGAAATTCAAAGATCTTGCAAGGTCAAGAAATATAATGAATAGAATAGTAAGACAATAATTTACTACAGGAGATAACGATAAAAAGTTGGCCATATCAAGACAATTCAAGTCATGTCAAGCACGTATGTAATTTCATTTCCACGTCCAAGTAATAAGCAAGTAAAGTAACCACAAGTAGAGTATAGAACAGTGAAGAGTGGAAAGTGAAAAGTAGTAGATAGTAATGTAGAGAGTAGTGGAGAGAGTAGTGGACAGTCCTAGATTTAACACATGTCAAGTACTGGTGTCAAATGCCACACCTAGTCATTCACCTCCCCGGGGGTACACGTAGTGTTCGGGCGCTCTTCCCAGGACCAGACCGAGCCCTTAATTGTTTGCCAGGCATTGATTTCTTTGGATCAAAGATCCCATGAATCTAGACTTCCACAGTTTATGGCCAGAATTCCAAGGTTTAAACTAAGTAGCAATAACAACTTCACGTAGGAAAGAGATTCATTTCCAGAATTTCAAGGTAAGTATAATCATCAAGGAGATCGAAACCAAGTCACAACAAGAGTTAATCGTGCTGCGCTACTGTAAAACAGCAGCAATCAAACAAGCTAATCAACATATTAATCCTAATCACCAAGTTAAGATATCATGATTAACCATTATCATTTGCATTAAGACAATTGCCAAGAAGCTGATTCAAGATGATAAGGCAAAGAACAACTCCCACAGGAGTGAAATAGAATGCATTAACAGAGATTTAATTACACCATTAACCACTAATTATGTGGGTTTCTATTTAACCTTGTATGCATTGAAAATGAAGATGATAAACGGTGTGTTTTTACACTAAGTTTGCATGTATGGACCTATGTTAATTGAAACTAAAAAGGGTACATGAATAGGTCATTAGTTCCTCAAAAATGTAGTTTTCAATGTGATTAGGTTGGATGGATTGATTCCCCGGTGATCCGGATTGATCCCCGGGTCAAAGAATCATTTAAAACGGGTTTACAAGGCATGGGTCGACCCTTTGGGTCGACCCCTGGAAAAATTCCAGGTATGGGTCGACCCAATGGGTCGACCCCTGGCTCCCAGGAGCCCTCCTGGCTGCATGGGTCGACCCATGGGTCGACCCCTGCAGGCTGTGGGTCGACCCATTGGGTCGACCCATGCAAGGCAGCAGTCTGCTGCTTGCAGGGTGAAATGGGTCGACCCGTGGGTCGACCCCTGGGTTTCCAGACCCAAAAGGCTTCAAAAAAAATATGAAAAACTCCAAGAATTGGGGTCTAAATGTATTGGGATCTTAACCATATACTCTAGGGTTATTAATATGCATCTTAGGGTCATGAAACACAATTTTAAATCACGAATTTCGATAGGAATCCAATGAAATACAACATATTCTATGAAGAACACAAGAAAAGTCTAGATTGCTAGCATGCTTCTAATAACACACGAAATACTCTAGGCATGATCTATAAAAATTAGGGATTTTGATGTCAAAAGAAAGCTAACATGCTATTGATTACATTCATGTATGTTAATTAGAAGTTGGGCTGTTATAACCTACCTCAAATTGAAGAGGGAACTCGAAACCTAGAATAAAGAACAACTTGACAGCACCTCACTAAAACCTCGATATCTCCACGGATACCTAATGAAAATTGGGGCTTTTGCCACCAATGGAAAGAGCTCGATGAGAGGTAGAATTTTCTATACTCATGATCAAGATTTGGTTGAGAATTCCTACCTCAATCGATGGATCAAAGAAGGATGAAGGGAAGCCAACGGCCTGCTGACCCACCTCCACAAATCGAACTAGATCTCTCCAGATCCGAAATTTCAGCGAACCCCACAGTAGCCAAATGAAAGAAGACTCGTAGGGCTTCATTTTGACAGCTCATAGAGCTTCTGGAGCCTTCTGAATTGGGAGTATTCGCTGCTGCAAGCTACGTGTTTAGAAACGGCGCCGAAATCCTTGACTTGACCAAACTATGTCGGTAGCACGTTTTGGGACTAAGTTTACCTCAAATTGATTGAGGATAAATGTTCCTTTATATAATACCTTTCATTTGCCTCTGGAATCACCCCATTTGGTTGAGAAACAAGCTCGAATTTGATGTTCAAAGTTTGGGTGAATAGTGAATACGAATTTGGGTAAGGTGGGTTGTAAGTCAGGCTTAATCCACTGATTAGGCCTAGATAATGATTTAATTAGGCTTACTCCAAGACGACAAAAGTGTTAGTCGAAGCATATATTATTTAATTACTATTTTTATGAATTTTTATATGGTAGATAAAATTCCACTTCTACTATTCCGTAATTAATTAAATATTAAGTTCGGAAGACTTAGTTCGCTAATTCGGCTTAATAAACGATTTTATTAGGCTTAATTGTAGAAGACAAAGTTGATAAAAAAAATAATTCTACAAGATGTGATTTTTGGGGATTTTTAGAAAATAGTAGAAAAATGACTTATTCTATTAATTAATTAATTAATCTAATTAATTTGGATAATTCTCATTAATTCGAATAACTTCAAATAAATTACAAATAATTACAAATAACTTTTTAAATAAATTTCTAAAGAATTTGGGGTCTTACACCCTCCCCTACTTAAAGGAATTTGGTCCTCCAAATTCACTGCACTAAAACTGAGAGTAGAAAAAGATCGCTCACCTAGAATAGATCGGGATACCGCTTTCGCATAGTCTCTTCAGACTCCCATGTAGCTTCTTCGGTCCCACGCCGACTCCACTGAATCTTGACCATCGGTATCGAACGATTCCGGAGTTGCTGATGCTTCCGGTCCAGAATCTTGACAGGTCTTTCCTCATAGGTCAAATCTTCCTTCAGTTCAAAATCCACCTGCTGAATGATATGAGTGGGATCGTACACATATTTCCGTAACATAGACACATGGAAAACGTTGTGTACGCCAGAAAATTGCGGTTGTAAAGCCAGTCTGTATGCCACCTCTCCCACTCTATCTAGAATCTCGAATGGACCAATGTACCTCGGACTCAGCTTGCCATGAATGCCAAATCTTCGGATCCCTCTCGTCGGAGAGACCTTTAAGAACACATGCTCGCCAACCTGAAATTCCAATGCCCTTCTCCTATTGTCGGCATAACTCTTCTGTCTTGACTGGGCTACTTGTAACCGGTCTCGGATAACACGGATGTTCTGTGATGATTCCGAAACAAGATCTGGTCCAAGCCACTGTTTCACACCTACCTCGTCCCAACACAACGGGGAACGACAACTTCTACCATATAGTGCCTCAAAAGGAGCCATCTGAATGCTAGACTGATAGCTGTTATTGTAGGCAAATTCAACTAATGCCAAATGCTCACTCCAATTACCACCGAAATCAATCATGCAAGCTCGCAGCATATCTTCCACTATCTGATTGGTTCTTTCAGTCTGTCCATCTGTCTGTGGATGAAAGCAGTACTGAAATTCAGAAGAGTACCCAAAGACTCTTGCAGTCCCTTCCAGAAATGTGAAGTAAATCTGGGGTCTCGATCAGATACTATATTCACTGGGATACCATGCAATCTCACCACTTCCTTTATATACAAAGCAGCCAATACATCAATCGTCCACTTGGACTTAATTGGTAAGAAATGAGCCGACTTTGTCAAACGATCAACAATCACCCATATCGCATCAAATCCACCACGAGTCCTAGGTAGACCCATAATGAAATCCATGCCAATACATTCTCACTTCCATTGGGGTATGTCGAGTGGTTTCAATTTCCCTGCTGGTCTGAAATGTTCGGCCTTAACTTGCTGACATACCAAACATCTGCTCACAAAATCTGCAACTTCTCTTTTCATATTCGGCCACCAAAAGGACCTTTTCAAATCTCGGTACATCTTAGTGCCTCCAGGATGAATGGTATATCTGGATCTATGAGCTTCCTCAAGAATTTTGTTCTTTATTGTAGCCTCATCCGGAACACAAGTTCTGCCTTTAAATAATAATCTACCATCATCGGCCAACATGAAGTCAGGTCTGCTGCTCAAGCTTCCCTTGATCTCTACCAACTCGGGGTCATTATCTTGCAAGGACTTGATCTCTATCAATAATTCAGGTTTAAGTTGAATCTGAGCAATCAAGATCCGATCATTGTCAATATTGAGATCTAGACTAGATAATTGTTCCAACAATCTCCATTCTTGTAACATGAGACTTGACAATCTAGCTACCGGCTTCCGGCTTAATGCATCTACCACAACATTACCTTTGCCAGGATGATACTCAATCGAGAAGTCGAAGTCTTTCAAGTACTCCAACCATCTCCGCTGCCTCATGTTGAGTTCCTTCTGAGAGAATAAATACTTCAAACTCTTATGATCTGAAAACACTGTAAAGGTTTCTCCATATAAGTAATGCCTCCATATCTTCAAAGCAAACACGACTGCAGCAAGTTCCAAATCATGAACAGGATAATTATCTTCGTGCTTCCTCAACTGCCTAGAGGAATAGGCAATCACCTTCCCATGCTGCATGAGTACACAGCCTAAGCCAATACCTGAAGCATCAGTATAAACAACAAATCCTCCTTCACCAGAAGGTAAAGCCAAAACAGGTGCAGTAGTCAAATACTCCTTCAGAGTCTGAAAGCTTCGCTGACAATCATCTGACCAATCAAACTTATTTTCCTTGCGGGTTAATCTTGTAAGAGGTACCGCAATCTTAGAGAAGTCTTGAATAAATCTTCGATAATAACCTGCCAGGCCTAGAAAACTTCTAACTTCTGTCACACTGGTAGGCTGTTCCCAATTCTTCACTGCCTCAACCTTCGAAGGATCAACAGAAATACCGTTCTTCGTAATGATATGTCCTAGAAAGGACATCTCTTGCAGCCAGAATTCACACTTACTGAACTTAGCATATAGTTGATGATCTCTCAACAGTTGCAATGCCATTCTCAGATGCTCAACATGCTCCTCCTCATTCTTAGAATAAATCAGGATGTCATCAATAAATACCACGACCCACTGATCAAGATAGGGCCGAAATGCATTGTTCATCAACTGCATGAAAGCTGCTGAGCATTCGTTAGACCAAAAGGCATAACGACAAATTCAAAATGACCATACCTGCTGCGGAAAGCTGTTTTATAAATGTCCTCTTCCTTAATCCGCAACTGGTGATATCCAGATCGAAGATCGATCTTAGAGAAATATTGAGCTCCCGCTATCTGGTCAAATAACTCGTCAATCCTCGGCAAGGGATATTCGTTCTTGATAGTCTGCTGGTTTATTTGCCGATAATCAATGAACAACCTCATCGAACCATCTTTCTTCCTGACGAACAACACAGGGGCTCCCCACGGAGAAGTATTAGGATGAATAAAACCCTTCTCAAGTAATTCCATCAGTTGCTGCTTCAGTTCCCTCAGTTCCGCAGGAGACATACGATAAGGAGCCTTAGAAATAGGAGCTGTGGCAGGAATAAGATCAATAGAAAAGATAACTTCCCGCTCAGGCGGAAGTCCTGGTAGTTCCTCTGGAAAGACATCAGGAAAATCTTGGACAACAGGAATGTCCTTGATCTCAATCTGCTGCTCAGGGGTTGCACAAACAAAGGCTAGAAAAGCCTCACACCCATGCCTCAAAAGCTTATCAGCTCGAAGAGCCGAGATGAGCGGTACGGAGTTATGGTGCTTGACTCCCCTAAAAGATAAACCAGAATGTCCAGTAAAAGTCACTGAGCTAGAACTACAGTGAACATTGGCCTCATACTTGGCCAACCAATCTGCTCCTAGGATTACATCATAATCCTTCATATCCATGCAGACCAAATCTGCTGGAAAGTTCTGTTCACCAATCATAACCTTACTATAAGGATAGAAATACTGGATTGATGATCTAGTGCCAATAGGGGTTGAAATCTCTAACGGAGTATTCATCAAAACAGGTTCCACAACTAATGACTTAGCAAATCTTCGTGAAATAAATGAATGTGTTGCACCAGTATCAAAGAGAGCAAATGCGGGCTTATCGATTATAGTAAGGGTACCTTCGACGAGTCCGCCATCATCAGAAATCCCAGTTTCATCTTCATGTAAAGCTTGAAGCTTGCCTTGTGGTTTCTTGAAGACTAGAGGTTTTGCCGGTGTAGCTTGTTCCGATATGAGAGGACAATTGGGGATACGGTGCTCCTTGCTTCCACATCGCAAACAGGTGCCTTGCTTGCGCCAGCACTCCTCTATCTTGTGACCCGGACGATCACAATAGTTGCACACGCCCTTGAATGGAACAATAGGGCCAGGCTTCTTGTCTTCATGCCTCGGCATCTTGCCCTTCCACGATCCGGACCCGCTCCACGAACCAGGTCCACTAACAGGCCTCTTCATGGCATACCCGGGTTTGACACTCCCGGAACCCGTAGGTAATTCTTTCTTGGTGCCTTTCCCACGGATTCTCTCCGTCATCTCAAGGGTATCCTCCAGAACTTGCGCTTTCCTTACCACCTCAGAATACGTGGAAATCTCCATCGGTGCTAATTGGTTGATATAATGAAGCTTCAATCCATTGAGAAAGCGCTTCGCCTTCATCTTCTCAGTGGAAATGAGATGTGTAGCATATCGAGAAAGCCGTGCAAATTGAGCCTCATACTCTGCCACGGACAAACCTCGTTGTTTCAAGGCCGCGAACTCTGCCGCTTTCTTCTCTTGCACTCTATCAGAAAAATACTTGTTGTTAAAGAATTCCTCGAACTCTTCCCACATAACTTGCCGATCACCGAGAGTTGCCTTGATAGAATCCCACCAAGTACGTGCATCATGTTCCAGTTGAAATGTGGACAAAAGGACACGCTCCTGGTTGGTGCATTGCATAACTTCAAAGATTCTCCCCATCTCATCTAGCCAGTGCTCGGCTTGGTCGGGGTCAGTCGAACCAGCGAATCTAGGCGGGTTCATTCCGCGGAAGTTCCGGTATAGATCACCGGTGCCATGCTGTGCCGCTCCTGCCTGAGCTACTTGCTGAAGGGCCTGAGTAAGGCCTTGAACCGTACGCTGCAGGTTCCTCCATTCAGCACGATCAGCTGCCATCTACACGAGAAATAGGTTACTTAGGTTCAATAAGATAGATAAAGCACGATTAAGGAACGAACTTAACCCAAGTTCTACCCATTCTTACCAGGTCAGGTCCTAGACTTTTACAAGGTTAGGGATCTAATGCACCTAGACACGACCAAAAACTCGGTACCTGGCGGAGGTAATCGGTCCGAAGACCACTCGCGCAAGTGTGCGACCTTCCCGATAGGCGTAGCCTAACGTTCGGACAACACCTTTTGATATACCGATTATTGGGATGCAATGCAAGAAAACCTAAAACTTAGGAAACCTAGGAATATGAAACCTAGGCTCTGATACCAACTAAACTGTCACGCCCCGAACAAGGCGGAAATATCGGGACGTACAGTTAGGGACACGCTGTCAAGAGAGAGAACTAATCTAAAATAATACACAAGTGCTACAAGATAGAAATACTAAATGATCATTAACAAACCACAACTGAAACAATAACCTCAAGTTCAACTTAATACAACTGGAATAATCAACCACTAAAACTCAATGGCATAACTGAAACTAAATGCTCTCCAAACATAACTAAAGTAAGATAACACACTACTAACACACTAGAACTGATACACTCAAGACATCACTCCTGCCCTTCCTCATCGGTAAGCGCGTCACCTGAAAAGCCTGGAAAAGGGGGAAAACACAACTATGAGCTGACGCTCAGTAGGAAATAACAGACAGGTATAAGTGATTAACAGTTTAATTACATTTTAAAATGTCATGCTACAAATGATAAAATAATAAAAAGATAGCGATGATATCACGAAACGAAATTCAAAGATCTTGCAAGGTCAAGAAATATAATGAATAGAATAGTAAGACAATAATTTACTACAGGAGATAACGATAAAAAGTTGGCCATATCAAGACAATTCAAGTCATGTCAAGCACGTATGTAATTTCATTTCCACGTCCAAGTAATAAGCAAGTAAAGTAACCACAAGTAGAGTATAGAACAGTGAAGAGTGGAAAGTGAAAAGTAGTAGATAGTAATGTAGAGAGTAGTGGAGAGAGTAGTGGACAGTCCTAGATTTAACACATGTCAAGTACTAGTGCCAAATGCCACACCTAGTCATTCACCTCCCCGGGGGTACACGTAGTGTTCGGGCGCTCTTCCCAGGACCAGACCGAGCCCTTAATTGTTTGCCAGGCATTGATTTCTTTGGATCAAAGATCCCATGAATCTAGACTTCCACAGTTTATGGCCAGAATTCCAAGGTTTAAACTAAGTAGCAATAACAACTTCACGTAGGAAAGAGATTCATTTCCAGAATTTCAAGGTAAGTATAATCATCAAGGAGATCGAAACCAAGTCACAACAAGAGTTAATCGTGATGCGCTACTGTAAAACAGCAGCAATCAAACAAGCTAATCAACATATTAATCCTAATCACCAAGTTAAGATATCATGATTAACCATTATCATTTGCATTAAGACAATTGCCAAGAAGCTGATTCAAGATGATAAGGCAAAGAACAACTCCCACAGGAGTGAAATAGAATGCATTAACAGAGATTTAATTACACCATTAACCACTAATTATGTGGGTTTCTATTTAACCTTGTATGCATTGAAAATGAAGATGATAAACGGTGTGTTTTTACACTAAGTTTGCATGTATGGACCTATGTTAATTGAAACTAAAAAGGGTACATGAATAGGTCATTAGTTCCTCAAAAATGTAGTTTTCAATGTGATTAGGTTGGATGGATTGATTCCCCGGTGATCCGGATTGATCCCCGGGTCAAAGAATCATTTAAAACGGGTTTACAAGGCATGGGTCGACCCTTTGGGTCGACCCCTGGAAAAATTCCAGGTATGGGTCGACCCATTGGGTCGACCCCTGGCTCCCAGGAGCCCTCCTGGCTGCATGGGTCGACCCCTGCAGGCTGTGGGTCGACCCATTGGGTCGACCCATGCAAGGCAGCAGTCTGCTGCTTGCAGGGTGAAATGGGTCGACCCGTGGGTCGACCCCTGGGTTTCCAGACCCAAAAGGCTTCAAAAAAAATATGAAAAACTCCAAGAATTGGGGTCTAAATGTATTGGGATCTTAACCATATACTCTAGGGTTATTAATATGCATCCTAGGGTCATGAAACATAATTTTAAATCACGAATTTCGATAGGAATCCAATGAAATACAACCTATTCTATGAAGAACACAAGAAAAGTCTAGCTTGCTAGCATGCTTCTAATAACACACGAACTACTCTAGGCATGATCTATACAAATTGGGGATTTTGATGTCAAAAGAAAGCTAACATGCTATTGATTACATTCATGTATGTTAATTAGAAGTTGGGCTGTTATAACCTACCTCAAATTGAAGAGGAAACTCGAAACCTAGAATAAAGAACAACTTGACAGCACCTCACTAAAACCTCGATATCTCCACGGATACCTAATGACAATTGGGGCTTTTGCCACCAATGGAAAGAGCTCGATGAGAGGTACAATTTGCTATACTCATGATCAAGATTTGGTTGAGAATTCCTACCTCAATCGATGGATCAAAGAAGGATGAAGGGAAGCCAACGGCCTGCTGACCCACCTCCACAAATCGAACTAGATCTCTCCAGATACGAAATTTCAGCGAACCCCACAGCAGCCAAATGAAAGAAGACTCGTAGGGCTTCATTTTGATAGCTCATAGAGCTTCTGGAGCCTTCTGAATTGGGAGTATTCGCTGCTGCAAGCTACGTGTTTAGAAACGGCGCCGAAATCCTTGACTTGACCAAACTATGTCGGCAGCACGTTTTGGGACTAAGTTTACCTCAAATTGATTGAGGGTAAATGTTCCTTTATGTAATACCTTTCATTTGCCTCTGGAATCACCCCATTTGGTTGAGAAACAAGCTCGAATTTGATGTTCAAAGTTTGGGTGAATAGTGAATACGAATTTGGGTTTGGTGGGTTGTAAGTCAGGCTTAATCCACTGATTAGGCCTAGATAATGATTTAATTAGGCTTACTCCAAGAAGACAAAAGTGTTAGTCGAAGCATCTATTATTTAATTACTATTTTTATGAATTTTTATATGGTAGATAAAATTCCACTTCTACTATTCCGTAATTAATTAAATATTAAGTTCGGAAGACTTAGTTCGCTAATTCGACTTAATAAACGATTATATTAGGCTTAATTGTAGAAGACAAAGTTGATAAAAAAAATTAATTCTACAAGATGTGATTTTTGGGGATTTTTAGAAAATAGTAGAAAAATGACTTATTCTATTAATTAATTAATTAATCTAATTAATTTGGATAATTCTCATTAATTCGAATAACTTCAAATAAATTCTAAATAATTACAAATAACTTTCTAAATAAATTTCTAAAGAATTTGGGGTCTTACAGTTGATGCATGTTGGCTATGTCATTCATGGCCAGGATGTTGCGGAAGGTCGGGGTGGCATTGGAAATCAGCAATTTGACCTTTTCTTCCTCCGAAATGTAGCCCGGTACCCTAGCGGCCATTTGTCTCCACCTGTCTGCATAGGTGGCGAACTCTTCATCCGGCTTCATCTTCTCGGCTACTAGATCTGTAAATGAATATTCAGGGCCGACCCTGTCTTGGAACCGCTGGATGAGTTTGTCCTTTACTACCTTGAAACTCTCGGCCTCTTCCAGTGGTAGAGAATAGAACCATTCCAGAGCAACACTATCCAAAGATCGGCAGAATAAGTACGCCATGAGACGATCATCATATTGGAACTGCGCCGATTCATAAAGAAAATCCCTCACATGGATGAAGGGATTGCTATTCCCGTCGTACTTGCGATATTTGGGGAGCTCTGATTGCGGAGGGAACCGGATGTTCTGGAAGCTCGGAACAGGAATATCGGCCAAGGATTGTGGGCCAACCCTTTTCTGGAGAAAGTCGAGTTGTTGCTGCATGGTGGCCCACTTGTCAAGCAAGTCCTGCTCTCGGGAGGGAGCAGGGGTAATGAAGGATGCCGATTGTATTTGAGGGGCAGATGGAACGATTGTAGCAACAGGCGGGAGCCCGTAAGAAGGAATGGAAGGATAGATAGTGGAAATAGGAGGACCGTAAGAAGGATATTGGGCCTGAGATAGACCCGGATTAGAATGATTTTGGGCCACTCCTTGCTGAGGGCGTAAGAAATCGGACGGGTTCATAAGGAGCTGCGGAGCTACTGAACCAGAGTTGTGATGATCCACCTGAACAAAGGAAGGGATGGGTGACTTTCCTTTATCGAAAGATTGATGGGCTGAATTAGAAGACTGGCCCATCTCCACGCCAGCGAAAGTGATGGTCCGGGGTTGGACCGGAGTGAGATCAATCGGAATGGGCTGAACGAACGGCCCAATAATGGAAGGATTAGATTGACCTTGGATAGTGGGAGAGGGAGAAGCATTGGACCCTTGCATAGCTTGATATAGAACTTGGAGTTGGGTTGGATCCAATTGGGCCATCATATGAAGGACGGAGCCCGTGGAAGGAGTAGAGAGAGAAGGGGTAGCTTGACCACCTTCCATAGGAGCGGAGGATGGGAGAGGGGCAGTCCCCTCTCCAGAGGAAAATGTAGTAACCCTAGGGGGGTTTTCAAGGAGCCCCTAAGGAAGAGAGTCCTCTTGGGAGCGAGGAGGATTGAAGGATGCCATGGTGGACTCGAAGAGGGGATTAGAATGGAATGTGAAGAAGGAACTGACTCGAGGAGATGATTCAGACGGACGAAAACAACTCCACATGCAACGGACAACCTTGACAAATGCAAAAATAACCAACACAAAAACACTCAATAAGCTACCAACTTAGGTGACTCTAACAAGATGTAAATGATAAAAGATGAGGACACCCAAATCAACCAAGTTGTTTAAGATGATGCAACAAGGTTCTTATGATTTCTCCTTTGGAACTTTAGTGGATTGATTGATATGTGCTCTCAACAATGGGTTCCTAGTAGGAGATGGATATGGGACTTGATTTGACTCTCAGTGGGATCACTCCTTCACTTATGCAACCCTAGACACGTGGTAGGAAAGGTACAACCGGCCTGGCGTCCGTGTGGGAATCCACGGCTCGCGGGGACTTATGGAGGTCCCTGCTGTGATTTCCTAGTCGGCCCCAAGGAATATGGAGATGAGAGGTCCTCTCAACAAGGTAGGAAAATACAATCTAACGTATGAAAAGATGAATGACCCTATGCGCACCGGAGTGCATGCAAAGTCTAGCCTAGAATCTAACAATCAATGGTGCACACGATGATATGTAGATATGAGCAAAGCAAGAAGGAGGTCAAGTATCACCCAAGTAATAAATCACAGCAAAAACTACGGAAATAAATGCACCTCGGATGCGTACCTGCCAGGAGAATAACGGTCGAAGGACCCTGCGTCAGAGCACAATAACGGTCGAAAGCCAGACCGCCAGATAATATATGACGCAGGTGGATGAGACCGTCAGATG
Source organism: Amorphophallus konjac (assembly GCA_022559845.1). Lineage (NCBI taxonomy): Eukaryota > Viridiplantae > Streptophyta > Magnoliopsida > Alismatales > Araceae > Amorphophallus > Amorphophallus konjac. The sequence continues at coordinate 232,744,380 of CM040126.1, forward strand.
AGCCAGGGAACCAAAACTAGACAGAAGTAATCGGAAAGCCCGTGGAAGCTCACACAGCAGAACCAAAGCGGCTGTCTAATGCCCCTGCGTCAGAGGACTGTGACGCGGGGACACCGGGCCGTCAGAGAACTCAGAAAACCAGAATGAGTAGTAAACAAAGGGGAAACAAAAGGCAACTTAACAAGCAGATGATGTCAGGTTTAAACAAGAATCAAAAGCACGATTGGCACAAGTTGTCCCACCGTGATCGCCAAAAAATTATCTGTTGATATTTATTTGTCTATCTTCTATCTTTCTTTTTGAAGTTTGAAAAGTGATATGGTAAGATGACAAACAAGCAATCAAAGATCTACTCAAACCTATGAACATGTGATCATGAACCTAGGCAATCATAGCTAGCTCTAGCATGGGCATGCTATCTCAATCAAACTATGCTAAAAAAGGAAAACACACACCGGGGCGTGGAGCAAGGAGTAAACAAAAACACACCGTGAAGGTGGAACAAGCAAGAAAAAATAGAAAGATATGAGGAAGAAGACATCTAATGCCCAATACCAAGGAAAGATGTGATCGCCACCAAAGTAAAAACAAGTCAAAGACCTGAATATACCTTGGAAATAGGTGGATGAAACACCCGCCCACGGGAGAGAAAACCAGAGAAAGCCTGCAGATCAACTTAGAAGTGACGGTCAGAACCCTGTGCGCTACTTGGAAGTGACGGCCACACGATAGACCGCCGGAATAGAGTGACGCGCCTGCACAAGACCGTCAGATAACCTGCAGTAACAAAGCTTGAATTCTTTTAAATCCAACTCTTCCAGCCGGCTAGAAGACCTGGGCCTCGTGTTAATGAACCTGTAAACCTGCCAAAGATGTAGAAAGACCAAACACAATAACCTCAATTAGTCCTTTTCACAAGCATAGCATCAATTCTCAAAGGACTTGACATCATCAAAAGGAGAGTGGATTACCGGGGAGTTTTTGATTTTTTAACCCCTCTGGGTGTTTTAAAAGCTTGGGAAGATGTTTGTATGCTTAGAGGACAGTGAAAAACGTGGAGAAAGAGGAGGGACAATGCTTTGATTGAGGAAAAACCAGGGAAGAACTCAAGCATGCAATGATGAACTTGAAAGATCAAAACCAAAGTACTCCTTTGGTTATGAGATGGATGGACGTGGGAAGCAGTTCCTCCTGGATGAAGATGGCTCCTGAGTTCGGCAGCACTTCGTCGTGAATTCAAAATCTTCCTCTCCCCGGGCCATGAAGTCAAGGGTTCTATTTATAGACCCTCAAATTCTCAGGTCGAGCAGAGAATAATCAAGCAAGATAAAGAGATAACTCTTAGCAAATCCTTAAAGATAATATCACCAAGAGTCTATAGAATCGAACGGAAGGTCCTAAGGATCAGATTTGCAAGAGATATCGTCAATCCAAACCCTTATCTCGACCACGGAGTAGCAGAGAAAAGGCCTGAACTGCCAGGACTCTCGGAAGGAAGTAACGACTGCACGACAGACCGCCACTTGGAAGCAACGCATCAAGGATCGTCCGTTACTATCAACCTTACCCCTAAAAGATAAGATCAACGGGAAGAAGACCCAACAAGTTGGACTCTTCAAGGAAGCAACGGCCAAGGCATAGGGCGTCAGAATGAAACAACGGCTGCACGACAGACCGTTATTATCAACGTGGAATCAAAAGGATAAGCTTTACAATGAGGCCTTAAGCCTTAGGACTCTTCAAAGAGTAACGGTACAGGCCCCATGCGTTATAATGAAACAACGCGCCTGGGTCGGACCGTTATTACCATTGAGTTTCAAGAATAGCAATGAAGGGTTGCTAAGCTATTGCCAACGAAATGCCCCCAGGAGCCAATTCTTAATCCAGGAATTAAGACCCAAGAAACAGGCCTCAACTGATCAAGATATTCAATGAAGAGTGAACAACTCGGAGCATCATATAGAATGAAACAAGGAGATGACCCGACCTATTGGGTATAAAACGGGTGTCAACAGTCATTCTTCTTAAACTTCTTTTCTTTGGAGGACTCTCCTCCATTGTCAGACCACTTCTTGTTAAATAATGGTTTGAAGTTTCCGGGACTTGTGACTTGCTCCTTCTTGCCTCTTCCTTGGATCGTTTCAGATAATTTAGTGGCGTCCTCGAGCAATTGTGCACATCGGACCATTTCTGAATAGACTTGGATGTCCATCGGTGCCAGTTGGATAATGTATTGGGGCCTAAGCCCGTTGACGAACCTTCTTGCCTTCATCTTTTCAGTACACACCAAGTGGGGTGCATACCTAGACAGTCTTGAGAACTGGGCCTCATACTCGGCCATAGTCAGGGTCCGTTGTTTCAGTGCGGCAATTTCCGCGGCCTTCTTTTCCTGAATGTAGTCGAAAAAGTATTTGTTGTTGAAATGTTCAAAAAATTCAGCCCATGTGACATAGTTATCAGGCAATGTTGCTTCTACGGATTCCCACCAACATCGAGCGTCCCGCTCTAGTTAGAAAGTATCCAGTAAAACCTTTTCTTCATCCGTGCATTGCATTACATGAAAAATTCTTTCAATTTCCTTCAACCAGCTTTTAGTATACTCAGGGTCAGACGAACCTGCGAATCTGGGTGGGTTCATGTTGCGAAATCCCCTATGGAGATCACCAACTCCACGATTGGCTCCGCCCTGAGGCACTTGTTGTAGCGCCTGAGTCAGACCTTGCACTGTGCACTGCATCTCGCGTCATTGTGCTCTTTCAGCGGCCATAATCCTACAAGAGATGGTGATCAATTTCGTTTCGTCTTTCAAATTAAAATTTTTGGATGTCAACATAAGACTTAACCCATGGCTCTACCCATCTCATCGGGTATAAAGTGTAAACCTATTCTTGGACTTGGATTTTCCAAGGAATTTGAAGTCCTAGGCTCTTATACCACGAAAACTGTCACACCCCGAGCGCGGAAGATACCCTGTAGTGTGGCGAGTTTATATAGATCATGTTAGTCAGAGCAATAAGATTTTTGACAAAAGATAGAGTGCGCAAAAGACTAGACAAATAATAACTAAGATTTAAATTTTCAAAATAATACCAATATTCCAAGATGACAATTATCCAATTAACCATAATGATAATGACCCAAATTAAACCATAAGGTTACAAGCCTTAACAAGTTTCCACCAAATAACATAATTGGAAGTACAAAGGTAATGACTCGAGAAATCAAAAGACGTGACTAGATGACAGTTCGATGATTGGTGGCTTTAGTACTTTTCACTCGGTCTCATTCCCATTCGATCGGTTGCCGCCATCCGAGTTACCTGAAAAACATTGGAATAAAACCAGATGAGCGAATCGCTCAGTAGGAATTATATCTCAAGTTCGAGCAGTCTTTAAATAATTTACATGTTACGTGCAATGCAGGTATAGCTATGCATGATGGACAAGCAAGAAATCAAGAACTGTATAGAAGAATATCGCATGATTTCAAGTACTATCAATTGTTGACAAGCAAGATATCAAGAACTTTATGGAAAGAATATTGCATGATTTCAAGTACTATCAAGTGTTTACACAATTTTTCAGGAAAGTAAGAACCAAGTTCAAGCAAGTAATATCAAGTACGTGTATACGAGAATTGGCTATTTCAGTCAAGCAAGTACTTTGCCCATTCCAGGCCACGCAAGTCAAGTCTTTGCCCATTTCCGGCCACGCTAGTCAAGTCAAGCATGCAAGTAGTGTCACGAGAGAGTGAGTGGAATGCCTCATATCAAGAATGCAAGTACTTCGGTGCAATGCTATCACCGTGATCAATATAGCTCCCATGGGCACAAGTACTTTCAGGTGCTCCTCCCAAGATCAGATCGGGCCCCATTAACGCCGGCATTGATTCATGTATTTATTCGACATCCACTCTCGTTATAGCCAATATAGAATTCCAAGGGTTTAACCATTATAGTAACATAAGGTAGATTTCACGAATGGAGTTCAAGGTCTGATAATTTTGCAGGAAAGGAACTATGGTTATATCGGCACAAACCACGAGACCAGTCGGGAATTTGGGTGGAATTGGCGGCTCTCGGGCTGCCACAGACTATTGAATTGGCACCCTTCAGGGTGCCATCATTTCCAGAATGGGCGACAGTGGAATGGTCGCCCGTTCCGATGTAGCATCCTGAATTTTTAATGCTAAATATCACTATATTATTTAATTATTTTCTTAGCTTAGATTTCAAAATTTTAATAAAAATATAGAAAAATATGTATCCTATGTAAAATGTTATTTTCAGCAACTTTGTCTTAAGAAATGAACCAATAATAAAATTGGATTAGGCCTAATTTTGAAATTTAGGCTAAAAATCATAGCATTTAGGCTAAAAATCATAGCTTTATATGAACAACCTAAATTGCCCAAATTGGACCTTAATTCTCACCCTAATGGGCTCTAATCGAAGGCCAACCTTAGCCCAACCCTTGTTGACCGATTCTTCTTCGAAAACCCTAACCCAAGACCCTTCGATTTGGCACAGTGGCGGCAAAGTTGATTAACCTGAGTTTTTCACCGTTTTCCCCTCTTTGGACTCTATAGCTCAATTTGATCTCTAGAACCACCCATAGGCTCTATAAATAGAGGGCTTCAACCTCTGGCAACCCTGATTTGATCGCTTGGTCGACGGCGTGGTCGATCGTGGCCGGACTTGGGCGAATTTTAGCGTTTTAGGAGCGGTTCAATTAGGGTTTCGGCGCTCATTTTCCATCTTCCTTTTCCCATCGATTAAGGTAGGTTTCTCTTAGGCTGAACCACTAATTGAATATACCAGCGTGTTCCTCTCTCTGTTCTCTTTCATTTGATGCTATTTTGCTTAATTTTGACGAACCATGTCGATCAACTTTCTTAGTTTACTCGAGGTATACCCGAAGGGTTACCTTCCCTTTCAGTTCATCTTACATTAGTTTAACTTAGTCTAAACTCAAATCAAAGCATGCTATCTTATTTACCTTTGAATGCTCTTTCCAACGGTACCTTTTTGTCTAAATTTGGTTCAGTATATCGTTCGAAATCACTATTTTAATCAAGGTCCGTCGGGGCTCGCCGTTGGCGGACCTCAGTGTTAAAAATGGCCCTTCCAGGAACCGCATGGTGAAGAAACGGTCGCGCGATAGACCATTTTCCTGTCCCTAAATTTTTTTTAAAAAAATAATTATTGAGGCGTCCTACCTCTAAGATGCCTTCATAAATATTCATCATTTTATTAATTTTGATATATTATTGACGCGGCCTAGCAATCTGACTCCTCTATTAGGCGCGTCTAGCCTCAAAGACACGTTCATGTTTTGAAAGAAAAAGGAAGATAAAATAGCCTGGCAGTCTTCTTGAGACCGTCTGGTGCAGGTTGCGGTCTGTAGAAGACCATTTTTCTCCTGTTTCCAGCGTTTAAGCCTACTCGTTTACTACATTTTAGGCTAGGTTTATGTTGTCTTTTGCTCACTGATTAAGGCTCAAACATTACAAAACATGATCATTTAGGTTATTGAAATTGTCAAGTTCAAATTTCTATCATTTTCTTATTTTTCTAATGTTGAAGAAAAGGAAAAAATAAATGGTCAAATCATGGTTTAACTTGTAAAACCTTTGCTATTACCTTCAATTGTTGCTCATAGTTGTTATCTTCTACAAGTTTGATTTAGGGTCGTGCCACTCCGGTGGTTTTGACCTATCGCTACACTCGTTTTCCGTGGATTTACAAGCCTTCAACTCTTGGGCATCGAATGCCTCTCCGTCAGATATTTCTTCCGCCGGACTAGGTGTTCATGTTCCGAGGCCTCCGTAAGATTCCGCGAGCCTGCGATTCCCACTAGGTCGCCGAGCAGGTTGTACCACCAAGACCTGAACCCATTTGAAAGTCTATTTTGGCGGAACAAGGCTCTGCCGAAATTCTGCCGAAATTCTATCGGATTTATGAAAATGGTCCTTCCAAGACCGCCATTCCTTGGCTGTGGTCTTGACTAGACTATCTTCTTGACCCAAACCACGTTCATGATTTGGACCCGACTCGGTTTAGCCGGTTCGGTCTAACTCCTACTGGAAGCGGTCTCCCGATGACCGTCTCTTTCCAGTGGCTGTCCATGGCCGGCCGTTTCTTCTCTCAGCAACCTGAAATCTTTTGTTTTTCATGATTATTATATCCAGCCTTGTAGGGCTGCCATACCTCGAATTTCGACCCTATTCTAGGTCAATTATTGGAATGATATTCCATTAAGCCCCTCTTAAAGTCATTTTCATAAATGACTCATTCCATCGATGAAGAGCTTATTGTTTGAACTTCGTTAAGAAATCTATACTCCTACATGGAAATGCCTTGATTACATGGTTTAACCTTGGAACACTTGGCCATTTATATAAGTGAATGTCTAGATTGGGATGTACGATCCAACCCCTTCAGTGCCAACGCATCATAAGGGCCAGGTCTAGTCCTGGGAGGAGCGCCCAAAAGTACTTGTGTCCCAGGGAGTTTGTAATGACAAGGTGTGGCATTGCACCGCAATGCATGACTACCGTGTTAATCTATGACATTCTACTTCACTCAACTACTTGAAATTCTTGCGCGACATGACGTGCGTGCTTGACATGGCCAATTCACATGGAAACTTTACTTGAACCTTCCTAGAAATTTCTCATTATACTTGCACTTACTCTTAATTGCCATCTATCTTTTCTTTCTCTTATTTGTCATTTATCGCATGATGATATGTTTATTGTGATTCGTTTGTCATATTGTCATACATGATGAAATGATTAATCACTTAAACTATGCCTGATGATAGAGATATAAAATCCTACTGAGCTCTCGCCCACTCAGTTTTCCCCACCTTTTCAGGTAGCTCCGATGAGGAGACTCAAACTGATGGGCTCGGGCAAGAGTGATGGCAAGAGTGAGCTAGTTAGCGTCGGTCGTAGAGTCGTTGTAGTTACTTCAGTAGTGAAAGTCTTGACTCATAGTAGGACTTATGTTCATGTTCTCTTTTTTGTTGTGTCTATTGATGTAAGTGTTAGTAAAGTCCACAAGATGTTAGTTGTAATAAGTACACTTCATCTGTATTTAAATAAAGTTTTTATTATTTTCATTTTAATTATTGGCCTTGGCGTATGGTCTTGTGGCAATGTATGCTCTGATTGACATGAATGTTATAACTGCTTTGTTCCGATTTTTCGAATCGGGGTATGATAGTTTTTGTGGTATCAGAGCCTAGGTTTTCTTTCGACCCTAGGTTTCAAGAAGTGTCATAGAACCCATGATATTAGTAAAGTCTGAAATCCAACCCGTGAGATGGGGTAGAGACTCGTGTTAAGTTAATTAACCAACTCTAAGAAAATGAATTCGGTAGAATGGTCTTAATTAATTCTCTTTACGCTATAGGAATTTCTCACGATGGCAGTTGAGCGCGTGCAGTGGCGAGACTTGCAACGCACGGTTCAGGGCCTAACCCAGGACTTACAGTAGGTGGCGCAAGGAGGTGTACATCATGGAGCCGGTGATCTCCACCGGAACTTTTGCTGATTGAATCCCCCGCATTTTGGCAGTACCATAGACCCCGATGAGGCAGAGCACTGGCTGAAGGAGAGGGAGTGTATCTTCAAAGTTATGCAATGTGGTGACTAGGACCGAGTCCTTTTGGCTACTTTTCAGTTGGAGCGCAATGCACCATGGAAGCCACGCTTGGTAATAGGCGGGCGACGTGGGATGAATTTAAGGAGCATTTTAACAGCAAATATTTCTCAGATCGTGTGTAGGAAAAGAAGGCGGCAGAGTTCGCTTCGCTGAAACAAATGAATTTATCTATTGCTGAGTACGAGGCACAGTTCGCCAGATTATCCAGCTATGCGCCGCACTTGGTATCTACGGAGAAGATGAAGGCCAAACGATTTTTGAATGGATTGAAGCTTCAGTATATTAACCAATTGGCACCTTTGGAGATCCACACTTATGCTGAGATTGTGAGAAAGGCCCAAGTTCTCGAAGATATGATGGAGATGACGGACCGGATAAGATGTCGAGACAAGAAGGGGGAGCAAACTACCTGCTCCGGGAATTTTAAACCCACAAATGGCAAGAAGAGGACCAATGATGGGGGCATCACTTACCCCTCCACATTTTACGAAGCTCTGATGGATCGTCGGTTTGCGCCATTGTGTTCTCCACATTTTTTGAGTCAATCCATGTAATTTTCATATTTTATTTGAGTCATAAACAATGTAATTTTTCCTTTATTTGAGTCTGGTACCTAGGTATAAGGGTCATTTAGCTAAGTCTTGAGTCATGTGGTTAATTAAGTAGTCTAATGGGCATAACTAATGGGCTAGGCCCAAGGGCGTCCCTCCCTGGTCTGTCTGGTCATTGTGTCAATTGTGTAGGGTCAGTATAGTCATGTGAAAAGTCCAGTCCCTATAAATACCCCCTTTCACCCCCTCATTTGTAATCTTGGATCAATCAAAAAAATTGAGTGAATTAGTGTATTATTGGAGAGGATTCTCCACTTCTCTCTCTCTCTTCTTTCTCTCTCTAAAGAGGGGTGCACCCCTTTCTCTCTCCTCTCCTCCCAACCACCTCTCTCTCTCTTCCCCCCTCCAATAACTCATCCCCAACTCCCCACCACCCCACCTTAACTCCACCCCAACCCCAAGGGAGATTCCACCACTCCCCACTCCACCCTCCAACCACCAACTCCCCTTTCCCAAGCACCCTCTCATCTCCCAAGGGAAAATTTCCCACTCCCCAAGTCCCCCCTTTACCTTCCCCACACACCCCTTCCTATCCCCAAGACCAAAAATTAATCCCACCCTTAAACCTATTTTCAAATACCCTTTCCCTCTCTCCCTTCCAACCAAATTCGCAGCTCTCCCTCCCTGCACCTGCTAGACCTCCTTCCAGCCCCCATTCTGCCACTCCCACACCTTGGAACACCCCCTCCCAGACCCCCTCATAGCCAGGGGTTGCCCCCCCACACATCCACCTCATTTCCCCACCCATCTACCCCCATTTCCCATCACCTATCACCACTCTGCATAGGCCAGTTCGCAGGCAACAGTGTATCAGCAACTTGAAGCAGCGGCCATGGCATCATCATGAAACTTCAGGAGGCGTACCATATATCATTGGAATCTTCGTCCAGTCAGCTTCGCAGCCGAGGTAGTTTCATCTTCGTCAAAGCACCGAGCTGCCCGTGAGAGTGATTCTTCCTCGACTGCGCAGAACAACTCAGGCAGAGAACCAGAGCTCCAGATCAAGTTCGACCAAGGCCATCCTCTTGAGGATCTAGAGGCGGCGCATTTCTGAAATCTTCTACGACAAGTCCACTTCCAGGATCAAGAAGTGGATCCCCGTTCGGCATCCGGAGCTAAGAGTTCTCATTTTTCTTCCCCAGGTGCGCAGTTCTATTCCTCCTGGGATTGAACAGACACCCGATCACTGTTTGGGCTGTCTCTATCTACTCCAACCTTATCCTACACCCCTGTGGGTCTCTGTTAGAAGAAGACTCGACAACGAATCCAGCGACTCCAGCGAAGCCTGAATCGGAGCTATGGAGCGTCCGGGGTAGCCTCGTCTTCCAAATATAGGGGTGTAGAAGCTACCAGAACCAGCAAGCAAAGCCCCTGTTTGCACCTCTGCCCCAACTAGCACCGCCTTCCAGAAATTCCCCCAAAAATTGGACGTCTTCCTGGGTCAACTACGAAGGTTCTCTAATTGGTTTCGTCGACAACAGAGTTCGGGAGAGACCGCAGCGGAGCCGACTTCGACCGCCTATCCCCTGTTCCAGAGGGCGGACAGAACTGTTGTTTTTCTTTCATTAAGTTCCTAGATTGATTCTCCCCTTCCCGCCTGGCCGGCTTACCACCCCTCCCTATGTGGAGGTAGTGTTTGACTGTATCACATTATCCCCAACCCCTTGTCCAACCCTCCTGTGCCAGGAGTAGTGGTGTACTCTATAAATTTTCAGGTCAAGCGGCATCGACGCGGCGTACGGGTGCGTACCCACGCCTCCCCGCCCGCCCTTGTCTTCGACTGGGGTCGGCGTCTTCACGCCGACCAGGTGAGCTACTGAACACTTCTCTTTGCTGGTTTAATTTGCTTAATTAGTATTACATCTTAGTGCCGTCGGAGGTGAGAGAGTGCCTGATCCCGAATTTGCTTATAATTTAGCGACTACCGCGGGCGAGTTGCGAGAGAGCCATTATATCCCACGCCCTCGGCGTGCTGGCCGCCTACGAGAGTGGGCATCCCGGGACCCTTGGGGGTTCAATATTAAGCTTGCTAACCCCCTGGAATCTCAAGGTCCAACCTCGGACCCTCATCCCCATCGTCGGTCCACCTACGGACCTGGGTGCGCGCTACGCGGGTGAGTCTACTCGAGGGAAGTTGCCAGTCCGTTGCATCTCTTGCTTGCTAGGTCTAAGGGGTCTTCGGTCTTGTGATTATAACCCCCAAGGTGGTTTCATATCAAGTGGTATCAGAGCAAGTTTTAGGCTTGTCTCTACTAAGTCTAGTCCTTGGGCATTGCATCGTCATTGAGTCTAGAAGGATCACCCCTCCCCGCTCCACTACCCCCTTCCCAAGATGAATACGTGGGATAATCTTGTCATAGGGATGTTGAAGGAGCGAGCCAAGTCACCCACAGCCTTCTACAAAAAATATGGCCCATGCGTGTGGCCGTCACCCTCTGTCACTTACCCCACCAAGCCTGCCACTTCCACCCCTCCCCGGGAACCCCACACTATACCAATGATCCGTCAAACAACCCCCCCCCCTAACCTCATGTCATGACACCCTCCAGCTCCACCAACCCAAACTCCTACCAAAATCATCCATGCTAGAGACACAAGTTTGGCCATGGAAGTCCCAAAGAACGAGGGTGTTTGTTTCAACATTACCCATCCACCGAAGGACACCCACACTCAAACTAAAGAGAGACAAACCCCTAGTTTCCCACCCAACCATAAACCCCACCTAGAATTAACTCTCCCCTTCAATGGACTAGTGATCATAGAAAAACCTCTAGTCAAGTGGCTAAAGAAAGGCCCAATCCCAAGGTCAAGTCCATACCACTAAACCATGAGTCATCCATCCCAAGTTGTGGCCGTCCGACCTTCCCCTATTACTCACGTGTTCACCATGGGCCAATGCATTAGTGAGGTCCTCATGTTCCTTCTCACAGTAGGCATCTCTATCCCATCCCAAGCCAATGATAGCCCACGAAAGGAGCCCAACCATCCTAAGACAATCATTATCCCATCTACTCTTATGGTGGAAGAAGGCCCCTTACTCATTAGGGAACACCTCACCTTGGCCAACCTAAAGGAAGAAGCCACCTTATCCGGTCATACATTCTCTGATCCCTTTGACCCCACCGGGTGGGAGCCATGGCACCAACTTAACTCTCTCCCCTCCTACCATATAATCAACCACCCAGCACATCATACACCCACACCCATATGTCCATTTGACCCGACACCCCTCCTTGGGAATGAGCCGTATGCCTCCCTATGTTTCTCCCCAATCAATAGACCCACCATGGTAATGGCTCCGCTAGCTAGCAAAGACTCATCACACCTAGGAGAGCTTGTTGATTGGGTATCTACACACAAAGTATGGGAAGAGGCCCACTTCCCCAAGAATCCGTCCTTCCTTGATCCATTTGATCCCTTCCTTTGGGGTCCCCAAAACCCACCATCCTCATCCCGAGTCCCCCAACAAGTCCTACCCCTCACCCCATGTCAAATCTGTTGCACCAACCCCTCCCTTCCTACACCTACGCTCGGGAAGGTAGAACTTAGCGTTTGGGTAGAGTTGCATGGTAGGCTCATCTCTGGGTGTCCCGGTCCCCCTTTAGCAATCAACATTGTTAGGAAACACATGCATGTTAAGACCACATTTGGATGTCCTGGTCCTCCAACCTTTGATAGGGAGTCCATGCATGATAGGGCCACGTTTGGATGCCCCGGCCCCCTAAAGATAGTCATTGTGAAGTCAAAGCATGAAGAGAGCATTCATGGATGCCCGAGACCCCCGGCATTTGCCACCCCTTTGCATGATAGGTTCACCTATGGCTGCCCCGGCCCACCTAGGTTCATCAAGGTCCATGTGACATCAAGACATCGTCGGTCCACCTATGGTTGTCCCGGTCCACCTATGACATCAATGCATGATAGGTCTACATTTGGCTGCCCTGGTCCACCTTTTCATATCATACATTTCCCCCTCACACCGCATCGTAGTACATGGCATGAGTATTTAAGCAAGCAACAAGCAACGAGCGGTGAGAATCACAAGAACTGGGCAAAAGGTCGTGAGCACCACTTGGAATTCCAAGTTGGCAACTTGGCGATGATGACTTTGGAGTGGCACTACCCTAAGGTCACCTCTAATTTGAGGGCACGAGGACTTGGACCTTGCCAAGTTTTGAGTGGCTTTGGCAACCTGGCTTACGGGTTAGACATACCGATGGGTTTTGGGATTCACCCCATTTCTCACGTGGCGGATTCGGCACCCTATATGGGCATCGCAGTGGATCCTAGTGAGTGTATTGAGCCTATACCTTCCTTTAAGTGGGACACCCACGGAGAGCCACCACAAATTAGCCTGAGAGCCCGACGTGTGCACACAGAGGCAATACTAGGCAAGCAAGGTATCATTGCCAGCATGAGGGTGTGTTCGTGCCACTTTGTGAAGCTGAAGCGCCATCCCCCGGCCATGGACGCGGGATTGAGTTTGGAGATCGTGGCTTGCCTGGAGCTGCATTTGGTGTACCACTTCCCTGGTGGACCCATACTCGACGGGGTCGAGTTCTCCCCACCCCGGGGGTATGATGGGGGCATCACTTACCCCTCCACATTTTGCGAAGCTCTGATGGATCGTCGGTTTGCGCCATTGTGTTCTTCACATTTTTTTGAGTCAATCCATGTAATTTTCATATTTTATTTGAGTCATAAACTATGTAATTTTTCCTTTATTTGAGTCCGGTACCTAGGTATAAGGGTCATTTATCTAAGTCTTGAGTCATGTGGTTAATTAAGTAGTCTAATGGGCCCAACTAATGGGCTAAGCCCAAGGTCATCCCTCACTGGTATGTCTGGTCATCGTGTCAATTGTGTAGGGTCAATATAGTCATGTGAAAAGTCCAGTTCCTATAAATACCCCCCTTCACCCCCTCATTTGTAATCTTGGATCAATCAAAAAAATTGAGTGAATTAGTGCATTATTGGAGAGGATTCTCCACTTCTCTCTCTCTCTCTCTCTCTCTCTCTCTCTATTGGGGTGGATTCCCCTTCTCTCTTTTCTCTCTCTTCTTTCTCTCTCTAAAGAGGGGTGCACCCCTTTCTCTCTCCTCCCCTCCCAACCACCTTTCTCTCTCTTCCCCCCTACAATAACTCATCCCCAACTCCCCACCACCCCATCTTAATTCCACCCCAGCCCCAAGGGAGATTCCACCACTCCCCACTCCACCAACCACCCACTCCCCTTCCCCAAGCACCCTCTCATCTCCCAAGGGAGAATTCCCCACACCCCAAGCCCCCCCTTTACCTTCCCCACACACCCCTTCCTATCCCCAAGACCATAAATTAATCCCACCCTTAAACCCATTTTCAAATACCCTTTCCCTCTCTCCCTTCCAACCACATTCACAGACCTACCTCCCTCCACCTGCTAGACCTCCTTCCAGCCCCCATTCTTCCACTCCCACACCTTGGAACACCCCCTCCTAGACCCCCTCATAGCCAGGGGTTGCTCCCACGCACATCCACCTCATTGCCCCTTTCATCTACACCCATTTCCCATCACCTATCACCACTCTGCATAGGCCAGTTCGCAGGCAGTAGTGTACCAGCAACTTGCAGCAGCGTCCATGGTGTCATCGTGAAACTTCAGGAGGCGTACCATATACCATTGGAATTATCGTCCAGTCAGCTTCGCAGCCGAGGTAGTTTCATCCTCGTCAAAGCACCGAGCTGCCCGTGAGAGCGATTCCTCCTCAACTACGTAGAACCACTCAGGTAGAGAACCAGAGCTCCAGATCAAGTTCAACCACGGCCATCCTCTTAAGTATCTGGAGGTGGCGCTTGGCTGAGATCTTCTACGATAAGTCTACTTCCAGGATCAAGAAGCGGAACCCCGTTCGGCATCCGGAGCGAAGAGTTCTCATTTTTCTTCCCCGGGTGCGCAGTTCTGTTCCTCCTAGGACTGAACAGACACCTGATCACTGTTTGCACTGTCTCTATCTGCTCCGACCTTATCCGGCACCCCCGTGGGTCTCCGTTCGAAGAGGACTAGACAACGAATCCAACAACTCCAGCCAAGCCTGAATCGGAGCTGAGGAGCGTCCGTGGTAGCCTCGTCTTTCAGTTGTAGGGGTGCTGAAGCTACAAGAACTAGCAAGCAGAGCCCCTGTTTGCGCCTCTGCCCCGACCAGCACCGCCTTCTAGAAATTCCCCCCAAAATTGGACATCTTCTGGGTCAACTACGAAGGATCTCCAACTGGTTTCGTTGACAACAGAGTTCAGGAGAGGCCACAGAGTAGCCGACATCGACCGCCTATCCCCTATTCCAGAGGGCGGATAGAATAATTATTTTTCTTTGATTAAGTTCCTAGATTGATTCTCCCCTTCCCGCCTGGCCAGCTTACCGCCCCTACCTGCGTGGAGGTAGTGTTTGAATGTATCACATTATTCCCAACCCCTTGTCCAACCCTCCTGCGTGAGGAGTAGTGGTGTACTCTATAAATTTTCCGGTCAAGCGGCATCGATGCGGCGTGCGGGTGCGTACCCATGCCTCCCCGCTCGCCCTCATCTTCGGCTGGGGTCAGCGTCTTCACGCCGATCAGGTAAGCTACTGAACACTTCTCTTTGCTGGTTTCATTTGCTTAATTAGTATTGCATCTTAGTGCCGTCGGCGGTGAGAGAGTGCCCGATCCCGAATTTTCTTATAATTGAGCGACTACCGCGGGCGAGTTGCGAGAGAGCCATTATATCCCACGCCCTCGGCGTGCTGGCCGCCTGCGAGAGTGGGAATCCCGGGACCCTTGGGGGTTCAATCTTAAGCAAGCCAACCCCCTGGAATCTCAAGGCCCAACCTCGGACCCTCATCCCCATCGCCAGTCCACCTACGGACCCGGGTGCACACTACGCGGGTGTGTCCGCTCGAGGGAAGTTGCCGGTCTGTTGCATCACTTGCTTGCTAGGTCCGAGGGGTCTTCGGTCTTGTGATTATCACCCCCAGGGTGGTTTCACATGAACCAATGGCGGGCCGAGTTTTTTGAAAGACACGAAACCTACGGAAGGTGATATGAGGGCAGGATCGACTGCTCCATCCAAAGCAGTCTGCAGGTACTGTGACCACCCGGGTCACAAGATGGAAGAATATTGGCGCAAGCTGGGGGCTTGTTTGAGATGTGGTAGCAGGGACCATCAAATCCCTGAGTGTCCCCTCATTAATGAGTAGGCATCATCTGACAAGCCGCAACGGAGTCAAAGGTGGCAGGGCAAGCTCCAAGCCCTCCAAGATGCAGAGATTGAAACCGAGGCCACCGAGGAAGGAGGTATTGTCAAAGGTACCCTTACTATTCTTTCTGTTGAACCCCGTGCGTGACTTTACTTTAAGGAATTTTGATGATGACCAAATACAATGTGACGATGTTTTATGTGAATATGAGCGTGTTTGACTCAAAGAAGTTTATATAAATGTTGAGAATTGTCAATAGATGAATGTGTTAATTGTGAGTTTTTGGCATTGGTTTATTAATAATTGGTTGACATACATTGTCTTATCCTTGTTCATACAAGAATGTGATACCTTTGTTCAATGGCTCTTCACTGAATGAACTAACTTGGCAATGGCTATTTGTGCAGGACAAAGTTGAGGAATGATGGTTTTTAATTCACATTAACTGGACTTCCTTTCATATGATGTTAATGATTATTTTGGCTAACTTGTTCTTCCTTTGATACATGAATGTCAGGGGTACATGTGAAGAATTAAATGGAACTTTGGAACTCTTAGTAATGATCTGAGCCTATATGGTAAGAATTTGGTTTTGGAATTATGACTGGTTGATGAGAGATGGGTAAGCATTGCTTAGATATTTTATTGATCATTAGAACCACTTCATGTTAAACCCTTCTTTTCTATTGTTTTAAAACCCCAGATGAAAGTGTCGACTCTTAGAGTCGACACATTTCTCATGATCTTCTTCATGCCGCTCGTTTTTGTAACCTGGGATGAGAATGTCGACTCTTAGAGTCGACATTTTTATCAGACCATTCTGTCCGCTGCATTTCTGGTTGCCCAGACAAAAAGTATCGACTCAAGTAGTCCACACTTATTTGCTGGGGTTCTGTCTACGTGTTTCTAGTGTTGGCAGGTAGGAAGTGTATGTTGCATCCCTATGGTTTTGATGATGTCTCACACTATAAATCAATATGTTTCTATCTCTAGATCAATTCATGCTTCATCACTTGGGTCACTGCAGTTCATGTGGTTGTCATATAGACATGCATTACTTGATCAAGTCTATACACTGCCAGCATACACGTTCAAAGTCTCTGCATTGAAGTCTGTACATTAGCCATGTCTGTACAGAGTCTTTTACATTCCTTCATATCAAGTCTAGACAGTGTGCATTCCTTCATATGAAGTCTATACACTGCATTGTCAAGTCTACACATCGGTTTCCCAGTCTGTACATCACCTTCAAGCTTTCCAAGTACGTACAGCCCAAGTCTGAACATCCACCGTCTCATGCAGTGTCTCATCCAAAGTCTATACATTCACATGTAGGCAAAGTCTTCACATTGGCCAAGTCTGTACATCCATCGTCTCACTCAGCGTCTCACTCAAGTCTATACATTGCAGCGTGTCTGTGCATCAAGCGTTCCAAAGTCTATACATCGCTTGCATCGTTAAGTCCATACATTGCACTGTAGCATGCTTAGTTGAAGTCTATACATTGCATGCTACAAAGTCTGCACATCCAGTTTGCATCATGTCTGTACAGAGCCTTTTGCATCGTTCATCAAGTCCATACAATGCACTGTAGCTTGCTTAGCTGAAGTCTGTACATCCACTGTAAGTCTGTACATCGCTTGGCGCTCACCAAGTCTATACATTCCCAGTCTTTACCTACGTTCAGAACCCCAAGTCTATACATTGGTAAAGTCTGCACATTGTGCTTTGAAGCTGCACCAAGTCTATACATTGTCTCGCCCACATCTTCAAAGTCTGTACATCGATCGTCTCTTCCAGCGTCTCACGCTATCAAGTCTGTACAGCGTTTGCGTACAGTGCATCATCATCCATAGTCTGTACAGCTAGCTCTGTCTCACCTTGCGTCTCTTCAAGTATGTACAGCCTTGGCGTATGCTTTCATAAAGTCTATACATCGTGGGGCTTCGAGTACTTCAAAGTCTGTACATTCTTCAAGGGCCAAGTCTATACATTGTCTCGCTCACATCTTCAAGGGGTAAGTCTATACTTTGGATATGGGTGTGCATCGTGAAGTCTATACATTGCTTGTGTAACTCAAGCCTTTACATCAAAGTCTATACATTGGTTATGCTAAAGCATCGTTCTTCTCTAGTCTGTACACTGCCTTCCCATGCACGCACTCATCAAGTCTATACACTCCCTTGTTTTCATGTCTATACATTCGATTGCTTCATGCATTACACAGAAGTCTACACATTCCCCTATGTTATGTTAATGCATCATTCTGCAAGTCTGTACATTGAGGTCGCATGAAGGCTTTCATATCTGTACATTCTCACGTTGTACATACTTGCTTATTTGCTGCTTCTAAAGTCTATACACGCTGTGTTAAAAGCCTGAACTAACTAGTTACATCTCTTTTGTCTCTGCCTACATATGATTCAGGTTGATGATTGGGCACGTGATCTGATGATGATGCTTGGCACATGATCTGAGGATGCTCTGGAAAAGGAGGGAACGAGCCCCAGTCACGCCACCTGTGTGAAGTCATGGTATTCAGGTCGGATGCCATATAAAAGGTGTCTTCTGCGAACAGATGGACTGAACTGGAGGGAAAAGCTGAGAAGAAGAGTCTCCTGAGCAGAAGAAGAAAAGAGAGAGCCTCCACGTTCTAGAGAGAAGACAGAGAGAAATGATTTGAGAGTATTGTTCTGAGAGAAAAGTCTGAGTGAGAGAGAAGTGTCAAATTTGCTTCTTCGGAAGCTACATTGTTTTGGTTTTCAGAAACGATTATCTTCATCGATTGTCTTGTTTTTCAGTTTCCTTCTTCATATTTCTGATTCCGAATTGTTACCCTCCAGTGTTTGGAGGAAGGGAGAGATACTCCGGTTTCCCTCTAGGTTGCAGAGGAAGAGAGATCTGTGATCTCTGGTTTTGCCAGTGACGGGTTGTCACTAGCAGGTTCCCTCTGGTTTGGAGGAAGGGAGATTCATCTCTAGTTTTAGTCTTGCGGGTAACAGGTCCAGGTGTCAAGCTCTCTGGGTAGCAGAGTTTGGGTTGAAGGATTTGTTTCCCTTGGTTGGTCAAGCTGTATGGCAGCATTTTGTTCGCAGGCTGAGTCTACTGTTTCTAGCCGTGGCTAGTGGAAGCCTCACTCTAGTTGGAGTGAGGGGTGGATGTAGATTGTGGACTACAATCGAACAACCTTAAAAATATTTGTCTCTTCTGTGGTTTGCTGTTATCGTATCTGCTTGGCATTTTGTTTGACTGTGAACAACCTTTTCAATCACACTTACTTATTCTGTCTTGGTTATTGACTGCGTTAGCAATACTCGTTCGCTGTATCTGAAGGGTTGGAATTCGAAGTAGTGATTTTCAGCTGAAGTTTTTAAATCGAGAGTGATCTATTCATCCCCCCCCTTCTATATCACTCTTCGCTGCGCATAACATTTGGTATCAGAGCAGGTTTGCATCATGTGGATAAACGGTCAGGGTAATTCTAATGGTCCTCGAAGTTTCATGCATGAAGGTCAATCCATTAGTCGCCCTCCATTCTTTGATGGTAATAACTATCTCTTCTGGAAAAATAGGATGGAGGTGTTCATTAGGGCATAGAGCCACAAGCTGTGGAGGGTAATCACAACAGGGCCGTATGACCTGCCACCGAACGAGGACGCGTGGACAGATGATCATGTCAAGCTATCTTCACTTAACTGGATGACGCTGAACATCATCCAGTGTGCTGTTCACCCAGATGAATACGCCCGCATATCAGTCTACAAGACGGCCAAGCGAATGTGGGACGTGCTGCAACTAATCTACGAAGGTACAGCTCAAGTGAGAGCCTCGAAGGTAATACTCTACACCTCTGAATATGAATTGTTTAAGATGAAACCAGAGGAGAACATCACTGAAATGTATGCCAGATTGTCTTTGATCACGAATACTCTTAAGGAGCTAGGGAAAGAGATGGCTGAAGCAGATGTAGTCAGGAAGATACTTAGGTCTCTTACCCCAGCATGGCACACTAAGGCCATCGTGATAGAAGAGTCAAAGGATTTGTCGACTATGACAGTGACTGAACTCATAGGATCCCTCATGACCTATGAGATGAACTTTAAAAGAGGTGGTGAAGGAAGTGACAGGAAGGGCAAGAATATTGCTCTCAAGGTATCCCGCAACAAGGGTAGCAGCAGCAGTAGCACTAGCAGTAGCCCCGAGTCCGATGGTTTTTTCCGATCTCGATCAGGAGGAGCAGGCAATGCTCACTCGATAGTTCAGTAAATTTTTAAGGAATAAGGGGAAGATCTTTAGGAGGAAGAAGCCATACTCCTTCAGTAAGAATGTTGAATACAACGATGATAAGAACAGAAATACTAAGAGAGTGACTTATTTTCATTGCAACTAACAGGGACACGTGAAAGGGGACTGCCCAGATCTCCAGAAGAAGGGTCCCTACCTTCAGAAGAAGAGCTCAAAGGTGCAAAAAAAGAAGAAGCCACAGGCAATGGTCTGCACGTGGAGCGATGAGGAAGAAGATCTTGAAGACACTTCCTCAGAGGAGTATGAAGAAGGAACTTGCCTAATGGCAAACAGTGAAGAGGAGGTAACAAATGTCTTTGAGAATTTTTCTATTGATGACTGGGAAGATGCCTATGCTGAATTATTAGATAAGTTCAATTCACTTAGTAAAGAGCATAGGGTTCTGAAGAGAAAATTCAATACCAATGTTGAAGAACAAACCCAAGTCTGTGAGGAAAATCAGAAACTAAAAGAAGAGTTAGAAGAAATAACTTCCCTAAGAAAAGAGAATGAAAAGCTCAAGGGAGAAAACCAGGAGAGTCAAACCCAGCTCAACGAACTAAAAATCAAAATTGAAGAAAGCCTGAATGAAAGTAGAGTGAACTCAGAAAAATATGAAGCTGTTAAGAAAGTCAATGCTGAACTTCTAAAAAATTCTGAGTCTCTTCAAAAAGAGCTGGAAGACAAACAGAAAGTTTTGGAAAAATTTGTCCAAGGAAAAACTAGTCTGGATGCTATACTAGGGACTAGGGTTAACTTCAATAAGGAGGGTCTAGGCTATGACCCAACTAACAAGAGACCCTTACAATTCAAAACCATCACCTTCTGCCCAGAGAAGGGAAAAGAGAAGCTGGACACACCATCCAGCTCAAATAGCAGTCAAGGAGCTCAATGCCAGAAAGAAAGTTCAACAAACAATGCTGGTCGACCATTTAAAATGGGAATGAATCCTGTAAAGAACTTCACTAAGCCCACTCACCAGAACATAAATGGTAGATGGACCAAGCAAGTGGTTCAGAACAAAAGCTGGAATTAGTACCAACAGATGGGTTCAAACAGGATGTACTGGAGAAATAACTATCATCCCTAAAAACCTGCTAATCAACAAGCTCACAGAAGATATCCCAAGAATGGGAAGCCTAATGACTGGAATAGAGCTTACTTCTCTAGACCAGCTGGACATAACCCCGGCTATAATTTCAATAAACCAGAAGTAAAGGAGCCAGGGAAAAACATGTTGAAGCAAATCTGGATTTCGAAACATCTGATTAGAGATTTAAATAATATCTTTGGACTCAACTCATCTTGGGTTCCAAATCATTTTGCTTGACCTTGTTTGTGTAGGTCTGCTTGGCAGCTGAGAACAACAAGTGGTACCTCGACAGTGGCTACTCCAGGCACATGACAGGAGACCGATCCAAGTTCAGCAAGATAGAGATGAAGGTAGGGGGTCTGGTCAAGTTCGGAGGAAAGAACAGAGGTAAGATAATTGGAGTTGGCACAGTAGGTAAGTCTTCCACAAACTCCATTGAAAATGTTCAACTTGTGGAAGGTCTTCAACACAACCTGATTAGCATTAGTCAATTATGTGACAAGGGTCACAATGTTGTGTTTGATGATAACTCATGCAAGATTTTTGAAACAAATTCCGATGTGGTTAAATTTGTAGCCAACAGGGTGAATAATGTCTACATTATAGACTTAGATGCTGAATCTGAACCTAACCTTTGTTTATCTGCTAATTCTGAAAATGATGCTTTTGAATGGCATAGACGTCTAGGCCATGCTAGTTTCTCTACTTTAAATAAATTGGTCAAGCATGATTTAGTTAGAGGCATGCCTAGAATTAAGTTCAATTCTATTTCAAAATCATGTGATGCCTGTGCTCTAGGCAAACAGACCATGAATTCTTTCAAGCTAAGATCTGAGCCATTGTCCTCTAGACTAATAGAACTTCTCCATATGGACCTCTTTGGTCCTACTAGGACTCAGAGTCTTAATGGGAATAGGTTTGGCTATGTGATTATTGATGACCAATCTAGATTTTCATGGATCTTTTTCTTAGCCAATAAAAGTGATGCTTTTCAAAAGTTTAACCAGTTTTTCAATAAGGTCAAACAAGAAGGAAAATACAAGATTTGTACAATTCAATCTAACCATGGAGGTGAGTTTGAAAACTCCATGTTTTCTGATCTTTGTGAAAGAGAGATACTAACACACAGATTTTCTTATCCCAGGACACCTGAGCAGAATGGAATTGTGGAGAGAAGAAATAAAACTATTGTCGAGATGGCCCGAACCATCCTGGTTGAGAGTCAACTACCAAGGAAGTTCTGGGCAGAGGCGGCCAACACAGCAACTTACATAATCAACAGGGCCACGGTAAGACCCATTCACAAGAAAACACCCTATGAGCTACTAAGAGGTAAGAAACCAAACTTGGTTCATTTCAGAATTTTTGGAGCTAAATGCTTTATTCATAACAATGACAAGAAAGACTTAGATATGTTTGAAGCTAAAAGCTCCCCTGGAATATTTTTAGGATACTCTGAAGTATCAAGGGCATATAGGGTCTTTAACAAAACAGACCAGAAAATTGAAGAGTCTCCACACATCATCTTTAGTGAAAAGAAAGGTGTTACTAACATTGAAAATGTTGACAGGGATTCCAATCACGATGGGGAATTCCTAGAAGACCAGGAAGAAGAGAAGACTCAGCCGAGTGGAACATCAAATCCTCCCAACAAGGAAGGGCCAGAAGAGACAAGTGAGTCTTCAATAAATGTTAGATTTCTTAAAGATCATCTGAGAGATAATGTCATAGGCAACCCTGAAGATCCTCTTCGGACTAGGTCTCATTTTAGGAATGTGAATAATGAAGACCTAATTACTTTAGTCTCACAAATTGAACCCAAATCTGTAGAAGAGGCCTTGGCTGATCAAGCTTGGGTCAATGCTATGTGTGAGGAATTAGGTCAGTTCGAAAGAAATAATGTCTGGGAGCTTGTTCCAAGACCAGATAATGTTAATATCATAGGAACTAAGTGGGTGTTCAAAAATAAAATGAATGAAGATGGAATCATATCTAGGAATAAGGACAGACTAGTAGCCAAGGGCTACTGTCAGGAATTTGGTGTTGATTTTGATGAATCCTATGCACCTGTTGCTAGGATGGAAGCAATAAGAATTCTGCTAGCTTTTGCATGTTCCAAGAATATAAAACTCCAACAAATGGATGTTAAAAGTGCCTTCTTAAATTGAGTTATTAAGGAAGAGGTTTTTGTTGAACAACCCCCTGGATTTCAGTTTTCTCCTCAATCTAACCAAGTTTTCAGGTTAAACAAAGCCTTGTATGGTCTAAAGCAAGCCCCTCGAGCTTGGTATGAAAGATTGTCTGAATTTCTGATCACCAAGGGCTACAAGAGAGGTAAAGTTGATCAAACCTTATTTACCAAGAGTACAAATACCGATCTCATCATAGGTCAGGTATATGTAGATGACATTGTGTTTGGATCAACTAGCTGTGAATTATGTGTTGAATTCTCTAAAATGATGTCTGCTGAATTTGAGATGAGTTTGGTAGGTGAACTAAAGTATTTTCTTGGCTTACAGATACAACAATTGGAGGATGGATGCTTCATCAACCAGACCAAATACACAATGGAACTATTCAAGAGGTTTGGTATGATCAACCTGAAGCATATAACAACACCTATGAGTACCAACACCTCACTGGATGCAGATGAGACAGGTAAAGAAGTAAATGCCAAGCTCTATCGAGGTATGATTGGATCTCTTCTTTACTTGACAGCCTCTAGACCTGATATACAGTTCAGTGTATGTATGTGTGCAAGGTATCAGTCTAGACCCACTGAATTACATTTAGCTGCAGTGAAAAGAATTTTCAGATATTTGTCAGCTACACACTCTCTTGGACTTTGGTTTCCTGCATCACACACACTTGATTTAGTTGCATACACAGATGCAGATTATGCAGGGTGTAAACTAGACAGGAAAAGCACTAGTGGTCACTGTGAATTTTTGGGTGGGTGTTTAGTGTCTTGGGGTTCCAAGAAACAACATTCTGTGGCCCTCTCCACTGCAGAGGCTGAATATGTGGCTGCAGGGAGTTGTGGTACACAAGTCATTTGGATTAAACACCAGCTTCAGGACTACCAAGTAGACCTGGGGTGCACACCTATCTATTGTGATAATACCAGTGCCATTAATCTTGCCAAGAATCCTGTTTTGCATTCACGCACCAAACACATAGAGATAAGGCATCATTTCATAAGAGATGAGGTTTCTAAGAACAATTTTGAACTGATTCATGTAGGGACTAATGATCAGATTGCTGACATCTTCACTAAACCTCTGGATAATGAAAAATTCACTACACTGAGAAGAGAATTAGGCTTATTCAAATTGTCTTCATTGTGAAGTCTGTTCTTGTTGTGAGGGGGAGTTATGTGTGTCTGATGGTTAGCTTTCAGAAATGCTATGTTTAAGGGGGAGCTAGTTGAGATGTGAGAGGGAGAGTTCTTTGACAGATTCAAAAAGACTGACCAGATGTGTGTCTTTGATGGTTCTCATGACTGATCTAGTATGGTTCTCTCAGACAGTAGAATCTCACTCATCTCTTAAGTCTATAAGTCAGTGATACTAAAGTCCAGCTAGAATCTTTTCTTTGGTATTCCTTCAGAGATCTGGATTAATTGTATAAAGTATATCTTCCTACATTGTCAATGATTCTGGTTCAGGCTAAAACCTATATGTCTTGATATCTGACCCAATCAACTTGAAATCTAGACTTCAAGATTCACTTCAAGAAATAGTTCATCTGGTATTGTTTTCAATCATTCCATCTCCTCAACACAAGGGCTTAACTGAATAAACATGTCTTGTTTTGGTCACTGAGAAACTGGGAGCTTCATCAATGAAATGAAAATTTTCTCCTATGTCATGAGGTGTCAAATGCTTAAAATGAATGAAAAGACATGACAGAGCAATAGTGGCTAGCTGGTGAGTAACTGGGGACTCTGGCCTCTAATCAAGGTGTTTCCTCATGTCAAAAGTCACAGTTACTAACTCTGTTCCTTAAAAAAAAAGGAGGAGGTAATGAGGTACTCACACTGAGTAACTAGGGATTCAGGCCTCTAATCAAGGTGTCTCCCTAATGTCAAAAGAGTGAATTACCAACTTACTCATTGGTCTTATTGAAAATCAACTCAAAAATCCCGTGTTGTTATGCACTAATGGATTGCTTGTCCTCAATACCTTGAGAACACCTTATCTGACTTTGTCTCTTGTTGTCTTTTGGGATAGTTGCCTATTCAAATAAATCATGCCATACTTGTTAACTCCTGCTCTAAATCATACACTATGTATGCTGATAAACTTTTCTATCATTCTATTTCTCTAGTGTTTACTGGAGTTCAAGAATCTTCACTTGAGTTTAGCACCTCACTTATTCTCTTAAGATATGCTCTTGCCTTTCTGCACTAAGATGTTTACTGTACTTCCTCCTCATGTCTCCAGCACTTTCATATATTCTGCATTTCCTTTTGCTGATGTCAAAGGGGGAGAGAGGCTTTGCAATATCAGTAGATCATGAGTTGTGGGGGAGAATAGCTTGTCATGGAAATTTCTGAGAGTGAGTTGTGGGGGAGCTGAGAGTGAGTTGTGGGGGAGTGGTTTTGGAGAAAGAAGTGTTTCAGCAGTAGTGTTCATGCACTTGCCTTGAATTTTCTTTGATTGTTAAAGCTGCAGTTAATTTCTTGTTAAGCCTTGATATTGCTTGATTCATAGTGTTGCCATCATCAAAAAGGGGGAGATTGTTGCATCCCTACGGTTTTGATGATGTCTCACACTATAAATCAATCTGTTTCTATCTCTAGATCAATTCATGCTTCATCACTTGGGTCAGTGCAGTTCATGTGGTTGTCATATAGACATGCATTACTTGATCAAGTCTATACACTGCCAGCATACACGTTCAAAGTCTCTGCATTGAAGTCTGTACATTGGCCATGTCTGTACAGAGTCTTTTGCATTCCTTCATATCAAGTCTAGACAGTGTGCATTCTTCATATGAAGTCTATACACTGCATTGTCAAGTCTACACATCGGTTTCCAAGTCTATACATCACCTTCAAGCTTTCCAAGTCTGTACAGCCATAGTCTGAACATCCACCGTCTCATGTAGTGTCTCATCCAAAGTCTATACATTCACATGTAGGCAAAGTCTGCACATTGGCCAAGTCAGTACATCCATCGTCTCACTCAGTGTCTCACTCAAGTCTATACATTGCAGCGTGTCTGTGCTTCAAGCGTTCCAAAGTCTATACATCGCTTGCATCGTTAAGTCCATACATTACACTGTAGCTTGCTTAGTTGAAGTCTATACATTGCATGCTACAAAGTCTGCACATCCAGTTTGCATCATGTCTGTACAGAGCCGTTGCATCATGTCTGTACAGAGCCTTTTGCATCGTTCATCAAGTCCATACATTGCACTGTAGCTTGCTTAGCTGAAGGCTGTATATCCACCGTTGAACCCCAAGTCTGTACATCGCTTGGCGCTCACCAAGTCTATACATTCCCAGTCTTTACCTACGTTCAGAACCCCAAGTCTATACATTGGTAAAGTCTGCACATTATGCTTTGAAGCTGCACCAAGTCTATACATGTCTCACCCACATCTTCAAAGTCTGTACATCCGATCGTCTCTTCCAGTGTCTCACGCTATCAAGTCTGTACAGCGTTTGCGTACAGTGCATCATCATCCATAGTCTGTACAGCCATCTCTATCTCACCTTGCGTCTCTTCAAGTATGTACAGCCTTGGCGTATGCTTTCATAAAGTCTATACATCGTGGGGCTTCGAGTCTTCAAAGTTTGTACATTCTTCAAGGGCCAAGTCTATACATTGTCTCGCTCACATCTTCAAGGGGTAAGTCTATACTTTGAATATGGGTGTGCATCGTGAAGTCTATACATTGCTTGTGTACCTCAAGCCTTTACATCAAAGTCTATACATTGGTTATGCTAATGCATCGTTCTTCTCTAGTATGTACACTGCCTTCCCATGCACGCACTCATCAAGTCTATACACTCCCTTGTTTTCATGTCTATACATTCGATTGCTTCATGCATTACACAGAAGTCTACACATTCCCCTCTGTTATGTTAATGCATCATTCTGCAAGTCTGTACATTGAGGTCGCATGCAGGCTTTCAAGTCTATACATTCTCACGTTGTACATACTTACTTATTTGCTGCTTCTATAGTCTATACACGCTGTGTTAAAAGCCTGAACTAACTAGTTACATCTCTTTTGTCTCTGCCTGCAGATGATTCAGGTTGATGATTGGGTACGTGATCCAAGGATGATGCTTGGCACGTGATCCGAGGATGCTCTGGAAAAGGAGGGAACGAGCCCCACTCACGCCACTCATGTTAAGTCATGGTATTCAGGTCGGATGCCATATAAAAGGTGTCTTCTGCGAACAGATGGACTGAACTGGAGGAAAAAGCTGAGAAAAAGAGTCCCTGAGCAGAAGAATAAAAGAGAGAGCCTCCACGTTCCAGAGAGAAGACAGAGAGAAATGATTTGAGAGTATTGTTCTGAGAGAAAAGTCTGAGTGAGAGAGAAGTGTCAAATTTGCTTCTTCGGAAGCTACATTGTTTTGGTTTTCAGAAACGATTGTCTTCATCGATTGTCTTGTTTTTCAGTTTCCTTCTTCATATTTCTGATTCCGAATTGTTACCCTCCAGTGTTTGGAGGAAGGGAGTGATACTCCGGTTTCCCTCTAGGTTGCAGAGGAAGAGAGATCTGTGATCTTTGGTTTTGCCAGTGACGGGTTGTCACTAGCAGGTTCCCTCCGGTTTGGAGGAAGGGAGATTCATCTCCGGTTCTGGTCTTGCGGGTAGCAGGTCCAGGTGTCAAGCTCTTTGGGTAGCAGAGTTTGGGTTGAGGGATTTGTTTCCCTTGGTTGGTCAAGTTGTGTGGCAGCATTTTGTTCGTAGACTGAGTCTGCTGTTTCTAGCCGTGGCTAGTGGAAGCCTCACTCTAGTTGGAGTGAGGGGTGGATGTAGATTGTGGACTACAATCGAACCACCTTAAAAATACTTGTCTCTTCTGTGGTTGCTGTTATCGTTTGTGATCTCCATCTGCTTGGCATTTTGTTTGACTGTGAACAGCCTTTTCAATTGCACTTACTTATTCTGTCTTGGTTATTGACTGCGTTAGCAATACTCTTTCGTTGTATCTGAAGGGTTGGAATTCGAAGTAGTGATTTTCAGCTGAAGTTTTTAAATCGGGTGTGATCTATTCATCCCCCCCTTCTATATCACTCTTCACTACGCATAACAGTGTCGACTCCTTGAGTCAACACTTTCTGTCCTCGGTGCTATTTTGTGGTTTTCAGGCATGGGCGCCTGACAGTGTCGACTCCTTGAGTCGACACTTTCCGAAGACCGAGTTTTACGCCGGTTCGTGTGGGCTCGACGCCCTATTTATATTCCACACATTATTTACCCCTCAATGATTGGTCCATGGGTGAATGTTCTCTGCACGTGTCCCTCCTTTCATTGGGGTATATATGCTTTGAGATTAGGGTGACTTCTAGATGAGGGAAAGGTTTTTCCCATTTTATCCTTTTTGGTCTTGCAGGGAGAGCGCGGCGGTGAACCAGCCATTCCATTTCACCTTGTGAGCTGAAGATCATTCATCTGAGGGAGAAGTCTTCATCCAGTACTCTGCTGTGATACCTTCAGCGTGTTTCGTCAAGGGGACGCGGCTAGAGTTCTTCATTCAACCCATTGTCTCCGACTTCAAGAAGGGGAGCTCGAACTCCAATAGAGATATTGAAAGGGGGAGCTAGATACACTTAGAATCTTTCAGATCTTGATTTCTGCACAT
Organism: Amorphophallus konjac; assembly: GCA_022559845.1. NCBI lineage: Eukaryota > Viridiplantae > Streptophyta > Magnoliopsida > Alismatales > Araceae > Amorphophallus > Amorphophallus konjac. Next base: position 232,773,077 of record CM040126.1, read on the forward strand.
ATGCTCTTTTGATCCTGAATATCTGTCTTCCATCTTCAAACTTTTGAGAATATTATGTGTGTGGGTGTCGCGACTTGAGCGGCATTTGTGTGTGGTTGTGCGGCCCAGCTCGGCTGTGTGTGTGTGGGCAGTGGTTACAGCACGTGTGTGTGTGTGTGCCTCACTTCTAGTGGAGCTTAATCCTCACACTGTGAGTGGTGGACATAGGGGACACAATTGTGGACCCGAACCACCTAAAAATCGTGTGTTTATATATGTGGTTTGTTTTCCATTATCGATCTCGTGTGGGCTCTGCGGATATATGAGTGAATCCTTTTCATGTTCAAAAATTATGTTCTAACAATCTTATAACTTTCACGAGTGTGATTTGAATCGAAGTGAGAAAGAGTGGTTGGCTGTTCTTATTCATTGCATCTTTAGTCTGTGCTTAATTTTTGAGGGGTGCTAGAAAGTTTTTTATATATATTTAAAGTTTTTATCGGTAATCAATTCACCCCTCCCCTCTTGATTACCATTCGCCTGGGTACAACAATTGGTATCAGAGCTTTGGTCTCTAGTTACACTAACCTTATGGTCACAGAGTAAGATCCTAGCGAATGGCGAACAAGGGGATGTTGCCCGAATGGCACTCAATTCATAGGCCTCCGTTCTTCAATGGATCGAACTACGCATATTGGAAGAATCGGATGTATGTTTTGCTGAGGGCCCAGGAATTTGATATTTGGCAAGTTATCAGTAAGGGTCCACATCAATTACCTGACAAAGAGGATGAATGGTGAGAAGATCATATTAAGAAGTGTATAGCTAATTTTAAGGCAACGAATATAATTCAATGTGCAATTCACCCCAATGAGTACTCATGAATTTTGATGTGTGCTTCCGCGCAGGAAATGTGGAACAAACTCCGGTTGATGTATGAAGGAACATCGGAAGTGAAAGAGACTAAAGTACATTTGCTCATCCGGGACTATGAATTATTCATGATGAAGCCAGACGAAACTGTTTCTGTGTTGTTTGCTAGAATGTTGGAGATAACCAACGGATTGAAAGCACTCGAGAAGGAATACTCCAACCAGGATCTTGTGAGGAAGGTATTAAGGTCTCTCTCACCATAGTGGCATACAAAGGCCACGATAATTGATAACTCGAAGGATCTTAGCACCTTGACATTGGACGAGTTAATCGGCTCCTTGATGACGTACGAGATCAACATCAAAAGGAGCGAGGATGCTCATAAGAAGAAGAAAGTGGCTACAACAATGGCATTGAAGACAATCCCACAAGAGCTAGATGGGAGTGAGATAGACTCCACAACCGACAGTGAAGATGAAGAGTTGGTTGCCTTGATCACAAGAAGAGCAAGAAGGTTTGTTAAGAGGACTAGAAGAGCTGGTGGTCAATTCAAGAAGGGATAGAGGAAACCTATGTTTAAGAAAGGTGAAAGCAACAAAAAGAATGAAGAAGTAATATGCTATGAATGTAAAAAAACTAGGGCACATGTGTGGAGAGTGCCCCGAACTTCAGAAAAAATTCAAGAAAGGGAAGTTCAAGAAAACCAAGGCAATGGTGGCAACGTGGAGTGATGAAGATGACGCCGATGATCAATGGGAAGATGAGCTGGACGAGCTTGTCCAAACCGTGTGTCTAATGGCAAATGATGAAGACCTCAATGAGGTACATTCTGAAACTGAGGAACTCTCATGTGAACAATGGGAAATCGCATACGAAGCTTTGTATAAAAAATGTAAGAAATTGAAGTATGAAAATAGAATGCTAAAGAAAAAGGTTGAACAAAATATGCTTAATGAATCTTCATGTGCGAGATGTGTTGAATTAACCTCTAAGATTGAAACATTTATATGAAAATGAATTGCTTAACTCTAAAGTCACTTTGTTTGAAGATGAACTAACATGCCTAAGAGAAGAACAACAAAATGATGAAAAGTCCATGAAAGCCATTGAGGAAGTGAATGCTAGAGTACAAGCCTTGGAAAAGGATAAAATGGAACTTGAAAATTCTAATGAGCTTCTAAGAGGTGAAGTGCAAGATCTAAAAGAAACAATAGCAAAATTTGTCAAAGGGAAACAAACTCTAGACACCATGCTAGGAATGAAAGTGAATTTCAGAAAGGAAGGTCTAGGATATAATCCAAGCAACAAGAAAGCGTTTGAAAACAAGACTTATACTTCCTATGTGAATGTGGATGCTCCATCTTCATCATGTTCTTCACACAAAAAGAATGAAAAACATATTCCAGTTCACAAACCCTTCATGAATGAATATAAGAAAAGGAATCCCAACAAGAAAGTTGTTTCATGTTTCTACTATGGTATGTATGGCCACACCATGTATACATGCAGATTAATGTTGGCTGACGATGAAAATTTTGCTAGAAAATCAATGCGGTTGAATAGATCTAGAACTTCTAATTATTATGGACCCAAGCAAGCTTGGGTACCAAAATAATAGAAGCTTTCTTGTCTTGATGGTTTTGCAGGTCTGCTTGAAGGCTCAGAGAAATAAATGGTACCTCGATAGTGGATGCCCGCGACACATGTTAGGAAACAATGAAATATTTGCAGACCTCAAAGAAAAGGATGGTGGACTAGTTGCCTTTGGGGGCAAGGACAAGGGAAAAATCATCGGCAAAGGAATGACAGGTAAGGTATCTACTCATAGTGTAGAAAATGTTTTGTTGGTCAAAGGTCTTAATCACAACTTACTGAGCATTAGTCAACTATGTGATAAAGGGTGCAATGTGATTTTTGACTCCACACATTGCACGGTTGTAAATAAAGATACACATGAAATAAAGTTCATAGGAGTTAGACAAAATAATGTATATATCATAGACCTAGACGATACATCACACAATAATTTTTGCTTAGTTGCAAATAATTTAGATAATGCTTGGTTGTGGCATCGCGGTCTTGGGCATGTCAGTTTTAATGTTCTTACAAAGTTGTCCAGAAATGATCTAGTCGTTGGATTGCCAAAGTTGAAGTTTGAAGCAAACAAAGTGTGTGTGGCGTGCAGCAAAGGTAAGCAAACCAGAACTTCCTTTAAAGGTACGAATGCTGTCACAACTACTAGGCCCCTTGAATTACTTCACATTGATTTGTTCGGACCTAGTAGAACTCATAGTCTAGGCGAAAAGCTATATGGATTCGTCATTGTGGATGACTTTTCAAAGTTTTGCTGGGTTCACTTCTTGACACATAAAGGTGATGCATTGACAGAGTTTAAGAGTTTCTGTAGGAAAGTTCAAAATGAGAAAGGATATTTCATCAAAACAATCCAAAGTGATCATGGTAAGGAGTTCGAAAATAATGAGTTTGATGAGTTGTGCAGGGAGCACGAATACACACACATTTTTTCCGCATCTAGAACTCCAGAACAAAACGGAGTTGTTGAGAGGAAGAATAGAACCCTTGTTGAGATGGCTCGCACGATGCTTAATGAAAATAATCTACCAAGGTATTTTTGGGCAGAAGTCGTTAACACAGCATGCTACATCATAAACCAAGCCATGGTAAGACCTCTTCTCAGAAAAACACCCTATGAACTCTTCAAAGGTAAGAAGCCTAATATCTCCCATCTTAAACCATTTGGGTCTGTTTGTTACATTTTGAACAATGGAAAATCTGACTTAGGCAAATTTGATGCAAAAAGTGATCGTGGAATATTTCTTGGGTACTCTCTCACTTCAAGAGCTTATCGGGTGTACAACCTAAGAACTCTTGTAGTGGAAGAGAGCTCGCATGTCAATGTAGACGAATCGTTCAATTAGAATATTAACAAGGATTCACGTTTGCAGGATGAAGATGAAGTGAATGGAGAAGAAAATGCATCGAAGGTGTTGGGTCCCGGAGTGTAGTGGCATGGATCTAGAGGGGGGTGAATAGATCCCTCTCTAAAAATTAAGTCCAATTTAAACAACTTAAACACCGCTCAGCTCAACCTCACCAAACGCTTGCATATGAATAAAATCACACACGGAGAATAAACAAACTTAACTAAACGTGTGTATAAGAAAATCTACCATCCATGGAAGACGCATTTAACAAGCCACCCTGTGAATAATGATAGGAGATAAGGAGCAACCACGCGATCATACACAATGGCACAGTGATTTTTTAGGTGGTTCAGGACCACGACGGGCTCCCTACGTCCACCCCTCACCACCTCGGTGAGGCTTCACTAACACACTACACAAGGTAGCACACGGGGAGAACCCCAATATAACACACGCTGCTTTCGTAACAAACCACACACATGAGGCCAAGCCTCAACACGCTGCCACACATCACACACACGAGGGCTAGCCTCAGCACGCTGCCACGCAGCACACAAACACAAACACATAAACACGGGGAACTTACCCCGACTCTCAGTCTACACACAGAGACACCGCTCCATACACACACACTGGCATATATGTTTAGAAGGATGAAATCGTATATTCAATACAAGCTCAGCATATAAACCAATTAAATGACAACTGCAAAGATGGATTAAGAAGGTTTAGCAATCTCCTAGTGGGAGGATGATGTAGCTGGATTCTTTGTTAGCTGGACTTTGTAGCTGGCTTCTTCTTTGGCTGAACTCCGTCTTCCTTTCACTCATCCCATGGATGAGACTCACAGCAAGCTCTAGAAAGAAAGGTGGAAGACGCCATGTTCTTCCCTATCTCCAGTCTTCTTCAGCACACTAGATAATGTGGAGGAAATGGTGCCACGATGCTCACAGCAGGTTCGCTTCAAGATAATGGTTGAAGACCTTCTCCTGCGTTGAATAATCCTCAGCACGCTAGGAGAGGAGGAAGACGAGTCGCGGCCTACTTCCAACAAAAGCCCCAAAACTGGATAAGAACATCAAAAACCTTTTTCTTCACATGGAACAAACCCTATCTCATTCAATATATAGCCTAATGGATGAAGGGCCACATAGAGGGAACATTCTCCCTTGGACCAATCATTGAGGGGCCCAAAAAGAGGGGAGCTTGTTTAGGGCATCAACCCCGCACGAACTGGCGTGTTTTTCGATCGCCGGAAAGTGTCGACTCATAGAGTCGACACTCGCGACTAGCCATGAAACAAAGACGCCCAAACAGAATACATCGCAAAAAGTGTCGACTCTATGAGTCGACACTTTTTGCCTGTGGCGTTAAGAAAATGCCCAGATAGAACGCTGGGGAATAAATGTCGACTCTTAGAGTCGACATTTATACCATGTCCGTCTGAGGGCCACCCAAACAGAAGGGTTGAAAATAAATGTCAACTCCTTGAGTCGACATTTGTTTTCAACCTTCTGAAAATAAAAGGGCCGAGCTATGAAGCATCCCATACACGGGACAAAGTGTCAACTCCATGAGTCGACAATTTTCCTGACATATATAGAGTTAAAGAAAAACTCATGAGGGGTTTACCAAGTGAAGTGAGACTTAAAAGACCAATACATAAATGAAAGAATTAAGCAAAACTTACCCCAAATATCTATCTAACCAACTTGATATACACAGGGGTTACCTTGTGATTTGTGCATCCATTTTCACCACAAACCTGCTCCGAACTGGCAGTAGAGCAACATGCTTATGTTCATGGTTCACTAGACATAAGAGTGTCCAGAATGATCATTCCCACTTGGATCTTCATGTTGATTCCACTAAATAGTCCCTGTAATCATATACACTGGAAGTTAGTCTTTCAAACCATTCAATTTCTGAGAGTAAAAATCCAGCTCACATATGCATTCAAAATTTCCACATTAAGTCCCTGTAATTCACATGTTAAGTAAGTCAAATGACTCAAATCTCATTTGAATCAACCAAGAACATTGTAGGAGAGTTATACACAATTGGCTTGAGTTCCATCCATTCTTAATTGATTCCTGTACAAATATGAATTCCCATGTCAGTCAAGTTCACAAAATAGCCATTGAAGTAAAATATCTCATCCAACTATTAACATTGATATTTCTATAATCATCAATCAACCAAGTAAACACTGATCAATCCAATTCAAAACCATAAGCCACTTATGCCTTTATTTATATGAAGTGATATCACATTGTATTTGATCATCATCAAAAGTTCCTTAAAGCAAGGTTATGCACGGGATTCAACAATCTCCCCCTTTTTGATGATGACAAAATACTATGTGCAATTAAGCAAAACAGACTTGACAAAGAAAATGTGTTTCAAGGAATTTCAAACCACAAGAGACATTCCAAGCAATAAACCATGTCTTTTCATTCTCATTCCTCAAACTAAAAGCACAAGACATATCCACACAACATGAATTGAAATTTAACCATCACAGAATCCTGACTTAACTCATTCATGAAATATTCAATCCTTCCACACACATTTAACAAAATATCATTCATCAAATGTTCATTCCATAAGCACATTCCACACACATTCCTTCCATAAATGCATTCCATACACATTGAACAGATTAACCAAATAAACTGAGGTTCATTTCACAACACATGTAACAAGGTTTAGCATAAGTGTAGATTTCCAATCCAATCCACAGCTTACAAAATATAGCAGTCCACAAAATAGCATGTAACCAACATAACAAAATATAGTATGTCCACATAACCAACACATGTCCACAAAATGCATTTAACTCTATAACCAACACAAAACACAAAACACATCTCCCCCTTTGTCATCAACAAAAAGGAATAGAAGGGGAGAGTTAGTCAAGCTGGAATAGAGCGACCAAGGTTCAACGGGAGGCTGGAGGTTCTGGTGGACGACGAAGATAATCAGACAGATCATCAAACTTGGAGCATTCAACTCCCAATCCAGTGTGTAAAGAGTCAATTGAATTGAGCATGATGTCCATGAGCAATATTAACAAGGTTGTGCTTACAAGAAGATGTACTGCATAACCAATGAAAATCGACTGATTCAGGAAATACATTCACACAATCAAACTCAAATTCAATATGTGAATTATGAGGAATGACTATCAAGACAATATGGATTATCAAATGTTCTAAAGAACACTACAAGAACCTCTCCTCCCTACATTTCCATAAACAGTGCTCGACTTTTGATAGCTTCGCACAGTCCCAATAAATATCTTTTGATAAGATGCAATTAAGATGACTAACTTTTTGACGCGAGTCATGTCCTTTGTTTCAGGGGCATTTCCCGGTTACTCAGTTTCGTCACTTATTAGCAATGTGAATTTTTGTCACTTTTCATTTCGAGTTTCCTCCTTTATTTCCGGGGGGATTCTTGGCTACTCGGTTCCAATTCCACTTATTAAATTTTTGATGGGACTGACAGCTTTTTCCTCACAAGGCACTAGATTTTGATGTAGGGGTTTAAGAATCCTCAAGAGTGTTGAGTGGAATAGCTGAGATCCTTATTGAAATGAAGTCAATTGTCTCAAAGGTCCATATCAAGTGAGTGATTGTACATATAGTAGTGGATGAATTAGTCTATTCAAGGTTATGTCCCCCCCTAAGTGTATGCACAGTTGAAAACAAAATTTCCTTCTTAATATGTGCCATGAAGCATACATGTCTTGATCAATGCAAGTTTATTTATCAAGGATGTCAGGTCCTAGAAAGGTTCAAAAATAGAAGGGTGTATATTATATACACTCAAGCATGTGTCAAAATGGAATTTTCAAGCAGGATGACTACCGGTACGTGACGGAAATGAAGGTCCAAACACCCTACTCACGCATAAGAAAAGCTTCCGGTTGGACATTATCCAACCTTCGGCAATCGCCATTTGATATACCAGAAATCATGGCATTCACGCACACAGGAACATGAAATATATGCAAGTTTGTACATGAAAGTGACAGATGACTGAACTTTAGTCCTATTCACAAGTATGCAGGAAAGTGTGTGATATGTGCAAGAAGTAAAGTGTATATGCTATGTGTGAAAAGGTCAACTGATATTCACAAAAAGAGACAAGTGTAGGTATAGAAAACTATGTGATCAACTGCGAAATGATAGTTATTCACACAAGAAAGCAAAAGTGGAATTCATTACCGCACAAGCTCATCAATTTTCTTGCCTTGGAAGATTTTTATTCTATTAACAACTTCTTCCATCTCAAGGCACCCCTGCAAAGCAAAATTCTCATTTTAATGTTTTGGGTACCCAAGTCATCTTGGGCCCCGGGGGGTTAGTTGCTCATCGAATGGGTGCTTTCCACAGTTTCTTTGCATTCAGATCATCAAGGTGCAATAGAGAGCAATCATCCATGAGATGTCCAAGTCGACCACAGTAATGACAATGCACATGTTGATTCAATTTCTTTGTCTGGACATTGGTAGTGGCCCTTTTTGTATAAGTGGGGGGTCTATGACTTTGAACATGAATTTTGGGTTTTTCTTTTAACAACCAGCAGTTTTTCATCACATGACCCATTTTTCCACAATGAAAGCATTCAGTTTTCTTTTTCTGAACAGTTTGGAATTTCATGACATGCATCCCACGAGCATTGTGATCATCTTCCTTCATCAAGTTATAGTCATGCATTAAATGACCATGCTCACCACAATAATGACTTGATGCAATGGTTTGTTTTGGAGTATGGTAATCGACATGAGATCTTTTTGCATGCACACTAGACTTTGGTTTGACTGAAGAAGAAATGTTTGAAGTACTGGAGGAGCAAGAAGCATGCACAAAAGTGGTTTTTGTTTTCAAATTAAAAGCTTCCTTTCTACTAGGATTATATCCTAGACCTTCCCATTGGATGTTCACTTTAGTCCCCAAGATTTTGTTTAAATTCTCTTCCCCGCTTACAAATCTAGCCAGAGACTTGTTCAGATCAAAAAATTTAGATTCAAGTGAAGCAATTTGAAGTTCATAAGAGACAATCTCATTTTCATAGGAAATGATCTTTTCATTCAAGGTGACATTGATGGCTTTGTGGGTTTCAATTTCCTGTTTTAACAGACTCACATTTTCATTTCTTGAGCAACCATGGACTTTCCTTTTTCAAGAGTTAGGAGTCTTTCAGACATGGTTAAGTTTAATTGTTTTAGCTTTTCATTTTCAGATTTTAACAACTCATTTTCCTCCATGATGAACTTGCTATCAACTTCAGAATCAAGAAGTTTCTCAAACAATTTTTCATCATCCGACAAAGAATCTAACTTGTTTCTTAGATTTCTTTCAGTTTCCTCAAGCAATGAGATTTTGCAAACAAGACGTTCAGTTTCATTTTCTAGATCAAGACATTTTCCACATAAAGTATTATCATGCACATTTCCACTAAGCTTCTTCTTCAATGATTTGTTTTCAGACTTCAGCTTTTTATATCTCTTTGACAACTCCTCATATGCATCAACTAATTCTTCAACAGGCATTTCTGCTTCATCAGAGTTCGAGTTTACCTCCTCAGCACTCTCATCACAAGTCTGATCAGCATCATCAGCCATTAACCCTTTCTGTCCTTGCTTCTCTTGAGCTTTCACCAACCGGTCCATGAGCTCTTTTGCATTTCTGCAGGAGGAGACGAATGTAAATATGTTAGCATTCACAGAACCTTTCAACAAGCTCAAAATGGTAACATTCTCATGATTCTTTAATCTGTCTCGGTTGGACCACTTGGTCTCATCCCGAGGCAATATATGAGGACCATCATGAATTAGCTTCCACAAGTTGGGATTTACTGAATTTATGGCCCTACATAATTTTCCCAACCAGGAATTAAAATCATCACCGTGGTAAACAGGTAAAGAACTCAACGAAACAATATCTGAAGAAGTATTCATGACTTAAAACTACACAAGGATCCCTCTAAAGACCGTTAGATCTGATGAATACAAAGCCAGACTCTGATACCAATTGTTGGGTCCCGGAGTGTAGTGGCATGGATCTAGAGGGGGGTAAATAGATCCCTCTCTAAAAATTAAGTCCAATTTAAACAACTTAAACACCGCTCAGCTCAACCTCACCAAACGCTTGCATATGAATAAAATCACACACGGAGAATAAACGAACTTAACTAAACGTGTGTATAAGAAAATCTACCATCCATGGAAGACGCATTTAACAAGCCACCCTGTGAATAATGATAGGAGATAAGGAGCAACCACGCGATCATACACAATGGCACAGTGATTTTTTAGGTGGTTCGGGACCACGATGGGCTCCCTACGTCCACCCCTCACCACCTCGGTGAGACTTCACTAACACGCTACACAAGGCAGCACACGGGGATGAACCCCAATATAACACACGCTGCTTTCGCAGCAAACCACACACACGAGGCCAACCCTCAACATGCTGCCACGTAGCACACACACGAGGGCTAGTCTCATCACGCTGCCACGCAGCACACACACACACACATAAACACAGGGAACTTACCCCGACTCTCAGCCCACACACGGAGACACCGCTCCGTACACACACACACTGGCATATCAGTTTAGAAGGATGAAATCGTATATTCAATACAAGCTCTGCATATAAACCAATTAAATGACAACTGTACAGATGGATTAAGAAGGTTTAGCAATCTCCTAGTGGGAGGATGGTGTAGCTGGATTCTTTGTTAGCTGGACTATGTAGCTGGCTTCTTCTTTGGCTGAACTTTGTCTTCCTTTCACTCATCCCATGGATGAGACTCACAGCAAGCTCTAGGAAGAAAGGTGAAAGATGCCACGTTCTTCCCTGTCTTCAGTCTTCTTCAGCACACTAGATAATGTGGAGGAAATGGTGCCACGATGCTCACAGCAGGTTCGCTTCAAGATGATGGACGAAGACCTTCTCCTACTTTGAATAATCCTCAGCACGCTAGGAGAGGAGGAAGACGAGCCGCGGCCTGCTTCCTACAAAAGCCCCAAAATCGGATAAGAACATCAAAAACCTTTTTCCTCACATGGAACAAACCCTATCTCATTCAATATATAGCCCAATGGATGAAGGGCCACATAGAGGGAACATTCTCCCTTGGACCAATCATTGAGGGGCACAAAAAGAGGGGAGCTCGTTTAGGGCATCAACCTTTCACGAACCGGCGTATTTTTTGGTCGCCGGAAAGTGTCGACTTATAGAGTCGACACTCGCGATTGGCCATGAAACACAGACGCCCAAACAGAATACATCACAAAAAGTGTCGACTCTATGAGTCGACACTTTCTGCCTGTGGCGTTAAGAAAATGCCCAGACATAACGCTGGGAAATAAATGTCAACTCTTAGAGTCGACATTTATACCTTGGTCGTCTAAGGGCCACCCAGACAGAAGGGTTGAAAATAAATGTCGACTCCTTGAGTCGACATTTGTTTTCAGCCTTCTGAAAATAAAAGGGCCGAGCTATGAAGCAGCCCATACACGGGACAAAGTGTCGACTCCATGAGTCGACAATTTTTCTGACATATATAGAGTTAAAGAAAAACTCATGAGGGGTTTACCAAATGAAGTGAGACTTAAAAGACCAATACATAAATGAAAGAATTAAGCAAAACTTACCCCAAATATCAGTCTAACCAACTATATATACACAGGGGTTACCTTGTGATTTGTGCATCCATTTTCACCACAAACCTGCTCCGAACTGGCAGTAGAGCAACATGCTTATGTTCATGGTTCACTAGACATAAGAGTGTCCCGAATGATCATTCCCACTTGGATCTTCATGTTGATTCCACTAAATAGTCCCTGTCATCATATACACTGGAAGTTAGTCTTTCAAACCATTCAATTTCTGAGAGTAAAAATCCAGCTCACATATGCATTCAAAATTTCCACATTAAGCCCCTGCAATTCACATGTTAAGTAAGTCAAATGACTCAAATCTCATTTGAATCAACCAAGAACATTGTAGGAGAGTTCTACACAATTGGCTTGAGTTCCATCCATTCTTAATTGATTCCTGTACAAATATGAATTCCCATGTCAGTCAAGTTCACAAAATAGCCATTGAAGTAAAACATATCATCCAACTATTAACATTGATATTTCTATAATCATCAATCAACCAAGTAAACATTGATCAATCCAATTTAAAACCATAAGCCACTTATGCATTTATTTATATGAAGCGATATCACATTGTATTTGATCATCATCAAAAGTTCCTTAAAGCAAGGTTATGCACGGGGTTCAACATAAGGCCTCACAAGAACAAGACATTCAAGAAGAAAAGTCAGAAAATGAGATTCAAGAAAATCAAGTTGAGTAGGAACTACCAAGGCATTGGTCATTTACAAAGAACCATCCGGCTGAGAATGTAATTGGCAATGTTGAAGAAAGCGTGAGAACAAGATCCTCCTTCAGGGAAGTAGAGAACTTAGATTATATAGCCCTGGTCTCTCAATTTGAGCCTCACACTGTAGAAGATGCTTTGAAAGATAATTCCTGGATCTTGGCTATGCAGGAAGAACTACACCAGTTCCAAAGGAACAAGGTGTGGTTCCTCGTGCCTCGCCCTAGAGATCACTCCGTGATCGGAACCAAATGGGTTTTCCGGAACAAATTAAATGATCAAGGAGTGGTAACTAGGAATAAATCCAGGCTTGTAGTTTGTCAAGAACTAGGAATTGACTTTGATGAGTCCTTTTCCCCTGTGGTAAGACTCGAAGCTGTGAGGATTTTTCTAACTTTTGCATGTTTCAATATCATTAAATTATTTCATATGGATGTTAAAAGTGCATTTCTAAATGGATACATTTAGGAGGACGTGTATGTGGAGCAGCCACCAGGGTTCGAGGATCAAGAATACCCGGACCATGTCTTCAAGCTAGAGAAAGCACTGTACGGTCTAAAACAAGCACCTCGCGCATGGTATGATAGACTAAGTGTTTTTCTCATTCAAAGTGGTTTCAAGCGAGGTAATATCGATCAAACTCTTTTTACAAAAATGAATGGTAAAAAAATCTTGATTGTCCAAATCTATGTAAACGATATCATTTTTGGATCCACTAATGATGATCTTAGTGAGGACTTTGCAAAGTTGATGCAAAGTGAATTCGAAATGAGCCTTATGGGAGAGCTGACATTCTTTTTGGGACTGCAGATTAAGCAAATAAAGGATGGTCTCTTCATCAGTCAAAGGAAATATGCACAGGAGCTTCTCAAGAAATTCAATCTCGGCACAGCTAAGTCACAGCCAACTCCAATGTCCACATCACTTAAGCTAGACCAAGACGATAAAGGTAAATCTGTTAATCAAACACTCTTCAAAAGCATGATTGGATCCTTGCTATATTTGACAGCAAGTAGGCCAGACATTCAGTTTGATGTATGTTTATGTGCAAGATTTCAGTCAAATCCAAAAGAATCTCATATGTCGGCCATGAAACAGATTTTAAGATATATCTCTGGCACTTGTGATTTGGGACTTTGGTTTCTCCGCTGTTCAAGTTTTGAATTGCTTGTGTATTCCGATGCTGACTATGCAGGTTGTAAATTGGATCGTAAAAGCACAAGCGGGTATTGCCAGTTCCTTGGAGGTTGCATGGCCTCATGGGCCTCCAAGAAACAGAGTTCAGTGGCATTATCAACCACCGAGGCCGAATATGTGGCCGTAGGTAGTTGTGTTGCCCAAGTGCTTTAGATCCAACAACAAATGGTTGATTTTGGCATTGAACTAAAAAACACTGCAATAATGTGTGATAACACATCTACAATTAATCTTTCAAAAAATCATGTGCATCATTCTCGAACAAAACATATTGAGATTGGGCACCATTTTTTGAGGGACCATGTTAGTAGAGGTGATGTCGAAATAAAATTTGTTGAAATGAATAGTCAAATTGCCGACATCGTCACTAAACCACTTAATGAAGACAAATTCACATCCTTTAGAAGAGAGTTAGGAGTGTGTAGGCTTGGGAGTTAGTCAATGTTAGTCGATTGCATGCATAATAAATTCATTCTTCCTTATGCATTATTTAGAGTCTATAGTCATGCATTAATGTCATTCTGCTTATATGCATTTAATCAATAAGCATTTGATTGTGTGGTATATCAAATGATGTCGTACTGAAGGATGGAGTATGTCCATGTGGAAGCCCTCACCATGTGTCGAGAGCTTTAACTCCACCACGTACCAACAATCAAGTTTGCATTAGATATTTTTCTTGACATGCATTTGCATCATGGAGCTTGAACTGCATAAAAGTGTGCTTGAATGAAATCACAAATTTGTATGGTGCATGATTTCTACTTAGTTATAATGAGCCCTCATTTCTAATTTCTATGACTACACAAATTCTTGTTAAGCAATGTACTCTGCTGGAAAAATTGGATGAAAGTCTGCAAGTTGATTAAGTTGGATGAAATAATCTGTTAAATGAGACCCCTTATATCTTTGATCAATCCCCCATATGATCAACCCATACACTCATCAATCTTCATCCAAATCAATGGGGATTCAAGCCTTAAGCCTTGGCCTTCAAAATCTTTTCTTCAACTTGAAAAATCCTTGTAACAGGGCAGAGTCGACTTTTACTTCTGTTCCTGCTGTTGCTTTGCGGGACAGAATGGGTGAGAAAAAGTGTCGACTCAATGAGTCGACACTTTCCGGTAGCATTTACTCTTGCGAACCGGACCGCTGGGGTTAACTTATGTTCAAACCCAAAACCCCCCAGCCGCCTTAAATTCACCCCGTGTGTCCCCTTCAAAGCCTGTGCCGCCCTCTTTGAAACCTAAACACCCCTCTTCGTCGCCCTCACATCGTCCAGCCTCCGACGCGGACGTCTTGCGGCACCCGCGGCCCCCATCCTTCTCCGAGCACCCGAGGTATTCTCTTTCAAGCCAGCCATATCTGGAGTCAGTGCGTGGGTTGTGGAGAACGGTTCTCTCCAAGGGAACCTGCCACTCGTTGAATAGACAAAGCAGATTCACCTTCCGACAGGTTCAGATCTGAGGTGTGTCCACATGGCTTCCAAGAAGCGGTCTTTGAAAGAGAGGGAAGAAGCACATATGCTGAAGGAACTCCGGCAAAAAGATAAGCAACTCCAAGCTCAGAAGATGAAATCTGCGGCCGAAACTCTCATGCTAGCCGAACGAAAGGTACTCTGCCCTAGGGCGGTTGATTTTCAAAGTCTTGAAACTGCTTTGCCCGAGCTAGTTCAGTTGCTTTAGAAGCAACCAAATTTGATATCCTTCATGTCTGAACATCGGAAAGTATATCATTCTCTTCTGCATCAGTTTTATGGTAACATGGAAGTCAAAAATAAAGATCTTGTCACTAAAATCAATGGTCAACCTATTCCTCTGACCGTACAACTACTTGGAAAAGCACTTAACATGCCATATGACTGTGGTTGTCGTTATGAAGATGCTATTTTTGATGAAAGTGATGCATATGTAGCTATGACAGGTGAAGACATGGGTGGATGGTCCACAAGTAAATTGAATGCAAACAACTTTCCCCCAATGCAAAGGATTTTACATCACATGATGACTACAATCTTGCTCCCGTGATCTGGAGGAAGAGAACAAGTTACACATCGACAACAATTCCTTTTTGTCTATATCTTGAGTGGTGAATCAATTAATTTTCCTGCTATTATGTTGGAGTATATTACAAGCTGTCGGAAGTCTAAGACTAGAAATCTTCCTTATGCTGCAGCACTGACCCCTATTTTTTAGTATCTTCATGTTAACTTAAGCAAAGAGGTCAGTCAGACTATCCGAGATGTCGATATTTACACCATTCCTTCAATCTGCAACAACATGGATTATGAACTCCAACGCGGCTGTTTAGTCTGCACTCTTAAGTCTCAAAAAGGGAAAGCTCATGCAGTTGCATCTGATGACAGTGGTGACCATGGACCATAAGAACATGCTGGTACTTAGTCCGCCTCTACGGATGTCACGACGATGCATTCAAAGATTGATGCCTTAGGTGGTGAACTTACTCAGGTCAAGGAGATGGTGGCTGGTCTCACCAAAGATATTTTTGAGTTGAAACTATACCACAACACCTATCTCCAGAAATTTGATGCTCTGGCAAATTCCATTGATTCACTCCATTCAGCCTTGGGTGTTCAATCCTACAAGCTCGATGCTATAACGGATCTCATTCACCATCCTCCATCGCCCTCTTGATCCATCTTAGAAGATTAAATTTAGTTCTGTCCAGCTAGTAGTACTTTTGCTTATCCTTAATTCCCCCCTTATTTTTGATGATGCCAAAGGGGGAGAAATTGTTATGTTGTTATGCTATGTTATCCAGTCAATGTTAGTCATGTGTGTTGCTTGATTGCGTGTCGTATGCTTGTGTGAATATCAACTAGAATGAATGTCGATACATCATGGCATGGCATGCAGGGTATTAGTCTTTATCTCTGTCAGTTGTGTATCTTTTTGTTTTAACAGAAAAGAAACAGAGAAACATTACCATTATGATGATCGGTAAAATTTTGTGATGCCAATGAACAATCTACATTGCCTGAATGTGGTTTCAACATATCAGGCCTTATCTTGCGAAAGATCTTCTTTAGATTGGCATGAATTTTGGTGTTCAAAGCAATTTTGAAATGCATGAATTTTCATTGTTCCGATGCACATCATATTTTGTCATCATCAAAAAGGGGGAGATTGTTGAACCCCATGCGTGACTTTGCTTTAAGAATTTTGATGATGACCAAATACAATGTGACGATGTTTTATGTGAATATGAGCGTGTTTGACTCAAAGAAGTTTATATAAATGTTGAGAATTGTGAATAGATGAACGTGTTAATTGTGGGTTTTTGGCATTGGTTTATGAATAATTGGTTGACATACATTGTCTTATCCTTGTTCATACAAGAATGGGATACCTTTGTTCAATGGCTCTTCACTGAATGAACTAACTTGGCAATGGCTATTTGTGCAGGAAAAAGTTGAGGAATGATGGTTTTTAATTCACATTAACTGGACTTCCTTTCATATGATGTTAATGATTATTTTGGCTAACTTGTTCTTCCTTTGATACATGAATGTCAGGGGTACATGTGAAGATGTAAATGGAACTTTGCAACTCTTAGTCATGATCTGAGCCTAAATGGTAATAATTTGATTTTGGAATGATGACTAGTTGATGAGAGATGGGTAAGCATTGCTTAGATCTTTTATTGATCATTAGAACCCTTAGCCTCCATGTCGAACCCTTCTTTTCTATTGATTTAAAACCCCAGATGAAAGTGTCGACTCTTAGAGTCGACACATTTCTCGTGATCTTCTACCTGTCGCTCGTTTTTGTAACCTGGGATGAGAATGTGGACTCTTAGAGTCGACATTTTTATCAAACCATTCTGTCTGCTACGTTTCTGGTTGCCCAGACAAAAAGTGTCGACTCAAGGAGTCGACACTTATTTGCTGGGTTCTGTCTGCGTGTTTATTGCGTTGGCAGGCAGGAAGTGTCGACTCCTTGAGTCGACACTTTCTATCCTCAGTGCTGTTTTGTGGTTTTCAGGCATGGGCGCCTGACAGGGTCGACTCCTTGAGTCGACACTTTTCGGCGATCGAGTTTTACGTTGGTTCGTGCGGGCTCGACGCCCTATTTATATTCCACACATTATTTGCCCCTCAATGATTGGTCCACGGGTGAATGTTCTCTCCACGTGTCCCTCCGTTCATTGGGGTATATATGCTTTTAGATTAGGGTGATTTCTAGCTGAGAGAAAGGTTTTTCACGTTTTATCCTTTTTGGTCTTGCAGGGAGAGCGCGGCGGTGAACCAACCATTCCATTTCACCTTGTGAGCTGAAGATCGTTCATCTGAGGGAGAAGCCTTCATCCAGTACCCTGTTGTGATACCTTCAGCGTGTTTCATCGAGGGGACGCAGCTAGAGTTCTTCATTCGACCCATTGTCTCCGACTTCAAGAAGGGGAGCTCGAACTCCAACAAAGATATTGAAAGGGGGATCTAGATACACTTAGAATCTTTTAGATCTTGATTTCTGCACATATGCTCTTTTGTTCCTGAATATCTGTCTTCCATCTTCAAACTTTTGAGAATATTATGTGTGTGGGTGTCGCGACTTGAGCGGCGT
Source organism: Amorphophallus konjac (assembly GCA_022559845.1). Classification (NCBI taxonomy): domain Eukaryota; kingdom Viridiplantae; phylum Streptophyta; class Magnoliopsida; order Alismatales; family Araceae; genus Amorphophallus; species Amorphophallus konjac. The sequence continues at coordinate 232,791,062 of CM040126.1, forward strand.
TTGTGTGTGGTTGTGTGGCCCAGCTTGGCTATGTGTGTGTGGGCAGTGCTTACAGCACGTGTGTGTGTGCGCCTCACTTTTGGTGGAGCTTAATCCTCACACTATGAGCGGTGGACGTAGGAGACACAGTTGTGGACCCGAACCACCTAAAATCGCGTGTTCATATCTGTGGTTTGTCTTCCATTATCGATCTCGTGTGGGCTCTACAGATATATGAGTGAGTCCTTTTCATGTTCAGAAATTGTGTTCTAACAATCTTATAGCTTTCACGAGTGTGATTTGAATCGAAGTGAGAAAGAGTGGTTGGCAGTTCTTATTCATTGCATCTTTAGTCTGTGCTTAATTTTTGAGGGGTGCTAGAAAGTTTTTTTATATAGTTAAAGTTTTTATCGGTAATCAATTCACCCCTCCCCTCTTGATTACCATTCGCCTGGGTACAACACTTTCCAAGCCAGCATTTGTACTTTTTGATAGGGGAGCTTCTCATTCATTTATATCTCAGAAATTTGCTAAGACTTTATCAGTGAAACCGGTACTATTGGATTCTCATCTTGTGATATCAACCCCTATTGGTTCGGGGTCAGAAATTAAATATTATTACCCCTCTAGTGAAGTTTTGATTAATGATTGTAACTTATCTGCTGATTTGGTATGCATGAAGATGAAAGATTATGATGTGATTCTAGGAGTAGATTGGTTAGCTAGACATGGAGTTATTGTTCATTGTAAATCAGGAGTAGTGTCTTTCCTTGGATGCCCTGAGCTGTTCTTTTCTAGGTCTAGGCAATCTAAGTCTGTGCCACTTATTTCGGCACTCCGAGCGAACAAGTTATTAAAGAGACGGTGTCAGGCATTCTTGGCCTTGGTCTCTTTGATGGATAAGAAGGACGTGGAGTTGAAGGACATCCCGGTTGTCCGGAATTTTCTGGAGGTGTTTCCTGAAGATTTGCCAGGTCTTCCCCCTGAGAGGGAGGTGATTTTATCTATTGATTTAATTCTTGGCGCATCTGATGGGGACATCGAAGCAAGACCATTCGCATTTTGTTTGCATTTATGTCCTTTTATATTTGTATGTATACCCTTGTGTTATATGGGTACGCTATTGTAAGTCTTAGTGGGTTTATATGCAAATTTCCAGTAGGCCCAAGCAAGGGGGCCCCCAGCCCTTTCCCATTGGTCCATGTCACCCATGTGGGGCTGGTCAAACCATCCTAGGTGGCATCTAGAAGGTTTGAATGGCAATTAGACACTTGGGAGACAAGGGTTACAAAATTTCAAAGGGTAGGCTACCTACCCATTCCCATGGTCAAGGGGCCGCCCCCTTCCACTAGAAGTAATTAGGATTTTTTTATTTTGTTTGAAGCACTTATTTTATTCTAAACCCTAGGTCTAAGGGCAGTTTGAGTCATTTGGCCATTTCATATATATACTTGTATTTTCCCATTTGGAATAATTAATGATAGAAGAATTGTTGAAATTTCTTGGAGAGCCCAAGAGCTTGGTGCGCCCCTCTCCCTCCCCCTCTGGTTTCATCTTCCCTAACCCCATTTCTAGAGTGGTATCCCTTCTATTCCCTCCCCTCTATCTCAGGTTTTGATCTGTGCCGCCGCCGTCGCCGTTCGTGCCGCCATCGAGCCACCGCGAAGCCTTCGTCGGAGTTCTGTCCATTCAGGATAGTAGCATCTTCCAAGAATTTCTACTCACACCTCTGAGATCTTCATGAGCTGGCATTTTTAGGGTGTGTTTCAGAGACTCCCACCACCCTCCAGAAAAATTGGTTTGGCCTCTAGTCTCCGAAATCCATTTTTACATTTTCGTCCAACCTTTCATTCTAGTTCTGCCAAGTTTCTGTCTATAGTGATAGCAACCCTGAGTTTTCCATCTCCTGACCACTTTTTGATTTTTCTAGGAGCTCCCAAATTTACTGGAAGTTCTGTCCACTTCCCCTATCGCCATGAATTTTCTTGATTTTTCGACAGCCCTCCACATATTTTCAAGAATTCACCCAAGTTCCCAAATCTGTTCTGTCTACTTCAGTCCAGATCCGACCCTTTGCCTATATAAACTCTCTAGAAAATCCAAACTTCTATAGTTTCCATATACAAAATATCCCTGGTTTCCTCTCTTGAATCTCTACAACGTTTCTGAAGAACCCAACTTCAGGATCGGAGGTCTACCTATCGGTCAACGCTGATTTACAAGAAACTCAGTTTCTGCCTGAGCAGATTTGAAAATGAGAACAGCAGCTTTCATAATTCGTCCATCAGAAACACAGATCTGATGAGTTTTTCTAAAGGCCACTAGGTTGAAGCACTTCAAAGCAACTTTCCAACGGCGCTGGTTTCGCCTCAATACGACGTCGGTGCTGGTCGCATCGAGCGATCTAGCGGGTCGCGCGCCTAAAAATAGCAAGTGCAGATTCGTGGCCGGTTATTCCGGCGGGTGACGATCGGAGCCGCCTGGCTTCCGACCGACGTTCCAGCGCGCCGCCACCCTAGGGGAGCACCCCTCCAGGTGTCCACACTACAGCAGTGCCGCCCGGTCCCACACGGCCCCTCCGACCAGTACGTGGGCCCCACGATCACGAGTACGTGTGCTGCCGAAAAGTCGCAAGAAGTTGCCCGTCAACTCGGAATCGGTCCTCCCGGGCCCACTTGTGTAGCCCTTTACCTCTGTGCGTGGAGTGGGTAGTAGTTCTTGGCTATAATATTTGTGTATTACTTGTCCCGGGAGTATGAGTTCAGCCGGGTCCATCTTCCCCACGCCGAGAGTGTGGAGGTATCGTGTTCGCTCCTACACTTGGCATTTGCTTTATTCATATATACTTGTTTATGCCGCTGCAAGACATCATGCTAGGATCGTAGCTCGCTATATATTGTGATATCACAGCTGTTTCGAGAGAGAGCATGACCGTCCCGTGACTCGATCCGGGCACAAGAGAGAGCCGACCACCCTAGCTCACTACCGGTTTCTCAACCGCGCACGTCCGATGCTTCCCTCGCTAAGGGACAATCGCGAGCTCGTCTAGAGTCTGAGGATCGCCTTCATAATTCGAGTCGAGTCCGTGGTCCATCCCGTATCAATTTGGTATCAGAGCCAAGTTGAGTCTAGGGTGTCTAATCAAAAAAAAATGTCATTTACGTCTAGTCATCATCTAAGTCGGTCTTAGGAATTGCATTTGCATACCATTAATCGGTATATAAAAAGGTGTTGTTCGAACATTAGACTACGCCAATCGAGAAGGCGGCACACTTGCGCGAGTGATCTTCGGATCGACTAGCTCCGTCACGTACCGAGTCTTGGTTTACGTCAAGGGTCCTTATTGTGCATACATTCCAACCTTGCATAGTCGGTCTAGTGTCTTGTCACCGTGTGTATGCATGTCCCTGTCCGCTACCCATGGCCGTTCCCCAAGACTATACGTCCGAGTGGTCATCCTTTGTGGCCCAATTCAATGCCATCATGGCCCGAGCCTTTGATTTTACCCCTCTCATTACTAAAGCCACTCTACCCAATGGGTCCACAATGGAACTCCATTTCACCGATAGGGAGTCGGATAATTGGGTTTCTCTTGATATCATGGAGTCCCTCTCCAAGACAAGCGAGATTGTCCGCGATGGTGATTATGCTTGTGTCGAGTTTCAAAGGAAGATCGGCTCCGTTCTTTACTCCGATGGCGCATGGTGCAAGATCGGCACACTTGCTGGTCCATGCATCATTTTAGGGCAAACGTGGTTAGGAGAAAGAAAAGCCAATCTTGACTGGGGCAAGAGGACTTGCACCTTATACCCACCTTACCTACCCGGCAAGATCATCCTTAAGGACAGGGCTCAGTCGAGTACCCTCGTATGTCCAGCCACCCAACCCCAGTGGCCCACTCCACATTCGAAACCATCATGCTTGGAGCCACCTCACCCCGAGCCACCCGTGTTTCTTACGGGGATGCTATACATAGTCGAGCCACTTCTTAGTTGGCTCAAGGATGGCTTGGTCCCACGCCCTTACCCTTCTATGGACCCCACCTTACCTATAGTGCCCGTCAACTCCTTCCACACTACCTTTCGGTCTAGTCACCATATTGATATATTGGATGACATTATTATGCGATTAGACATGCAATGGAAGTTGACGCATTCCTTGGCCCAAAGCTTCGACCAACCCACTAGTCTTAGCTTCACCCATCCGGCCTTAGGATCTATTACCTCTGTGTGCACCGTGAGTTGTATCACCACAGAGGTTCTCTTATTCCTCCCTATGTCGGCCGAACCTGACTTTATACCCTTTCGCCTGAGGGAGGAACCATACATCCTACACATGATCACCGTTCCACCTACAATGCATGAAGGTGACTATCCACACCTTCGAGACCTCCACATCGGGGACCGTGACTTGTGGGAACCCACCACAAGGGGTCATACCTTCTTTGATCCCTTTGACCCATTCCCTAGTGGACCCTTAGACCCTCCATATATACTTCACTTCTTAGAGGGAGTCCACTATCACACTCCTACCCCACGGGCCGGGTCATCTACACCCACCAAGCCCGTCCATGATACACCAACATCCGGTTCTTCTAGCCCTCTCAAGTCTCCCAAATCCAAAGGGCCGTCCATGGGTGACTGGGTCATACTTGGACGTTTAGATGTTCCCCATGCCACCCATCTCCGGTTACATAACATGCATGCATGGCACACATTCGGGTGTCCTGGTCCGCCGTCACCCATGTACGGGTCAGACTAACAATAGCTTTGTCTAGAGTCATGCATGAGTCCATTTCTTGTTTGTACGGTTTGCATACATATGTTAGTGCATGGTGAGTCTGCATGTGTCTTGTGCAAGCTCGTTGTCGATCTCTTATGAGTAAGAGGCGAGTGGACTCGCTCGATGAGTATGGGATCGGTTCTATATCTATACCCGGATCTAGTCACCTACAGGGACCCAGCGGTGATTCCTAGTGAGTCTTCGAGCCGTCTCCTCCCCTTTGAGAGTGCCCCACCCGGAGTGTCCACCTCTAGCCCGTAGCAGCTTGTGCATATCGAGTATATATGGAATGAGCAGGTGACAGTCACTTGGAGTGGAGCATACCCGCGTTACTTGGCATGGTGACGGATCCGTCGGAGTACTCGAGCATCCATACCCTACTCGACGCAGTCGAGTTCCTCCCACCCGGGGAGAATTGATGGGGACATTGAAGCAAGACCGTCCGCATTTTGTTTGCATTTATGTCCTTTTATATCTGTATGTATACCCTTGTGTTATATGGGTACGCAATTGTAAGTCTTAGTGGATTTATATGCAAATTTCTAGTAGGCCCAAGCAAGGGGGCCCCCAGCCCTTTCCCATTGGTCCATGTCACCCATGTGGGGCTGGTCAAACCATCCTAGGTGGCATCTAGAAGGTTTGAATGGCAATTAGACACATGGGAGACAAGGGTTACAAAATTTCAAGGGGTAGGCTACCTACCCATTCCCATGGTCAAGGGGGCGCCCCCTTCCACTAGAAGTAATTAGGATTTTTTTATTTTGTTTGATGCACTTATTTTATTCTAAACCCTAGGTCTAAGGGCAATTTGAGTCATTTGGCCATTTCATATATATACTTGTATTTTCCCATTTGGAACAATTAATGATAGAAGAATTGTTGAAATTTCTTGGAGAGCCCAATAGCTTGGTGCGCCCCTCTCCCTCCCCCTCTGGTTTCATCTTCCCTAACCCCATTTCTAGAGTGGTATCCCTTCTATTCCCTCCCCTCTATCCCAGGTTTTGATCTGTGCCGCCGCTGCCGCCGTTCGTGCCGCCATCGAGCCACCGCGAAGCCTTCGTCGGAGTTCTGTCCATTCAGGATAGTAGCATCTTCCACGAATTTCTGCTCACACCTCCGAGATCTTCATGAGCTGGGATTTTTAGGGTGTGTTTCAGAGATTCCCACCACCCTCCATAAAAATTGGTTTGGCCTCTAGTCTCCGAAATCTATTTTTACATTTTCGTCCAACCTTTCATTATAGTTCTGCCAGGTTTCTATCTACAGTGACAGAAACCCTGAGTATTCCATCTCCCGACCACTTTTTGATTTTTCCAGGAGCTCCAAAATTTACTTGAAGTTCTGTCCACCTTCCCCTATCACCACAAATTTTCTTGATTTTTCTTCAACCCTCCACATATTTTCTAAAATTCGCCCAACTTCCTAAATATGTTCTGTCTGCCTCAGTCCAGATCCGACCCTTCGCTAGTATAAACTCTCTAGAAAATCCAAACTTCCATATTTTCCAGCTCTAAAAATATCAATGGTTTCCTCTCTTGAATCTCTACAACATTGCTGAAGAACCCAACTTCAGATTTGGAGGTCTACCTATCGGTCAACGCCAATTTACAGGAAACTCAGTTTCTGCCTGAGTAGATTTAAAACTGAGAACAGCAGCTTTCATAATTCGTCCATCAGAAACACAGATCTGATGAATTATTCTGAAGGCCACTAGATTGAAGCACTTCGAAGCAGCTTTCCAACGGTGCTGGTTTCATCTCAATACGACATCGGTGCTGGTCGCATCGAGCGATCTCACCGGGTCGCGCGCCTAAAAATAGCAAGTGCAGGTCCGTGGCCGGTTATTCCGGCGGGTGACGATCAGAGCCGCCCGGCTTCCGACCGACGTTCCAGCGCGCCGCCACCCTAGGGGAGCATCCCTCCAGGCGTCCCCACTACAGCGGTGCAGCCCGGTCCCACACGGCCCCTCCGACCAGTACGTGGGCCCCACAGTCGCGAGTACGTGTGCTGCCGAAAAGTCTCAAGAAGCTACCCGTCAACCCAGAATCGGTCCTCCCGGGCCCACTTGTGTAGCCCTTTACCTCCTTGCGTGGAGTGGGCAGTAGTTCTTGGCTGTAATATTTGTGTATTACTTGTCTCGGGAGTACGAGTTCGGCCGGGTCCATCTTCCCCACGCCGAGAGCGTGGAGGTATCATGTTCGCTCCTACACTTGGCATTTACTTTATTCATATATACTTGTTTATGCCGCTGCTAGACATCATGCTATGATCGTAGCTTGCTATATATTGTGATATCACCGCTGTTGCGAGAGAAAGCGTGACCGTCCCGTGACCCGATCCGGGCACAAGAGAGAGCCGACCACCCTAGCTCACTGCCGATTTCTCAACCGCGCACGTCCAACGCTTCCCTCGCTAAGGGACAATCGCGAGCTCGTCTAGAGTCCGAGGATCGCCTTCATAATTCAAGTCGAGTCCGTGGTCCGTCTCGCATCAGCTTCACCTATTTCTAAAGCTCCGTATCGTATGTCCCCTGCTGAGTTAAAGGAATTGAAGGAGCAGTTGTTGGATTACTCAAAAAAGGGTTTATTCATCCGAGTACATCCCCGTGGGGTTCCCCTATGCTTTTCGTAAGAAAGAAGGATGGTTTGTTGTGACTATGTATTGATTATCGCCAGTTGAACCAGCTCACCATTAAAAACAAGTACCCATTGCCGAGGATCGATGAGCTATGTGATCATACATCTGGAGCCCAGTATTTCTCAAAATTAGATCTCAGATTGGGGTATCACCAGTTGAAGATAAAGGATGAGGATATTTATAAGATGGCATTTCGTAGTAGGTATGGGCATTTTGAATTTGTCGTAATGCCGTTTGGACTAACAAATGCTCCTGCAGCTTTCATGCAGCTTATGAACAGCGTGTTCCGACCCAACTTAGATCAATGGGTTATGGTATTTATTGATGATATTCTTATATACTCCAAGAGCATGGAGGAGCATGAGGAGCACTTGAAGATGGCATTGCAGATACTAAGGGATCGTCAGTTATACGCCAAGTTCAGTAAGTGTGAGTTTTGGCTGCAAGAAGTGTCTTTTCTGGGACATATTATTTTCAAAGATGGAATTTCGGTAGACCCTTCTAAAGTGGAGGCAGTACGCAATTCAGAAAGGCCTGTAAATGCAACTGAGATCAAAAGTTTCTTAGGCCTAGCAGGTTACTATCGGAGGTTCATTAAGGATTTCTCTAAGATTGCAGTACCCTTGACTTGATTAACTCATAAGGAGAATCGATTCGAGTGGTCGAAAGTTTGTGAGAAAAGTTTTCAAACCTTGAAGGAGTGCTTGACCACTGCCCCAGTGTTGGCCTTGCCATCCGGAGAAGGAGGTTTTGAAGTATATATTGATGCATCAAGAATCAGCTTAGGTTGTGTGTTGATGCAGCGAGGAAAAGTGATAGCTTATTCTTCCAGGCAGCTGAGGAAACACGAAGAGAATTACCCTGTTCATGACCTGGAGTTAGCAGTAGTTGTCTTTGCTCTGAAGATTTGGGGACATTACCTATATGGGGAAAGTTTCACCGTGTACTCTGATCATAAGAGCCTAAAATATTTATTTTTCCAGAAGGAGCTGAATATGAGGAAGAGAAGGTGGCTCGAGTACTTAAAGGATTTTGATTTCTCTATTGAGTATCATCCTGGAAAGGGGAATGTTGTGGCAGATGCTTTAAGCAGGAAGCCAATGGCTAGATTAGCAAGTTTGATGCTTCAGGAATCGAAGTTGTTAGAGCAGTTTGCAAACTTAGATCTCAATGTTGTAGAGAAGGAAGATCGGGTTATGATTGCTCATGTCCGGCTTCATTCAGAGTTGCTAGTAGAGATTAAGCAACTGCAAGATAATGACACGTTGCTACTGGAAATTAAAGAACAGATGGCTAGTCTACCAGGTTTTGTGTTGGCCGATGATGGTAGATTATTGTTCCAGGGTAGAACTTGTGTCCCTGATTCTATGGAGGTGAAGAAAAAGATTCTCGAGGAAGCCCATAGGTCGAAGTACACCATTCATCCAAGAGCTACGAAGATGTATCGAGATTTGAAGAGGACCTTTTGGTGGCCGAACATGAAAAGAGAAGTGGTCGAATTTGTAAGCAGATGTTTAATATGTCAGCAAGTCAAGGCCGAACATTTTAGGCCTGTTGGAAAGTTAAAACCCCTCGAAATACCACAATGGAAGTGGGAGAGTGTCGGCATGGATTTTATCATGGGCTTACCCAGAACTCGTAGCCGTTTTGATACGATTTTGGTGATTGTTGATCACTTGACTAAGTCTGCGCACTTTTGCCTATTAAATCTGAGTGGACTGTGGATGTTTTGGATGTCTTGTACATGAAGGAAATAGTGAGGTTGCATGGAGTCCCTGTATCCATCATATCTGACAAAGACCCCAGGTTTACCTCCCACTTTTGGAAAGGTCTGCAAGTATCTTTGGGAACTCGTTTGATCTTCAGTACTGCTTTTCACCCTCAGACTGATGGGCAGACTGAGAGGACTAATCAAATTGTTGAAGACATGTTGAGGGCCTGCATGATTGATTTTGGAGGTAGTTGGCATGAACATTTACCTTTGATCGAATTTGCCTACAACAACAGTTACCAGTCCAGCATACAGATGGCACCATTTGAGGCTTTGTATGTCAGAAGCTGTAGGTCCCCTCTTTGTTGGGAGGAGATCGGTGAGAAGCAATGGCTCAGACCAGATCGTGTTTCAGAATCATCCAAGAATATTCAAGTCATTAGGAATCATTTGACGATTGCTCAGGCCAGGCAGAAGAGCTATGCTGATAACAGAAGAAGGGATTTGGAGTTTCAGGTCGGTGAGCATGTTTTTCTGAAAGTCTCACCTTCAAGAAGAATTAGAAGATTTGGAATTCGAGGCAAGTTGAGCCCGAGGTTTGTTGGCCCGTTCGAAATCTTGGAGAGGGTAGGCGAAGTTGCCTATAGACTGGCATTACCACCACAGTTATCGGGCATTCATAATGTCTTCCACGTATCTATGTTACGGAAGTATGTATACGACCCTTCGCATATCATCCAACATACAGACTTGGAATTGAAGGAAGATGTATCCTACGAAGAGAAGCCTATCAAGATTTTGGACTACAAACAACAATAACTCAGGAACCGATCCATTCGATGGTCAAGATCCAGTGGAGTTGGCGTGGAATTGAAGAAGCCACGTGGGAATCCGAAGAAGCGATTAGAAAGTTGTATCCCGAATTGTTTTAAGGTTGGTATTCGTTAGTCAGATTCGATGAATTTGGAGGACCAAATTCCTTAAAGTGGGGGAGGGTGTAGCATCCTGAATTTTTAATACTAAATAACATAATATTTTTTTAATTATTTTCTTAGCTCAGATTTCAAAATTTTAATAAAAATATGGAAAAATATGTATCCTATGTAAAATATTATTTCCAGCAACTTCATCATAAGAAATGAACCCAGAATAAAATTGGATTAGGCCCAATTTCAAAATTTAGGCTTAAAATCGTAGCTTTATATGAACAACCTAAATTGCTCAAATTGGACCTTAATTCTCACCCTAATGGGTTCTATTCGAAGCCTAACCCTAGCCCAACCCTTGTTGACTGATTCTTCTTTGAAAACCCTAACCCTAGACCCTTCGATTTGGCGCAACGGTGGCGGATTTGATCAACCCAAGTTTTTCACCATTTTCCCCTCTTTGGACTCCATAGCTCGATTCGATCTCTAGAACCACCTATAGGCTCTATAAATAGAGGGCTTCGACCTCCGGAGAACCTCATTTGATCGCTTGGCCGGCGTCATGGTCGATCGTGACCGGACTTGGGTGAATTTTGGCGTTTTAGGAGTGGTTCAGTTAGGGTTCCGACGCGCATTTTCCCTCTTCCTTTTACCATCGATTAAGGTAGGTTTCTCTCAGGCTAAACTACTAATTGAATATACCAGCGTGTTCCTCTCTCTGTTATCTTTCATTTGATGCTATTTTGCCTAATTTTGACGAACCATGTCGATCGAATTTCTTAGTTTACTCGGAGGTATACCTGAAGGGTGACCTTCCATTTCAGTTCATCTTACATTAGTTTAACTTAGTATAAACTCAAATCAAAGCATGCTATCTTATTCACCTTTGAATGCTCTTTCCAACGGTACCTTTTTGCCTAAATTTGGTTTAGTATATCGTTCGAAATCGCTGTTTTAATCAAGGTCTGTCGGGGTTCGCCGTCGGCAGACCTCGGTGTTAAAAACGCCCCTTCCAGGAACCGCATGGTGAAGAAACGGTCGTGCGAAAGACCGTTTTCCTCTCCCCAAATTTTTTTTCAAAAAAAAAATTATTGAGGTGTCCTACCTGTAAGACGCCTTCATAAATATTCATTATTTTATTAATTTTGAGATGTTATTGACGTGCCCTAGCAGTCTGACACCTCTATTAGGCGCGTCTAGCCTCAAAGACATGTTCATGTTTTTTTTTTTTTAAGGAAGATTAAATAGCCTGGCGGTCTTCTGAGACCGTCTGGTGCATGTTGCGATCTATAGAAGACCATTTTTCTTCTGTTTCCAACGTTTAAGCTGGCTCGTTTGCTGCGTTTTAGACAAGGTTTATGCTATCTTTTGCTCACTGATTAAAGCTTAAACATAACAAAACATTATCATTTAGGTTATTGAAATTGTCAAGTTCAAATTTCTATAATTTTCTTATTTTTCTAATGTTGAAGAAAAGGAAAAAATAAATGGTCAAATCATGGTTTAACTTGTAAAACCTTTGGTATTACCTTCAATTGTTGCTCATAGTTGTTATCTTCTTCAAGTTTGATTTAGGGTCGTGCCACTCCGGTGGTTTCGACCTACCGCTACACTCATTTTCCATGGATTTACAAGCCTTCAACTCTTGGGCATCGAATGCCTCTCCGTCGGATATTCCTTCCGTCGGACTAGGTGTTTATGTTCCAAGGCCTCCGTAAGACTCCGCGAGTTTGGGATTCCCACTAGGACGCCGAGCAGGTTGTACCACCAAGACCTGAACCCATTTGAACGTTTATTTTGGCGGAACAAGGCTCTGTCAAAATTCTGCCAAAATTCTGTCAGATTAATGGAAACGGACCTTCCAAGACCGCCATTCCTTGGCTATGGTCTTTACTAGACCGTCTTCTTCTCGGAGCCATGTGGCCAGTTTTGACCTAAACCGCGTTCATGATTTGGACCCGACTCGGTTTAGCCGGTTCGGTCTAACTCCTACTGGAAGCGGTCTCCCTGTGACCATCTCTTTCCAGTGGCGGTCCATGGCCAACCGTTTCTTCTCTCAACAACCTGAAATCTTTTATTTTTCATGATTATTATATCCAGCCTTGTAGGACTGCCATACCTCGAATTTTGACCCTGTTCTAGGTCAATTATTGGAATGATACTCCATAAACCCCTCTTAAAGTCATTTTTCATAAATGACTCATTCCATCGATAAAGAGCTTATTGTTTGAACTTCATTAAGAAATCTATACTCCTACATGGAAATGCCTTGATTACATGGTTTAACCTTGTAACTTTTGGCCATTTATATAAGTGAATGTCTAGATTGGGATCTACGATCCAACCCCTTCAGTGCCAACGCATCATAAGGGCCCGGTCTGATCCTGAGAGGAGCGCCCGAAAGTACTTGTGCCCCGGGGAGTTTGTAATGACAAGGTGTGGCATCTGCAGTGCATGACTAGCGTGTTAATCTCTGACATTCTACTTCACTTAACTACTTGAAATTCTTGCGTGACATGATGTGCGTGCTTGGCATGGCCAATTCACATGGAAACTTTACTTGAACCCTCGTGGAAAATTCTCGTTATACTTGCACTTATTCTTAATTGCCATCTATCTTTTCTTTCTCTTATTTATCATTTATCGCATGATGATATGTTTATTATGATTAGTTTGTCATATTGTCATAATGATGAAATGATTAATCACTTAAACTATGCCTGATGATAGAGATATAGAATCCTACTCAACTCTAGCTCACTTTGTTTTCCCCACCTTTTCAGGTAGCTCGGATGAGGAAACTCAAACTGATGGGCTTGGGCAAGAGTGATGGCAGGAATGAGCCCATTAGCGTCGGTCGTGGAGTCGTTGTAGTTACTTCAATAGTGAAAGTCTTGAGTCATAGTAGGACTTATGTTCTTGTTCTCTTTTTCGTTGTGTCTGTTGATGTAAGTGTTAGTAAAGTCTACAAGATGTCAGTTGTAATAAGTACACTTCATCTTTATTATCAATAAAGTTTTTATTATTTGCTTTTTAATTATTGGCCTTAGCGTATGGTCTTGTGGGAATGTATGCTCTGATTGACATGAATGTTATAACTGCTATGTTCCGATTTTTCGCATCGGGGCGTGACATCCGAAGCATAGGGAGAACTACTCACAGAGGCTAGTTAGCTACTACCGAGTGGGGGTGTACGAGAAATGCCAGAAATGTGGGGCTGCATCGGCGGACTGAGATAACAGCGCCTCAAAATCGAAACTCTGGAAATCAGCACTGAGGTAATTGGCGCCCAGACAGGTGCCATTTATTGATTAAATGGCGCCCTGTCAGGTGCCATTATTTACATAATAGGCGCCTGTAGTGAGGGGGGCCCATTCTTAAAAATTCTAATATTTTTATAAGCCCTGGTAGGGTTATGTAAATGGCGCCCAGACAGGTACCATTTATTGACTAAATGGCGCCCTGTCAGGTGCCTTTATTTCAGTAAATGGCACCTAGGTGGGTGCCATTATTTAGGTAATGGGCACGTGCTCCAAGGGGCGCCCAATCAAGTTTTCAATTTTTTCTCTTTTTTTTTGCCTTAAAAGAAATGGCACCCTCTCACAGAGTCATCACAGAGTCATCATTTAATTGGTGACTCTATGGAGGGTCGTTATTCAAGTAATTAGCACCCTAGACATGGGGGCCTATTTCATGGGTGATGCTATGCATCGAGCAGGTACGTTTTGAGACACAAAATACTATTCACAATTTCTAAAGTTCACGAAATCAGGAAGTAAGGACATGGTTAGATAGAGAAAAATATCAGGATCTCAGAATCATGCTCATGCAAGAATATTAGGGTTTCGTTTCATAGATATTAATTTTCTAAACATGGGTGATTATTAAATATGGAAAAGAATTGGCACCTATGCTTGCTGTCACCTATTAATAGGCGCCTGCCCATATGGGCGCTCATTCAAGAAATGGCGCCCAGGATCTGGGCACCTATTAATAAATGGCAGCAGGCTGGGCACCATTTACACATGCAGTAGTTTCATGAAAATCGGTGTATCAGGGGCTATATAATATGGAAGATGGAAGCTAAGCTAGTGCTATTCATGCTTGTTACCCTACATTAGCTACGAGTTGGGCCAAATCTTGAGAACACCTACCTTTTATGAGTGGTTAACCAGATAGTAGAATAACTAATAAAGAAAGTCACACATTCTCTGCCGTAAAGCTTCAGCAGTAGGACGTAGAATGCAGGATGAAGACCCCCGTTCACGTCTTGAGAAGAAAATAAGGGAGATATTCTCTTTTGCAGGCAGCAGGATGACGGCAGTAGCCTCTGCCTGCTCAATAGAGAGTATAATTATGGGAAAAGTCCGTTGCCAACGAAAAGCAAATGATTTAGTGCCTTGCGGGTCCATTGCCAGTGAAATAAGGTTGTTCGTGTTTCAAACACTTCTAGAAGAACAGTTGGAAGAGCAGTGTTGTGCCCTGTTGGGAATTGGCGCCCAAGCATAGGGCACCCATTAATCTACGCCCTTGTGTGAGGGCGTTTATAATTGGAAATGGCGCCCTTGCAAGAGGGCGCCCATTATCCGATTTGACCAGTCAAAGCGTAATTGGCGCCCTTGTGGAGGGACGCCCATTAACTGGGTTGACCCAGTCAAATGGTAATTAATTGGTGCCCAGGTCAGGGGTGCACATTCCCTTTGTCTGAAAAAATGGAAAAAGCTCCTATATATGTTATCTATGGGTTGGTCTGTTGGTCGTTAAGTGATGTTGGGCCTTTGGATAGAGTTATTTATTTAGGAAGAAGTTGGATTTCTCTATTATTTTTTATTCGGGGTGCTACAGTGCACCACATGGACTGGAAGACAAACCGCACTGGTGGCCTTTGAATCACATCCTCACCAAGGAGCATCGGGACATGATCAGATGGACCCCTAGGTAAATGCTTGACTGTAAAACCCTGAATCAAATCTTGCCAATATGAGTTAATCAGAGCACGGTCCAACCTAACTTTGATAGCTGCTCGCCCAGTTCTATTATTTGACCAAGTGAATACAGAACTATTGAAACCAGCATCAAAGAATCCAGCTACAGAGATGGAGTTAAAGTCCAACATGGACTGCACATTAGAAGGAAGCCCTCCAACTTTCTCCGATGGACAGGTTATGCAATTGAAGTCGCCACCAACCATCTAGGGAACATTCACTTGCCGAGAAAAGCCCAGCAGAAAATTAAAAAGGTCCCTGCGAATACACATATTATAGACCCCATGAACCACAGAAACATAGCAAAAACATGTGTCACCTTTTAGTACACTAGCAGTAATCTGTTGCTCAGACATGCTTACAATGTTAAGAGAAATATTCCTCTGCCAAACCAACCAAATCTTAGAGCCCTCCCCATTGTTGCCAGCAACGGAGTCCATACCAAGGTAGCGACGGATAGAGTCCGCACAACTAAAAGGAAGTTTAGGTTCTGAAATAGCAATCACATGGAGATGATACTTACGAATAAAGTGCGTAAGGGTACGCCTAGAGGAAGAATTAGCAATACCTCTAATATTCCATAAAAGGGCCGGAGAGATCATGTTGATGAGTATCCCGAGGATTCCACTACTGCCTTAAGCTGCGATCTGGTATGAACCCCCACCAAATGTGACACCACATCTCCCTTATTTATAACCACGCTTGGCATGAAAATATTTTCAACAGTCGCTAAACGAGTTGCATTAACTGGGTCTAGATTTTCTGGAGGAGTGGTATCCTTGATCTGTTCCGCAGTAGTATCACGGCATAGAGAGCATTCCGCCGGCATGGGCGCCGGCGCGTTGGGCTTAGGAAAAAATGCAAAAGATGGATCCTGTTGAATAGTACCATGCACTTCATGCAAGTTTTCTGGAACAGTGTTCACGATCTGCACGTCAAAAGAAACCTGCATGTCTATAGCCTTGTCTTCCCCATGAGAAGAAATATGGCGAATATGTTGCACTCCAATATCATTTTCTGGACCTTTTGTGTTCGCCGTCAACACATCTCCATGACACAGATTATCTTGTACCTCCAAGAGATGGGGTCCTTCCTGCACGGCCTGATAAGAGTTATTAGTAGGTAAGGCTTCTTGCTTCACCATAGGACTTTTACCCTTCCTACGTCAAACCCTGGTAGGTTGAAAATTGGGCTCCACCGCCGAAGTAGTAACTTCCGTCTTCTCCGTAGATCTCTCTTGAATAGCCGATGCAGTTCTATTAGTCTTCATAATACATTCAGCTTCCGTATGGCCAAGCATGTGACAGAAAGCACATAAGGCTCGGACCTTGTGGTAGTTGATTTTCTGCCAGAACCCTTCTCCACCACAACCTATCCATAATGGCTCAGGCTTTGTCTTAGAGATTTCCAACTCCACACACACCAAGGCTTCTTGAGTTTGAGTCAGTGCCAAAGTTGGCTCATGAATACTAGGTACCGGCCCAATATTGGAGGCGATTGAGGTGAGGAAATCCTCCGAGTAATAATTCACCAGAAGCATGGGAAAACCCACCCAGATGGGAAGAAAAGTAGGATCAGTCTGGAAATTAAACTTTGGATCCCATCTAAAGAAATGATACCAGAAACCTTTGACATAGAGGTTCCTGCGTAGGAGGACCTTAAGGAAGTCCTCTTCAGTATCAAATCTAAATAAAAAATGTCTACGATTCAAGGAACTAACGACAAAATCATTCTTCAAAGCTAGCCTTTACGTCAAGCAAGACTTAAGCTCAGGGGTGGGGGAGCGACCATAAGAACACCAAACAATAATTGCCAACTGCAAAGCTTTAATGGAGATATCAACCTCTTCTAGAGAGAAAAACACCGTCGGCTCACCCGAGTCCGTGAAAGCAGGAGATTTAACACCAATCTTAATCACCGGTGGAGGTTTCGTAGTCGCAATGATCTGAGCAAACGTATGTTGGCCGTCAACACGATCCCCCAGAGTTGTAGAAAGCATAGTGGACCCATCACCAACCTCATCAGCCATAACCAGTCTCCGAGGATCGGTCAAAGCCGATGCCCGGAGAAGGACGCGCCGCCAAGAAATAGCAACCCTAGCAGAGCTTCTCTCTCTAGGTAAATAGCTCTTGTCCACCAGACTATGACAGTCAAATATAGCAATGAACCTATTATTCCTCTGAAAAGAGTTTGGTCAATAGGTTTACCTTTCTCATCTTTGTCCAGTTTGAGAGATGTTGACATAGGTGTAGGCTGTGGTTTGGCTATATCAAATTTGTACTTCTTGATCAGCTCCTGAACATACTTCTTCTGACAGATGAAAATTCCATCTTCCAATTTTTTGACCTGTAATCCTAAGAAGAATGTTAGTTCTCCCATGAGACTCATTTCAAACTCACTCTGCATCAGTTTTACAAGTTCATCATTCAGTGAGTCATTAATGGATCCAAAAATTATGTCACCTACATATACCTGAATAATTATGATGTGCTCATTACAACTTGGTGACTAAGGTTTGATCAATGTTACCTCTTTTGAAGCCATTTTCAATGAGAAAAGTACTCAATCTTTCTTGCCTTGCTGTTGACATCTAAACTATTACCGTATGGTAATCATGTTTCTGGGGATCGCCAATCCGGTGATAAGAATGTTGTAAATCTTGTTTTGATGATTGGCAACTTCTCAGATGTTCATCTAAATGTTGCATGCTCAGTTACACTTAGTCCGTGCATTAGATTGACTCGGTGCAACATCTGACTAGTCTGCATTGAGTCTGTGCATCCTTAGCTACAGCACACAACTAAGTCTGAGTAGAGTCTGTGCATATGGGTGAAGTTCAATGCTTGCAAGTCAGTGCATCTTTGCATTCGACAGACACAAGTCGGTGCACATTCTGTGTCCGCCTTATACTGCGTCTCATAAGGCCTGGGTCTGTGCATGTGTCTGTTTTATCTTGCGACTCATATAGCCTAGGTCAGTGCATGTGATATGTCTCAATTTGTGTCGGTGCAATGTTTTAGCACGGTCGGTGCAACTCTTGCATCGGTGCGACGTTTGCCTCATGCTCATCTTGAGCACCTGAGCTTCCAAGTCGGTGCAATATCTGCACCATGCATATTGAGTCTGTGCATTCCTTCTGAGCTAAGTCAGTGCAACGCCTCTAGTGGCATGTCATCGAGTCAGTGCAATACTTGTACCTTGCACATTAAGTCTATGCATCTCTTATACTCACACTGCTGTAGTCTGAGCATGCCACTCACGGGTTGATCAGGTCTGTGCAACACGTGCACATTGCATATACATAGTCAGTGCATCCATAGGCCTTATGATGAAATCAAGTATGTGCTTCTGCTTGCATATGAATGTTAAGACTGTGCATGTGTGTGTGATCACCACATTGAGTCGGTGCAGTTTAGTTCTGTCAGAAGACCTACTCCGTGCTATCTCTGTTCATCTCGCATAACTGTCTGAAGATGACTTTATGTTTGATGTCTTGACTGATGCTTTTTCGTAAAGATTAAGAATGGCACGTGATCCAAGATTGGAGAAGGTGCCAAGATCGTGACACGTGCAAAGCAGTAAGCTGGGATGCTGCCACGTGACCAACATGTTTGGGCGCGAATCGTGGAGAGCACACGCCCAACTTCTTTGCTGCTCTATAAATTAAAAGCTTCTCCCTCAAGAGAAGACCGATCATGCCAGAAGAGCTGAAGCAGAGAGAGCAAGCGCATGAACGATCCAGAGAGAAAAAGGAAGATAGAGAGAGCAGAAAAGAAAGAGAGTTCTGAGAGAAATCCCTTGAGAGATTGGAGAGAGAAAGATTGTTCTTCAGTCTCCAGGTTCAGAACCGGAGCTGAAATTGCTGAGTGTTGAGCTATATTCCCTTTGTGGGTTTTGGTTTTTTGCTTTGTTACATTTTCATTTTAGATACTCTTTCTCCAGCTGTTTGTTAGCGGAGCAAGCTATGACGCTCAGCGGGCAGAGGTGTAGTATCCTCTGGACGGGTTAAGCTGTAAGCCCCAGCGGTTGCAGAGGAGGACTCCTCTAGTCGACATAAGCTGTAAGGCCTAGCGGTGTGTAGGGTTTGTACCCTGAAGCTGTGGATCAGCGGAAGCTATGCATTAGCGGTGAAACCACACTCTAGTTTGAGTGTGGGGTGGACGCAGATCTCAGGTTTGAGATCGAACCACATTAAAAATCATCTGTTCACTATGCGATTGTTTGTGGTTTGCTTTCATCCTCTATCATTGTTCATCGCTCGGTAGATGATTGCTTAGGATCGTGTGAGAGCTAATCCGCTTGATCTGGTTCATTCTTATTGTGACTGAGTGCCTTTCGATCGTCCTACAGTAGTTTGTTTATTTTCCGCAACTGTTTTGCTGTAGTTAATTTTAGTGGGTGACCGATCTATTCACCCCCCTCTAGATTGTCTATAGATATTCTACCTATAGGCATTAGAGCGTCCATCTGCTCTATCTATTGGTATCAGAGCATACCATCTGCACCTATCAATTGGCATCAGAGCCTAACTCTTCTGTAGGGATCAACGTCTTGAAGAGTCAACGGCCATGGACGCTAAAGGAATGACAGCTGAGGGACACTCCACTGCCAAGCCCCCATACTTCGATGGATCCAACTATGCATACTGGAAGAATCGTATGCAAGTATTTCTGAGGATGAAAGACTAGGAGATCTGGAAGGTAGTCAGCAAAGGTCTGTTCGAGCTTCATGAGAATGAGGAGGTTTGGACAAGAGAGGAGATCAGGAGATCTACCCTCAATTGGAGCGCAATCAATGCTATTCAGTGCGCACTTCATCCCACCGAGTTCTCCTGGGTTTCATCATGCACCACCGCAAAGGAGATGTGGGATAAGTTGGAGGTTATCTACGAGGGAACCTCTCAAGTAAGGGAGACCAAGGTGAACTTGTTTGTCTCAAAATATGAAGCTTTTCGAATGAAGTCCAGTGAGACCATCACAGAAATGTATGCGCGCCTCATGATCATCACTAATGGTCTTAGGAGTCTGGGAAAGAATTACTTGGACTATGAAATTGTGAGGAAGATCCTTCGGTCCCTTACTCCAATATGGCATACAAAAGATACAGTTGTTGAGGAGTCAAGGGATCTGTAGAATATGAAAGTTGACGAGCTCATCGGTTCACTAATGACCTACGAGATGAATCTTCCCAAGACTGAGGAGCTGGAGAAGAAGAAGCCTATTGCTCTGAAGGCCAGCTTCAGTAGATCGAACAGATCCAGCCACAGTGTATCATCAAGCGAGGAAAGCCCCTCTGGGTCAGAAATTGATGGAGACCAACTGGCCATGCTGACCAGAGAATTTAGGCGATTTCTGAGAAAGGAAGAAACTTCGGCCTAAGGCAGTTCGGTGGTGGCAAGAGGCAAACAAGGTATAGATCTAACCCTGCCAAGAAAGTTGACACTAATGTTTGCTACCACTGTAGGAAGGCCGGTCATATGAAGGCAGATTGTCCCGAGCTCTAGAAGCTGAAAGGGAAGTCAAAGAAGAAAGCTCCCAAAGGAATGGCGATGGTGAGCACATGGAACGACGAGGACGAGGGCACATTCAGCTGCACATCGGAGAGCGAGAATGAAGAAAAGCCCATATGCCTGATGGCAAGAGACGACGAAGGAAAATAAGAAGACTCCGATGAGGTATCATCTCCTTTTGAGCATTATACCATTTCTGACTGGCAAGATGCCTACGGAGATTTGTTAGACAAAGTAGATGATATTAGGAGAGAGAACATGCATTTGAAGAAGAAGGTTAACTCTTTTTTGAATGATAAGATAATGTCTGATAAACTTGCCTGTTTACAGTCTGAAAATGATGGGTTAAAAATTTCTTGTTCTGAATTTGATGAATTAAAGCATGCTTTGATTGAATATAGAAAAGAAAATGAAATGTTGAAAAATGTTATTGATGATTTGAAACTGACATTGCAAAAATATGAGAATGAAATGAAGAATGTTGGTGAAAAGTATAAAGTTGTTCTTGCTGTCAACAATGAATTGAAAAATTCAATCGAACAGCTAGAAAAAGGAAATGCTGACAAAGTGAAAATAATTGAGAATATGACCCAAAAATCTGATAATCTGAATGATTTGTTGGGGCCAAATGTCAATTTCAGGAAGGAGGGTCTCGGGTATAATCCTACTGCTAAGAAAAGTTTTAATGTCAAGACAATTTCATTTGTAGCAGAAAAGGAGAAGAGACCCCTTATCAAAATGAATAATGAAAATACTGTTGCTAATGTTGTAAATTTCAAAATGTCCAGTGCTAAAGACAAAGGTAAGTAGAAGGTTGGTGAGCCTAGCACACCCTGCTCTACACCTAAGGGTAAGTCTAAGGTCAGGGGTCAGTCCATTTGCACACCCAAACCCCAGAGCAAGGCCACCAAGTCTCCACCACCACCAGCAACCAAGGAGAAGACTCAATATACACATGCACAAGCCGGGTGGGTCAAAGGTGCAAGGGAGACATAATTCAGTCAGAGGTCAACCGAGCCAGTTCTCCCAACCCATTGTCTAGACCTACCATTATAGACAGCCACAAACATTCCTATAGGTTTGGATGGAATAAAGTTCAAGGAAGGTCTATGCATCAGTCTGTTCCTACTCAATCTTATATACCTCAGGTTAGAAATTGGGTCGGTCAGTCTAGGACATGGACTCCTAGTAGACAATCTCTCTTTGGTCAGCCTAGGACCAATTATGGCCACCAGTTTCTGAATACATATTAGCCCAAGCACTGGCACAAAAAGAACAAAGTTGGTAACAACAATAGTGCCAGGACACAGCACCAGAAAAAGGAGGCTAATTCTGTTGGTGCTGAGAAGAAAAGAAACAATAAAAAGAATGTTGGGAAATCCACCAAGTCAACCATGCTTAAAAAAATGTGGATTCCAAAGAGTTTATTGTCTTGTTTAAATTGCTCTTCATATGTTTCGGAGCCCAAACACTTTTGGGTTCCAAAATCTTTTCCCTGACTATGTTTGCAGGTATGCCTGGCAGCCAAGAACAACATGTGGTATCTGGATAGTGGCTGCTCCAGGCATATGATAGGAGACAAGGCCAAGTTTTGCTTGCTGACAAAGAAGAATGGAGGCCTTGTCACCTTCGGCGGTAACACAAAGGGTAAAATCATCGGATCAGGTAAAGTAGGTAAGTGCACTACCTGCTGCATTGAGGAGGTTATGCTGGTTGAGGGTCTTGCTTATAACTTGCTCAGCATTAGCCAGCTATATGACAAAGGTCATAGAGTAGTTTTTGATTCTCAATGCTGTAGGATTTATGCACTTGATTCCGATATAATAAAATTTTTTGGTAAAAGAGTAAATAACATCTACATGGTAGATTTAGATGATCTCTCTCACTCTAACCTATGTCTCACTGTTAATAAAGATGATCTTGCATTTTTATGACATCATAGGTTAGGCCATGCTAGCTACACTGTTTTGCACAAATTAAATAAACATAGCATTGTTAGAGGACTCCCTGAAATATCTTTTAAGAAGGAAAACAAAGTCTGTGATGCATGTACACAGTCCAAGCAAACCAGAAAGTCATTCAAATCTAGAACTTAAGACCTGTCTTCCAAACCTTATGAGATAACACATATGGACCTATTTGGACCCACAAGATCTGTCAGCTTATCAGGTAGGAGGTATGGGTATGTATTAGTGGATGACTTCTCTAGGTTTACTTGGGTGTTTTTCTTGTCTCACAAAAATGATGCATTCACAGAGTTTCAGGAGTTCTATTTGAAAATAAAACAGAAAAATGAATATTTAATTGAGAATATATTGTCTGATCATGGAGGTGAGTTTGAAAACTCACAATTTACTGATTTTTATAGGGATAATGGGATTACTGATCGGTTCTCCTCCCCTAGAACACCTGAGCAGAATGGAGTAGTGGAGAGGTGGAACCGGACACTTGTGGAGATGGCTCGTACACTCCTAGTCGAAGGTGGCTTACCAAGAAAATTCTTGGCAGAGGCAGTTAACACTGCATGCCATGTAATCAACAGAGCTATGGTAAGACCTTTCACTCAGAAAACTCTTTACGAGCTTCTAAAAGGTAAGAAGCCTTCAATTGCTTATTTCAAGGTCTTTGGTTGTAAGTGTTTCATTCATGTTAATGATAAAAGCGGCCTTGATAAATTCGAACCTAAAAGTGATCCAAAAATTTTCTTTGGATATTCTAAAAACACTAGAGCATATAGAGTGTACAATATTAATTCTGAAACTGTTGAGGAATCTCCACACATTGTCTTTGATGAGTCTCTAAATAAGTCTGATGTTGGTCAATGCAGGAAAGAAGAAGATGGAGAAATTTTGAAGGAACGAAAGTATGCAGACCAATCAGATAATGAGGAAGAAGCTGAAGAGAACAATGCAGAAGAGCCTGCTGTTCAGGGAGAGGTAAATGAAGATCCAGGTAACCAAATCATCAATGTCAGACTTCTTAGAGATCATCCTGTAGATAATGTCATTGGTGATTTGCATGAATCCCCTAGGACTAGAGGCTAATTTAGAGCTCAACTTGAATTAAATGCATATGCATTGGTTTCTCATATAGTGCCCAAGACCATTGACAGTGCTCTCAAAGATGTGCATTGGATCAATGCCATGCACGAGGAGCTTAATCAGTTTGACAGGAACAAGGTGTGGCACCTGGTCCCACCTCCTGATCATGGGACTGTCATTGGAACCAAATGGGTTTTTAGAAATAAAATTAATGAGCTAGGTAATATAGTGAAGAATAAGGCTAGACTTGTTACTCAGGGGTACAACTAGGAATTCAGAATTAACTTTGAAGAGTCATTTGCCCATGTAGCCAGGTTAGAGGTAATTAGATTTCTTATGGCTTATGCATGCTCTCTTGGAATAACTCTCCAGCAGATGGATGTAAAATATGCTTTCTTCAGTGGGGAAATAAAAGAGGATGTCTATGTCCGACAACCTCTTGGTTTTGAATGCTTAGATTTCCCTTCTCATGTTTATAAATTGAATAAAATGCTTTATGGATTGAAGCAAGCTCCTAGAGCTTGGTATGACAGGCTCAGCAGATTCCTTACCGAGAAGAAATTCCAAGAGGTGAGGTTGACCAAACTTTGTTCACCAAGGTAAGTCATCCTGACATTCTCATTGTTCAGATTTATGTGGATGACATAGTCTTTGGTTCAACCAATCCTAAATTGTGTAAGGAATTTTCTGAACTTATGACACAAGAATTTTAGATGAGCTTAATGGGTGAGCTAAAACTATTTCTTGGACTGCAGGTGACACAAACCAAAGATGGAGCCTTCATCACTCAGTCTAAATGCATAAGGGATCTCCTGAAGAAGTTCAAATTCGAGAACCTCAAGGACATTGCAGCTCCAATGGGCACTTCAACATGTCTTCATGAATATACCAAAGGTAACCCTGTGGATCAAAAGCTGTACAGAGGTATGATCGGATCCCTTTTGTATCTCACTTCATCTAGGCCTGATATTCAATTTGTAGTGTGTGTATGTGCTAGATTTTAGGCTAGTCCTAAAGAATCACATTTTAGTGCAGTGAAAAAGATCTTTAGGTATTTATTAGGCACCCAAGAACTAGGCCTATGGTATCCTGCTAGGTGTGAGCTAGAGCTACTAGCCTATACCGATGCAGACTATGCTGGGTGTCAGATAGATAGGAAGATCACAAATGGCTATTGCCAATTCTTAGGTGGTTGCCTAGTATCTTGGGCTTCTAAAATGCAACACACAGTGGCACTCTCCACTATAGAGGCTGAGTATGTTGCTACAGGGAACTGTGCTGCCCAGGTACTCTAGATTAAACACTAGCTCTTAGATTATCAGATAAATCTTGGATGCATTCCACTTCTATGTGATAACACTAGTGCTATCTGCCTAACTAAAAATCCTGTTCACCACTCTAGGACTAAGCACATCGAAATTAAACACCACTTTCTTAGAGATGTAGTGAGCAAAAATGAAATTGAATTAGTGTTCGTTGAAACTGAAAAACAAAATGCTGATATTTTTACCAAACCACTTGGAAATGCAAGATTTAAATATTTAAGAAGAGAATTGGGGCTTTGTAAATTTCAGCATGAAAATGATGAATGATTTCATTGTTGAACTGTTTGTTGAAGTGCTTTCAGATGTTTGTGTCAGTCTATTCTTTAAAATTTTGAATAAAGAATGTTTGATGCTTGAATAATTGTTCTGTACTGAGTGCATTAGTTGCTTGATATCTTGCACAGACCATTTCTGATATAGATGCATGAGTAGCACAGAGTCCTTTGTTATTGCATGTACTGCACAGAGTCAATGCATTGCATATTCGCACCAAGCCTAAGTCTTTGTAAGACTTGCATTCAGTCCATGCCTTGCATAAGTATTCCAGCGAATAGGTCGATGCATATTGTACTCAAGCCGCATGTAGGTCGGTGCCCATTCATACCGCACATATACATAGGTCGGTGCATTGTCTACATTCTGCACGTTAAGGTCGATGCACTGCATTTCTCATGAATGATATGGTCGATGCATCATGTTGTCAGGGGAGTTGAGTGTTGTCTAATCTGAGTTCTAGTCTTCCCACTCTCTCTCCTCAATCTCATAAGTTCCTATCTCATGTCATCATTTTCATTCGACTTCTTCTTGAAAATCCTTTGAGCTGCTCCTATGTTTTCATGCTTAATTCTTTCATTCTGATTGAATACCAGTCTTGCTTTCGGTTCATTACAGTAAGCTGCAGTTATTGCAACTCTTCATTTATAAGAATCACATTTGCCTCTTGACTGAATAGAAGGTTTGACCTTAATAGATTGAAGTGTTCAGAGACTGTTCATCAGAAAATAAGGTGTTAGAAACTGCTTATAGCTCTTAACCTCTAATTTTCCATAGTTAGAATAGAAAAGGTCTTCACTGTACCTGAACATAACATACTTAGTGAAATCTAGATGGAGAAAACTAGAGTTTGTATTGTCTTTAAACAGTCACTCTAAAAAGTTATAAGGGCAGCAGAAATAAGATCATTAAAAGAAAAGAATTGAACAAAGTGGCAGAGCAATGACTGAATTGCACCGAGAAACTGAGGTCTCCATCAAAGAAATGGAGAATACCTTATGTCATGAAGTGCTTCAGGATAACCCTATTCATTTGGTCAAATCTATAGGGGTGGTTTCACTAAGTAACTAGGGGTACTGGCCTCTGATCAAGGTGTACCCTTAATGTCAAAAGGTGCAAACTCTCTTTGTAGCTTTAGATCAGAAACATATATATGAGTTTATGCTTAGTAACTAGGGGTACTGGCCTCTGATCAAGGTGTACACCTAATGTCAACATCATAAATGACACTTGTCTGTTCACTAAGTTCAGTTTCTGAAATCAAAAGTGAAAAAGAACTGTTGTAACCCTTGGAAAACAAAAGTCATTGAGTGTCATCTATTTAACCTCAATACAAATTCGAATGACTTTTCTTGATATTCACTGTTTCTGAAATCCGTAAGGTACTGTCCTGACTTAGTTTATAATGGCTATGTGTTTTAGGTTCATTGCTATAAACAGAGTCTATAGCCTTATTTCAGGAAGTCAGTTGCTTTACTCTACCTTCTATAACTGTTAAACCTGAACTTACTCAAGAATGCACATTGTTGACTCTTATATCATAAGGGTTGCTTTATAATTTGCTCATTTCCTGAACCATTGCATTGAATGTTATTCAATCTCCTTCATCATTCCTGAACCATTTCCATGCATCCCTTCTCTTACCTTCCTCCTTTTTGCAGAAGTCAAAGGGGGAGAATTGTTTACCTCTAATTCAGAGGGGGAGAACTTGTTCTGTCTAATTCCGTGGCAAAGGGGGATATGGTGTATTCACACAGGGGAAGAGTCATATTTTCAGGGGGAGTATTTTTAAAGATGCATTAGTCTGCATATGCATTGTCCATTGGTGTTTCCATCATCAAAAAGGGGGAGAATGTTGTAAATCTTGTTTTGATGATTGGCAACTTCTCAGATGTTCGTCTAAATGTTGCATGCTCAGTTACACTTAGTCCGTGCATTAGATTGACTCGGTGCAACATCTGACTAGTCTGCATTGAGTCTGTGCATCCTTAGCTACAGCACGCAACTAAGTCTGAGTAGAGTCGGTGCATATGGGTGAAGTTCAATGCTTGCAAGTCAGTGCATATTTGCATTCGGCAGACTCAAGTCGGTCCACATTCTGTGTCCGTCTTATACTGCGTCTCATAAGGCCTGGGTCTGTACATGTGTCTATTTTATCTTGCGACTCATATAGCCTAGGTCAGTGCATATGCTCTGTCTCAATTTGTGTCGGTGCAATGCTTTAGCACGGTCGGTGCAACTCTTGCATCGGTGCAACGTATGCCTCATGCTCGTCTAGAGCACCTAAGCTTCCAAGTCAGTGCAATATCTGCGCCATGCATATTGAGTCAGTGCATTCCTTCTGAGCCAAGTCAGTGCAACGCCTCTAGTGGCATGTCATCGAGTCGGTGCAATACTTGTACTATGCACATTAAGTCTGTGCATCTCTTATACTCGCACTGCTGTAGTCTAAGCATGCCACTCACGGGTTGATCGGGTTTGTGCAACACATGCACATTGCATATACATAGTCAGTGCATCCATAGGCCTTGTGCTGAAATCAAGTCTGTGCATCTGTTTGCAAATGAATGTTAAGACTGTGCATGTGTGTGTGATCACCACATTGAGTCAGTGCAGTTTAGTTCTGTTAGAAGACCTACTTCGTGCAATCTTTGTTCATCTCGTATAACTGTTTGA
This sequence comes from Amorphophallus konjac, assembly GCA_022559845.1. NCBI lineage: Eukaryota > Viridiplantae > Streptophyta > Magnoliopsida > Alismatales > Araceae > Amorphophallus > Amorphophallus konjac. The sequence goes on from CM040126.1 coordinate 232,818,906, forward strand.
AGATGACTTTATGTCTGATGTCTTGACAGATGCTTTTTCGTAAAGATTAAGAATGGCACGTGATCCAAGATTAGAGAAGGTGCCAGGATCGTGACACATGCAAAGTAGTAAGCTGGGATGCTGCCACGTGAAGAAGATGTTTGGGCGCGAATCATGGAGAGCACACGTCCTACTTCTCTGCTACTCTATAAATTAGAAGGTTCTCCCTCAAGAGAAGACTGGTCGTGCCAGAAGAGCTGAAGTAGAGAGAGCAAGTGCCTGAATGATCCAGAGAGAAAAAGGAAGACAGAGAGAGCAGAAAAGAAAGAGAGTTCTGAGAGAAGTCCCTTGAGAGATTTGAGAGAGAAAGATTGTTCTTCATTCTCCAGGTTCAGAACCGGAGCTGAAATTGCTGAGTGTTGAGCTATATTCCCTTTGTGGGTTTTGGTTTTTTGCTTTGTTACATTTTCATTTTAGATACTCTTTCTCAAGCTGTTTGTCAGCAGAGCAAGTTGTGACGCTCAGCGGGTAGAGGTGTAGTATCCTCTGGACGGGTTAAGCTGTAAGCCCCAGCGGTTGCAGAGGAGGACTCCTCTGGTCGGCATAAGCTGTAAGGCCCAGCGGTGTGTAGGGTTTGTAACCCGAAGCTGTGGAACAGCGGAAGCTGTGCATCAGCGGTGAAACCACACTCAAGTTTGAGTGTGGGGTGGACGTAGATCTCAGGTTTGAGATCGAACCACCTTAAAAATCATCTGTCCACTGTGCGATTGTTTGTGGTTTGCTTTCGTCCTCTATCATTGTTCACCGCTCGGTAGAAGATTGCTTAGGATCGTGTGAGAGCTAATCCGCTTGATCTGGTTCATTCTTATTGTGACTGAGTGCCTTTCGATCAACCTACAACAGTTTGTTTATTTTCCGTAACTGTTTTGCTGTAGTAAATTTTAGTGGGTGACCGATCTATTCACCCCCCTCTAGATCGTCTATAAATATTCTACCTATAGGCATTAGAGCGTCCATCTGCTCTATCTATTGGTATCAGAGCATACCATCCGTACCTATCAAAGAAGCTAAATGAAGTTCAAACACATGTCCTCTCAGACCGCTGAAGTCGTAGGTTACCTGATAAGAGCTTCAGGGACTCCACAACTCATCATCTCAGGATAATGGAAGAAGTCTTCGGCAAACCGTCAATGCCGTACGTCGGTCAAAATCAACAAACACAATGAATTAGCATCTCCTCGGTCGTGCCGAACAAACCCCATTCCTTGTCTAACTTGGACAAAAATGTACCAAGTGGTTCCCCACCTGATAAGAAATCTTCCCGAGATGAAGAAATGTCTTTGGTTCCTCAGAATAAGGTGCCGAAGCACTAATCAGCGGAAAACACGAGATCTTAGCAAGACACGTGGGATGTCAGAAGTGGTCCATAGGTGGTCGAAGAGTTACCCCATGGGGGTGAAAACACACTGAGTGGTTGCCCACTTGATGTAGACGCTTCCTACGGGCGTGAAGCAGGCCTGAGGGCATGATTTGTAGTGCCCAAGGTGATATCAGCGGATAACCCAGGTAATACGATCAGCACATGTGGAATGTCGGAACGGGCCGTAAGTGGCCGAAGAGTCATCCAATCAGGGCGAGAATTCTTCGGGGAATAGTCCTCTCGATGAAGATAAACCACATACCCATGAAATGAAGTTGGCGGCACAAATCACTGTGCCGAAGGCTAAGTCAGAGGAAAACCTGAGCAACCCGATTAGGGTACACATTGCACCGAAAAGGCCCGAAGGTGACCGAAAAGCTGCCTAGTCAGGGCGAAAATGTTTCAAGGGATATCCCACTCGATGAAGAAGCTCCACATGTTCTCAAAGAAGGTCTGGAAGCACAAATCACAGTGCCGAAGGCCAAATCAGGACAAAACCTGAGAAAATTGGCACGGGTTCTGCACGTGTAGGAAATCACCGGAAGCTACAAATCAGGGCTCGAAAATAATGAAATCCATACTCCGAGGCCACTGCATCAAACCCAAGGTTGCTCCGGATGTTAGGCTTCCATCAGGGTCAGTTCTGGGGCAAAATGACAAAATTATGGAATATGCCACTAAGTGAGTCGGTGGCGCTCTTCATATATCGTTGAGTCGATGGAACCATGCATGTGCCATTGAGTCGGCGGTGCCTCTTCCCTTACCATGAGTCGGCGGTGCCCCTTTTGTCAATTGAATCGGTGGCACCTTTCAAGTTGAATCGGTGGCACCCTTAGGCACTGGCGGGCGGTGATCCGGTGCTGGGAGAGCCATCCCATCCCATGGGTGACACTCTGTTTCGCCTATAAAAGTAGCACGTGCCTTCAACAAAAGAAGAAGAATAAGAAACAGAAGAGGGAATCGAACAAATAGAGACAAACAAATGAACAGAGGGAGAAGAGAAGAGAGATAGAAGATAAAAGAGGGAGGGCAAGCGAGGGAATGAGCAGAAGGGAGGAGTGCAAAGGAGCGGTACAAGGTGGGTGATGAGTGTGCATTTTTACATGTTAATTTATGCTGCACACACTTTTTAAGAGCTTTAACCTAAGTAACTATGCATTTATCACACTTAACCATGATTTCATATTAAAATGTCAAGTTTGATAGAATTAATTAAAATTTGAGCAACAAACTATGTTTTTGGCAGGTACTCGATCGAACAGGAAGACGGCCAGGGATTTACCAAATTTTACCAAATTTTTACAAAAAATAATGGGCCAACCATTAGCATTCAAAGAAAAACAACTGAAAAATGAAAAAAAAATACATAAAAAGGCCCATGCACCAATGGGACAAAGCCCATTCACACGGCCCAATGCCAAAGAACAACACACGATCAACAGAAGAGAGAGCGTTGCACGGTCAACGCGACAGGTGGCCAAACGCGGTGGAGGCGGCTTCTTCGCGGGTCACGCACGGTGGACGAGGCCTGTGGCGCGGGCTTCACGCGCCTCAAATGCCGACGACGAGGCAGGCGGTCGCATGCGTTGAGAGGAGAGAGAGGGCATCGACGCAGCAGCTTCACACGGGTAGAGAGAGGAGAGAGGAAAGAGAAACAAGAGAATAAAGAGAAGAGAAAGACGGAAGAAAAAAAAAGAAAAAAAAGGGAAAAATCAGAAAAAAATAAGAAAGTGTGCAACACATGTGTGCCTACTTTCCTAAGTCAAAATTTACAACTAAGTGTGTTCATATTAGGCAAACAGTGAATGTGAAAGTCTATATAAAGGCTTGTAATGGCCATTGTAAGCAAGGGGGGAGAATTCTAGGAACCCATTTTTCATTCTCATTCATGTTGTAACCCTCTCTTTCTCATTTCTACAATTCTCCCTCTCCACTTAGAATAATTTATTCCCTTTTAGTTTGTTGTGTTTTTATTTTGTATTGTCATTAGTGGTTATTTTTGAGTTCTTTTGAAGAGTACATTTCGAGTTCTTTTGTTGGAGAGTTTTTGGGAGTTCTTTTAGAGTTGAGTTCTTTTGGTGTTCGTGGGAAGAAGCAAGGAGAGAGGGGAGGAGGCCCCTTCATGCTACAATTTCTTTCACTTTTATTGTTCCTATAAATTTCTTCTTTGTCTCTTGTAATATTTCTTTTATTAGATTATGTTAGTGATTTAATATTATCTTTTAAATTGAGTGGAATTGATATTGTTCATCTTCTTGTTTATTTTTTTGATTCATCTGTTTATTTTTTTTGGTTCAAAGGTTGGTGATTGTGTTAATTCTGTCATTTTCCTTTCACTTGCCTCATTAATTTTTTAGCCTGAGTTTTCTTCGTTCCTTCACTTTGTTTAATGAATCTTAATTTCTCAATTTCAATATCAAGGTTTCAACTCTACTCTCGTGATTTTCAAACTTAAAAACTCAAGGTCTTCAACTCTCCAATCTAAACCTCTCTGTAGATTCGACTCGATCTCAACACTTAACAATTCTATTTAATTTGGAGGCCGAATATTTAAATTTGGTAGCAGGCGTATTAATGACGTGCGTGTTCATGCAACCAATTTTGGTGCCGTTACCGGGGAGGTTTCGAATTTGAAGTTGATAGCTTTGTATTTTCATTCGTTTATATATTAGTGCTCACTCTTATCTTTGCAGAAAAACAAAAGGATTAGCAAAAGCACAAAAAAATAGAAAATTTTGAAAATATAAATAACAAATTTTGAAAAGCACAAAAACATCCCTTGAACCAAAAAAAAAGGCACAACTTAAACTCACTATCATCTTTGAAACGGGTGTCTAAGGTTAGAGGATAACGGCAAATGCTATAAGTAGAAAGTGGTTACTTAATTAGGACCTTGTGAAAGCAAGGGGAGCCTCCCACTTCCCCACCTCTTACCTGGCCGGTGGACAAGTTTGATGGTGGATTTATGTTGGACTTTTTTTGATAATTTGTTTGTATAAAAAAATAATAAAAAGAATAAAAAAATGGTGAGGGCATAATTTTCATCTATGGATTGGGCACACAAATTAGACATGTTTGACCTATTGGCTCATAAATTTGATCAATTTTTAGCCATGGATCAAGACCCCTTTATACCACCTAGTCGCCATGACAATGATCACATGTGGGCTGGCCCGGCCCATTATATAGGTGGTTGCCCAAATCAAATCTCATTTCTCACCCAAAATAGCCCGACCTATTATGAAAATCTATACTCGTGGTCGGCCCAAAATGAGATCCCATCACCTAGGATGGCCTAGTTTCCATCATTTATCCAAGACCAGACTCCAACCACTCATTTCTTCCAAAGGGGCCATGATCTACCTTTCACCCCAGAGCAATCCCAATATGATCAACAGTTTTCTCAGCCTAATTACGAATCATCTTCAGATACTTATAACTCTAGCTGGGACGATCAACCAACAATCTCTTGGATGGACCAAGCAAGGCAACCCCAAATATCTCAAGACCTCTCCACACCTTATTGTGACCCATGTCCACACAACTTTAATTCTGGTTGGAGATATTAATATGATTCTTTTTGGGAGTCTTATCAGGATCAAGCCCAAAGTCCTCAAGAACAGGATTTTCCACATTGGGCTCCATACCTAAATGATTCCGATGATCGAGCTCATTCTGGAGGACAACTCGCCCACTCTCCACCACCTCATTCTCATACTAAGTGCCCTCCAAATTACTATCTATCACAGTCTGACTCTCAGCCCACTTATCTATCTCCTCCATACACATATTTGAATAAGGAGGAGACGTTTGATCAATTGAAACAGCTCTTCTAGACTCAACAACAAACCTTCCAGGAACAACTATAAAACATTGAGGCCCAGTTGAGCTGGCTTACTAAAAACATCATAGAAACGGAAGTGGATAAAATGCCTAGCAACTCCACTACAAGTCTTAAGGGCCAGCTCCCTAGATTTGATAACAATAAAAGTCCATATGATCAATCCATAATTCCCCAGTCTAACACTCATATCACTTTTGATCTTGAGAGGATCATGGAAGAGTCTTATGAGGAGGACTTAACGGAAGAGAAGCCTGAGAAGCCTAAAACTCATTCCATTTGTGAAGATGATTATGATGAATCTGATGATCTTGAGTCGATGGGAGAAGAAGAGGAAAAGGTTTTACCAGTCAATGATCAAATTCCTTTACTTGCCCTTCTTGAAATTGATGAGTCCTTATTCCAAGTAAAGGACAAAGAAAATGTGAGTGTGGAGAGAGAATTGAGTGTGGCCATAAACTATTCTTCTTGGGTAATTAAGGAACCAGGTACTCCATTTGAAATTCACTTTAGCTAAGCATCTCTTGATTTAGGGGAGGATGTGGATATTTTACCCATCCCTGACCTTGGTGAACCCACAATCATCCCGAATATTCTACAACTCGCCAACTGGTCGGATCCATCTGACTCTTATGAGAATCCTTGTGTTAAGGTGCAAACTTATTTCATTCTAATCCTCCTTATCTCCTTGACACTGGCCATGTGGTGGACTCCCCAAAAATCCATAACACCCTCATCCTCTCTCACCTGAACAATACGCAAGTAACTCCTAAGAGTGAGGATGAGGGAGAAAAGCTAAGGGAAATTAAGGTCTGCATTGATGTGTTTAATACTTATAAAGACCTTCAAAATACAGAGGAATATTTTATACTTGAAGATATGATAATTCCTCCATCATTCTCTGACCAAGGGAGTCCGTCCAGATTGCTAGACCCACCTTGACATGCTTCTAACCCACATTTGTTGAGGCATAATCTTTTCCTCCAATGGTACAAGGGCTGGAATTTATCGGAGGATAAGATCACTTGGTGGCTCATTCTGAATGCCACATGTTGGTTATTGAGCTATATTGCGTATGGATGAAGACGTTAAATTTAGCGCTTATTGGGAGGCTACCCAAAGTTTTAATAATTTCCATGTGATAATAAATGGCTTCTTGGGAGACATCCCAAGTTTTTATTATGGTTTTATTTTTATTTTACAGGTGTGAATAAAGGATAAGTTGGGGGGAAGGAGGAGATTGCTTACACCTCTGCCAAGCCTTCAAAAGCCCAATACCGCCTTTTATTCAAGCAAGGATGCTCGTCAAAGTTCACATATATCATGTTGTTCCGCTCTTTCCTATAAACTATCATGTTTACATTGTTCATTATTCTATATTATTCATGCCATTGAGGACAATGTCATTTAAGTTGCGGGGGAAGGAAATCAATGTTGCATTCTTATAATACAAATCAATGTTGCATTCTTATAATACAAATCAATGTTGCATTCTAATTTTTCCATAAAATGTTTCCAACAAAAAAAACCAGAATGGACGAGACTATGGAGAGGGATGATGGATAATGTTTTGTAATCTAGCCAAGGAAAACTGGCTTAGAATCTCCTAAAAATACTTTAGCACTGAAAAAAATAAGAATACATTTGCACACTAATGAAGCAAGCAGGGCAAGCCTTCTGCCATCTGATGTGGTGTCTGATACTTTGCACTTCCTAGTGAAGAGATATTTTTGGAAAAAGCTACTTGCCAAATCAAGTGTGAAAATCACACCTTCACGAAAAAAAAGTATGAAAAAAAAACCATGGAAAATGCCCTGGATCTTAGTAACCGGACCTGCTTCTCCTAAGGCAAGAGATGAGATTTGCGTCAAACGGTGAAGGGATATGCAGCACCATGTGTTTGAAAAAAAAAGACAGTGATGCGGGATGCTTAGGAAGATAGGACACTAAGTAGGTATGCGACCTAATAGACAATGAGACTAGCAATTGGCATTTGATAGAATAGCGTGAACTCGACACCTAACATTCCCAAGAAGGGACTATGCCAAAGAAACAAGCCACTACTAGCTCACAAGCGCCCCCAAAGATGGAAGCGCGCCGATCCGCACGGTTGTGAAAACTGGCGGTGTATGGGACAGTCAACTCCACATCCGCAACTCGGAGAGTCATGGGACGGTCTCACTCTCTCACCGCAGCAGTGAAAATAAAATATAAGCGGGCTAGGGTCCTATCTTGATCTCTAGCAGCGGCGTCAAGAGAAAATACTAAACAAGCAAGCTACGCCAAGTGAGGAGTAGACGCATACCTCCACGCTCGGGGCGTGGGGAGGAACCCGGCCAAGTCACACAGTCAACCGGTACAAAACCTAATAGTCATACATCCAAACACGCCCACTCCTCGCAAGGAGGTAAAAGGCTACACAGTGGATCCGGGGATGTGTGACGTGGGTTGGCGGGCCACGGGTCGGTGAAGCTCGTCACCCACGAAGTGCTGCGAACCGATCGGACGAAGTTGCCACCACGGGTCGGTGAGGAACCAGCAGCAAGGAAGGCGAGTCCCGGGCGTCGTGGGTGGTGCTGATGTCCCTGATGGACTGTGGTAGTAGGCGCCGTAACTTCTGGAGGAGGGTGGGCGATGACGAGATCAGCACGGACCTCCGAAGTGGCTCGAACCGGCGGGCAGGCTGTAGCTCCGTCTGCTCTGGTCCTGGCGAGCAGCAGGAAGGTGAACCTGGAAGGTGACCTTCACGTCGTCCGATTGCCATGAAATTTGGCGTGGGCACTGGTGGGGACGTCCCTGAGACGCCCGTGGAAGGATAATTGCAGACGAGTTCGGTGGCGACCGTGGCGAATTTTGGAATGACCCTCATGCGATCTGCCTGCCAGCCTGTCACAGGGATAGTGGCCGGACGAATGGCCGGTACCGGGGCTTCCGGACAGGTTTGGGGGCGGGGTTTTCTCTGGTGGAAGGGTGACTGAAGGGGCTAGGTCGAGGCCAAGTGGTGGGGGTAGGTTCTGTGGAGGTTTTGGGCGTGGGAGGGGAAGTAACAGGGGTCTCAGTTCTGCACTTCAGTGCAGTCAGAACTGAGACAGGGAGTGGGAGAGGTGGTCGGCACTCTTGATGGGCGTTTCGGGTCGCACAAAAATTCTTGGGAGAGGCTTGGGGTGTGTAGAGACATTCCTCAAAATCTCAGGTCGATCTGAGATTGTTTGATGGGGGTCCCTTTGTTGGGTTCGTGGCTCTGTCCCGCTAGGGCACTGTAGGGGAAGTCTGCGCAACAAAAGTAGTTCCAAAGGGAACTTTTCACCATGAACGAATTTTTGGACTACACTTGCGCGGATGGTTTTGTGACAGGTTGGGGAAGAAATGTTGTGAAGGGGTCATGGAGGCCTGAGGTCGGGAAGGCAGAGTAACAGATGGGTCTTTGCGGCTCTGGTCTCAGGCGGATCTGCTCAGGGGCAGACAGCACAACAAAAAGGCCTACAAAGCCAACTTTCTACTCTGGGCGACTTAGGGTGCGGCCTTTTGAGGGGATCTAGGGGACAGGGATAGGCACAAAATTGCAGAAGAGGTCCATGGGGTTTGGGATCCGGAAGTGGGGGTACCAACCTATTCTTCCGGGTTCAAATCCACAGGCAGACGACCAGATCCGAATGCAGGGGTGCAAGGTTCATCTTCTCCAAGCTTGTGATCCACCTTTCGGCCATGGCTCCAGGCTTGTGAGAGGGATGAAGATGGCGCCTCCAGCAGTGGAAGAAGACCGAAGACCTGCAAGAAAACCCTAGGGAGTCGCACCCTAGAGGGAGGAGGAAGAAGAAGGGAGGGGGTGGTGGAGGGCGTCGCACCCAACCAAGAAACAAGGGGAGCTGTGCCCAAACTCAAGATTCTTTTTTTGATTTCTTCAATAATGATCGCAAAAAGAAAATACAACATATAAATATGGGGGAGGGGAAACCCTAGATGCTTGCCTAAAAGAAATACACAAAAGGGGGGGGGGGAATAAGTTCAAATCCTACAAAATAGGGGAGGGGGCGCACTTGCCTCCTAAAAGAAAGGAGGGAAGGTGGGGGGGGCGCACCTCCCATGAGGTGGGAAGGGTGGGTGCGCCCTCCTCCTTCTCCAACCCTAATGGATCCCCAGATAATGGGCCTGGGTAGTGGAGCAAGAAGGAAAAGGCCCAGTATGGGCTTTCTCCTAGGCGCCCAGCCCAAATGGGCTTGAAGAGTGAACCAAGGTGGCCCACTACCCTCCCTATTAGCCTAATAAGCCTAATAAGGTCCGAATGGAGTCTGATTGGCCTCAAAATGGCCTACAAAAGATCCAGAATGAACTAAATAAAAGATCCAAAGCTCCTGGCTAGATCTCCAGGCCATATCCAAGCCATAGCGAAGTCCACGAGTCCCGAACAGTGCTACGCGATCTGGAATGTCGCTCTGCTGCATCACGCCGATCTCTAGCTCGGGTGTCCTCACCAATTCAAAACTAGCTCACAAGCGCCCCCAAAGATGGAAGCGCGCCGATCCGCATGGTTGTGAAAACTGGCGGTGTATGGGACAGTCAACTCCACATCAGCAACTCAGAGAGTCCTGGGATGGTCTCACTCTCTCACCGCAGCAGTGAAAATAACATATAAGCGGGCTAGGGTCCTATCATGATCTCTAGCAGCGGCGTCAAGAGAAAATACTAAACAAGCAAGCTACGCCAAGTGAGGAGTAGACGCATACCTCCACGCTCGGGGCGTGGGGAGGAACCCGGCCAAGTCACACAGTCACCCGGTACAAAAGCTAATAGTCATACATCCAAACACGCCCACTCCTCGCAGGGAGGTAAAAGGCTACACAGTGGATCCGGGGATGTGTGACGTGGGTTGGTGGGCCACGGGTCGGTGAAGCTCGTCACCCATGAAGTGCTGCGAACCGATCGGACGAAGTCGCCACCACGGGTCGGTGAGGAACCAGCAGCAAGGAAGGCGAGTCCCGGGCGTCGTGGGTGGTGCTGATGTCCCTGATGGACTGTGGTAGTAGGCACCGGAACTTCTGGAGGAGGGTGGGTGATGACGAGATCAGCATGGACCTCCGAAGTGGCTCGAACCGGCGGGCAGGCTGCAGCTCCGTCTGCTCTGGTCCTGGTAAGCGGCAGGAAGGCGAACCTGGAAGGTGAGCTTCACGTCGTCCGATTGCCACGAAATTTGGCGTGGGCACTGGTGGGGATGTCCCTGAGAGGCCTGTGGAAGGAGAATTGCAGACGAGTTCGGTGGCGACCGTGGTGAATTTTGGAATGACCCTCACGCGATCTGCATGCCTGCCTATCACAGGGATGGTGGCCGGACGAATGGCCGGTACCGGGGCTTCCGGACAGGTTTGGGGGCGGGGTTTTCTCTGGTGGAAGGGTGACTGAGGGGGCTAGGTCGAGGCCAAGTGGTGGGGGTAGGTTCTGTGGAGGTTTTGGGAGTGGGAGGGGAAGTAACAGGGGTCTCAGTTCTGCACTTCAGTGCAGTCAGAACTGAGACAGGGAGTGGGAGAGGTGGTCGGCACTCTTGATGGGCGTTTGGGGTCGCACAAAAATTCTTGGGAGAGGCTTGGGGTGTGTAGAGACATTCCTCAAAATCTCAGGTCGATCTGAGATTGTTTGATGGGGGTCCCTTTGTTGGGTTCGTGGCTCTGTCCCGCTAGGGCACTGTAGGGGAAGTCTGCGCAACAAAAGTAGTTCCAAAGGGAACTTTTCACCATGAACGAATTTTTGGACTACACTTGCGCGGATGGTTTTGTGACAGGTTGGGGAAGAAATGTTGTGAAGGGGTCATGGAGGCCTGAGGTCGGGAAGGCGGAGTAACAGATGGGTCTTTGCGGCTCTGGTCTCAGGCGGATCTGCTCAGGGGCAGACAGCACAACAAAAAGGCCTACAAAGCCAACTTTCTACTCTGGATGACTTAGGGTGTGGGCTTTTGAGGGGATCTAGGGGACAGGGATAGGCACAAAATTGCAGAAGATGTCCATGGGGTTTGGGATCCGGAAGTGGGGGTACCAGCCTATTCTTCCGGGTTCAAATCCACAGGCAGGCGACCAGATCCGAATGCAGGGGTGCAAGGTTCATCTTCTCCAAGCTTGTGATCCACCTTTCGGCCATGGCTCCGGGCTTGTGAGAGGGATGAAGATGGCGCCTCCAGCAGTGGAAGAAGACCGAAGACCTGCAAGAAAACCCTAGGGAGTCACACCCTAGAGGGAGGAGGAAGAAGAAGGGAGGGGGTGGTGGAGGGCGTCGCACCCAACCAAGAAACAAGGGGAGCTGCGCCCAAACTCAAGATTCTTTTTTTGATTTCTTCAATAATGATCGCAAAAAGAAAATACAACATATAAATATGGGGGAGGGGAAACCCTAGATGCTTGCCTAAAAGAAATACACAAAAGGGGGGGGAATAAGTTCAAATCCTACAAAATAGGGGAGGGGGCGCACTTGCCTCCTAAAAGAAAGGAGGGAAGGTGGGGGGGGCGCACCTCCCATGAGGTGGGAAGGGTGGGTGCGCCCTCCTCCTTCTCCAACCCTAATGGATCCCCAGATAATGTGCCTGGGTAGTGGAGCAAGAAGGAAAAGGCCCAGTATGGGCTTTCTCCTAGGCGCCCAGCCCAAGTGGGCTTGAAGAGTGAACCAAGGTGGCCCACTACCCTCCCTATTAGCCTAATAAGCCTAATAAGGTCCAAATGGAGTCTGATTGGCCTCAAAATGGCCTACAAAAGATCCAGAATGAAGTAATAAAAGATCCAAAGCTCCTGGCTAGATCTCCAGGCCATATCCAAGCCATAGCGAAGTCCACGAGTCCCGAACAGTGCTACGCGATCTGGAATGTCGCTCTGCTGCATCACGCCGATCTCTAGCTCGGGTGTCCTCACCAATTCTCCCCGGGTGGGAGAAACTCGACCCCGTCGAGTAAGGGTCGATGTCGCTAAGGTACCACTCGAGCAAGTCTGGATCTATCCTCTCAAGCTCTGCCCCGGTGATCCATGTGTCCTCAGACGCGAGCCGTCCTCTCCATCGAACCAAGTAGCGGTGGTACGCGCCACTCCTGGTGGTAGTCACCTGCTCATCGAGTATAGACTCTATCCGCTCACGCTGCTGTGGTGACAAGGCTGGAAGTGAACTCTCAGGGGGTGGCTCGCTCACAAGAGGTGGAGAAGGCCCAAATAACTCACTGGGGATCACTGCTGGGTCCCTATATGTGACTAGATCCGAGATGTTTAGTGTGGAGCTAATACCATAGTCCTCCGGCAAGTCCACAACGTATGCATTGGATCCAACTTGCCTCAAAACTCTAAAGGGGCCAGCACCACGAGCTTGTAGTTTCTTCACGGCTCCAGAAGGAAACTGTTCCGGTCTGACCCGGATCATGACATAATCCCCATTCTGGAACTCACGAGGGTGTCTAAGAGCGTCAGCCAATTCTTTTAAATCACGTGTTGCTAGACTCAAGATGGTGATGATGATGTAGACTCCGAACTAGCTGTGTGGACTCATACCTATATGAATGCATGGGTGGTCCTGGACATCCAAATATGGACCTAGCATGTCTATGGGTCCTACCTGACTGGGCAACACGGGGAGGACCTGGACAACCAAAGTTGTACCTATCATGCACAGGTGTCCTACTAAATGTGACAGACTCAGGGAGACCAATATGTCCAAACTCACTCACTATGTAACCCCTATATGATGATGCATGAGACAGTGACCGACCCCCCTTTCCTTCCAAGCTATGAGGTGTGGATGTATGCTGGGTGAAATGTTGATGGCCATGTATGGTAGGGGTATGATAGTGGACCTCTTCAACAAGGTGGGGAAAAGAATACGGGTCGAGAGGCTCACTAGGGAGGAGATCGAAAGGATCAAAGAAATGATGACTTCTCCTGACATGTCCCTTCACTATACTTGCCCATGTCTGACATTCGCCCAGGTACAGATGGTCACCCTCAGGCACAATAATAGATGGGGTAAGGGGCTCACGTGAAAGGCAAGGAAGATAAGGTTCCGCCCTCGGGATAGTAACACCACAAGATGGGTGGAGTGAAACTCATCGAGTATAGGAAAGAACAAAAGGACCTCAGAAGTGATATGACCTATGGTGTATGCCGAGGTAATGGAGCCCAAAGCAGGGTGTGTGAAGCTATGACTATAGGGATGGTCAGACCCTAAGGCCAACATGTATGTCAACTCCCATTGACAATACAAACTCCTAAGGAACACCCTCACATTTTCTATAAAGCTGAAGGACCGAAAAGTAGTGTGAAAGGAGTTAAGGGGTACTACTGGGAGAGCTGTTTCTAAGGATGGGTAGCAAGGGATCAAGACATCTAGATGTGGACCCTTCCTTAACCAGCTAGCCAAGGATTCCCCGAGGACCAAATGAACCTCAATCGCCTCATCGAAATACTCCTCCTCGAGGCCCTGATCAACCTCAGAACTGACGGGTATAATCATAGGTGTGGGCTCCGGGAGAGGTGGTGGGAGTGAGTCCGGAGGTGGAACGGGCCGTTGGGGCTGGGTGGTTTGTGACACGAAGGTGGTCGGCTGAATGCCGTCATGGAAGACGAACTCACCGGGTAGGTGAGGTGGGTATAAGGTGCAATTCCTCCTATCCCGGTCAAAGGTTGCACTCCTCTCTTCCAACCAATTTTGCCTTAAAATGATGCATGGGCCAGCAAGTGTGCTGACCTTGCACCAGGTTCCATCGTAATAAAGAACGGTGCTGAACATCCACTGAAACTCTACAAATGCTAAGCCACCATTGAGAACAATCTCTCCGGTCTTAGAGAGCGATTCAACTATGTCTTGTGAGACACAGTTAGACGACACCCTACTGATGAAGTCGATCTCCGTATGCAACCCATTAGGTAGGATGGCAGTGGACATGATAGGTCGCTGGAATGACTCGGTTGCTGGCTTAGGGGTCGGGTATCGGGCCATGAAAGCATTGAATTCGGCCACCAAGGATGACCAATCGGACCCATGATCTCGGGTGACAGCCATGGTGGTGGCGGGTAGTGGACATGCAAGACTCTAAGGGACAAGGCTAATACTCTAGCTAGACACAAACCCAAAAATGATAATGCAAGGGTAGAATGGACTCAAATGTGCCCTAGACAACCTAAAGACTCAAATGACCTAGGACCCCAATTTGTTAGAACAAACTGGTTCCCTAAGCTCTGATACCATTTGATGCGGGACGCTTAGGAAGATAGGACACTAAGTAGGTATACGACCTAATGGACAATGAGACTAGCAATTGGCATTTGATAGAATAGCGTGAGCTCGACACCTAACATTCCCACGAAGGGACTATGCCAAAGAAACAAGCCACTACTAGCTCACAAGCGCCCCCAAAGATGGAAGCGCGCCGATCCGCACGGTTGTGAAAACTGGCGGTGTATGGGACAGTCAACTCCACATCCGCAACTCGGAGAGTCATGGGACGGTCTCACTCTCTCACCGCAGCAGTGAAAATAACATATAAGCGGGCTAGGGTCCTATCATGATCTCTAGCAGCGGCGTCAAGAGAAAATACTAAACAAGCAAGCTACGCCAAGTGAGGAGTAGACGCATACCTCCACGCTCGGGGCGTGGGGAGGAACCCGGCCAAGTCACACAGTCACCCGGTACAAAAGCTAATAGTCATACATCCAAACACGCCCACTCCTCACAGGGAGGTAAAAGGCTACACAGTGGATCCGGGGATGTGTGACGTGGGTTGGCGGGCCACGGGTCGGTGAAGCTCGTCACCCACGAAGTGCTGCAAACCGATCGGACGAAGTCGCCACCACGGGTCGGTGAGGAACCAGCAGCAAGGAAGGCGAGTCCCGGGCGTCGTGGGTGGTGCTGATGTCCCTGATGGACTGTGGTAGTAGGCGCCGAAACTTCTGGAGGAGGGTGGGCGATGACGAGATCAGCACGGACCTCCGAAGTGGCTCGAACCGGCGGGCAGGCTGCAGCTCCGTCTGCTCTGGTCCTGGCGAGCAGCAGGAAGGCGAACCTGGAAGGTGACCTTCACGTCATCCGATTGCCACGAAATTTGGCGTGGGCACTGGTGGGGATGTCCCTGAGACGCCCGTGGAAGGAGAATTGCAGACGAGTTCGGTGGCGACCGTGGTGAATTTTGGAATGACCCTCGCGCGATCTGCATGCCTGCCTGTCACAGGGATGGTGGCCGGACGAATGGCCGGTACCGGGGCTTCCGGACAGGTTTGGGGGCGGGGTTTTCTCTGGTGGAAGGGTGACTGAGGGGGCTAGGTCGAGGCCAAGTGGTGGGGGTAGGTTCTGTGGAGGTTTTGGGCGTGAGAGGGGAAGTAACAGGGGTCTCAAATCTGCACTTCAGTGCAGTCAGAACTGAGACAGGGAGTGGGAGAGGTGGTCGGCACTCTTGATGGGCGTTTGGGGTCGCACAAAAATTCTTGGGAGAGGCTTGGGGTGTGTAGAGACATTCCTCAAAATCTCAGGTCGATCTGAGATTGTTTGATGGGGGTCCCTTTGTTGGGTTCGTGGCTCTGTCCCGCTAGGGCACTGTAGGGGAAGTCTGCGCAACAAAAGTAGTTCCAAGGGGAACTTTTCACCATGAACGAATTTTTGGACTAGACTTGCGCGGATGGTTTTGTGACAGGTTGGGGAAGAAATGTTGTGAAGGGGTCATGGAGGCCTGAGGTCGGGAAGGCGGAGTAACAGATGGGTCTTTGCGGCTCTGGTCTCAGGCGGATCTGCTCAGGGGCAGACAGCACAACAAAAAGGCCTACAAAGCCAACTTTCTACTCTGGACGACTTAAGGTGCGGGCTTTTGAGGGGATCTAGGGGACAGGGATAGGCACAAAATTGCAGAAGAGGTCCATGGGGTTTGGGATCCGGAAGTGGGGGTACCAACCTATTCTTCCGGGTTCAAATCCACAGGCAGGCGACCAGATCCGAATGCAGGGGTGCAAGGTTCATCTTCTCCAAGCTTGTGATCCACCTTTCGGCCATGGCTCCGGGCTTGTGAGAGGGATGAAGATGGCACCTCCAGCAGTGGAAGAAGACCGAAGACCTGCAAGAAAACCCTAGGGAGTCGCACCCTAGAGGTAGGAGGAAGAAGAAGGGAGGGGGTGGTGGAGGGCGTCGCACCCAACCAAGAAACAAGGGGAGCTGTGCCCAAACTCAAGATTCTTTTTTTGATTTCTTCAATAATGATCGCAAAAAGAAAATACAACATATAAATATGGGGGAGGGGAAACCCTAGATGCTTGCCTAAAAGAAATACACAAAAAGGGGGGGGGGAATAAGTTCAAATCCTACAAAATAGGGGAGGGGGCGCCCTTGCCTCCTAAAAGAAAGGAGGGAAGGTGGGGGGGGGCGCACCTCCCATGAGGTGGGAAGGGTGTGTGCGCCCTCCTCCTTCTCCAACCCTAATGGATCCCCAGATAATGGGCCTGGGTAGTGGAGCAAGGAGGAAAAGGCCCAGTATGGGCTTTCTCCTAGGCGCCCAGCCCAAATGGGCTTGAAGAGTGAACCAAGGTGGCCCACTACCCTCTCTATTAGCCTAATAAGCCTAATAAGGTCCAAATGGAGTCTGATTGGCCTCAAAATGGCCTACAAAAGATCCAAAATGAAGTAAATAAAAGATCCAAAGCTCCTGGCTAGATCTCCAAGCCATAGCGAAGTCCACGAGTCCCGAACAGTGCTACGCGATCTGGAATGTCGCTCTGCTGCATCACGCCGATCTCTAGCTCGGGTGTCCTCACCAGACAGAGTGAAAGTTACCATGCTCAATGTTCCGAACTGCAAAGTGTAGAGTTGAATTACACCTACCTATAATAGTAATATGAGAGATGCAATTGTCTATCTGTGGATTTAGATTTCACGAGCACGAGTGCTATTGAACTTTGGTTGTATTCTCAGTTATGTTAATAAATATTTCATGTAAGGCTAGTATGCTTAAATAATCCAAAATCCTACTTATAAGTCATTTCTATGAAAAATGATCTGGAAATGAGACCTAAATATTTTAGACTCTTGTTGGTCCTAAACTCTTTAAAATTAGTTGCATTGCTAAGGGACTAGCAATGAGTAAGTTGGGAGGTGTGATGAGTGTGCACTTTTACATGTTAATTTATGCCACACACACTTTTTAAGAGCTTTAACCTTAGTAACTATGCATTTATCACACTTAATCATGATTTCATATTAAAATGTCATGTTTGATAGAATTAATTAAATTTTGAACAATAAACTATGTTTTTGGTAGGTACTCGATCGAAGAGGAAGACGGCCAGGGATTTACCAAATTTTACCAAATTTTTACAAAAAATAATAGGCCAACCATTAGCATGCAAAGAAAAACAACTGAAAAATGAAAAAAAAAATACACAAAAAGTCCCATGCACGAATGGGCCAAAGCCCATTCACACGGCCCAATGGCAAAGCACGGCACGCAGTCAACAGAAGAGAGAGCGCTGCGCGGTCAATACGGCAGGCGGCCAAACGCGGCGGAGGCGGCTTCTTCACGGGTCATGCACGAGCGACGAGGCCGGTGGCGCGGGCTTCACGCGCCTCACACGCGGGCGACGAGGCAGGCGGGCACATGCGGTGAGAGGAGAGAGAGAGGGCGTCGACACGGCGGCTTCACACAGGTGGAGAGAGGAGAGAGGAGAGAGGAAAGAGAAGCAAGAGAATAAAGACAAGAGAAAGAAGGAAGAAAAATAGAAAAAAAGGAAAAAAATCAGAAAAAAATAAGAAAGTGTGCAACACATGTGTGCCTACTTTCCTAAGTCAAAATTTATAGCTAAGTGTGTTCATATTAGGCAAATAGTGAATGTGAAATCTCATATAAAGGCTTGTAATGGCCATTGTAAGCAAGGGAGGAGAATTCTAGGAACCCATTTTTCATTCTCATTCATGTTGTAACCCTCTCTTTGTCATTTCTCCAATTCTCCCTCTACACTTAGAACAAATTATTCCCTTTTAGTTTGTTGTATTTTTTATTTTGTATTGTCATTAGTGGTTATTTTTTAGTTCTTTTGAAGAGTGCATTTTGAGTTCTTTTGTTGGATAGTTTTTGGGAGTTCTTTTGGTGTTCGTGGGAAGAAGCAAGAAGAGGGGGGGGAGGCCCCTTCATGTTACAATTTCTTTCACTTTTATTGTTCCTTTAAATTTCTCCTTTGTCTCTTGTAATATTTCTTTTATTAGATTGTGTTAGTGATTTAATCTTTTCTTTTAAATTGAGTGGAATTGATATTGTTCTTCTTCTTGTTTATTTATTTGGTTCATCTGTTTATTTTTTCTGGTTCAAAGTTTGGTGATTGTGTTAATTCTGTCATTTTTCTTTCACTTGCCTCATTAATTTTTAAGCCTGAGTTTTCATCATTCCTTCACTTTGTTTAATGAATCTTAATTTCTCAATTTCAATATCAAGGTTTCAACTCTACTCTCATGATTTTCAAACTTAAAAACTGAAATTCTTCAAATCTCAAATCTAAACCTCTCTGTGGATTCGACTCGGTCTCACCACTTAACTATTCTATTTAATTTGTAGGCCGAATATTTAAATTTGGTAGCATGCGTATTAACGACGTGCGTGTTCTCGCTACCAGTGGGTCTCCACTGGGAAAGCCCCAAGGGAGTTGAAGACTCCTTCTATTTTTTTCTGCTTCTTCTTCCTTCTTGTTCTTCGTTTAGCTCTCCTGTATCTTCTGCTCTTGAGGAAATGGAATGAGAAATTGGTGTGCCCTTTAATCATCTACGAGGTGTATTTATAGTATAAATGTTTATATTGATTCCTTCATTCCCTTGCTCGTTGTGTCACTTCCTTCGAATTATAGCACCTCTACTGAGTAACTAGAACTATATCCCGATCGTAAGGGGGTCCTACAAGGGCTACATCCACTTACGATACCCTGTGATCGGCCGGGAATTTGTAGTTTTCTCCTCGAAGCCTGCTGCTAGAATGGCCAACGGCCACGCCCGAAGGGGCGACAGTGAAATCCCCTCCCCGGGATTCAATGGGTTTCGCCGTCTGTTTCTATCGCACCCAAATGGTAAGGGTGCGTCTGTGAGTGCATGTGTTATGTTAATAGTAAATTGGTGAATACACTGACACTGGGAGACCTCCGTATGCCCTTTCACCCATTACAATGGGTTGTAGGGGGATCGGTGCCCTCCAAAATAGGGTGATAGTTTCTAGTTCTAGTGGTAGCACCGCTCTATTTTGTTCAACATCTGACCCTGTTAGCCATTTCGCGCATCCAGTCTGGTGTTTGGTAAATTACCGTTGAGGATCTCGCCCTCCGAGCAACCTATTTCTACACTCTTAAAGGCAATCAGGAGCCCATCTTCATGGCCGGGATCACTTGTTCTGGCCTCTGGAGAGAACCCTCAAATTGTCACCAAGAGTACTGGTTTGCCAACACCTGTCCATGGCGAGAGTGCAAGTTTGCTGGTCTCGATAGCATGATTGGCATCTCCTTTGGCCCAGGATAGGATGATAGTTTCTTCGTCGTGTCAATCGTTTCTCAAATGTACATGTGAATCCACCACCGGGGAGGGGGAAACCCCCATTTCCTTTTCTTTCATTTAGTGGTTTTGGAGCACTCTGGGGTTTCAGGGGTCTACTCCACCGTGGTATGACTCTCTGAAAACCCTTCCCACAAGTGAACAATAAAAGCCACTTAGGTGCCAACATGAGGGTCCCATGTTTTGAAATTCTAACTTTGGATCGTTACGACCCTTAGCAGGCTAGTCCTCAAGGTTTCCACATCCAGTTCAGGGTTACGAGATCACCTCATTCGGCCTCTCGCTTACTGAGTTTCATCTTATATGATTCTCAATTGCATCTCCCAAAATCCTCAAAAATAAGGGGAGATGCTGCCCAAATTTTCCCAGATTTCCTCTCAATTGTTCGCCTTACTTAAATATTTTCTGTTCAAATCTGAACTCGGTTTGAGATTAACATCCCATTCAGGTGATGCTGTATGAATGGCCTCAGTGGGGCCTCAGTGGCCCTTTTCTCCACACATGAGAGGCTTGCGACTTGTTTGCATGTGCTTGAGTACGAACCTCGCACAGATGATGAAACATGAAACTAAATTGAATAAAAAATTCTAATATATTAGACTTGTCAAGACCCTTTCATCCCTTCAAGGCCAGGCTAGTGAAGGCAGCTATAGGAATCAATAGTGCCCTCAGAACCCATATTGTGGTCAGTCTAACCCTTCAATCCCTTAAACATTTTTCTCAAACCCTCCTAAGCCAAGCTAAGACTCCCTTGCATCGACCATAGGTCACCAAAATCTATTTCATGGCCCAAAGAGATGTATCTCTTGTGAATCGGTGTGACTTCCTCCTTCTGCGATGAGTCAGCAGCAGCCTTGGCAAGTCGGTGCCACTGGCACCGACTCTTCGCCTTTACCACACTGACTCACTCCCCTTTTTCATCCCTTCATAGCATCGACTCACCTCCCCTCTTCTCTTCAGAAGTGCTGATTCACCTCACCTGGCGCCGATCCACCCCCCCCCCCTTATCACCCTCCTTATCACCCTTCTGCCCAGGTCGACTCCTGCGAGCCCAGGTCGACTCCAGCCTCTGCCAGCCTATTGAAAACAACGCATTTGCTTATCCGGAGTCACGCTTTTTTTTAATAAACAATTAGACTAAAAATAGCATCAACGTCAAATCTCTTTCATGATTTTTTCTTTTCATGCTTACATATTTACTTGCCTACACATACGTATCTATGATATATGTATACATATATGCATTTATCATTTTATGTGTCATCATTTCATCGTATGCCAGCCGCCCTGATCTCTCGATATATCAAATGGTGATCTGCGAAATGTCAGATTGGGTCTGGCTGAAAGCTCTCACTACGTGTGATGGTGGTCTTCGGACCTATGTTCTCCGCCGCGTACCGGAGGTCAGGTTAATAATACGATTGTATTTACATGCCTGAGTGTGTGTGCAGATGATGCGGGACGAGACACGGACACGACAAGCTCGCGATCGTCCCCTAACGAGGGAAGCGTCGGACGTGCGCGGTTGAGAAACCGGCAAGAGCTAGGGTGGTCGGCTCGCACTTTCGTGCCCGGATCGGGTCACGGGACGATCTCGCACTCTCTTGCAGCAGCGGTGAATGATAATATAGCGAGCTAACGGACCTAAAGCATGCTCTCTAGCAGCGGCATAAATAAGTATATATGAAAATAAGCAAATGCCAAGTGTAGGGAGCGAGAACGATACCTCCACGCGCTCCGCGTGGGGAAGACGGACCCGGCCGAAACTCGTACTCCCGGGACAATTAATACACCATATTACAGCAAATGAATTACTGCCCACTCCACGCAGGGAGGTAAAGGGCTACACAATGGGGTCCTGGAGGACCGAATTCGGCCGGGTCCGTCTTCCCCACGCCGAGCGCGTGGAGGTATCGTTCTCGCTCCTTACACTCGGCATTTGCTTATTTTCATATATACTTGTTTATGCCGCTGCTAGAGAGCATGCTTTAGGTCCGTTAACTCGCTATATTATCATTCACCGCTGTTGCGAGATAGTGCGGGATCGTCCCGTGACCCGATCCGGGCACGAAAGTGCGAGCCGACCACCCTAGCTCTTGCCGGTTTCTCAACCACGCACGTCCGACGCTTCCCTCGTTAAGGGACGATCGCGAGCTTGTCGTGTCCGTGTCTCATCCCGCATCAATTTGGTATCAGAGCAAGTTGAGTCTAGGGTGTCAAACACAAAAAAAGTGTCTTTTTGTATTTACATCTCTTTACTCGGTATATTAAAAGGTGTTGTCCGAACGTTAGGCTACGCCTATCGGGAAGGCCGCACACTTGCGCGAGTGACCTTCGGGTCAATTATCTCCGCCACGTACCAAGTCTTGGTTTACGTCTAGGGTCCTTAGTGTGCATGCATTCCAACTTTGCATTACTTAGGGTCGTGTCAAGTGTCTTGCCCAAATGGCCTTGCATATCCATTCCTAGGGATCCATTCCCGTATTTTGGCAACTATGGCCCACCCATGTCGACCCGTCCAAGGTGATAGGTCCGTGTCCGAGTACGTTCGGGCATATCATAAGTATTGGTTGGAACATGGCTTGGGAGAGGAGAGCAACACGGCCGCATTTCAGTTCCGGAGAGGTTTGCGCCTTCACTTCCAATTGGAATGTCTTATCCGCAATGCATTCTCTCTAGCGGAATCCTATACGGTCGCTCTAGTGGTCGAACCATTTGAGTCACACTTCTCTCGGTATGGTGGCTTTCGACAAGCATCCACCTCCCAGCCGCGTACACCATGGCCTTCACCACTCAAGAGAGTTCCAATGTCATCCATCTCTATTTCCGAATTTGATTCGGAGTCCTCTCATTTGGAACCACCAAGGCCCGAGCCACCCGTATTTCTAACGGGTACGCTTTTCATAGCCAAGCAGCTTCTTAGTTGGCTCAAGGATGGCTTGGTCCCACCTCCCTTCCCATCAATGGACCCCACACTACCACTAGTGTCAAGCAACTCATTTCATACCACCTTCCGGTCTCGTCACTATGTGGACACATTGGACGACCTTCTTAAAGGGTTAGACCGGCAGTTGACCTTTACACATTTATTGGCCCGAGGCTTCGACCAACCCGCTAGTCTTAGCTTCACCCATCCGGCCTATGGGTCCATTGCCTCCGAGTGCACCGTGGGTTGTGTCACCACGGAGATCCTTTTACTCCTTCCCTTACAGGCCGAGCCCGAATCCATACCCTTTTGTCCGAGGGAGGAATCATACTTCTTGCTTACGGTCCCCGTCCCACCCATCACAATGCAAGAAGGTGACTATCCACACCTTCAAAACATCTACACGTGGGACCGTGACTTGGGGGAGCTCACCACAAGGGGTCATACCTTCTTCGATCCCTTTGACCCATTCCTTAGTGGACCCCATGACCCACCTTATATAGTTCATTTCTTCAAGGGAGTCCACTATCACACTCCTACCCCACGGGCCGGGTCATTTACACCCACCAAGCCCGTCCACGATACAACAACATTCGGCCCTCCTAGCCCTCTCAAGTCCCCCAAATCCAAAGGGCCGTCCATGCATGACTGGGTCATACTTGAATGTTTAGGTGTTCCCCATACCACCCATCTCCGGTTACATAACATGCATGCATGGCACACATTCGGGTGTCCTGGTCCGCCGTCACCTATGTACGGGTCGGACTAACAATAGGTGTGTCTAGAGTCATGTATGAGTCGGTTTCTTATTTGTGTGGTTTGCATATGTGTGTTAGTGCATGGTGAGTCTGCATATGTCGTGTGCAAGCTCGTCGATGTCAGTCCCTTATGAGTGTGAAAGCGAGTAGACTCACTCGATGAGTATGGGATCGGTTCTACATCTATACCCGGATCAGTCACCTACAGGGACTCAGCGGTGATTCCTAGTGAGTCTTCGAGCTGCTTCCTTCCCTTTTGAGAGTGCCCCACCCGGAGTGTCCACCTCTAGCCCGTAGCAGCTTGTGCATATCGAGTATATATGGATTGAGCAGGTGACGGTCACTTGGAGTGGAGCATACCCGCGCTACTCGGCACGGTGACGGATCCGCCGGAGTACTCGAGCATCCATACCCCTACTCGATGGGGTCAAGTTCCTCCCACCCGGGGAGAGTTGATGGGAATCGATGTCGAGCATTAACTTTTATTTTTACATTTGAGTCCTTTTATTTACTTTTATATCCTTGGGAAAGTATATGTACAATTGTAAGGCTTTGTAAGCCAATATGTCATTCCCTAGGATTGTGTGGGTTTTTGTGCAAATGTGTAGTAGGTCCAGTTAGGGGGCCCCCTCCCCTTCCCCATTGGTCCACCTCATCCATATGGGGCTGGTCAACCATCCTAGGTGGCCATCTAGAAGGTTTGAATGCTAATTGACCACATGGGAGACAAAGGGGTTAAAATTTCAAAGATTGGCCACCTACCTTACCTACCTAGGTGTGTTCTACCCTTGCATCCCAAGATCCACATAAATTTTCACATTAAAATTCCATCGTTTAGTATTTTTACATTTTCGTCCAACCTGTCATCCCAGATCTGCCAGGTTTCTGTCTACAGTGACAGAACCTCTGAGTCCTCCCCCTCCGACCATCTTTTTGATTTGTCCAAACCCTCCCAATTTTACTGGGAGTTTTGTCCATCACCCCCTAACTCCACAAATTTTCTTAATTTTTTATCAACCTTCTATCTATTTTTAGAAATTCATGTTCTTCCTCTGATACAGTGTTTTTAGTCAGATCCCAGATCCGACCACCCTCCACTTCCAAAATCAGAACAAATCACCACCACCTCAAAATCCAAATACAAAACTAGTCCTGGTTTCCTTGTTCGATTTCCTACAACCTTTCTGAAGAACACATCTTCAAATTCGGACATCTACTTCACGGTAAAAGGCAATCAACAGGAAAGTTCTCTGCAGATCTGAGTCTTCGGTTACTGTACAACAGCAGCATATAAAATTCGCCAACACAAAGTAAAAATCTGGTGAATTTTTCTGAAGGCCACTAGATTGTAGTAGTTCGAAGCAGCTTTCCAACGGCTCTGATCTTGTCGCATTCCGACACCGGTGTTGATCGCAGCGTCTGTTCCCGCCGGAGCGCGCGCTGAAATACAGAACCGGCAGATTTCGGATCAGTTTTTCGACTGGTGCCGAACGGAGCCGCCCGGCCTTCGGCCGGCGAACCAGCGTGCCTCCAGCCCGGGGAGCGCTTCTCCAAGTGTCTGCACTACAACGGTACCACTGGGTCCCACACGGCCTTTCCGGACAGCACGTGGGCCCCACGGTCTTGAACACGCGTGTAGCCGAATCAACACATGAAGCTGCCCGTCAACCCGAATTCGGTCCTCCCGGGCCCATTTGTATAGCCCTTTACCTCCCTGCGTGGAGTGGGCATGTTCCCATTGCTGTAATTATTGTGTGTTAAGTCTCCCGGGAGTACGAGTTTTCGGCCGGGTCCGTCTTCCCCACGCCAAGCGCGTGGAGTTATCGCATTCGCTCCCTTACTTGGCATTTTGCTTAATTTCATATATGCTTGTTTATGCTGCTGCTAGAGAGCATGATAGGGCAATTAGCTCGCTTTCTATTTATATCACCACTGCTGCGAGAGAGAGCGTTACCGTCCCGTGACCCGATCCGGGCACGAAAGAGAGACCCGACCACCCTAGCTCTTACCGGTTTCTCAACCGCGCACGTCCGACGCTTCCCTCGTTAAGGGACGATCGCGAGCTTGTCATGTCCGTGTCTCGTCCCGCATCAGCAGATCTTGTCCTTTCATTTGCTTATGTTTTCGTATATGTTTCGGCCTCAGTAGTTCTTTATCTTGGCAATTAATCAAGGGTTTTCCTCCTTCTTTGAGTATATAATTAACGTCATAGCCTTTATGGTATGACGGACTTCCGGTCCCGACATAGACTTCACTTTCATCTGACCAAGTCAGATCGAGTGCACAATAAATTTATCACACATGTGACTGGCACGCCTACACAATAAAAAGTGTTCCACCAAATTGACACGCCCGGTGGGACCTAGTCTCCCTTCATCTCTTTGCCAAGATAAGTGGGCCCCGGGGTGCTCCCAAAGAATGCTGATCGTGTGCTTGTTTCTGTGATTACAGGGAAACAACGATGGCTGCTGGACTCGCTGCATTGACCTTGGACCCCGCGATCATGGCCGACCATGTTGATTATGGGTACCTGGCAGGTACCAACTATCTTCGACACCTCCCCACCGGTGGTCGGCTTCCCCAATTTCTTGGGGGTGGTCATCACTGATGTGCTGGAGGTTGAAGCTCCAGAGCTGATTAAGGAAAACATCAACAACCAGCCCAAGGTTCACAACCCCCAAAGCTGCAAAGGCCTGCCAAGAAGCCAAGTTCTACTGACCAGTTGCATGTTCCACCATGTAGCTCAAGGGGCTCGCCCTATCCGCCACAACAAGCCCGAAGGCCGCTGCCGAGGAAGCTTCCGAAGGAGAGTTGCTACTCCTGTCGCCGGACGGCTTTTGGCGTCTGGCAAGTCTATTCTTATTAGGGGCTGGTGGAAAGTTTTATTTCATTTGTTTTATTTATTTGTTTATCGGTTTATTTGCGTAGGCGTGCCAGTCACTGAGTGACAAGTTTATTATGCGCTCGATCTGACTTGGTCAGTCGATTGTGAGGTTCGTGTCGGGACCTAGAGTCCGTCATATCATAAAGGCTATGATGTTAGTTACGTCCTCTAAGAAAGAGGACAACCCTTGATTAATTGCCAAGATGGGGATGCCTCGTGGGATGATACGAAGGCATAAAGAATACCGACTAAATGCACCAATGGATGTTGTGGAATGAGTTCATTTAGTTGGCCATTCATGCAAAATGCAATGAGTTTATTAATTGATTTAATCATGTAATTAAAGGTTCAGTCATGCTCATTTAGATAGCAATGCATGCTAATGCAAGTGTATGTCCATGATTTCAAGATGAATGCTCATCATAATTGAAGACGTTGGACCCCTTTTTTATTCATTTATTTGACTAGATTTATTGAATCAATTAAGGTTTTAACATTAACCATCTATTATTAAAACAATTATTTATGCAGGTGCTCTCATGCCACTGTTCATAAAAGTCAACACATCAAGAGTCAACACAGAGTCAACAATATGCACATAAAGTCAATACATTATTTTTATTTTGGTCAAAACATTATTTTATTCTATACATTAAGTCACTGCCCTCCATGGACTAAGGTCGACGTCAGTGCACTTCATGCACTGTCAAGGGTCGATGCTAGTGTGAGGTTGATGCACGTTGGAGGGTCGGTGCATGCAGGAGGGAGTGAAGTCGGTGCACAAATAGATGAGGTCTATGCATAAGTGGTTGGGGTTGGCCTAAAACAGCGCAGGGGTTAAGTTGAAGCTAAAACAGAGCGGGGGTTAAGCTGAGGCTAAAACGGCGTGGGGTGTTGCTGAGGCTAAAACGGTGTGGGGGTTAAGCTGAGGCTAAAACAGCGCGCCCTGGCCGCGTCGGATGGAGGCCAAAAGGGTTGAATGGAGTTATGAGTGTAAGGCTAAAGCGGCGCGGGGGGGTGCCGCGCCGGAAAATGGCGCGCCGGTTTAGGGCCGCGTCGGATTAGAGCAGGTTTGGTTTGTTTTGGGTTAAAATGAAAGGCCATGTGATTTTCTTGGAACCTTGATGTTAATTAAAAAGATCAAAGAGTTTATTCAGGTCCCAATTGTCATGCAGACATGGCCAGTCCAGATATATGCGAGGTTCCTACTCGAGCATAGTCCAACATAGACTTATGGCCTAAAGTTCATCATAATTCAGACTAAGTGCTCAATCAAAAATTGGGCAGCATCTCCCCATGCCCAGAGGGTTGCGGGGGCGAAGTGGAGACAGTTCCACAACATCTAGGGTACGCTCCTTAAAGTCGGGAGTGACAAACGGTGACCGGTGGACTTCGATGGAGGGAAAACCCCGAGGGTTAGCCTACGAGGGGCACCAACACTCCATGAGTCAAAAATGTCGATCAGAGGGACGGCCGAGATGGGAAGATACCTTGAGGGCTAGCCTATTGGAGGTACCTTACCCACAGCCACCACCATTCCTGAGGGAATGTTGATTTGATGTCGGGTCGAAGACCCATTTCTGTATACCTTCGGGGGCTCATAGTGCTCCACACCTCAAAGGGATGGGATCCTACGGCCGTATGGTGATTAGAGGAGAAACATCGGAGAGTTTGATGGGGAATGTCCCCATCCCCGGCAGGTGGATCACTACTACTGAAGAAAACACGGTGTTCACACTAAAATTCTGATGTCACCCACACGATAGGGGTGGGAAGCAGGTCACATTGAGCATACCTTCCCCCCACCTATCTCTGGGTAGAGAGATCACAGTAATCCGTTGTTGGTTTGTTAAGCCATTGGCAGTAGATTAGATGTGGAGAGGGGTTAGCTGATTAGCATTTAAAGGCCGGACGTGAACATACGACCTGTGGAGATTGAAAGGGGCAATCACTCGAACAATCGACGGGTAGAATAAAAGTAGATGATCACGCCAAAAAACCTTGCACCCAGGCTATATGGGCGACCCTATTCTCCCAGGTTCATGATTGTGAATGGGGTGATGGTGAGGGGCCCATCCCGGTAGATAAAGGGAGGTGCATACACACGTAAGCCTCCAGCAGGGGAAAACGCGATAAACACGCGGTATATTCGAGACTTTGACCCACTGAGGAAAGAAAGTCTCGGGGAGGGGGATAATATTAATGTAGCCCATGGCTTAGCCATGGCATGGGATCAAGTGACAAAGATGGGCAACACGGAAGCGGACGTAACACAGAGGACATGCAAACTCAAGCATCCACCCATATTCTCATTCATACCCAAATGGCATCACACAGATAACGAAGGGAAGAAGAGTAAAAAAATCATACTCAAGCGCATGAGCGAATGATATTGGCATTATATCACGGGCATGGCCCGATTACATCTTCTCTCTAGGGAGGAAGAGCGGCTATAGATAGCGCTACAAGGAGCTAAAATGCTCAAGAGAAAAGCAAATGGGGAAGGGATTGCGGGCTCATTTCATGGGCCCGTTCCATTACGAGACTCAGGATATTGACTGAAGGGAAGGAGACAAGAGAAGAAGATCCAGACGACTTCTACAAACCCACCTAGAATATCTGTAGCCGGAGAACAGGGTATCAGAAATGGGCTCTTCGCTTCCCTTTCTTTCTCCCCAAGCCTCTCTTCTCTCTATTCTCATATTCTATCTTCTCTTCTTCTATATTGGCTCTCTCTTCGTTCTCCCCCTATTCTTCCTCGGTAGAGGGTTAATTTATATTGCAAAACCATTGACCATGGCTTCACCCGACATGGGAATAGCGCGCCAGATAAGGGGTCACCCTGTTGCACGCCGGGAATGTGGGCGCCGAAAATGGGTAGCGCGTCGGATTAGGGGGGCGCTCCATATTAACCCCTCCTTCATGTTCATTTAACACGAGCCAGACGATGGGCTCTAGAGTGGCTCTGGGAGTCACTGTGATCTTTCATCTCACCACGGCCTTGCCAAACCATGGTGGGAGGCATCGATAAAGCTTTCAGGTCGTTGAACGGCCGCCTACAGAATCTCGTGCGTCTTCTGCTTAGACACGCGAGTTTTCCGCTGATACGGGCCTCGGCACTGTAGCATGTGCTATTGGCTCAGCTTAACTTGCCTTCGTAGCATTCTCGGGGAGTGAAATACCACCCGGGGTACTTTCGCCTTGACTGGGTGATCATTTGATCAACAACGGACCAGATTTACTAAGAAGATGTACCCATACCAGGTTATCTGGGTCCTCTGCCGATGGAGCCTTCGGTCCCTTGCTCTGAAAGGGCCGAGGATGTTTCATCACCTCGAGAGGATTTTTCTTTCAGGTGGCGAGCCACCAGGTATACCCTTGTCCTTGGTCAGACAACAGACGTTGTTCATGCGGCACGACCGAGTCGATGCCGGTTCATTGGGAAGGCATGTCGACACTGCCGATTTGTTGTGGATTCTTCTCGATCCTCCTAAGGTGAAGTCCCCGGTGTTCGTGATGGGTGACCTGAGGCTCTGGCAGCTTGAGAAGGCTTCAGTGCATTGGTTTCTTTCAGCTTCTTCGCTTCAGCAGGTCGCATCATTTCTGTCATTTAGGCTTGGTCGCCATCGAGCATATTTTGAGTGCCAACAAATGCACCCCAGCCGCGGGTGTTACGAGCAAGGCATGAGTGATGCAGGACCGGCGGATGAACTCCGACTGAGTAGATTATTCATCTGGCTGGCAGAGACCCAGAATGGCCTTTAAATCTGCATGGCGGTTAATCTGACGCGGCCAGGGGTCTTGTTAATACGGCGCGCTATTTAGCGGTGCACCCTTTGAAGTGGTGGTTAATACGGCGCCCTATTTAGCGCGTCGGATTAACCCAAGAGGGCGCCTTAGGTTTGAATTCGGGTGGGAGAGGCAAAAACGACGCTGGAGAGGGGGATTCCTGGAGCCCACTCAAAGAGCAGACCCAAGTAGGCCCAACAAGGCCCAACAAGGCAAGCTCGCCCAAGTGACAGCCCGCAGGGCCCACTCGGAAAAGCCCAATAAAATAATGCTCGAGGAAACAACTCTCCTAGGCGGCCCCAAGGCTCGGAGAGCCCGAGCCTCGGTTAGGTCACAGGAAGACCCGCGGACGAGGTATCCCTCCGCATGAAGGGGGGAAGTGCTAGCCGGTCTATCCGACCCATCTCCTCACCGAGCTAGGCCTATCGCCCGATAGGGCCGACCCCCTTAATCTCGGAACGACCGATGAAATGTTAGAGTCCACAGCGGGCCAAATGCTAAGAAGTCCAGGAGCTCCGGCTTCCCCGCGAGGATAACGCCCCCACGATGAGGCCATCAAAGCCCACGACGAGGACGTAACCTCCACCGGAGACCTCTCAGCTTGCAGGACTCCAAAAGGTGGCGCACTATAAAAACCTGGGATACCCTCCTGTGAAAGGTAAGTCCAAAAGGGCATTATTCCACCCCCAACTCCTGAGCAAGGATCACTTCACCCCATTGGTGGAGAGGGATCTCGCGCCTTCACCTTCTCCTCCCTATCGCTGCTCCCACCATTGCTCTACTGACTTTAGCGTCGGAGGGTTTTGCCCCAGGGAATCCCCCTGGGCCCTCTGACCCGTTTCCCTATCTTGCAGTTCATTATCTTGGTGATTACCAGCCAGCTCAGGAACCAGCGCGAGATTTCACCTCTTCATCTGGCGCCGTCTGTGGGAAACGCACGAAGAGCCAACATGGTGAGAAGGAGCTCAGGGAGGAGGTCCGCCGGCGAAAAGGGTAAGGTCATGGCAGCAGCAGGGGATGGTCCTTCCAGGGCCTCATAGAACCCTCCCTCCAATGCCAGCATCCCCGCCGACGGACCACCACCCCCCCCCCCCCCCCGCGGCGGCGGGGCTACCCCCCTACGGCGGCGCCGAAGCCTTCCAAGCCCTCAACGCCAAACTGGATGTCCTCGTGGAGCTCATGAAGACCCAGGCGGCCAGGGATGCAAGGTCCCGCGCCCCGTCACGGAGCCCCCCCCGTAGGAGTACGTCCCAGCACACAGCTGGGGGCCGCTTCACCCTCCACGGCCAGCAGCTCATCCGTAACAGGGTCGGAGGACCCTCGCAAGCTCCACCTCCGGAGCAAGAGGCCTCCTCCAGGCCGAGGAAAGGAAGGCGGGGGACGCAACGGCCAGATCCGGAAGCCGACGTTCCCGGAGACCGCCAAGGCACCCCCCCTAGCCTCGCGGCACGACAGCAACCGGAGTTATCCCTCCGGCTACGAGATTTTGAAAGGCGCTTCGCTGAGCAGGAGCGCACCGTTCACGCTCTGCAGAAGGCCTCTTCCCCGGAAGACGAGGAGAAATCCCCGTTCTCCAAGTATATCTTGAAGGCGGAGGTATCTCCCAGAGCCCCCATACCAACCTTCAAGCTTTACGACGGCCAAGGCGACCCGCCCGACCATTACGATAGCTTCGACGCCCTGATGACTCTACACGGAGCGTCGGACCCCATCAAGTGCCGAGCCTTCGTGACCACTCTGGTCCAGGGCGCTCAAGCGTGGTTCCGAGCTCTCGCCCCCGGATCCATCCGAGACTTCAAGCAGTTCGGGCGAGTCTTCAAGGAGAGCTTCACCGGAAGTGCCCCCCCAAGGTCGGTAGCGGGGCTCTTGGCCCTCAAACAGGCGCAAGGGGAAAGGCTCCGGGCTTACGTCCACTGGTTTAAATTAGAAGCCCTCCGAATCCCTCGCCTGAATGTGGCCTCGGCCACAACCGCACTGACCGGGGGCACCTGGGACGAGAACCTCCGCCGCGAACTCGTCCTCCACCCTCCCTCGACCCTTGCCGAGCTAGTGACTCTGGCTCTACGCCACGCCGAGTGTGAAGAAGTGCTCAGCGCTTGCCGAGACGCAACCGGCTTGGGTCGGGAGGGGGACAAGAAGCGGGGCCCCGAGCCAAATCCTAGCTCGGGAAAGAAGCGAGACCGAGATGGAGAGCGCAAGCGGAAGTACGAGCGGTACACCCCGTTAATCACCCCGGTCTATGAAATCTATGAAGACGTCAAAGACTCGGGACTTCTCCGTCAGCCCGAGCCGATGAGGTCGAAGAATCGCAAGCGAGACAAACATTGTCTATTCCACGGCGATCATGGGCATCACACCGGTGATTTCCACCAGCTCCAAGATGAAATCGAGCGCCTCGTCCGCCTGGGGCACCTAGCTCGGTTCACTGCCGAGCGCAGAGAAGATCAAGGCGCCACAGAGGAGATTGACAACGCCCCCCGAGGGGTCCACATCAACGTCATCTCTGGAGGAATAGCATCAGGAGGCGACAGCAGCCGTGGAAGGAAGCATCATGCCGAGCGGGCGAGCCGAGCCCGAGAGCCACCCAAGGCCCCGCCCCAAGTCATAGTCTTCTCCGATCAAGACCTGGAGGGGCTGAGCACCCCGCACGATGACGCCCTCATAATCTCGGCCACTATAAACCATGGTAACGTAGATCGGATTCTTGTGGACAATGGAAGTGCCCCTGATGTGTTGTCTTATGACTGTTTCCTCAAAATGGGAGAGGGTCCATCCAAACTCCGCCCGATCCGGACGCCCCTCTGTGGGTTCAATGGCCTGGCCACTCACCCCGAAGGAGCCCTAAGCCTGCCGGTTACCCTCGGCACCCCACCCAAAACCATTACGGTCATGGTAGACTTCATGGTGATCAAAGGGATGATAGCGTACAATGCCATTTTCGGCCGGGGAATCCTCAGCAGGATCAAGGCAGTACCATCTACCTATCACCAAAAAATGAAGTTCCCCACCAAGAACAGAGTAGGGGAAATCCGAGGTAACCAGGCCACGGCCCGAAGGTGCTACAACATCTCGGTGGAGGCCACGAGGCCGGACGGGAATAATAAGGGCCCCCGGGAAGTCGAGGAAAAATCCGCAGCTACTAAGCCAGGTGGTGAGTTGCTGACAATTTTCCTAAACGATGACCTGACCCTGGGAGTAAGGATCGGAGCCGACCTACCACCCGAGGAACAGCAGCAATCTAAGAATTTTCTTTCTGAGTACATCCGAGTCTTCGCTTGGTCCGACGATCAGCTCCCTGGGATACCAGAAGAGACCGTGCTGCACCGACTCAACCTCAACCCCACCATGAAGCCCGTGCAGCAGCGCCGAAGGAAGCACGCACCAGAGAAACAGACGATCATCAAGGCGTAGGTCACCAAGGTGCAAGAGACTGGTCTTTTTAGACCGGTCCTGTACCCGACGTGGCTAGCCAATGTCGTCCTGGTACCAAAGGCTTCCGGCGAGTGGCGGATGTGCGTGGACTTCACCGACTTGAATAAGGCGACCCCTAAAGACTGCTATCCCTTGCCCAGCATCGACCAACTGGTTCACTCAACATCGGGCAACGAGATGCTCAGCTTCCTGGACGGCTTTTCGGGTTACCATCAGATCAGAATGAATTCTGAAGACGTCGAGAAAACCGCCTTCATCACCGACTACGGCGTGTACTGCTATACCTGGATGCCTTTCGGGTTGAAGAACGCCGGAGCCACATACCAAAGACTGGTCAACCACATGTTCGAGGAGCAGCTATGATGAGGGCATCCCTTGCCCCTCCACATTTTCTCCGGACTCGGATTGTTCGTCGGCAAGCGCCATTATGTTAGTCATGTATTTTTGAGTCTAGTCATGTAATCTTCACATTTTCTTTGAGTCAATATCATGTAATTTTCCCTTTATTTGAGTCATGTACCTAGGTTAGTGAGTCATTTTCCTAAGTATTGTGTCATTAGGTTGGTTTGTTAGGCTAGTGGGCCCAATTCATTGGGCTTGGCCCAAGGGCACCCCTATCCCTTCGGTTATTTGTCATTGAGTCAAATGTCAGGGACTTTTGTAGAAATGTGGGTTGCCTATGTATAGGACCCCATTCCCCTCATTTTGAAGTAATGAACAATTGAATGAAAATTGAAATCCACTTCCAAATCCCACTAGATCTCCCTCTCTCTCACTCTCTCTCTCTAAGGGGTCCCCCCCTCTCTCTCTCTCTCCCTCCACCCCAATTTTCAGAATTTTCTCTCTCCTCCCCATTCACCCCTCATTAAGACCCCTCCCCTTCCCCATACACTCATTTAACTCCCCCCCCCAACCCCAAGGTGGCATCCTCCAATCCTCACCCCACCTCCCAACCCCCAACTACCCCACTCTCCTTCCCAAAGCATCCCACCACCTTCCCAATGCTAAATTAGCTTCTCCCAAAGCCCAATTTCGAATTTCCCTCCCATCTCCCACCCCCTTAGCTCCCTTGGTCGCCCAAATCCAACCCCAAACCCAGCCAAGGTCGCCCCCCCACCACCACCCCTCCATTCATACCCATTTCTTTTGTAGGTCAAGCTCGGGTTGCAGGCAGCAGGTTGACCGTAGCTTGAAGCGGCCACCACGTCCTCCTCCCTGTGAATCTGAAGGCCCAAGAGGTACCGTTGGAAGCGCCTTCGAGTCATCTTCGCAACGGTGGTGGTTTCGTCTAGATCCAAGCTCCGAGCTGGCCGTGAGAGCATTTCTCCCCCGACTGTGCGTAGCTTCCCTAGCAGAGCACCTAAGCCGGAGTTGAAGCTCTACAGCGGCCAACCTCCTGGGAATCAGGGCAGGAGTTCTTCATCAAAAATCTTCTCCTCTGAGTCCTCTTTCATCTCCAAAAGGCAGGGAATCAATCGGCTTCCAAAACCCCTAGTTCCCATTTTCCTCGTCCAAGTGCGCAGACTGCTCCCGCGGATCCATGTTCGATCTGTACCCACTCATCCGACGACTGCTCTCTTCTTCGACCTCCGATTGCAACTCCATCAGCTCCTGCTCAAAGCTACTCTGACCACGGAAGCGTCACTGCCAGTCTCGCCTCAATCGGAGTTCAGGAGAGCCCACAGTACCTTCTGCAACCAACTGCATCTTTTCTGTTTCCATCCGAGGCAGACAGAGGGGTCCTGTTCCAGGATCTGCCACGATCAGCACAGAATTCCAGAGATCCTCCAAAAATTCAGGCGTCTTCCTCCGGCAGCTAGAAAAATTTTGGGACCAGTATCATCGGGATCGGAGTCCCCTGGAGCCCGTGGCGCGTCAACATCGACCCCCTATCCAGTGAATCTGCAGACTGGCAGAACCGGCGGAACTCAGAAGTTTGGATTTCTTGCCCAATTCCCCCACCCCGCCTGGTCGGCTTACAGCCCCTCCCTGCGAGGAGGTAGTGTTTGGTTGTAATACATTAACCCCCACCCCGAGATCCCCCCCTCCTGCGAGAGGAGTAGTGGTGTCATCTTTCAATTTCAGGTTGAAGCTCCCTCGACGCGGCGTGGGGGTGCATACCCTCGCCTCCCCGCTCGCCCCCGTCTCTGGCCGGAGTCGGCGTCTTCACGCCGGCTAGGTGAGCCTCGGTCCCTCTCTTGACTGGTTTAATCACTTGCTTAGCTTAGTATTATTGCTATTGCTTCGTCGGATGGAGAGTGAGAGCTCGGCCCAAATTGCTAGTATCGTGAGTGACCACTGCGGGCAAGTTGAGAGTAAATCCACTTAACCCACACCCTTGGTGTGTTGGCCGCCCATGATTTGGGCATCCTAGGCCCATTTGGGGTTCTTCCCAAGCTATCCAACCTTTAGAGCCTCAAGGTCCCACCTCGGACCCTCTCCAACATCGCCTAGTCGCCATCGGGCACTAGTGTGCGCCATACGGGTGAGCTCGCTAGTGTGAGTCCGCCGCTCAAACTTGAATGCTTGCAAAATAGGTCCATAGGTGGTGTCACATCAAGCTAGGTCGAACGTCGAGGCCTACATTGACGACATGCTCGTCAAGACCCCCAAGGCCCAGGACCACTTCACCGACCTCGCCGAAGCCTTCGGCGTCCTCCTGAAGTACAACATGAAGCTCAATCCTGCCAAGTGCGCCTTCGGAGTAAGATCCGGGAAGTTCCTGGGCTTCCTGGTCACTCAGCGTGGGATCGAAGCTAACCCCGACAAGGTCCAGACCATCCTGGACATGCGCCCGCCCGCCTGCATCAAGGACGTCCAGCGTCTGACAGGGCGTATCGCTGCTCTCAGCCGTTTTCTATCCCGTGCGGCCGAACGATGCTTTCCCTTTTTTAAACTGTTGAAAGGGCCCAAGTTGGCATCTGCTACGTTCGCATGGGATGAGGAATGCCAGAAAGCATTCGCTGAGCTTAAGGAGTTCCTGGCTTCGCCCCCAGTGCTCTCCAAGCCCGTGCCGGGCGAAGCCTTGCTACTCTATCTCTCGGCGACGTCATCAACGGTCAGCTCGGTCCTAGTCAAAATGACTTGGGAATCGAAAGACCAGTCTACTATACCAGCAAGGTGCTTAGCGAGGCCGAGAGGAGGTACCCCGCAACCGAGAAGCTCGTGCTAGCGTTGGTTACCTCCGCGAAACGCCTCCGACCCTACTTCCAGGGGCACCCCATCACCATGCTAACCGGCGAGCCGTTGAAGAAGATTTTGGCCCACCCCGAGGCCTCGGGGCGACTCGTCAAATGGGCCCTTATGCTTGGGGCCTACGACATATCGTATCGCCCGCGCTCAGCTATAAAAGGTCAAGCGCTCGCCGACTTCATCGCCGAAAGCACCATCCCGACCGAAGGGAGGCTACTGACCATGCCCAGGCCAACCTGGGAACTGTACGTCGACGGTTCTTCCAACTCTGTCGGTAGCGGTGCTGGGATCCTCCTAAGATCCCCCGAAGGAGTGGAGCTGCAGTACGCCTTGAAATTCAACTTTCAGGCGTCCAACAACGCTTTCGAGTACGAGGCCCTTATATCGGGAGCACGCATGGCCCGGCGGTTGGGGGCTGAGCGAGTCAGGATCCACACCGACTCTCAGTTGGTCGCGAGCCAGGTCAACGACGAGTACGAAGCTCGAGAGGCACCCATGATCAAATACCTCCAGCTGGTCAGGAGCTTGGCCCAATAATTCGAGGGATTCGAGGTAGTCCGAATAGCCCGGGAAGAAAACTCCCGAGTGGATGCCCTCTCTCGATTGGCCTCCTCCCTAGACCCAGAAGGTACCCGATCGGTCCTCCTCGAAGAGCTAGAGCGCCCGAGCATTGACTCGGAGCTCCTCGCTGTTGACTCGGCCGTCCCAAGCGACTGGCGCACCCCCTACCTGTATAGGCTTCGAGACTCCGAAGAGCCCTCCGACCCTCGGGAAGCACGCCGAATGAAGTACCATGCCCGGCGCTTCGTCGTCCTGGACGACACACTCTACCGAAGGTCTTTCGCCGGCCCTCTCCTGAAGTGCCTCGGCCCTGACGACGCCAGCCGAGCCATTCGAGAGGTTCATGAAGGCCTATGCGGAGCGCACTTAGGGGCAAGGTCACTGGCCAGAATCCTGTTACGACAGGGGTACTGGTGGCCCACCCTGCAGCGTGACTACTCGGCCTATGCTCAACAGTGTGACTGATGCCAGCGGTTCGACCACTTGGTCCATCGGCCGGCCACAGAACTCGTCACACTCACCGAGCCTTATCCCTTCGCTCGGTGGGGGATCGACATTCTCGGACCATTCCCTATGGCTCAGTCCCAGAAAAAGTTCATCATCGTCGCCATCGACTACTTCACTAAATGGATCGAGGCCGAAGCCACTGCAAGGATCACCGAGATAGTCGTCTGGAGTTTCGTCTGGAAATCGATCATTTGTCGCTTCGGCATCCCACAAGTGATAGTGAGCGATAACGGTCGGCAATTCGATTCTCGATATTTCCGAGACAGATGCGCCGCCCTAAACATCCGCAACCACTTCACTTCGGTCGCCCACCCTCAGGCCAACGGGCTGGTCGAAAATGCCAATAAGACTATCTTGAAAGGCATAAAGACCAGACTCGGCAATGCCAAGGGTAGTTGGCTCGAGGAATTGCCTAGCGTACTGTGGTCACACCGAACGACTCCCAGGACGGCAACCGGTGAAAGTCCTTTTCAGTTGGTGTACGGCACTGAGGCCGTCATTCCATTAGAGATCGCCAACCCATCTCTCCGAGTCATCCGCTACTCGACCGAGGAAAACAACCAAAAGTTACTCGAGAACCTCGACCTAGCCGATGAACTCTGGGATATTGCCAGCATCCGAGCGACGGAATACCAGCGACGCCTCACTCGATACTACAATGCCAGAGTCCGAAGCAGACACTTCCGACCGGGAGACTTCGTCCTCAGAAAAGCCGAAGCCTCTCGACCACTAGAGGTGGCGGGCAAGCTGTCCCCTAACTGGGAAGGCCCCTACCGAGTGGTCGAGACGCTCGGGAAAGGTGCGTACAGGTTAGCAACAATGGAAGGGGATCCCATTCCTCGGACATGGAACGCAGCCGCACTACGCAAATTCTATTTTTGAAATTGTACAACAAGAAGGACAAAATAAATTCCTTTCCATTCAAAACTATTGATACATCAGAAAGGCAAAGGCCAGTACATTGCATGACAAAAAGCAAGAAAATCCATCTAACACCGCTACAAGGGGACATCGCTCGGTTGACTCGATCTCGATCTCCTCGCGTCCAGCCACTGACTCTGCCTCGCGTAGAAACTGGCTCGGACAAGAGGGGGCCGATCCAGTTGGCTCAGACGACCCCCGACAAAGGTGACAGAGGGACTGCAGAGAAGGTAGCCACCTTCTAAAGTTAGAGAAGGCTACCTTCCAAGTTGATGGAGGCTAGGGAGAACGAGCGCCGTGAAGAGCCCTTTTTTCCCAACCTGCCAACTCCTTGGAAGGGAACAGAGAGCAAGCAGCCTCCGAAGAGTGAAAGAAATGAAGAGCAGAAGAGGAAAAAAGAGGCTGCAGATGGAGGAAGGCTTCGGTGAGGAGGGAACTTGATGCACCCCCCCCCCCATGCGGAGGGGGAGTGGCGACAGGCGTCCCTGATACCCCCATCCGTCCTCTGCCTCGGTGCCCGCCTGGAAGACATGCCGGAACTGAGAAAGGGCAAGAGCCGTGCCCTCGCACGTCGAAGCCCTCTCCTAATCCGCGTGGTGACCGTCGGACCCGTCTCAAACCTGCGCGGCGACCGTGGGACCCGTCCAACAAGCCAGGACAGCAAGAGCTCTCTGCTCCCCGTCGTCAGCGGCGTCACCCTCCGAAGGATCCTCCATGCAACGGCACAACGTAGAGTGAAGAAGAAGGAGTGAGGGAAGACTGTTAGAGAAAATCCCAAGCGGTAAAGAGGGAAGGGCGCCTTTCGGTCCTTCTTATAGGCCAAAGGAGGCTACACGCCTTAAACCCCCCCCCCTCAAAAACACGCCAAAGGATTTCTCCCCTGAACGGTCACCTCTAACTCCTCGTTTCCCGCCCCAGCGGGATTCACGAAGCGGCCTGGCATTCAAAGCGCGAGGGAACGGAAAGACGCCGCGTCAGAAGCCTACCAAATCAGCGTGCGAAAACCACACAGGACATATCGGCACTTTTTCAACTACTCCAGATACGCCAGCCAAATCACGGCAAGGATGGCGATCAAACACGTAAGTCATTTATTATCTCATAAAGAGGAAACTCCCTAAAGGAGGAAAGAGAGACAAACAAGAGAAAGGGGCAAAATAAGGCAAAATACATCAGGCCTCGGGCCCACTTTGAAGCTCGGAAGCGACGGAAGTAGGCGCGTCACCCCCAGCACCTTCGGTGACGGCCGACCCGGGCACTGACCTCGCCAGTGCGAGAACTGTCTCTGTCGCGAGCCCTCCCGAGGCGTCCGGAGTTGGTGACCCCGCCGTAGGAGACCCCTCTGGATCTTCCCCGCTCGACGCAGAGGAGCTAGAAACTGACTCATCCGAGTCATAAACCTGGCCCAAAGGGAACTCGATCCCGGAGTCTCGATCGAAGGCGTAGTCCGCCGCCCGACGATAACCCTGCTTAAACCCCTTTCAGGCGCCACGGCGAAGCGCTACCTCGTAATATGGTAGGGCGGCTCTCTCCAGGTGGGCTGAGTAAGCGTCCGAGCTTCTATATCGCTCGACCGCCTCTGCCTCGATCTGCTCCGTCCTTCCAACGAGCTCGACTCGAGCCCGCTCCACCTCGGCCGCACGCTCCTCTGCTCCCGCCAGGCGTTCCTCTGTCGCGACCATCCCTCGTTCGGCCTCGCTCGACCGCCTCTTCGCCCGGACTCGATCCGCCTCGGCCACGGAACGAAGGCGCTCCGCTACCTCCGCCCGGTCCAGTAACTCGGCCCGTTCGAGCTCCCAGCGATTGTCCAGCTCGAGGTGACACAGACGCTCCTCTTCCAAGAGTTTACTTTTCCTCTCGAGCGACTCCCGGGCCTTAGCCAACTGCTCAGTCAGCACCTCGGTTTCTAGCCGGCTCGCCCGTGCCAAGTCCCTGATCGCGGAGAACTCCCGTCGGAGCCCCTCATGTTCCTCGCTGAGGCGGGCCAGTTTCCTCTCGCCCCCCCCAAGGGCCCAGGCGAGATGCGATCGCTCCGCCTCCGTCCGAGCGTACGTCTCCGCCATCAAGGCCACCGACCGAGCCATGACTAGGCCGCCCTCCATGAGGACGTCGAGGACGCCGGAGGGGGAGTGGCGCTTGTCTCCCCCCCTCGTCTTTACGGCAACCTCTCGGCAAACCCGGTACAGGTAGCCCGAAACGCCGAGCCTTTCCAAAGCCTCCGGCATGGAGATACGCTCCCCACCGGATGCCCCGCCAGAAGGATCGGCCCGAGCGACGGGGCCGACCACCCCACGCGCCGCGGTCGGTTGGGGTTGCGACGCCTCCCCGGGCGAACCCCCAACCTCGACCGACGCCGCAGGATCGACCGCACCAAGAACTTCAGGCATATGGGG
Source organism: Amorphophallus konjac (assembly GCA_022559845.1). Lineage (NCBI taxonomy): Eukaryota > Viridiplantae > Streptophyta > Magnoliopsida > Alismatales > Araceae > Amorphophallus > Amorphophallus konjac. The sequence continues at coordinate 232,860,026 of CM040126.1, forward strand.
CTGCGACACCCTCGCGGGCGAACCCCCATCCCTATCTGTCTCGACCCGCGCCTCTCCGCCCAAGACAGTGCCGACCTCTACCGGTCTCCCGGTCTCGACGCCGGCCGCTACAGCGCCGGCCCCCTCCATCCCCGGGGAGGGGAGAACCGACCCATCTCCGCCCTCTAAGGGGCCCCCAGTCTCTTCGGCCCCCTCTCGCCTGGTAGGTGGGGGAGCTGGCCCGGAAGGGTCGGCCCCACCTTGCCCCCGAGAGGGGAGCGCCGCCGAGCCAGAATCACCCCCGGTAGCGGTATGATGGCCGGCCTTCTTGGCCCGTTTCTTGGCCTTTGCGGCTTCCCGCAATCTCCCCTCTAGGGGATCCTTGCGCTTCACCCCGCTTGACCGCGAAGATCCCTCGGAGGCCGCCCCCTTGCCCTTATCCCGGGCTTGGGAACGACCCACGGGAGCGACAGGCTCATCGGCCGCCGAATCATCCCCAAGATCGACGACCTCGGTAACCTCTTCCAAGGGCTCCCGCCGGATGTCTGCAATGAAGAAGAAGATTCGGTTAGGAAACGAAAAGTCGACCCTCCGACCCCACAGCAGAATCCGAAGAATGGCACCTGATGGCTTGAGCTGTGTAAGCAGATACCGCTCCACGTTCTCCAGCGTCACCAGCTCCTCAGTCGATCGGCGATTTGTCAACAAGAGAGCGGCGTACTCTTCCACGTCGGCGGGGAACTCCTCCTGGCACGGGGGAAGATTCGGATGGAAGTTGGGCATAACCTGGCACCTCCAGGACTCGTCCACTGCTTCCGCCTTCACCCAGAAAAACTGCCTCTTCCACCCTTTGTGCGAAGAATCCTTCGCCGCCATCGGAATACAACTCCGATACCTGCGCGCCTGGATAAAATAGAAGCCTTTCCCCGTCGACGGATGTGCCTTCAGCTTGAGGAAATAATGAAAAAGATCCAGCGATGGGGGAACCCCCTGCAGGCGATAGAGGATCCGAAAGGCAGAAAGCAGGAGATACGAGTTGGCCACCAGCTGAACAGGCGCCAACATGAAAAAATTGAGAATCTTCAAGATGAAAGGCTCGAAGGGGAGGCAGAATCCGCTCTTCCACGCCAGGAGAAAAGTACAAATATGGCTCGTACGGCTGTCCAAGCTCGTCTCGTATGGGGCAGCAGCTACAAAGCTATATCGGAGAGGCAGGCGAAACCGATGCTCCAATTTCTTCACATCAGCCTCCCCCAACTCGCTGCGATTGGGGACGGGCTCCCGCCTCACCTACTCGACTTCCGAGCGCAGATCCGCCATCGAGCTGGAAGAAGAACCTTCACTAGAGCCTGAAGACTCTGGAGGAGAAGGAAGCCGCCGGATCACCTCCGCGGTTACACGCGCCAGCTCCTCAAATGCCGCCGCAAGAGCTTGCTCCCCCGCTGTATCTTCACGGCGCATCAAGGAGCCCCAGAAGCAGAGGAATGGAGGAAAGGCCGAAAACCCTAAAAAGACTGGGAGGAACGAGCAGCGCCCTACGCCTATAAACCCTTGCGGGAGGTGGCGCGCCGTTTCAACCTCCGAGAAAAAGGGGGCCCCTTCATTTCAAAATACGTTAGGATCATTATTACTATGGGCCCAGGCGACCGCTACACGTGGCATCATCACGCCAATAGGATTCTACCCACCCGAGCCACGCTGGTCCAAAGCCTCAAAAAACTACTCAACCGAGTCTCCTTGGCTCGGGAGTAGGAGGGGGACAAGTGGAGAGGGGGATTCCTGCAGCCCACTCAAAGAGCAGACCCAACTAGGCCCAACAAGGCCCAACGAGGTAAGCTCGCCCAAGTGACAGCCCGCAGGGCCCACTCGGAAAAGCCCAATAAAATAATGCTCGAGGAAACAACTCTCCTAGGCGGCCCCAAGGCTCGGAGAGCCCGAGCCTCGGTCAGGTCACAGGAAGACCCGCGCACGAGCTATCCCTCCGCACGAAGGGGGGAAGCGCTAGCCGGTCTATCCGACCCATCTCCTCACCGAGCTAGGCCTATCGCCTGATAGGGCCGGCCCCCTTAAGCTCGGAACGACCGATGAAATGTTCATCACTGTAGCCGTTAGAGTCCACATCGGGCCAAACGCTAAGAAGTCCAGGAGCTCTGGCTTCCCCGCGAGGATAACGCCCCCACGATGAGGCCATCAAAGCCCACGACGAGGACGTAACCTCCACCGGAGACCTCTCAGCTTGCAGGACTCCAGAAGGCGGCGCACTATAAAAACCTGGGATACCCTCCTGTGAAAGGTAAGTCCAAAAGGTCATTGTTCCACCCCCAACTCCTGAGCAAGGATCACTTCACCCCATTGGTGGAGAGGGATCTCGCGCCTTCACCTTCTCCTCCCTATCGCTGCTCCCACCATTGCTCTACTGACTTTAGCGTCGGAGGGTTTTGCCCCAGGGAATCCCCCTGGGCCCTCTGACCCGTTTCCCTGTCTTGCAGTTCATTATCTTGGTGATTACCAGCCAGCTCAAGAACCAGCGCGAGATTTCGCCTCTTCAGACGCGCTATTTAGCGCGTCATATTAAGCATATCGAAAGCCCCTATAACTTCCCTTCTTTCTTCTCTTTCTTTCCCACTTTAGCTCATTTGCAACTCAGTTTTCTCTCTCTTCCTCCCCCTCTTAAGCGCGGCGACGACAGTGGAGAGTGGTGAGTGGGGATTCGGATGTTACGCCCTTATTTTCCAGGCCCCGGGAGACTCCTTGTATGCTTGTCCTCGGAGCTGCACCCCTGGGTGTCCTATTCGGCCCCGGCGCGACGCCCATGGCCTTTTTCAGTGATCGTCACTTTGTGGACGAGTTCCCGCTTCCTTTTGGCAAACTCCCAGGCTGGGGAGACTCTTATGGATTTTTGTCAGAAAGACTTTGTCTTCAACAGTTGCTTTCTGACTTTGTTTGCTTTCTTTTGTATTTGTTTTTGATGAAGATACCATGGCATCTGACTCTTCTTCCTCCTCCCGTGCTGTGGTGACGTGGAGGGATGTTCATTCTCTGGACAGAGGCCATGGCAAGCTGGCCATAGTGGCAGAGTCCTCTGATTCAGAGACCGAGACGGTGGACACTGATCGTCTGCTGGTCATCGAGAGTGACTCTTTCAAGTATGAATGCCCTGACGGCTGCAGAGTAGATCATCCCAAGGACAAGCACTTGATATCTTTTCTGAAGCGGTTCAATCTCCAGGGAAAGTGGAATCTGTTTCTGGTTCGGAAGGCTGAGCAGGCGCTGCTTGTAGGGCGGGACATCCTTACTGATTTTGTTCTGAGGGGAAGACCTATATATCTACCCGGTGAACCCAGGAAGTGGGGTGCTGTGCTTGGACTCCAAGAGCTGTCTCCATAGGATGGGCTGTTGACCAGGGCCCTTGAGTTTGTTCCTGCCTGGTGGAGCGAGACTGCGGGTTACGTAGACCAGGAGAAGCCGTCTTTTGGTCTATTCTTGGTCCCGCTAAAGTGGGGGTACCGAGATGAGCCATTCTTGTTGGACTATTTAGTAGTTTGATTCAAGCACCAGATTTCTGTGGGGTGGTTTGCCGATTTGAAGGCCACCTACACCCATGCTTTCACACCAGGAGCAGTAGAATTTACAGATTTTGTCTTGCAACACTACGCACCTATCTTAATCAAAGCAGGTGTGTATCATAGCGTATATGCATCGAGATACCGCTATACTGTTGTGTCCCTATGATTTTGATGATGTCTCACACTATAAGTACATTTCTATGCATTATTATTCTTGAGCATTCTGCATATTGATAGCAACATGAACGATGATGTCTAGCATTGATGGCATTTGCTCTTTATATATGTGTGTTGCATTCTGTCAGATAACATGTCTCTGCATATATCATGACTGGGTAGCTAAGTCTATACATTGGTGTTGGTCATCAAAGTCTGTACATCCACAGTTAAACTTGAAGTCTGCACACTAGTCTTCACTGTCAAGTCTGCACATTGGTCTTCGATTTCAATGTCCATACATTGGACTGTTCATCAAAGTTTGTACATCAGACTACTATAGTAAGTCTGTACAGTGAGTGATTCATTGGTGAAGTCTGTACACTCAACTGAACTTCAAGTCTAGACATTGCACTGTAGCATCATTGTCTTCGTGTTGCTTTCCCTCACCAACACGAAATGATTTCGTGTCGTCTGAGCATACAACACTCCGTGTTGATTTCCATGCTTGACAGGAAAACTCGTATGAGGTAATCCTTCGTGTTGTTTTATCCTTGTGGTCTCTGTCTTCGTGTCGTTTCTCTCTGTCGCTTTGTGACTTCACCTCGTGTAGGTTTCAGTTTTGGTCTTCGTGTTGTTTTACTCTTTAGACTTCGTGTCCTTCTCGCCTTGACCACACTCCGTGTCATTCCGTATCATGTCTTCGTGTCGTGTTTCTGAAGCAGCTCTAATAGTTCTGATGAACTTCGAGTCGTTTCCCTATAGACCTCGTGTCGTTCCTGTTTAGTAACCACACCTCGTGTTGGTTACTGTTGTTTCTGTGTCTTCGTGTCGTTTTTGTTCCACTGAGTGCAGAACATTGTAGCACCTCGTGTTACTTTCTGTGCCACCTCGTGTCATTTTTGTGTGAACCTCGTGTCGCTTCTCTCTGTCCTCTAGTTGCATCTCGTGTCATCTTTTATGTCTTGCTTGTTGTTGCAACCACTTCGTGTCGTTCTTCTTTTTACCTCGTGTTGTTTTCAACATGTGTCGGTTACTGCTTTGTCTCCATGTTGTTCTCGTGCCGTTCTCATTACTGGTTATTATATCATGATGTTTTACTTCGTGCTGTAGTCATCGTATGTACTTCGTGTCGTTCTTGTTTCACTTCGTGTCGTTCTCCTCGTTGTGTCTGTTCTGTTACAGTGTACCTCGTGTCGTTCTTTTCCTATCTCGTGTACTGGTCACGTCGTGCTGTTATCATATACCTCATGCAGCTTTAGTTTTAGTGGCCATACTGCGTGTTAATGGCTCTTATCTTCTTACAGGTACGAGGAAGATTATTCCCTAATAAAGGGGGTGCACGTGATCCAAGACAAAAGGAACCAATCCAATAAGGTCACGTGGCAGGAAGGTTCTGGATCGAGCGTGGGAGGCACACGCGTTTTGTGCCCTATCCACCTGCTGCCGCTATAAATAGAAACCTTCGTCCACCGATGAAGGTGATCAGAGCCAAGAAAGAAAAGGCAGTATTGCAGAGAGCTCGATCCACCAGTAAAAAGAAAGAAAAAGAGAGAAAGAAAAAAGAGAGATAGCAGTGAAGAGAGAAAGAGAGTTTGCAGTATCGGGTTTCTGAAATTGCTTCCCAGGAAGCTACATTTGTATTAACTCTCAGTATCGAATGTTTTCTCGATCAGTCTTTAGTTCCTTTTCTGATTTTCTTTATGTGTTCTTCGTCTATTTCTGATCTGTTCCCCTCCGGTGTGTGGAGGAAGGGAGTCTATCTCCGGTTCCCTCTGGGTTGCAGAGGAAGAGAGATCGCTGATCTCTGGTGTTACTGGTGACGGGTTGTCATTAGCAGGTTCCCTCCGGTGTGTGGAGGAAGGGAGAGGCACTCTCCGGTTCTGTTCATGCTGGGTGCTAGAACAGGTTACAAGCTCTGTGGGTAGCAAAGCTTGGTTGAGAGATTTGTCTCCCTTGGGTTTTCAAGCTGTTTGGCAGCAAGTTGTTCGCAGACTGAGTCTGCTGTGCTCTAGCAGTGGCTAGTGGAATCCTCACTCCAGTTGGAGTGAGGGGTGGATGTAGATTGCGGACTGCAGTCGAACCACCTAAAAACCGGTTGTCTTCTCTGTGGTTTGCAATCTTTATCAGCGCTCTCTATCTGCTTGTCTCTTCGACTAGTTGTGTGTTCAGCTCTTATCATCATTTTCTTATTCGATCTTGATTGGTACCTGCATTTGCAATTCTTTGTGTGCTAGTTTAGAAGGGGCATAAGCGGTAGATTTATTTTCTCGCCTAAACTTTGCAAACTGGGAGTGATCTATTCATCCCCCCCTTCTATATCACTCTCGCTGCGCTAACATTTGGTATCAGAGCAGGTTTACGCCATGTGGAGGAACAGTCAAGGAAATGGTGGTGGTCCTAGAACCTTCATGGCCGAAGGTCAATCCATTAGTCGCCCTCCTTATTTCGATGGTAGTAACTATCTGTTTTGGAAGAACAGGATGGAAGTGTTCATCAGAGCTCAGAGTCATAAATTGTGGAGAGTAATCACGGTGGGGCCATATGAGCTGCCACCAAACGAGGATGCTTGGACAGATGATCATGTGAAGCTCTCGTCACTCAACTGGACGGCGCTGAACATAATCCAGTGTGCTGTTCATCCAGAGGAATATGCTCGAATATCTGCATACAGAACTGCCAAGCGAATGTGGGATGAGCTGCAATTAATTTATGAAGGTACAGCTCAAGTGAAAGCCTCGAAGGTAAATCTCTACACCTCCAAGTATGAAATGTTTAAGATGAATACAGATGAGAATATAACCGAAATGTATGCCAGGTTATCCTTGATCACTAACACTCTTAAAGGGCTAGGGAAGGATCTTGCTGAGGCAGATATAGTAAGGAAAATCCTTAGATCTTTATCCCCGGCATGGCACACTAAGGCCATTGTGATTGAGGAGTCAAAAGATTTGACTGTCTTAACTGTGAATGAACTCATAGGATCCCTGATGACCTATGAGATGAACTTCCAAGGAGGTGGAGAAGGTAGTGAGAGGAAGGGTAAAAATGTAGCTCTAAGAGCTTCCCGCAACAAGGGTAGTAAAAGTGGGAGCAGCAGCAGTAGCCCCGAGTCTGAGTCCGAGCTTGAAGGTCTTTCAGATCTCGACCAGGGGGAGCAGGCTATGCTCACTCGTCAGTTCAGAAAGTTTCTGAGGACGAAGGGGAAGACCTTCAGGAAGAAGAACCCACACTCTTTTAACAAGAAAGCTAAGTTTACCAATTACAGAGATAGAAATCCTAAGAAACTGACTTGTTTTAACTGTAACAAACAGGGACACATGAAAGGCGAATGCCTAGAACTCCAGAAGAAAGGTCCCTATCTTCAGAAGAAGTTCACAAAGGTGCAGAAGAAGAAAAAGCCACAGGCGATGGTCTGCACATGGAGCGAGGAAGAAGAAAATCCCGAAGACACTTCCTCGGAGGAATATGAAGAAGGAATTTATCTTATGGCAAACAGTGAAGAGGAGGTAATAAATGTTTTTGAAAATTTCTCAATTGATGACTGGGAGGATGCTTATGGTGACTTGCTAGATAAATTTAATTCACTTAGCAAAGAGCACAGAGTTCTGAAAAGAAAATTTAACATAAATATTGAAGAACAAACTCTGGTCTGTGAGGAAAATGCAAAGCTAAAAGAACAACTAGAAGAAATGACCTCACAAAGGAAAGAGAATGATAAGCTTAGGGGAGAAATCCTAGAAAGTAAAAAACAACTCAATGAATTCAAAACTAAAATTGAAGAAAGCATGAGTGAAATCAGAATGAATTCAGAGAAATATGAAGCTGTGAAGAAAGTAAATGCTGAACTCCTAAAGAATTCAGAGTTTCTTCAAAAGGAGCTGGAAGACAAACAGAAAGTCTTAGAGAAGTTTGTCCAAGGAAAGACTAGCCTAGATGCTATTCTAGGAACTAGGGTCAATTTCAATAAGGAAGGTCTAGGCTATGACCCAACCAACAAGAGACCCTTGCAATTCAAGACTATCACCTTCTGTCCAGAGAGAGGAAAAGAAAAGCTGGACACACCATCCAGCTCAAACAGCTCTAAGAAAACTCAAAGTCCTAAAGAGAACACAACAACCAGTACTGGACAACCATTCAAGATTGAAATGAACTTTATGAAGAATAACATTAAGTCCATTCACCAGAACACAAATGGTAGCTGGACCAAGAAAACAAATCAGAATAAAAGCTGGAATTATAACAATCAGATGGGTCCAAACAAGACCTACTGGAGGAACAACTTTCATGGTCAAAGATATACCAATCAACAAGCCTACAGGAAATTTCCTAGGAATAGGAAGACCGATGAAAGGAATAGAACTCATTTCTCCAGTTTAGCTGGATTGAACTTTAATAAACCTGAAAGGAGGGTGCCAGAGAAAACCATGCTGAAACAAATCTGGGTACCCAAACACTTGATCAGAGATTTAAACAATGTACTTGGACCCAACTCATCTTGGGTTCCAAATCACTCTGCTTGATATACTTGTGTAGGTCGGCCTGGCAGCTGAAGACAACAAGTGGTACCTCGATAGTGGCTGCTACAGGCATATGACAGGAGACCGATCCAAGTTCAGTAAGATAGAGATGAAGCCAGGAGGTCTGGTCAAGTTTGGAGGAAAGAACAAAGGTAAAATAATTGGAGTTGGCACAGTAGGTAAGTCTTCCACAAACTCCATTGAAAAAGTCTTACTTGTGGAAGGGCTACAACATAATCTGATCAGCATCAGTCAGTTATGTGACCAGGGTCACAAGGTTGTTTTTGATGATACTTCATGCAAAATCTTTGAAATAAATTCTGATGAGGTTAAATTTGTAGCCAACCGGATTAATAATGTCTACATTGTAGACTTAAATGAGAAATCTGACTCTACTATTTGTTTATCTGCTAACTCTGAAATTGATGCTTTTGAATGGCATAGACGTCTAGGTCATGCTAGCTTTTCTACTTTAAATAAACTGGTCAAACTTGATTTAGTTAAAGGCATGCCTAAAATTAAATTTAATTCCATTTCAAAATCATGTGATGCCTGTGCTCTAGGCAAACAGACCAGAAACTCTTTCAAATTAAGATCTGAGCCATTGTCTTCTAGACCAATGGAACTTCTTCATATGGATCTCTTCGGTCCAACCAGAACTCAGAGCCTTAATGGTAACAGGTTTGGCTATGTCATCATAGATGACTTCTCCAGATATTCATGGATATTTTTCTTAGCAAATAAGAGTGATGCATTTCAAAAGTTTAATCTATTTTTCAATAAGGTCAAACAAGAAGGAAAGTTCAAGGTTAGTTCTATTCAATCTGATCATGGAGGTGAGTTTGAAAATTCCATGTTTACTGAACTTTGTGACAAAGAAGGACTAACTCATAGGTTTTCCTCTCCCAGGACACCTGAACAGAATGGGATCGTGGAGAGAAGAAATAGAACAGTGGTGGAGATGGCCCGAACCATGTTGATTGAAAGTAAGTTACCTAGAACGTTTTGGGCAGAAGCGGCCAATACAGCAACCTATATAATCAACAGGGCCATGGTAAGACCCATACACAAGAAAACACCCTATGAGCTTCTAAAAGGTAAGAAACCAAACTTGTTTCATTTCAGAATTTTTGGAGCAAAATGTTTTATTCATAACAATGATAAGAAAGATTTAGACAAGTTTGAAGCCAAGAGTTCACCTGGAATATTCTTGGGTTACTCAAAAGTGTCAAGGGCATATAGGGTATTTAATGCATCAGATCAGAAAGTGGAAGAATCTCCACACATTCTTTTTAGTGAAAAGAAAGATGTTTCTAATATTGAAAATCTTGACAGGGACTCCAATCATGGTGGAGATTTTCTGGAAAACCAACAAGAAGAAGAGAAGACTCAGCAGAATGGAGAAACAAATTCCCAAAATCAGGAAGGTCAAAGAGAAACAGGTGAGTCTTCAACAAATATTAGATTCCTTAAAGACCATCCGTTAGATAATGTCATAGGCAATCCTGAAGAACCTCTAAGGACTAGATCTCATTTTAGAAATGTGAATAATGACAACCTAATTACTTTAGTCTCACAAATTGAACCCAAAACAGTAGAAGAGACCTTAGCTGATCAAGGCTGGGTAAATGCTATGAGTGAGGAATTAGGTCAGTTTGAAAGGAATAATGTCTGGGAGCTTGTCCCAAGACCAGATGGTATTAATGTAATAGGAACCAAGTGGGTGTTCAAAAATAAGATAAATGAAGATGGAATCATCTCGAGGAACAAGGCCAGACTAGTAGCCAAAGGCTACTGTCAGGAATTCGGTGTAGACTTTGATGAATCTTATGCACCAGTTGCTAGGATGGAAGCCATAAGATTGTTGCTTGCCTTTGCATGCTCAAAGAACATTAAACTCCAACAAATGGACGTTAAAAGTGCCTTTTTAAATGGAGTTATTAAAGAAGAAGTCTTTGTTGAACAACCTCCTGGATTTCAATTTTCTCCTCAACCTAACCAAGTTTTCAGGTTAAACAAAGCCTTGTATGGTCTAAAGCAGGCTCCAAGAGCTTGGTATGAAAGATTATCTGAATTTCTGATCAGCAAGGGCTACAAAAGAGGTAAAGTTGATCAGACTTTATTCACCAAGGGCATGAGTAAAGATCTCATCATAGTTCAGGTATATGTAGATGACATTGTATTTGGATCAACTAGCCATGAACTATGTGATGAATTTTCTACCATGATGTCTGCTGAATTTGAGATGAGCTTGGTTGGTGAACTAAAATATTTTCTTGGATGGCAGGTACAGCAGCTAGAAGATGGGTGCTTCATCAACCAAACCAAATACACAATGGAATTGTTCAAAAGGTTTGGCATGGAAAACTTAAAGCACATTACTACACCCATGGGCACCAATACATCATTGGATGCAGATGAGACAGGTAAAGAAGTAAATGCCAAACTTTATAGAGGTATGATTGGATCACTTCTTTACTTAACAGCCTCTAGACCTGATATACAATTCAGTGTAGGAATGTGTGCAAGATATCAGTCTAGACCCACTGAACTACACTTAGCTGCAGTTAAAAGAATCTTCAGATATTTGTCAGCTAGTCACTCCCTTGGTTTATGGTTTCCTGCTTCTCGCACATTGAATCTAGTAGCATACACAGATGCTGACTATGCAGGCTGTAAACTAGACAGGAAAAGCACAAGTGGCCATTGTGAATTCTTGGGTGGGTGTTTAGTATCTAGGGGCTCCAAGAAACAACATTCTGTGGTCCTCTCCACTGCAGAAGCTGAATATGTGGCTGCAGGGAGTTGTGGAACTCAAGTAATATGGATTAAACACCAACTTCAGGACTACCAAGTAGACCTGGGGTGCACACCTATTTACTGTGATAATACAAGTGCCATCAATCTTGCTAAAAATCCTGTTTTACATTCTCGAACAAAACATATAGAGATAAGACATCATTTTATAAGAGATGAGGTGTCTAAGAATAACTTTGAACTAATTCATGTAGGAACAGATAATCAGATTGCTGATATTTTCACAAAACCTCTGGATAATGAAAAGTTCACTACATTAAGAAGAGAGTTAGGCTTATACAAAGTGTCTTAATTATGAAGCATGTTCCTGTTGTGAGGGGGAGGTTTGTCTATCTGTTGGTTAGCCTTCTTGCTTGCTGGTTTAAGGGGGAGTTCGGAATGCTCACTGGTTAGCTTTCAAGAGTGCTCTAATTTGAGGGAAGTCTTGAGTTTTTGCTGAAATGTTTTATTGAGGTATGCTATGTCTTAGGGGGAGCTATGTTGTAATGTAAGAAGAGAAGTTCTTTGACAAATTCAAAAGGAGTGTCCAGATGTGTATCTCTGCTGGTTTTTCATGACTAATCTAGTGTAGTTCTCTCAGACAGTAGAGTGTCACTTATCTCTTAAGTCAATAAGTCAGTGTCTCTAAAATCCAATTAGAATCTTTTCTTTGGCACTCACACAGAGACCTGGACTAATTGCATAAAGTATATCTTCCTACATTGTCATTGATTATGGTTCAGGCCAAAAACACGTATGTCTTGATATCTAACCCAATCAACTTGAAATCTAGACTTCAAGACTCAATACAAGAAAAGTCCTTCTCTTTTGGTATTGTCTTCAATCATTCTATCTCTTTAACTCAAGGGCTTAACTGAACAAACATGTTCTATTTTTGATCATTGAGAAACTGGGAGCTTCATCAATGAAATGAATATTTCTCCCAAGTCATGAGGTGTCAGATACTTAAAACAAATGAAAAGTCATGACCGAGCAATGGTGGCTTGCTGGTGAGTAACTGGGGACTCTGGCCTCTAATCAAGGTGTCTCCTCATGTCAAAAGCCACAGTTACTAACTCTGTTCCTTAAAAAAAAAGGGGAAGTAATGAGGAACTCACTCTGAGTAACTGGGGATTCAGGCCTCTGATCAAGGTGTCTCCCTAATGTCAAAAGAAGTGATCTACCAACTTACTCATTGATCTTCTTGGAAATCATCTCCATCTAACATTCCTTGTTGTTATGCAACTAATGGATTGCTTGTCCTCAATACCTTGAGAACACCTCTCTGATTTAGACTCTTGCTGTCTTGTGGAATAGTTGAATGATCAGCTCCATTTGGCCATACTTGTCAACTCCTGCTCTACATCATACACTATGTATGCTGATATACTCTTCATAATTCTGTCTCTCCATTGTGTACTGAAGCTTAAAGAATCTTCTCTTGATGTTAGAACCTCACTTATTTTCTTAAGACCTATTCGTGACTTTCTGCACTAAGATCGTTACTGCACTTCTTCTTCATGTCTCCAGCATTGTTATGTCTTCTGCATTTCTTTTTGCTGATGTCAAAGGGGGAGAGAGGTTCTGCTATATCAATGATTTAATCAGTTGGTTGTGGCTAGTCGCCTAAGGGAAGTTCCTGATTATGAGTTGTGGGGGAAATGAGAGTGAGTTAATGAGAGTGAGTTGTAGGGTTTGTCTAATTCATTTGCATGAGCATTCTAATTCATTTGCATGAGCATGCCTTGAAGTTAATCTGTTGTTGCAGCTGGCATTGATTTCATGTTAAATCTTGATAAACCTTGATATTGCCTGCTTCATAGTGTTGCCATCATCAAAAAGGGGGAGATTGTTGTGTCCCTATGATTTTGATGATGTCTCACACTATAAGTACATTTCTATGCATTATTATTCTTGAGCATTCTGCATATTGATAGCAACATGAATGATGATGCCTAGCATTGATGGCATTTGCTCTTTATATATGTGTGTTGCATTCTGTCAGATAACATGTCTCTGCATATATCATGATTGGGTAGCTAAGTCTATACATTGGTGTTGGTCATCAAAGTCTGTACATCCATAGTTAAACTTGAAGTCTGCACACTAGTCTTCACTGTCAAGTCTGCACATTGGTCTTCGATTTCAATGTCCATACATTGGACTGTTCATCAAAGTTTGTACATCAGACTGCTATAGTATGTCTGTATAGTGAGTGATTCATTGGTGAAGTCTGTACACTCAACTGAACTTCAAGTCTAGACATTGCACTGTAGCATCATTGTCTTCGTGTTGCTTTTCCTCACCAACATGAAATGATTTCGTGTCGTCTGAGCATACAACACTCCGTGTTGATTTCCATGCTTGACAGGAAAACTCGTATGAGGTAATCCTTCGTGTTGTTTTATCCTTGTGGTCTCTGTCTTCGTGTCGTTTCTCTTTGTCGCTTTGTGACTTCACCTCGTGTAGGTTTCCGTTTTGGTCTTCGTGTTGTTTTACTCTTTAGACTTCGTGTCCTTCTCGCCTTGACCACACTCCGTGTCATTCCGTATCATGTCTTCGTGTCATGTTTCTGAAGCAGCTCTAATAGTTCTGATGAACTTCGAGTCGTTTCCCTATAGACCTCGTGTCGTTCCTGTTTAGTAACCACACCTCGTGTCGGTTACTGTTGTTTCTGTGTCTTCGTGTCATTTTTGTTCCACTGAGTGCAGAACATTGCAGCACCTCGTGTTACTTTCTGTGCCACCTCGTGTCAATTTTGTGTGAACCTCGTGTCGCTTCTCTCTGTCCTCTAGTTGCATCTCGTGTCATCTTTTATGTCTTGCTTGTTGTTGCAACCACTTCGTGTCGTTCTTCTTTTTACCTCGTGTTGTTTTCAACACGTGTCGGTTACTGCTTTGTCTCCATGTTGTTCTCGTGCCGTTCTCATTACTGGTTATTATATCATGATGTTTTACTTCGTGCTGTAGTCATCGTATGTACTTCGTGTCGTTCTTGTTTCACTTCGTGTCGTTCTCCTCGTTGTGTCTGTTCTGTTACAGTGTACCTCGTGTCGTTCTTTTCCTATCTCGTGTACTGGTCACGTCGTGTTGTTATCATATACCTCATGCAGCTTTAGTTTTAGTGACCATACTGCGTGTTAATGGTTCTTATCTTCTTACAGGTACGAGGAAGATTATTCCCTAATAAAGGGGGTGCACGTGATCAAAGATAAAAGGAACCAATCCAATAAGGTCACGTGGCAGGAAGGTTCTGGATCGAGCGTGGGAGGCACACGCGTTTTGTGCCCTATCCACCTACTGCCGCTATAAATAGAAACCTTCATCCACCGATGAAGGTGATCAGAGCCAAGAAAGAAAAGGCAGTATTGCAGAGAGCTCGATCCACCAGTAAAGAGAAAGAAAAAGAGAGAAAGAAAAAAGAGAGATAACAGTGAAGAGAGAAAGAGAGTTTGCAGTATCGGGTTTCTGAAATTGCTTCCCAGGAAGCTACATTTGTATTAACTCTCAGTATCGAATGTTTTCTCGATCAGTCTTTAGTTCCTTTTCTGATTTTCTTTATGTGTTCTTCGTCTATTTCTGATCTGTTCCCCTCCGGTGTGTGGAGGAAGGGAGTCTATCTCCGGTTTCCCTCTGGGTTGCAGAGGAAGAGAGATCGCTGATCTCTGGTGTTGCTGGTGACGGGTTGTCATTAGCAGGTTCCCTCCGGTGTGTGGAGGAAGGGAGAGGCACTCTCCGGTTCTGTTCATGCTGGGTGCTAGAACAGGTTACAAGCTCTGTGGGTAGCAAAGCTTGGTTGAGGGATTTGTCTCCCTTGGGTTTTCAAGCTGTTTGGCAGCAAGTTGTTCGCAGACTGAGTCTGCTGTGCTCTAGCAGTGGCTAGTGGAATCCTCACTCCAGTTGGAGTGAGGGGTGGATGTAGATTGCGGACTGCAGTCGAACCACCTAAAAACCGGTTGTCTTCTCTGTGGTTTGCGATCTTTATCAGCGCTCTCTATCTGCTTGTCTCTTCGACTAGTTGTGTGTTCAGCTCTTATCATCATTTTCTTATTCGATCTTGATTGGTACCTGCATTTGCAATTCTTTGTGTGCTAGTTTAGAAGGGGCATAAGCGGTAGATTTATTTTCTCGCCTAAACTTTGCAAACTGGGAGTGATCTATTCATCCCCCCCTTCTATATCACTCTCGCTGCGCTAACATATACCATCTCAAAGGGTCTTTGCTGCGGTATGATTGAGGTGTTCTGTCCGGAGTATAACACCTTTTACACTTCAAAAGGAGAGACGTCACTAGACCTTTGGAGTCCCTCACAGTTAAGCGGACTCCCGATCGACGGTGAGCCATAAGAGGAAGTCTGCTGGCCGGATTGGCTGAAAGATCAGACGGACGGTGAAGGGTGATATTTGACTGGTTTCGCCTGTCGCTTTCTGATGAAGGCATATCGTAGCCCTTGCCGCTCCTCGTATGATGCCAAGGGGGTGCGGAAGCCTAGAGAGAAGAGGCGTGTGTGGATGGGCACATGGATTCAACATTTCTTCAGAGGGGAGAAGAAATACACAGATTTCCCTTCAGTAGTGTCAGCTCCTGTTCAACGGAAGAGAAGGGTTCGGCGACAGGCTGGTTTCCCCTCGACTTTGGAGGGAGGACAACCAGGAGGGCCCAACCCTAGGGGCGTTGACGTAGTTACTCATTGCGCTGTGTTTCTGACTTATTGGATTTGCTCCTTCGCTCTCCCGCAAGGTGACGAGAGCGTGATCAAGGCAGAGGCTATCTATCCTGCCTGCTTGATGGCCTGGGGCATGAAGCTCTCGCTTTGCCCGGTCGCGATGTGTTTGATATATAAGCTGCTGGGAGACTTGCATCACTCGCGCCTTCCCAAGAATCTTTAGGGGGTTGGCCCGCTGCATTTCTTTAATGCCTGGGTCTGCACTCTTTTCCCAGAGGCTGCTCCTCGGTTGCTTCAGTCGGCACAGTTGGTTCCCAGGATGATAGAGTTCGCTAGTGTTGAGCCGACCCAAGTGGCAGACCAGCTCTTTGGTATTCGTGGCAAACTGACAAAAGTTCCACTAGATTCCCTGGGGGTTCTGCACTTTTGGAGTATGGCTGCTCACTCCAGTCCATTGGTGAACAGGATGAGGGAGTGTCATCTCGGCGAGGTGGAGGGATATGTTCACCCCATTTCTGACGCCAAGTGTACAAAGCCAATTTTGGAGTCAGAGCTGATTGATTGGGCGATGTCCATAAGAGCGAGCGTCCTGGTTTTTCGCAAGAGTGGCATTTTATGGCTGGAGCCTTATTACCCTTTCCGATTCACTCAGAATTTTGGCTATGATCAACATATTCCAACTTCTCCACTCAATTTGCGCTGCCAAACAGGGCCCCAGCTAGCCAAGTGTCGAATGACGAGGCCCGCATATGGTGGGACTATTTTCATCACCGAGAGGCGGCTTCGTTCAGAGTTCCGGCCCCTGCACGCTTTCCACGTGTAACTCCAGAATACATCAAATGGTGGAATGCGTGCATGGGCTTCTATAGGAAGTCGAGGAGAGAATGCTGGGCCGTTGCAGAGTGCAAATTCTTGGATTTCCACCCGGTGCCTGCTTTAGACATTGACCCAGCTTACTTGAAGAAGTTGAAATCTCGGACGAACACCACAATAGCGAGCTATGTGGACGCGCGTAAATCTGCCAAGCAATGTTCATCCAAGATCGAACTGAAACTGTCGGAGATTAGCAAGGATGGTTTCTTAATGACACTTCAAGGCCTATGCCGCGTGAGCGGTGAGCGACTGATCCTCCAACAGATTCCTTTTCTTGTGGAGGAGCTGATGCCTTCTACAGCTTCTTGGTGTCCCGAGAATGATCGACTTTATCCCTACAGGACTTTCATCAGGAAAGAAGACCGATAGTCGGCGCTTTACGAAGGCACTCCTTGGTTATTCGCATTGCTGCGCTCTCATGGACATTCAGTGGGTGGCCCTGGTGAAAGCATATTGGGCCAACCCATTCTCCTTTCTTTCAAGTATGGTGACGGATGGGGGATAGACCACCTCAGCCTGTATTATCATCTGTCTTCATGCGACCATGTGGACCTTGCGTTGCTGGCCGAATAGTGCGAAGTGATAGGGGACATATGCTGGTTGATTCGCAAAGCCGCCTCCAGGGAGAAGGAGCCTTCACTATTCTATAGGCCACTTTCTCCCTTTTATATAGGACCAGTAGGTATCTTTCTTTCTCTTGTTTTCAGCTTTGGGTTTCCCTGTTTGCTGTTGTGTATGTCACCTCTTCTCTTTCGCCTTTGCATATGCGCAGTTCGGCTCTCTTTGAAGGAGACCATACATTTTAGGGAGCTGATAATAAAAGCTCAGAAGCCTATGTATTTAGAAGTTCCGGAAGCTTCCCTGACCACGACACCACTTCCTCTGGGTGATTCACGAAAGCGGACGAGGTCCCACGTCCGGGAAGTAGTTACTCGAGCGAAGCCGGCCCGTCGGAAGAAGACCGTAGACCCAGCACCAGCGGTTGTCCTTCCGAGTGTGGTCTCATTTGATGAATTCGAGGTCTCCCGTCCCTCAGCTCGCGTAACCCGAGGTATACTTCTCATCCTGTGCCCCGCCATTACCTTGGCAACATAGGTCAATTCTTATTCTTGCAAATGTAGTTGCTTCGTCTGCAATGGCCGCGCAAGCGGTTGCCACCTCTGCGGGATCCGAAGAGAGAGAGGATGTAGTGCAGGTAGATCTGCCCTCCCCCACGCCCAGCCATGAGATAGAAGGTAATTGATGGTATATCTGGTTGCAGATTTCTATGATTTATTATCCCCCGGGTTCACATGGGTGCTCCCCTTTTCTCAGCTTCAATCGAGATTCGACCACCTTCCCCCTCTGATGTGGAATCAACTAGGGAGTCTCTACAGAGCAAGAGGTAATTCCAGGAAGTCAATTTACTCCTGAAGCTCACTCGCATGTTATCCTGCCACAGAGTTGGCTGAGTAGGCTCTCATTGAGCAAGAGGCTCCAGCGGGAGGCCTTTCAAGTGAAGGACCACCTGCTTTGAGAGAGAAAGAACCGATGTTGGTTCAAAGCTCATCCTCGTCGGAGCAGGTGGACTATGGCAGTGGCTCGAGTGACGAGGATTTCCCCTTGACGGGAACAGAGGCCGATGACGCCGGGGTGTCTTCCACCTACGAGAGCGACTTCACCACTTTTAGTCCTCCACGGCTAATGTGGAGTAGCTTCGGGCCACCAGGTCCTTCGGTGGGAGAAGGGTCAGAGGCGACGGAGATGGTAGCTCCTGCTGCCGCAGACTTGAGCTTAATGTCGGCTGAGGTAAAAGTTGCATTTTTTTAGTCTCGTGCTTATTCTTGCCTGGCCATCATGTTGGCCTTCTGAGATCCTTATACTCTCTTTCTCTTGCAGGCTTCTACTAGTCAGGCCGAATTCACCTCGCTGGTGATCACCATGAAGGTACCTCTGCCGCCTCTCTGTGCAGATCCACCATTGTTCCCACCAGTCTTGAGGCCCATAGCCCTGCGGTATCCAAAGGATTATATCATGGTAGCGGGCTCGGAATCATCGGGGATGATTGCCGGGTCCGAGCCGTCAGCTGTGACTTTGGAGCAGCAGCCACTTGTCATCGCTGATAAGCAGCTTCAGAGTGGAGAAGGCCTCCTTGGGGCAGAGGAGGGTGAGATTGTGTAAGAAGTGACCGGGGACTCGATGACCCCAGCCCTTGCCATCGAATCATTGTTGGTGGCAGCTGGAGGGGCCAGAAATAGTGACCAACCGCTTCCTGCTATTAAGGGTCGAGACGTGGCGCTCTCGCCTGAAGTTGGGAGAGAAGTCGCTATCATTGACAGTCCCCATGTTGCATTGTCTGCTGGGGCCAGTCTTGACGCGAGCACCTTGCAAGACATACCATCCTCGTCTTCTGCGCCGAGCGATGATATTTGGGCTAGGTTTGATAGCCGTGCAGAGTTTCATCTCCCGGACACGCCATCACTTGGTTTTAAATCATCGAGTGACCTAGTGTGGCAGTATCTGGAGACATTGCGGGAGACTGTGACAGTTTGCCCAGAACTGGCCTATGTGCAGTCGAGGGGCCTTGCGGAACACCTCTCCCGCTCCTTGCTGGCTTTTGGCTGTCCCATGGAGGATTGGGGGCAGTGAGTAGTTCTGCTCCTGAAGCACGTGAACAAGAGGGAATTCATCGGCCACAGCTTGATAGATCAAATGGCGGCCACAAGATTCGAAAGGGTAGAGTGTCAGACTTCTCTTCAGTCATCGAGGGGAACTGCCCGACAAATGCGGGATGCTGCAGATGACTCCAGTCAACGTCGGGCTTCTCTGATGGCTCGGATAACTAAGCTTCGTGTTGAGCTTGACCGAGCCGAAATAGAACTGGAATTGTCAGAACGGCCGTGGGTCCAACATATAGAGGTGGCTGAGCTAGCAGAAGGACAGGCCGCATTGCTTGAGGAGAAATTGGCGCGATTGCAGGCTGAGGAAACCCGTCTACAGGAGCTGGCCCGTTACCCGTCTTTAGGGCTGCTAGAGTTTGAGGACATCTTCCCCCACTCTCTGCAATAGCTTCATCATTTTCTCTCCTTTTTGTGATCCTTCACGTATTCCAAGGGGTACCCTGGGTAACATGTATCTTTCCCTTTATGTTTGAATGGAAAACTTTCGTTGTCTTATTTTGCACATCTGCTTGCCGAGCCACTTATTTAGTCTGGGGTATTTCAGTTGCTAGGGCAGGAGAGCGCTCACACCTTCAGGAAAGGGGCGAGGGGTTCGCTCCCCCACGGTGTGACTTCTCCTTTGGACCGCTGATCTGCCTAGGCTGAGCACCAGGGGATAAGAAGAGAGGTTTTACGGGCCATCAAGAGCCGGAGGGTAGAACTAGAGGTTTATTTGTAGACCTTGCCGTAGGCGACAAAGGTTGATGGTAGGTTTGTTCATCGGCACGGGTTTAATGCCAAGGCAAAGGGAGGCTTGCTCATTAACACGGACGTAAGGCCCGGGTTAAGGGAAACATTGACCGGTCTTGTCAATGATGACAAGGGTCAATGATAGCTTGTTCATCGATATTGGATAAATGTCGAAGCAAAGATAAGTTTATTCATTAACGAGGACGTAAGGTCCGGGTTAAGGGGATATTGACCGGTCTTGCCGATGATGACAAGGGTCAATGGCAGCTTGTTCATCGGCATTGGATAAATGCCAAAGCAAGGATAGGTTTATAGGCGCAAGGCTCGCATGGGAACCTTTGTAGGAATTAAGTGACAAATGAGAACATGACCTCATTATTTCATCATCATCATTCGCCTTTTTTTTATTCATCATCATTTTTTTGTGTCACATTACTGACTTAAGCGCCCTTGTGTGTTTTCGCCTAAGCCAGCCCCCTCTTACTTTTGCCCACGCGCCCTTACGAGTTTTCACGTGGCGAGGTACCCGATTTTCCCTACGGCGCCCTTTTGAGTTTTCACCGCAGCTGGGTTACAGCTATTTTTGCCCTTACTCAGAATATCCGAGTAAGTCCGGTGAGGCGCCTCTATTTTAAGCCTCATTTTTTCTTTTTTTTTCTTCTTTGTACTTGATTCACAGAACGAATCCGGAATCGATGAGGGCTTGTCTCCTAGCAATGGACGAGAAGCCCGGGCTAGTGGGATGTTGACCAGCCTTGTCGATGATGACAAGGTTCAAACGCAGGTTTGTTCATCGACACTGGCTAAATGTCGAAGCAAAGGTATATTCATCAACAAGGACGGAGGGTCCAAGTTAAGGGGAACGTCGACCGATCTTGACGATGATGACAAGGGTCGAACACTGGTTTGGTCATCGACATTGGTTGAATGCCGAAGCAAAGGAGGTTTATTCAGTCCAAGTTAAGGGAAACGTCAACCAATCTTGCCGATGATGACAAGGGTTGAATACGGTTTGTTCATCGACATTGGTTAAATGCCGAAGCAAAGGAGGTTTATTCATTAACGAGGACGAAGGGTCCAAGTTAAGGGAAACGTCGACCGATCTTGTCGATGATGACAAGGGTTGAACACGATTTGTTCAATGACATTGGTTAAATGCCGAAGCAAAGGAGGTTTATTCATTAATGAGGATGAAGGGTCCAAGTTAAGGGAAACGTCGATCGATCTTGCCGATGATGACAAGGGTCAAACACGGTTTGTTCATCGACATTGGTTAAATGCCGAAGCAAATGAGGTTTATTCATTAACGAGGACGAAGGGTCCAAGTTAAGGGAAACGTCGATCAGTCTTGCCGATGATGACAAGGGTCGAACACGGTTTGTTCATCGACACTGGCTAAATGTCGAAGCAAAGGTATATTCATTAACAAGGACAGAAGGTCCAAGTTAAGGGGAACGTCGATCGATCTTGCCGATGATGACAAGGGTCAAACACGGTTTGTTCATTGACATTAGTTAAATGTCGAAGCAAAGGTATATTCATTAACAAGGACGGAAGGTCCAAGTTAAGGGGAATGTCGACCGATCTTGCCGATCATGACAAGGGTCGAACACGGTTTGTTCATCGACATTGGTTAAATGTCAAGGCAAAGGAGGTTTGTTCATTAACGAGGATGAAGGGTCCAAGTTAAGGGAAATGTCGACCGATCTTGCCGATGATGACAAGGGTCGAACACGGTTTGTTCATCGACACTGGCTAAATGTCGAAGCAAAGGAGGTTTATTCATTAACGAGGACGAAGGGTCCAAGTTAAGGGAAACGCCGACCGATCTTGCTAATGATGACAAGGGTCGAACATGGTTTGTTCATCGACACTGGCTAAATGTCAAAGCAAAGGAGGTTTATTCATTAACGAGGACGAAGGGTCCAGGTTAAGGGAAACGTCGACCGATCCGGCCGATGATGACAAGGGTCGAACACTGGTTTGTAGAGAGAAAAGATCTCCGACGGGACTCGTGGCGATCATCCTTTTTGGAGTTTCATTATGATGAGGGTGAAGAGGAACTTTAAATTACCACATTACTGGCTTAAGCGCCCTTTCGGGTTTTCGCCGAAGCTAGCCCCCTCTTGCTTTTACCTACGCGCCTTTTCGGGTGTTCACGTGACTGGATACCCGATTTTACCTGCAGTGCCCTTTCGGGTTTTCACCGTGGCTGGGTTATAGCCATTTTTGCCCTTGCCCTGGTGTAGGAACAAGGCCGACAGGGCACCTCTATTTTAAGCCCCATTTTTCTTTCTTATATAATTTTTATCATTTCATTCATCATGTTTTTGAACATAGAGTAAGAAATCGAGGATGGGTCAATCATGTGATTTTTGACCCTACACAGTAGCATATGACAGTTGGCTAGGGCACGCAGCCTTGTGCCTAAAAAGGGGTTTATTCGTTGGTAAGGACAAATACCAACACAAGGGATGAGTTTCTGCGCTGATTCAGACGTAAGGTCCGCAATGGCGATAACATGGAGAAGTCGGCTAGGGCATGCAGCCTTGCCCCAAAAGGGGGTCTATTCGTTGGTAAGGATAAATACCAATGCAAAGGAAGAGCATTCGCCAATTCAGACGTAAGGTCCGTAATGGCAGTATTGTAGGAAAGTTGGCTAGGACACGAAGTCTTTTGCCAGAAATGGGTTTATTCATTAGCAAGAAGGTAATGCTAACACAAGTGAAGGATTTTCGCCGATTCGGACGTAAGGTTCGTAATGGCAGTATTGTAAGAGTGTCGGCTGGGACACGAAGTCTTTTATCAAAAATGTGTTTATTCGTTAGCAAGAAGGTAATGCTAATGCAAGTGAAGGATTTAAGCCGATTCGGACGTAAGGTCCGCAATGGCAGTATTGTAAGAGAGTCGGCTGGGACATGAAGTCTTTTACCGAAATAGGTTTATTCGTTAGCAAGAAGGTAATGCTAACGCAAGTGAAGGATTTCCGCCGATTCGGACGTAAGGTCCGTAATGGCAGTATTGTAAGAGAGTCGGCTGGGACACGTAGTCTTTTATCGAAAAGGGGTTTATTCGTTGGTAAGGATAAATACCAACGCAAAGGAAGGATTTTTGCCGATTCTGACGTAAGGTCCGTAGTGGCAGTATTGTCAGAGAGTCGGCTGGGACACAAAGTCTTTTGCCGGAAATGGGTTTATTCATTAGCAAGAAGGTAATGCTAACGCAAGTGAAGGATTTCCGCCGATTCAGACGTAAGGTCCGTAATGGTAGTATTGTATGCAGGTGGTGTTTCTGATGGATGTATGCAGGTCTCTAAAGGACCCCAGGTTTAGTGCTTATCGGGGATTGTAGTGCCCCAAAATTTATGTAATAATTACTGAGTTATTTATACAACTATCTAGAATTTATAAGGGCTAAATAGACTAATAAAAGGATTATTGGATTAATAAGTCATTATAAGGCCCAATTATGTTAAATAATTAACCTATCCTATTTAAATAAAATCCAAAAGGTTTAAGGACCAAGCCCATTAAGTTTGGCCCATATTCTAGAAGGTTATTTAGCATATTTACGTATTTTAAGGATAAATATCATTTTTATGGATAATAATATAGATAATTAACAAAAGAGTTTGATTGATGTTGAACTCCGTGCACGTTGGATGTAGCGATCTATCGTGCGACCGCCACAGCCATGTAACGCACCAGTCTTGATGCGTTACATCCTGTCAGTTCCGTGAAAGAAATAATGAGCAAAAAGATTAGAACTTTGAGATCTTATCTACAAGAGATCAACTTGGGAGAGTTTATAATATTACTAAGGACTCTTAGGGATTAGGTTCTGGCAAATTAAGGACTCTAGAATCAATATAATCTTCATAACCTTATAAATAGGACCTAGTTCTGAACTGAGCGACCCTTACTTTTGGCTCGTGAAGAATAAAGGTAAGGAGATATAATTTCGGGTAAGTTCTTTAGAAGATTTTGTTTAGTATACTTTAGACTAATAGTTCTCCAAATTTCATGTTAGGAGATCAAGCAACCAAGGAGATTGATGTTTCCAAAGTTGCTGGTTCGACCATAGTAACTCAGTATTCAGAGCAAAAGACCCCTAAAGATCAAGAGATTAGAACGTCTAAACGAGGTAATTAGAATTCAATCCTTTAGAACTTTTTGTTCACGTTAGTTTCATCTTCTTACCGTCAAACTTTCACATCTTTAGGACAAGAGGGTGGAGAGATAGAAGAGTATGAAGTTGCTAGAAAATCGCTTGAAAAGGAGAGCTAGGGCTCGATTTTCAGACTCAAATTAGAAGCTTAAAGCCTAGTTAAGAGGTAGATTATCTCATGATTGGAAAAAACATCTTGTTAGGGATAAAAGCCCTCTGATTGTACTTGATTTCATGCATTATAGACTATAAATTCTATGTTTTAGTGGGTTCATGCATACATATATATTCTTAGCCCTAATCAAAGATCAAAGATATTATCTTGTCAATTCACTGCAACCTATGCATCTAGATGACCTTTACTTCGTTTTGTCATGATTGGGGTAGTTAAATCTTTTCAAAACATGACATGGTTTCAAATCATAGTCTTTTTATTACATTATATTGTTAGCAGGGATTCTGACGCATCATACTTAGACCGTCACAGACTGTAACAGCCTTACGATAAGCCGTCACACCCTCTAATGCATCTTAACTACTCTGTTGTCTCTAACGCACCTTAACAGGAGCGTTACATTAGTGTAACGGCCCCTCGATAGACCGTCACAATCACAGTGACGCACTCATTCTAGACCGTCAGGTTAACTGTGGACAGAATAGGAAACTAGTTAATTTAACTTATAAATAAGCCTAGTTATCTAAGTTTTGACCTAATTTCATAAGATTATCTACTGATTTATGATAGCAATTGCATAATTACGGTATCTTAAGTTATTTTAAGTTATGTTAATTTCATGTGCCAAAATTCTATAGTTTTGTATCTAAATCATGATTTTCCAAAGATGTATTGACGGAGTTTTATCATGATTTCCTATTATTACACATCCTCTCTCTACCAATAGAGTCATTTCTCTAAGTACATGGCACATATTCTGGTATGTTGTCCATTAGTTCACTTTGCACTATAGGAACATTATTCTTGGACATGAGGACCTCTCTATTGGATATTCCTTCCAATGGATTAGGAAATCTTGTTTCAAGGCCTCCGTAATTCTCCGCGAGCCTGGGATTCCCACTAGGACGCCGAGTTGGTTGTACCATTAAAATCCAAGTGATTAGATTACACTCGATGTTTCTGGTTATCAATAGTGTAACGGATCTATATTGGACCGTCAGGTACATGTAACGGCCCAATATACGACCGTCACATTCAACTAAGTCCGATTTCTTGGTTTGGGATTCAGACTAATGTAAGGGCCGAATACTAGAGCGTCACATCATGTAACAGCCCAGTACACGACCGTCACAATGCTTGAGTATTTTAACTTGAGGTTTGACCAAGGGTTGATATTCCAATGTTTCTAGATGGACTCTTGATGATCTAGAACTTATCATATTGATCAAGAAACCTAATATAATGAATGAAAGATAAAGAATGTACCGTTATACTGTCGATTTATTTCCATAAGCATAACATAGTATAAGTCATTCTTGATTTCTCATGATTCTGATTGAAGCATTCATTCATTAAATTATTGTTATCAAGAGCTTGTTGGAATTGTACATTCTTGGCCATACTTTTATTGTTACATGTGTGGAAAAAGCTTGATTTATACTTGAAGATGCGATCGAGTACTGATTGTGTTCAAGGACTCTATGCTAGTCCCCTCGGCTGATTGTCGGAAACATACTATTATAAACCATGGGGTATGATGCTACTGGCGTCGCATTGCGCTGGGAGTACTTTCTTTATAAATAAGTGAAAATCCACAACATAATACAGCATGATTGATACTTGACTTTCTTGATATTCCACAGAAATTCATGAAGTACTTGCTCATAAGTAAAAGATACTAGAGTGATGATTATGTGACTTGCTAGTACATTCTCGTTACATTCTTGTTCATGAAAGGCCATATCATGTTCTTATAACATTCTTGCTAGTTCATACTTGCTCTCATTCTATCTTACATACTTTGGTTTAATCACATGATTGATCGCATTCGCATGATTTTATCTTACTTCTTTGGAGCTAAAATGTTAATTACTTTAATGATGCCTTCATGTTGATGCGAAGATACCTACTAGGCAAGTGTGCTCATTACCTATTTCCATTCTTTTTCAGGAAGTGGAAGTGAGTCGGGTTCGGATTCAGAATGTTCAAGTAGCGGATCTGAGAGTGAATAAAGAATGAGCGAGGACTTAGGAAGTTTACATTGTTTAGATCGAGTCTATGTAATTTCTTATTTTTTGAGTCTAGCATGATGGAAGTTGAATTAGTGGTTGTATTCGAATATTGGATTTGATTATTAATGAAAGTTGAAGTTGAGTAAATATTGTGTGATTACATTCTTATGTGTGATTGCCTTGTGCTCTGATCGTTCTTGCTTGCAAGAGGCTTACCATGCCGACTGTTCGTGTTCCTCGAGCGAGTCTTCCGCCGTAATAAAGGCTTGGGTGTGACAGTTAAGTTGGTATCAGAGCCTAAGTCTCAGGACTTAGGAAGAAGAGTCATGTCATAGGATAATTCCAAGGTTTAAGGACCCCTACCTATGAACTAAGGAAGAAATTTTCACACCCATGTGAGAATTGGGTAGAACCCGGGATAAGATAGTTAATTAGCTCTAAGATTAATTTTTCTTCCAATTCCACGAGAAATAACAAGTTGTTATTTTTCTCTCAAGTACCCTATTATTATCATGGCTCATCACGTAAATTGGGATGGCATGCAACAAACTGTTGCCGGCCTCACTCAGGAATTACAAACCATGGCGCAAGCTGGCGCAGGAGCAAGGGCTGGTGATTTGCATCGCAACTTTCAGAGTATAAACCCTCCGCGGTTCTATGGTTCTTCTAATCCGAACGAAGCAGAGAACTGGATAGATGAAATGAATCGTATCTTTGACATTATCCAATGCACCGATCAAGAGAAGGTGCGTCTCGCAACCTTCCAACTCAACAAAGATGCCCGTACATGGTGGAAGTCAGTTCCGGCACCTCCGGCCGATGCACCTCATACATGGGATGGTTTTCTTACCCAATTTCGTGCCATGTACTTTTCTGAGCACGTAAAGGAACGAAAGGCTATGGAGTTCGCCGCTCTTCGGCAAGGGATGATGACGGTTGCTGAATATGAACTACAATTCTCAAGGCTTGCACCTTACACATCGCATCTTATCAGCATCAAATTATTGAAGGCTAATCAGTTCATGGACAGGTTACGGCCCGGTTTCATTCAGCAGCTCGGGACCCAAAACATCCGTACTTATGCGGAAATGGTTCAACGAGCATATTTGTGTGAAAGGACCTTAGAGAAGGTTGAGAAATTAAAAGGGAAAGGAGAAGAGTCTAGCCGACGCTCAGATCGGCGTTATAAGAAGGAAAAGTTCAGCATCATGGAGCCCTACAAGAGCCGTGATAGTAAGATGAGATCCAGGAATGGGAATGGTGGAAGTTCCCATAAGAAAATGAAAATGAAGGAGGAGGAGCAAGTTGCTACAGCTTGCACGTTTTGTGAAAAATTCGGCCATTCAGCTGAAAAATGTTCGAAGCACCTTGGTGCGTGTCTACGTTGTGGAAGCAGGGAGCATCGTATGCCAGATTTCCCCCTTATGAAAGACCAATCGTCTGGTGGAGGACATAGGAGGCAGGCTCGCCTCAATGCCGTCTTAGAAGAAGAGGAAGCGCCCAGGGATGGTGGGCTTATGGAAGGTACTCTTCAGAATTCGTTCTCGTCCTGCATTTGTACTATTTGACACTAGGGCCTCTCATTCTTTTATCTCCACTGCTTTTGTAAAAATATTATCAATTGCATCAGTTCCCCTACCTTCAGATCTCACTATTACCACACCCTTAGGTTCTGGAACAAAGCTTACCGACTATTATCCTAATAGCAAAGTGATAGTAGAAGGTCACAATCTCCCCGCAAACTTAGTATGCCTTGACATGAAAGGTTATGATGCCATTTTAGGGGTAGATTGGCTTGTAGATCATGATGCTTATATCAATTGCCGAAATCGGATTATATCCTTTTGAAAGCCCGATCTTCAGAGATTCTCTTTTCTTGGCATCAAGTATAAGAAGCATCCTACTATTATATCTTCTCTTCACGCTTACAAACTTATCTCGCAAGGATGTGAAGCTTTTCTTGCTTCTGTCATTATTACCGAATCCAAGGAGATTATCTTAGCAGACATTCCTATTGTAAGTGAGTTCCCCGATGTGTTCTCGTCCGAATTACCCAGTTTACCACCCAAGAGGGAAGTGAACTTCACTATTGAACTCATTCCAGGAGCAACACCTGTTTCTATAGCTCCTTACAGGATGTCCCCCACAGAACTCAAGCAATTAAAAAGGCATTTACAAGAATTACTAGACAAAGGCTTCATCAGACCTAGCACATCCCCTTGGGGTGTGTCGGTTCTATTTGTCAAGAAGAAGGATGGTTCTCTCAGGCTATGCATCGATTACCGGTGACTGAATCAACTCACAATTAAAAATAAGTATTCGTTGCCGCGTATTGATGTACTCTTCGATCAGCTTTCAGGAGCAGAATATTTCTCTAAGATAGACCTCAGATCGGGTTATCATCAGCTTAGAATTAAAGAAGAAGACATTTATAAAATGGCTTTTCGAAGTCGTTATGGCCACTATGAATTCGTGGTAATGCCATTCAAATTAACTAATGCCCCGGCAGCATTCATGCAACTTATGAATAGTGTCTTCCAGCCATATTTGGACCAGTTTATCGTCGTCTTCATTGATGATATCTTGATATACTCCAAGACAAAGGAGGAACATGAAGAACATTTGAAAATAGCTTTGTAAACACTTAAAGAACATAAACTCTATGCCAAGCTAAATAAATGTGAATTCTGGCTCAAGGAAGTTTCACTTCTAGGCCACATTATTTCAAAAGAAGGTATCGTTGTAGATCCTTCTAAGGTAGAAGCTGTCAAGAATTGGAGCCGACCAAAGACCGTATCGAAAGTACGAAGTTTTCTGGGTCTAGCTGGTTATTATAGAAGATTCATGAAAGATTTCTCATAGATTGCAGTTCCTTTAACTAGACTGACGAGAAAAGAAAATCTTTTTGTCTGGTCAGAGGAATGTGAGGAGAGTTTCCAAACTCTTAAAAATCATCTTACTACAGCTCCTATTCTAACACTACCGATGGAAGGTGGTGGATTCAAAGTATACACGGATGCATCAGGTATTGGCTTAGGGTGTGTCACCATGCAAAATGGAAGAGTAATCTGTTATTCTTCAAGACAATTGAAACGTCACGAAAAAAATTATCCTATACATGATTTGGAATTAGCAACTGTCATTTTCACCTTGAAAATTTGGCGTCATTACCTCTATGGAGAAAAGTTTACGGTCTACTCAGACCACAAAAGGTTGAAAAACTTATTTTCTCAAAAAGAGCTAAATATGAGGCAGAGAAGATGGTTGGAATATCTCAAGGATTTTAATTTTTTTATTCAATATCATACTGGCAAGGCTTGTTGGGTTCGATGCTATGTATTCAGAGGGGGGGTGAATGAATATACCCTTTAAAAACTTTCGCCCAATTAAAATCTAATGCTCACTATAAAGTTAACAAGACACAATTAGACAACCTGAAAGAAACTAAACTAGTCTCCTGTTGAACCAGTACTCAAATAGGTGGAACGCACCTAATCATTCACCTAGCGGAAGCAACAACAGATAGAGAAATCAAATCACAGTCAAACATATAGTGTGCGCAGCAATGACATGAACACATATAGAAAATCAAACCATATCGACCCTATGCATTCATCTAGCGGCAAACACACAAAGAGATCAAACCACTGCACAATGATTTTTAGGTGGTTCGGTCCTGCAGACCTACTTTCACCCCACACTCAAACCGAGTGTGGATTCCGCTGACTCACAGCTTGAACAGCTGGGCATCATAGCTTACCATACAATCCGCTGAGCCTCATAGCTTGCTGTCCGAGGAATCATCCTCGCCTGCTGAGCCTCACAGCTTGCTCTGCTGAGGAATCCTCCTCGCCTGCTGAGCCTCACAGCTTGCTCCGCTGGGCAATACAGCTTAGCCCTCCAGTGGAATCCTCCACTGCAAATGCTGACAAACAGCTTGAAGAAAGGTATAAAAGGAAAACAAAAGATAGAAACAATCAGCGACTGAAAGTTGAAAATGAAAGCACAAATGTGGCTCTTAAGAGTTGACAGGAGTGGATCTGATCCGACTTCCAGTAAAGACTGATCTTCAGAATGAAGCTTCTCTCTGCCCTTCTTCTTCTTCCGATCACTCTGTCTCACTCTCTCTCTCTTTTTCTTTCTCTTCCTCTTTTATCTGCTCGAGCTCTCTATCTCTCACTTTTTCTTCTTTCTCTTCTGCTCTTCTTCTCTTTCTCTTTTTCTTCTCTGCTCTTCACATTGGATCGAGAAGGCTCTCCTCTGCTTCTGCTTCACTGTATAGACTTTGCCCCTTAATCGATCATCTTCAGACAAAGAATTCTTCATATATATAGTGCAGCAGGGTGGATAGGGTCGTGTGGCTTCCACATCTCCCGCCCAAAGGCTTTTCACTGGAATCGAGGCATTTCGACCACATGGCAGCATCCTGGCTGGGCTGCATCCACGTGTCATAATCTGGGCACCTCGTCCTTCCTTGGATCATGTGTCTTCATTAGGCTTCACGAAGGGTGCCTGTCAAACAGAGAATCAAGTTATCAGTTTAAGTCTAAAACCCTGTACAGACTTTGCAGGATGTAATGTATAGACTTCAGTGTATAGACTTTGTGAAGGCGAATGCAATGTACAGACTTCATATAAGAAGGCAACCGCTGTACAGACTTGCTGTAGTGTAAAGCAATGTGCAGACTTTGAAGAATATTCAGCAGCCAACGTATAGACTTAGGCAATGTAAAGACTTGACAATGTATGGACTTGATGAGCATTCAGCAATGTGTAGACTTCAATGCATGAAGAAACAATGTGTAGACTTGACAGACGCAACGTGCAACAATGTATAGACTTGAAACACTAGATGCACGATGTACAGGCTTCAACTCATATGATGCATAATGTGCAGACTTGAATGCTGTGCGATGTACAGACTTCATGTTATGCATTAGACTCTAAGGAAGACAGACTATGTATAGACTTAGGCAGCCTTCAGCTTGATGTACAGACTTCAAGAACGATGCATGCAATGCACTGGACAATGTATGGACTTAGCCGATGCAGACTAGTCTGATGTACAGGCTTGCTCGTTGTTCAGACATCATGAACAATGTATAGGCTTGCCAAGGGAAACTCTGTACAGACTTGATCAAAGCAAGGCAATCGAGTGTATAGACATTCACAATGTATAGTCTTGCCAAGCGAAAGGGCTGTACTGACTTGATGAACGATGCAAGGCAAACGAATGTATAGACTTCCAATGTATGGACTTGCCAACTGGGCGATGTACAGACTTGAGCAAGGCAAAGTCTGTACAGACTTGAAAGTGCACAATGTACAGAGTTTGCCAAGACAACTGAACGATGTACAGACTTTCACAACGTGTAGACTTTGGCAACACAACGGCTGTACAGACTTCCACTCAACTGCGATGTACAAACTTGACAAGGGAAACGACGGTAAAGCTATCAGTGTATAGACTTCCAGTGCAACGTCGGTAAAGCTACCGATGTATAGACTTGCAATTTGAACTGGTGGATGTACAGACTTGGAAGTTCACTGATGGATGTACAGACTTCACCTCGAGCAAGCAACAGTGCAGTGTATGGACTTTGAAGAATGATGCATGACGTTGTACAGACTTCACTTGAAACAGTCTGATGTACAGACTTTGTCTAACACAGTCCAATGTACATACTTGCTGATGCATTGTATAGACTTACATGAGACGCCCAAAGAGACGCTCAATGTACAGACTTAGTCTGATGCGTTGTATAGACTTGCATGAGACGCTCAATGAGACGCTCAATGTACAGACTTCAAGTCCAGTGTATAGACATTACCTTAGATGCTAAATGAGACGGACGTTGTGCAGACTTGCTGGTCAAACAGACACAGACTCTGTACAGACTTTAGCGTGCAGACATACAGACAATGTGAATGTATAGACTTAACACAACGATGTAATGTATGGACTTTACAAATGCAAGCAATGTAGCAATGTATAGACTTTGGACACAAATGCCACAATGTAATGTATAGACTTGCTAGTTAAGTGAGCTGCACTGTATAGGCTCTGCTATGCATGAAGACGAGTGTATAGACTTGTGAATCTAGGGGAGTTGACCCATCAAAGAAGGGGGTCGACCTATGACGCATGGATGTACAGACTTATGTTCTCAACGATGCACAAACACAACACAGACACAACACGATATATAGACTATGCTGAGTGTGTAGACTTGTGAAATGCATAGAACACACAGAGGCTGTATAGACTTACAGCGTTGACGCTGCAGACTTGAGAATGCAATGTACACACTTACAGAGTTGACGCTACAGACTTGAGAATGCAATGTACACACTTACTGCGTTGACGCTGCATGAGACACTAAATAAGATGGACAGTTGTATAAACTTGTGTTCTGAGGGAGTCGACCCATCAAGGAAGGGGGTCGACCCATCTAAGTGCACTGATGCAGTATATGCATAAGAGAAGCAATGCAACGATCTTAATTCAAGCACAAAACACATTATGCACTTAGTATGGAACACTGCATGATTTAGCACACTCATGCATTCTCCACAGAATAGATCAAATATCACATACTCAAGCATTCTCCAGAGAATATATCAGTCATATGCATTCATGTTGCTATCATTCAATGTGATGCTCTTAGCAAAACAATATGGTGACTCATTCATGTTGCTATCATTAAAACACCACATTCATCAAAACACAAGGCGCACAACAATCTCCTCCTTTTTGATGATGGCAACATAATGAGTCACACTGACTCGTCAAACTATTCTCCCCATTTGACATAATCAAAAAGAGAGGGAATGGTTTGAGAGACAAAATAAAGCACACAAAGTCAAAGAATGAAACATGGCTCATTAAAATGAAGTTCTCCCTTATGACAATGAAACAACTCTCCCCCTATCAACATGCAAGATGTACTACTTTTCCCTTAAAAGCAGATGACCCATAACTCCCCCTGAAGCACAGGAATGAACTCTAGTTATCCAAAAAATCACTCTGAATTCTGCCATTACAAAGAATCTGAATTCTGGTTACATGAACAGAATGAAACGGAACCAGAGTTGATTGTAAAACAAGATGGAAGATTCCAACAGTGTGGATCAACTGATAATGTAAGATTAGCTATGGGTAAGGGTGAGAAATAGTCAAAGCACAATACATCTCAAGAAATCAATCAATAGCAAGATGTTGATCAGGCTGTCTGGAAAGAATTTGATCATGAGGGATTTTAATGCTTGCACCACTACAATAAGTCTTAAGAAGAATAGACTCTTCTATCACAAAGGGTTATGAAGTGGAAACTTAACCAATCTGATTTAATTATGATGTATACCAAATTTGTCAAATTAAACTCACTACTCATATCTGAATCCAAGTTTTAATAAAGGTGAACCAAATATTCAGATAACACTCAAAAGCAATCATCTTTTATCTTACACACATGATCTCAATGACTCTTTCAAGAGTTACACAGATTAGTATTGATGTTAAACATTTTTTCCAAGAATATGAGTTGACAGACTTTTCAATATATTTTCATTTGAAGCACATTATATTTTTTTTCGAGCAATTTAGGTTGATCAACACCTTTTTACATGAGGCACAACATGTCTCAGGTGAAGTGACCCAGTTACTCAGTGTGATAACTGTCATTGCCTCTCAACATTGAGACCAGAGTTAGCAATATAAGTGTCTTTTTACATGAGGAGACACCTTGATTAGAGACAGACTCCCCAGTTACTCAACACAATTATGCCATTGCTCTGTCAGGTTTTTCAATAAATTTTTACCAGAGATAACTATGGCACCTCATGACATGAGTTACTTTATTTCATTGATAAAGAACCCAGTTTCTCAGTGACCGAGTCATTGCTCTGAATTCACAAATTTTCATTTAGTCAACATTTTTCAAGTTAATGTTTAACCACAGCACTCACTCTATGTATCTCTACCAAAGTAGCCTTGATTTCAAATTTTCAGATATCAGATGAGAGAGTCTAAAGTTTACATGACACATGTGGTTAAAGTTTATTAAACCTTATCTTTAAGATATTTTCAATTCATTTAATTATAAATATGAGAATACATTAATCTTATATCAGTCTGATTCAGTGGTAATTCTTAAACCTATATGATAGGAATTTCCACCAAGTTCTCAGACTGAATTGCATGACATGCAGCTTAAGTACCACAGACCAGAACAAATAAATTTAGCTGACCAACAATCAATAGTAGCAACAAATCAGTCACACCAGCTGAGACAAATGTGAAAGGTGAGTATAAGCTGTTGCAAGAATAAATCACCAATAGAGAAATATTTCAGAAAAGTGTACATCAACACACAGTGGCTGAGTCTGGAGTTCAGACAGATCAGTTGACAGGTAGTATCATGAAGAGAGTTGAAGGAAACTCTTCTTTAACAACTCAACGAATGGAAGGCAGAATCCATTTTAAAGAGAGAGAGAAATATGCTAACAAGTGAGAGTTGAACAATTACTAGACAATAGGTGTTCAACATATGACAATTAAAAACACCAATTCTAAATGCTCCCCCTGTCTAGATGCAATGAAATTTCTTTTTAGGTTTTTCAACTGCACTACTCTTCATATGCAACATCAGTCAAACTCCCCCTGACAAAGTGCATGAAATATAATTAATGAACTGTTCATGATTTTAGAATATGCTCAAGAAGAATTCATGCTTTGTTCAATCAGAGAGAGAATTTATCAAATGCATCAATTTCATTTCAATTTTTTAAATTTTTCAAATTTTATGATATTCAGTACACTGCTCTATATGAAAACTAGACCCTTGGTACTCGGCAGAGAACCTGGTCTCAAGGACCATCTCACACATAGTAGGAATCTCAAGGCAGATTTCCCTGCCTTTTAGTAGCTTACCATTTGATATACTAGGGTCATACAAAGAGATGCAATGCAGAGAAGTCCTATGTGTAGCCAGTTACTTCTTTTTGGAGTTTTCAGTATGATGATGTGCAATGCATTCACAACATCTATGCATATGCAATTTCAGACAATCATCAATATGTAAATCATGTATGAGGAGAGTTCAGAAAATCCAAACATGACAATGCTAAACATGATAGAATGTGCAAAACACATATTTAACATCTATGCTATCATCTAAAGGACACAACTTCAGAAGACAGAATTTAAACTGAGTTTTCAGAACTAACCTGAATAGTCCACTTCTGGGGGTTTCACTTTTGAGTGCCTTGGATTATTAACCCTTTTATTCTTCAGCTTCCAAGGCGCACCTACAAAGATGTTTGTCAATTTGATCCTGCAGGAACCCAAGAAGTCTTGGGTCCTGAATTAACTCTGACAGGTGTTCTAAACAATCTTTTAGTAATATTGTCATCAAAATTCATCAGATGACAATTGGTCATGGAGTGACAAAATTTACCACAATATCTACATGATATAACAACCCTTGAATTCTTTTTGTGAACATTGTTATAGTCATGTAACCTATGTGATTTAGCATGAAAGTTTCTGTTGCTTGCATGAACCTTTGTTTTACCATTACCTGCCCACCAGCATTCAGAAGCACGGTGGCCAAGTTTTCCACATTCAAAACATGCAAGAATCTTTTCTTTAAAAATAGATTTATTCCTACCAAAATCATTTCTGTTTGCAGGGAATTTGACAAATTTAGAATTAAAGTGATTTCCCTGAGCATACCAGCAGTCCTTGACTGCATGCCTATACTTGCCACACTCGAAGCACCTAACATGCTTACTTCTAGATCCAGAATTATTCCTGTAATTCCCTGACCAACACTCAACAGCCTTATGACCTAGCTTGTTGCAATTGAAGCATGTGATGTGCTGGTTGAACTTAAGTTTGTTTCTTTTGTACCCATGATGATCAGAAGATTTAGCATGCAGTTTATTATCTTGTTTCATGATGAAACATGCATCCATGAAATGACCATGCTTACCACAATAATAGCAAGAAGTATCAAATTTTCTAGGGGCATGGTTTCCATCAGATGAATTCCTAGATGCATGCGAATGAGTACAAGAGGCATGAGCATTTTGTATTGACCCATCAGATTCAACCTAACGGATTTCAGGGTATAACCAGAAGTATTCTTTGCCTTCTTTGTTTGACTCTTTCTTTTCAATTTCTGATGATTTTCAACAGGTTTTGTTTGCTTTTCAATTTTCTGGGCTTTGAACTGAAATACAGATGTTGAGGGTGATTTCTGATTTTCATTTTGTTTTGGGGATTGACTTGAAGTACCAGCTACATCAGAGCTTTGCACAAAAGTGGTGTGTAGCTGGTTTTTAGTAGTTTCTTTAACATCAGAACTACAACTTATCCCCTTTCTTGAATTGTCATTCTTATCTTTCATGACAGCTTTTATCTTTCCTTCATTTTTAGCAGACTTGGATACTGAGTTTTCCAGATTATGAATTTTACTTTCCAAGCTAGCAATGTGAAGCTCATAACTCGCTATCTCCTGTTCACTGCAATTTACACATTCACTTAGAACTTTGTTTGCACTTTTGTACTTCTCAATTTCTTGTTCTAGACTGATCGCCCTTTGTGATTCTCCATCACAAGTGAATTTTCCCCTTTTTAATGTGAGAAGTGTTTCAGATAAGCCAGTGTTTAAACACTTTAATTTTTCAATTTCAGCTTTCAGTTCAGTGTTTTCCTTCTCAAAATTTTGAGGTTGAGCTTCCTTAAAAATAGATTTCTCTTTTTCGATAGTCAGAAACCTCTGTGAGAAAATAGTATTTAAAATCATCAATTTTTTTTTTGTTCCCTCAGTTCTTTGTTCTCTTCAGATAGCTTCATGACTCCTTCATTACATTTTTCATTGCCAGACATAAGTTCCAATTTTTCAATTAGTTCATCTTCTCTTTCTTCTGCTTTAATTTTCTCAACAAGCAGATTTTTGTGATCATCTTTAAGTGAGGCAATTTGTTTATTTAGCCATTTATTCTCACTATAATGATTTTCATTACGTTCTCTTAAAGCTGAGCACATTTTGCAGTTTGATTCAGCAGAAGAAGAGTGTGAAACCTTAATCCTTTCCAACTCTTCTAGATTCATCAATTGTTCATTAGTTTTCAGTTTCAGCTGACTTTCTAATTCGGAAATTTTATTGAAACCTTCTTGGTTTTCCTTTTTCAATAGGCACATTTGTTTCATATTCAAGTGATTCTCAGACAGACATTTATCATACAATTCATTTATCTTCAAGCACTTTTCACATGATGAATTAGAATCACTTTTATCAATTTTCCTTTTCATTTTCTTATGATGTTTTCTTAAATGATCATAAGATTCCAGCAGTTCATTATATGCAACAATCCAATCATCCAGGGTGTAATTTTTGAAGATGTTTACCTGATCGTCATCTTGTTCTTCATCATGATTGCTACTTGGTTCACTCCCTTGAGCCATCATGCATCGATCATTATCTCTATCACAAGCAGTCTTCAACTTATCCAGGACTTCCTTGGCAGACTTGCAGGATGAGACACATGAAATTAGTGCTCTGTCAATTGATGATTTTACCAAATTCAATGCTCTAGAGTTGATGGAGTCTTTCATTCTATCCTTCTTGGTCCATTTGGATTTATCCTTCGACAGTTTGTATGAACCGTGAGTCATTACCTTCCACAAGTCAGGATCGGTTGTCCTTACATACCGATGCAACTTTTTAAGCCATGGGCCAAGGTTACCACCTCTGAATATGTGGATGAGCCATCAAAACAGATAACAAACAGATTCAAAGCATAAAACAATCGACAAGAAAAACACCACAACCAGATAAGCAAAACACGGCACTAACTCAGTGATGCTAAACAACGAGCAGAAGAAGCCCACTCTGATATGCACCAAACAGAAATGCAGGATCTGTTGCGGATTGTTAGATCCTATGCACAGCAACCCTGCTCTGATAACAAGTGTTGGGTTCAATGCTATGTATTCAGAGGGGGGGTGAATGAATATACCCTTTAAAAACTTTCACCCAATTAAAATCTAATGCTCACTAGAAAGCTAACAAGACACAATTAGACAACCTGAAAGAAACTAAACTAGTCTCATGTTGAACCAGTACTCAAATAGGTGTAACGCACCTAATCATTCACCTAGCAGAAGCAACAACAGATAGAGAAATCAAATCACAGTCAAACATATAGTGTGCGCAGCAATGACAAGAACACATAAAGAAAATCAAACCATATCGACCCTATGCATTCATCTAGCAACAAACACACAAAGAGATCAAACCACTGCACAATGATTTTTAGGTGGTTCGGTCCTACAGACCTACATCCACCCCACACTCAAACCGAGTGTGGATTCCGCTGACTCACAGCTAGAACAACTGGGCATCACAGCTTGCCATACAATCCGCTCAGCCTCACAGCTTGCTGTCCGAGGAATCCTCCTCGCCTGCTGAGCCTCACAGCTTGCTCTGCTGAGGAATCCTCCTCGCCTGCTGAGCCTCACAGCTTGCTCCGCTAGGCAATACAGCTTAGCCGTCCAGTGGAATCCTCCACTGCAAATGCTAACAAATAGCTTGAAGAAAGGTATAAAAGGAAAACGAAAGATAGAAACAATCAGCGACTGAAAGCTGAAAATGAAAGCACAAATGTGGCTCCTAAGAGCTGACTGGAGTGGATCTGATCCGACTTCCAGTAAAGACTGATCTTCAGAATGAAGCTTCTCTCTGCCCTTCTTCTTCTTCGATCACTCTGTCTCACACTCTCTCTCTTTTTCTTTCTCTTCCTCTTTTATCTGCTCGAGCTCTCTATCTCTCACTTTTTCTTCTTTCTCTTCTGCTCTTCTTCTCTTTCTCTTTTTCTTCTCTGCTCTTCACACTGGATCGAGAAGGCTCTCCTATACTTCTGCTTCACTGTATAGACTTTGCCCCTTAATCGATCATCTTCAGACAAAAGATTCCTCATATATATAGTGCAGCAGGGTGGATAGGGTCGTGTGGCTTCCACATCTCCCGCGCAAAGGCTTTTCGCCAGAACAGAGGCATTTCGACAACCTGGCAGCATCCTAGCTGGGCTGCATCCACGTGTCATAATCTGGGCACCTCGTCCTTCCTTGGATCACGTGTCTTCATTAGGCTTCACGAAGGGTGCCTGTCAGATAGAGAATCAAGTTATCAGTTTAAGTCTAAAACCCTGTACAGACTTTGCAGGATGTAATGTATAGACTTTAGTGTATAGACTTTGTGACGGAGAATGCAATGTACATACTTCATATAAGAAGGCAACCGATGTACAGACTTGCTGAAGTGTAAAGCAATGTGTAGACTTTGAAGAACATTCAGCAGCCAACGTATAGACTTAGGCAATGTAAAGACTTGCCAATGTATGGACTTGATGAGCATTCAGCAATGTGCAGACTTCAATGCATGAAGAAACAATGTGTAGACTTGACAGACACAACGTGCAACAATGTATAGACTTGAAACACTAGATGCACGATGTACAGACTTCAACTCATATGATGCATAATGTGCAGACTTGAATGTTGTGCGATGTACAGACTTCATGTTATGCATTAGACTCTAAGGAAGATAGACTATGTATAGACTTAGGCAGCCTTCAGCTTGATGTACAGACTTCAAGAACGATGCATGCAATGCACTGGACAATGTATGGACTTAGCCGATGTAGACTAGTCTGATGTACAGACTTGCTCGTTGTTCAGACATTATGAACAATGTAAAGGCTTGCCAAGGGAAACTCTGTACAGACTTGATCAAAGCAAGGCAATCGAGTGTATAGATATTCACAATGTATAGTCTTGCCAAGCGAAAGGGCTATACAAACTTGATGAACGATGCAAGGCAAACGAATGTATGGACTTGCCAACTGGGCGATGTACAGACTTGAGCAAGGCAAAGTCTGTACAGACTTGAAAGTGCACAATGTATAGAGTTTGCTAAGACAACTGAATGATGTACAGACTTTCACAATGTGTAGACTTTGGCAACACAACGGCTGTACAGACTTCCACTCAACTGTGCTGTACAGACTTGCCAAGGGAAACGACGGTAAAGCTATCAGTGTATAGACTTGCAAGTTGAACTGGTGGATGTACAAACTTGGAAGTTTATTGATGGATGTACAGACTTCACCTCGAGCAAGCAACAGTGCAGTGTATGGACTTTGAAGAAGGATGCATGAGGCTGTACAGACTTCACTTGAAACCGTCCAATGTACAGACTTTGCCTAACACAGTCCAATGTACATACTTGCTGATGCATTGTATAGACTTACATGAGACGCTCAAAGAGACGCTCAATGTACAGACTTAGTCTGATGCGTTGTATAGACTTGCATGAGACGCTCAATGAGACGCTCAATGTACAGACTTCAAGTCCAGTGTATAGACATTACCTTAGACGCTAAATGAGACGGACGTTGTACAGACTTGCTGGTCAAACAGACACAGACTCTGTACAGACTTTAGCGTGCAAACATACAGACAATGTGAATGTATAGACTTAACACAACGATGCAATGTATGGACTTTACAAATGCAAGTAATGTAGCAATGTATAGACTTTGGACACAAACGCCACAATGCAATGTATAGACTTGCTAGTTAAGTGAGCTGCACTGTATAGGCTCTGCTATACATGAAGACGAGTGTATAGACTTGTGAATCTGGGGGAGTCGACCCATCAAAGAAGGGGGTCGACCTATGATGCATGGATGTACAGACTTGTGTTCTCAACGATGCACAAACACAACACAAACACAACACGATGTATAGACTATGCTGAGTGTGTAGACGTGTGAAATGCATAGAACACACAGAGGCTGTATAGACTTACAGCGTTGACGCTGCAGACTTGAGAATGCAATGTACACACTTACAGAGTTGACGCTGCAGACTTGAGAATGCAATGTACACACTTACTGCGTTGACGCTGCATGAGACACTAAATAAGATGGACAGTTGTATAAACTTGTGTTCTGGGGGAGTCGACCCATCAAGGAAGGGGGTCGACCCATCTAAGTGCACTGATGTAGTATATGCACAGAAGAAGCAATGCACCAATCTTAATTCAAGCACAAAACACATTATGCACTTAGTATGGAACACTGCATGATTTAGCACACTCATGCATTCTCCACAGAATAGATCAGATATAACATACTCAAGCATTCTCCAGAGAATATATCAGTCATATGTATTCATGTTGCTATCATTCAATGTGATGTTCTTAGCAAAACAATATGGTGACTCATTCATGTTGCTATCATTAAAACACCACATTCATCAAAACACAAGG
The DNA here is from genome assembly GCA_022559845.1 of Amorphophallus konjac. Taxonomy (NCBI): domain Eukaryota; kingdom Viridiplantae; phylum Streptophyta; class Magnoliopsida; order Alismatales; family Araceae; genus Amorphophallus; species Amorphophallus konjac. The sequence continues at coordinate 232,901,665 of CM040126.1, forward strand.
GGCACAACAAGGCTAATGCTGTTGCGGATGCACTCAGTAGAAAACTAATGGGTATGCTATCAAGTCTTATGATTAGTATGACTAATCTTATTCCTCAATTTGCTCAGTTGAACTTAGATATTGACAGGAAGGAAGAAGATTGCTTCATGGCTAATATCCGAGCTCAACCTACCTTAATAGAGGGTCTAGTCAAGTTACAAAATGATGATCTCGTGTTACTAGAAATTAAGGCTAATATTGAACAACGGCCGGATTTCTCTATTACGGAGGATGGAAGATTGCTATTCAAGGGCCGAGTGTGTGTACCGGATCATGAGGATACGAAGAAATTGATTCTAGAAGAAGCACATAAATTCAGGTATACCATTGACCCAGGTAGTACAAAAATGTATCAGGATCTCAAAAGAAATTTCTGGTGGCCCAACATGAAGAGAGAAATAGTTGATTTCATGTCTCTCTGTCTCACTTGTCAACAAGTAAAGGCATAGCATTTTAGACCCGCAGGTAAACTGCATCCCTTGAATATTCTCGAATAGAAGTGGGAGAGTATAGGGATGGATTTCATTATGAGGTTACCTAAGACAAGAGGTGGACACGATGGTATATGGGTAATCATAGACCAATTAACTAAATCTGCACATTTCATACCAATTAAAAGTCGATGGTCTGTGGATATCCTGGCATCATTATACATAAGGGAAATTGTTAAATTACATGGTGTCCCAGTCACTATTATATCTGATAGAGATCCTCGATTCACATCACAGTTTTGGAAGGGTCTACAATAGTCACTAGGGACTAGATTGAATTTCAGCACAGCCTTTCATCCATAAACTGATGGTCAGACAGAAAGAACGAATCAGGTGGTAGAAGATATGCTCAAGGCTTGTGTTATTGATTTTGGAGGTAGTTGGCATGATCACTTACCTCTGGTAGAATTTGCATATAATAACAGTTACCAGGCCAGCATACAAATGGCACCTTTTGAAGCTCTATATGAAAAAAGTTATCGATCACCAATATGTTGGAGTGAAATAGGGGAAAGACAATTCCTAGGTCTCGATATTATCAGATATTCTACAAAGAAGATCAACCTTATTCAATAGAGAATAAATATGGCACAAGATAGGCAAAAGTCTTATGCGGATAATCGAAGACGCGACTTGGAATTTCAAGTAGGAGACCATGTGTATCTCAAGTTTTTCCAGGTCGTGGCATTCGGAGATTTGGCATTAAGGGCAAAATAACTCCAAGGTTCATCGGTCCATTTGAAATTCTCGAAAGGGTCGGTGAAGTGGCTTAGAGACTGGCTTTACCTCCATAATTAGCAGGAGTTCATGACGTATTTCACGCCTCTATGCTAAAGAAATATGTATATGATCCTGACCATATTATCACTTATGACAATCTGGAGATTCAGAAGGATATGACGTTCGAGCAAACGCCAATAAAGATTCTGGAACGAGAAGTGCGTCAACTAAGAAATAAAGTTATTCCTATGGTCAAGATTCAATGGAAGAAAGTATGGCCATATGAAGCAACATGGGAAACCGAAGAAGCCATGCGGAAAAGATTTCTAGATTTATTCAACTATAAGTACACTCTCGATATATTGAATTTGGGGACCAAATTCTTCTAAGTAGGGGAGGGTGTAGTGTCACGCCCCGATGCGGAATCTCGGGACGTACGGTTAGGGGCAAGCGAGCAATAATTCCGAACCATTGCAAACCATTGCACAAAAGGTTGGAAAGGATAATAATCAGAGTTTTATTGATAATAAAGTTGAGTACACTGGGTAGAACAACTACATCCAAATAATAAGCAAAATACTAGAACAATCTCTCACTAATACTAAGGGTACAAACTGACTCAATAAACTAAAACTATCTCTCGATATCACTCCAGTCCATTCCCGACAAGTTCATCACCTGGAAAGAGGTGAAAAGTAGGAGTGAGCTAAACGCGCTCAGTAGATAACCACAAACAGGTTTACGTAATTAACCATTGATTTCCAATTTATATGAAATGCAGTAAATAAAGAATGACGATACGATAAAAGAAACAATGTAAAAGATATCTTGCAAGGTCAAGAAATATAACAATTTACCAAGTAATGAACAAGTAAAGTAACAGTAGATAATTTGGCCAGCAAGTATGTTACACATGTAACCAAGTAAATACGCACGAGTCAAGTAACAAGAGTTTGTCATAGACGTAACATGTCAAGTCAAGTATTCGGGTGCAATGCCTCACCCTGTCATAAACATCCCAATGGGCTCAATATCTTTTCGGGCGCTCTCCCCAGGACCAGACCGGGCCCTTATGATGCGTTGGCATTTCATTTCAATTGGATCACCGATCCCCCGTCTAGACATAGTCAATTATGGCCAATATAATCAGATGAATTTCTGTCGGGTACAAGATGTGAAGGACGACACTCGCCTCCTTTGATTCAAGAGTATAACCACGATGAAAAACCCAAAACAAGGTAGTCGTACGGCAAACACCGGGCCGTACTCACATGAGTAACGAGTCACGGGGCCAAGAATGAACGGTTGACAGTAAGCCGTTCGAGAGAGAGAAGTAAGTTCCGAAGAACGAATATACGAACCATTCGGGTCGTATTTTAAGAAATACGGTTCAAGAGAATCCGTATTAAGCATAACGATAATATCTAATTATAAGATAATTTATGCAAAATAGTCACCGGGTTGCCAATAACAATTAAACCAACCAATTTCAGTTTAATGTCCATTGATCAATTCCGGGCTCAAATATGACCGAAGATTATCCAAGGGTAATCGGTCAATTAATCAAGTTAAAACAATAGTCATGATGTAACCGTAATTTACCACGGTAAAAATGTTCTACGGTAAAAATGTAAAGTTTACCGGATGGAGTGTCCGGCTAATTGGTCAAAGACTTGCCATAAGTCGGCCAGTAATTTTCTGGTTTACAGTAATTTACAGAAATTATCTATGGTAAAGTTTAGCTATTTACCATACTTATTCAATTTATCCAAAGTTACAAGTGAATTTCAATGATTTTCACTTTAAACAATTTATCAAAATAGATATTGCAAATAACAGAAATTTACTCATGTCATTATCTGTTATTTATGTGGATTGTCAATTTTTACTAATTAACATTGTTAAATGGGTCAAAATAGCAAAAAAATCAGTTTTCTGGAAGTTAAACGGATGACAGTGGGCCGTTAAACCTACTGGCTGTAAAACGGTTATCATTGGGCCGTTTTATACAAGGCAGGCGGTTCTAATTGGGCCGTTTGTATAAGTCGGGCGGGCAGTTCTGAACCGTCTAAGAGATAAAGCGGTCCGGTTGGAACCGTTAATCCCTGTAACACAGGAATAGCGAAACAGAAGCATAAATCCGGCGTTTTATGCATTTGAGTACGTAAATAAATGGAAAAGCATGGTTTCTACAAGCTAACATGATGCCCTTTCATTCCATTTATCAAATTCAAGGTTTGTGCCATGGTTACCTACCTTAACCGATGAAATAAGGAAAGATGAATGGGGAAGAAGATGAACAGTAGACTTGCAGAGCTTCTTCACAGCAGCAAGAACCCTTTTGTGTTTAAGAAATGTTTAAGGGGTTTCCTCTACTTATAGGTTTGGAAGAGGAGTGTTTAATCTTCACACACGGTTTGGTCAGAGCCGCAAAATCCTTTGCATTGTTGACAACGTGTTTCTGCCAACCAAAATACGGTTTCACGTGTTTCTCAAGGTAAGGTTAGCCTAATCTAAGCCTAATCCAAAAGATTAAGGAATGGTTAACTAAAACCTCAATTTAATATTACTAAATGATTTTTAATGAATTGGACCCAAAAGACAAAATTACTAATCAAGACATGCTCTTTCATAATATGATTTTTATGGAATTTTATCACGAGGTTTATTTTTAATCTCCCAATCTTAAGATTAAAATAATAATTTAACCCAATGTTCAACGGTTTAGTCGATAGAGAGAGTTTCTGATTTTTACCGATGAAACTTCAGAAGACAAAGTTGCTAAGAAAAATACCTTCTATCAGATGTGATTTTTACAGATTTTTCTAAGGTAGTTGTATTTTCGTATGAATAGTGTTTTCCGCGTTTTTAAGTCAGGCTTAAATCACTGATTAAGCCATGTAAATGATTTTATTAGGGTCAAGTACAGAAGACCAAAGTGTTTACCATGGTCTTTACTAATTAACTACCATTTTTCGGAATTTTTATATGATAGTCAAAATTTTTACTATTTACTATTTACCACAGTCACTATTCAACATTTACTATTTACGAAATTTAATATTTGTACAGAAACTCGGGGTCTTACACCCTCCCCCACTTAAAGAATTTGGTCCTCCAAATTCACTAGACCAAAATATAGTAAGGAAAAAATAGCTTACCTAGAATAGATCGGGATAACGCTTCCGTATGGCGTCCTCGGATTCCCATGTAGCTTCCTCTATTCCACGCCGACTCCATTGGATTTTAACCATCGGTATGGAACGATTTCGAAGTTGTTACTCTTTCCGATCCAGAACCTTCACTGGTCTTTCTTCATAAGATAGATCCTTCTTAAATTCAAAGTCCACATGTTGAATGATGTGACTAGGGTCGTACACGTATTTCCGAAGCATAGATACATGGAATACGTTATGTACACCAGATAATTGAGGAGGTAAGGCCAATCTATAGGCGACTTCACCCACTCGATCAAGGATCTCAAATGGACCAATATACCTTGGGCTTAACTTGCCATGAATACCGAATCGACGAATACCTCTTGAAGGAGAGACTTTTAAGAACACATGCTCGCCAATTTGAAATTCCAAATCTCTTCTTCTATTATCAGCATAGCTCTTTTGCCTCGATTGAGCCACAAGTAACCGGTCTCGGATAATACGAATATTTTGTGATGACTCCGAGATAAGATCCGGTCCAAGCCATTGCTTCTCGCCAACCTCATCCCAACATAATGGAGAACGACAGCTCCTTCCATACAAAGCCTCGAAAGGTGTCATCTGTATGCTGGATTGATAACTATTGTTGTAGGCGAATTCTATCAATGCTAAATGATCGCTCCAACTTCCACCGAAGTCGATCATACAAGCTCTCAACATATCTTCCACTATTTGATTAGTTCTCTCGGTCTGTCCATCTGTTTGCGGATGAAATGCAGTGCTAAAATTCAGACGGGTACCAAGAGATTCTTGCAATCCTTTCCAAAAATGAGAAGTAAATCTCGGATCTCTATCGGATATAATGTTGACTGGAATACCATGAAGCCTAACCACTTCCTTTAAATATAATGCTGCCAGCACATCAACTGTCCACTTGGACTTAATAGATAAGAAATGTGCGGATTTAGTCAGTCGATCCATAATTACCCATATAGCATCATAACCACCTCGAGTCTTAGGAAGACCCATAATGAAATCCATGCCAATACTCTCCCACTTCCATTGGGGTATATCAAGTGGTTTCAATTTACCTGCCGGTCTGAAATGCTCGGCCTTTACTTGTTGACAAACAAGACATGTACTCACGAAATTTGCAATTTCCCTTTTCATGTTCGGCCACCAAAATGACCTTTTCAAATCCTTGAACATCTTAGTGCCTCCCGGATGGATAGTATATTTGGATCTATGGGCTTCTTCAAGAATCCGATTCTTTATATTAGCCTCATTCGGTACACAAGTTCTACCTTGAAATAATAATCTTCCATCATCGGCTATCGAGAAATCAGGTCTGCTACTCAAGCTTTCCTTAATCTCGACTAGCTCGGGATCAATATCTTGCAATAACTTGATTTCTACCAACAATTCAGGCTTCAGTTGCAACTGGGAAATCAATATCCGGTCATTATCAATATTGATATCCAGACTAGCCATTTGCTCCAGTAATTTCCATTCTTGTAACATAAGACTAGATATCTTAGCCACAGGCTTCCGACTTAAAGCATCAGCAACCACATTGCCTTTGCCCGGGTGATACTTAATAGAAAAGTCGAAATCCTTTATATACTCCAACCATCTTCTTTGTCTCATGTTCAATTCCTTTTGAGAAAATAAGTATTTCAGACTTTTGTGATCCGAAAATACCGTAAATGATTCACCATATAAGTAGTGCCTCCAAATCTTCAAAGCAAATACCACGGCTGCCAATTCCAAATCATGAACTGGATAATTAACTTCATGCTTTCTTAGCTGCCTAGAAGAATAGGCAATCACCTTGCCGTGCTGCATAAGCACACAGCCTAAGCCAATACCAGAAGCATCAGTGTAAACCACGAAACCACCCTCACCAGAAGGTAAGGTTAAAATAGGGGCAGTAGTCAGACAATCCTTCAGAGTCTGAAAACTCCGTTGGCATTCAATTGACCACTCAAACTTAATCTCTTTGCGGGTTAACTTTGTCAGAGGTACCGCAATCTTAGAGAAATCTTGAATAAACCTTCGATAGTAACCAGCCAGGCCAAGAAAACTCCTCACTTCAGTAACACTGGTAGGTTGTTCCCAATTCTTTACTGCTTCCACCTTCGATGGATCTACAGAAATACCATCCTTGGTAATAATATGTCCTAGAAAAGACACCTCTTGTAACCAGAAATCACACTTGCTCAACTTAGCATATAATTGATGATCTCTCAATAATTGCAAAGCCATCCTCAGATGCTCGGCATGTTCTCTTTCACTCTTGGAATATATCAAAATATCATCTATGAATACCACAACCCATTGATCAAGGTAGGGTCGGAACACACTATTCATTAACTGCATGGAAGCTGCCGGTGCATTCGTTAACCCAAAAGGCATAACGACAAACTCATAATGGCCATACCGGCTACGGAAAGCTGATTTATAAATATCCTCTTCTTTAATCCGTAACTGGTGATATCCAGATCGAAGATCGATCTTAGAAAAATAAGAAGCTCCAGTAATCTGGTCAAATAACTCATCAATCCTTGGCAAAGGATACTTGTTCTTGACAGTCAACTGGTTAAGTTGCCGATAATCGATGCATAATCTCATCGAACCATCTTTCTTCCGAACAAACAATACAGGAGCTCCCCAAGGGGAAACACTCGGGCGAATAAAACCCTTCTCGAGTAATTCCAACAATTGCTGCTTCAATTCCCGTAATTCCGCAGGAGACATGCGATAAGGGGCTTTAGAAACAGGAGACGATCCAGGAATAAGATCAATAGAGAATGTAACTTCACGCTGAGGCGGAAGTCCTGGTAACTCCTCTGGAAATACGTCCGAAATTCTCGGACAATAGAAATGTCCTTAATCTCCATCTGCTGTTCAGGGGACGCAAGAACAAAAGCCAGAAAAGCTTCGCATCCACGCCTCAATAACTTATCAGCACGAAGAGTAGAGATAAGAGAGATAGAACTAGGGTGTTTCACTCCCTTGAAGGATAATCCGGGGTGTCTAGAAAAAGACACGGAACAAGAACTACAATGAACATTGGCCTCATACCGAGCCAACCAATCAGCTCCTAGGATTACATCGTAATCCTTCATGTCCATACAAATCAAATCAGCTGGAAAATTCTGATCGTTTACCATAACCTTACTAGAAGGATAGTAATGCTGAATTGCTGATTTAGAACCAATAGGGGTTGATATTTCTAACGGAGAACTCAACAAAACAGGTGCCATAGCTAAAGATTTAGCAAATCTCCGTGAAATAAAAGAATGTGTTGCACCAGTATCAATTAGAACAAAAGCTGGCAAGTCGAATATAACAAGAGTACCTTCGACGAGTCCACCCTCCTCGGTGATATCTTTTTCCTTTGCATGGAGAGCCTGGAGCCTGCCTTGAGGCTTCTTGAAATTCAGAGGTTTTGCCGGGATAGCTTGTTCCGATAATAAAGGACAGTTGGGTATACGGTGTTCTTTGCTTCCACACCGCAGACATGCACCTAGCTTGCGCCAACAATCTTCCATCTTGTGACCAGGACGATCACAATATCGGCATACGCCCTTGAATGGAATCATAGAATCAGGTTTCTTGTCTTCTTGTCGCGGCATTTTGCCTTTCCACGAACCAGAACCAGAACTTGAACCAGAACTAGTAAAGGGTCTTTTCTTGCTCGGGTCAGTGCCAAATCCAGGTTTAACATTCTTGAGTGCCTTCGGTTGCTCTTTCTTGTTACCTTGACCACGAATCCTTTCAGTCATTTCCAAAGTATCTTCTAATATTTGTGCCTTTCTTACCATCTCAGAATATGTAGAAATTTCCAGTGGTGCAAGTTGATTGATATAATGAAGTCGAAGACCATTGAAGAAACGCTTCGCCTTCATTCTCTCAGTCGAAATAAGATGTCTTGCATAACGAGAGAGTCGTGAAAACTGAGCCTCATATTCTGATACCGATAAACTTCGCTGTTTTAAAGCTGCGAATTCTGCTCCCTTCTTTTCTTGCACGCGGTCAGAAAAATATTTATCATTGAAATATTCCTCGAATTCCTCCCACGAGACTTGTTGATCTCCGAGAGTCGGCTTAACAGACTCCCACCAAGCACGTGCATCACGTTCCAGTTGGAAAACGGATAAAAGAACACGTTCTTGGTCAGTGCATTGCATGACCTCAAAAATTCTTGCCATCTCGTCGAGCCAATTCTCGGCTTCATCGGGTTCAGTTGAACCAGCGAATCTAGGCGGGTTCATTCCTCGGAAATTCCGATATAAATCACCAGTGCCATGAGCTGCGCCATGAGGTGCCGCTCCAGCTCCAGCTCCTGCCTGAGCCAGTGCATTCAAGGCTTGCGTAAGTCCTTGAACTGTACGCTGTAAATTCCTCATCTCAGCACGATTGGCTGCCATTTCTAGTTAAGTGCCTATATAAAATAGTTACTCTGATTATTTATGAGAGAAGAACTTCTTAGATGAGAAGAGAAGAACTAGATAAGAAGAACATGATTATGGTTAAATAACTTAACCCAAATTTCTACCCAATTCTCACAAGGTTGTTTTCTTAAGCCTATAACCAATAAACCTATAACTTTAAAGTGAAATACCTAGGACAAATTGAACTTGGCTCTGATACCAACTAAACTGTCACGCCCCGATGCGGAATCTCGGGACGTACGGTTAGGGGCAAGTGAGCAATAATTCCGAACCATTGCAAACCATTGCACAAAAGGTTGGAAAGGATAATAATCAGAGTTTTATTGATAATAAAGTTGAGTACACTGGGTAGAACAACTACATCCAAATAATAAGCAAAATACTAGAACAATCTCTCACTAATACTAAGGGTACAAACTGACTCAATAAACTAAAACTATCTCTCGATATCACTCCAGTCCATTCCCGACAAGTTCATCACCTGGAAAGAGGGGAAAAGTAGGAGTGAGCTAAACGCGCTCAGTAGATAACCACAAACAGGTTTACGTAATTAACCATTGATTTCCAATTTATATGAAATGCAGTAAATAAAGAATGACGATACGATAAAAGAAACAATGTAAAAGATATCTTGCAAGGTCAAGAAATATAACAATTTACCAAGTAATGAACAAGTAAAGTAACAGTAGATAATTTGGCCAGCAAGTATGTTACACATGTAACCAAGTAAATACACATGAGTCAAGTAACAAGAGTTTGTCATAGACGTAACATGTCAAGTCAAGTATTCGGGTGCAATGCCTCACCCTGTCATAAACATCCCAATGGGCTCAATATCTTTTCGGGCGCTCTCCCCAGGACCAGACCGGGCCCTTATGATGCGTTGGCATTTCATTTCAATTGGATCACCGATCCCCCGTCTAGACATAGTCAATTATGGCCAATATAATCAGATGAATTTCTGTCGGGTACAAGATGTGAAGGACGACACTCGCCTCCTTTGATTCAAGAGTATAACCACGATGAAAAACCCAAAACAAGGTAGTCGTACGGCAAACACCGGGCCGTACTCACATGAGTAACGAGTCACGGGGCCAAGAATGAACGGTTGACAGTAAGCCGTTCGAGAGAGAGAAGTAAGTTCCGAAGAACGAATATACGAACCATTCGGGTCGTATTTTAAGAAATACGGTTCAAGAGAATCCGTATTAAGCATAACGATAATATCTAATTATAAGATAATTTATGCAAAATAGTCACCGGGTTGCCAATAACAATTAAACCAACCAATTTCAGTTTAATGTCCATTGATCAATTCCGGGCTCAAATATGACCGAAGATTATCCAAGGGTAATCGGTCAATTAATCAAGTTAAAACAATAGTCATGATGTAACCGTAATTTACCACGGTAAAAATGTTCTACGGTAAAAATGTAAAGTTTACCGGATGGAGTGTCCGGCTAATTGGTCAAAGACTTGCCATAAGTCGGCCAATAATTTTCTGGTTTACAGTAATTTACAGAAATTACCTATGGTAAAGTTTAGCTATTTACCATACTTATTCAATTTATCCAAAGTTACAAGTGAATTTCAATGATTTTCACTTTAAACAATTTATCAAAATAGATATTGCAAATAACAGAAATTTACTCATGTCATTATCTGTTATTTATGTGGATTGTCAATTTTTACTAATTAACATTGTTAAATGGGTCAAAATAGCAAAAAAATTAGTTTTCTGGAAGTTAAACGGATGACAGTGGGCCGTTAAACCTACTGACTGTAAAACGGTTATCATTGGGCCGTTTTATACAAGGCGGGCGGTTCTAATTGGGCCGTTTGTATAAGTCGGGCGGGCAGTTCTGAACCGTCTAAGAGATAAAGCGGTCCGGTTGGAACCGTTAATCCCTGTAACATGGGAATAGCGAAACAGAAGCATAAATCCGGCATTTTATGCATTTGAGTACGTAAATAAATGGAAAAGCATGGTTTCTACAAGCTAACATGATGCCCTTTCATTCCATTTATCAAATTCAAGGTTTGTGCCATGGTTACCTACCTTAACCGATGAAATAAGGAAAGATGAATGGGGAAGAAGATGAACAGTAGACTTGCAGAGCTTCTTCACAGCAGCAAGAACCCTTTTGTGTTTAAGAAATGTTTAAGGGGGGCTTCCTCTACTTATAGGTTTGGAAGAGGAGTGTTTAATCTTCACACACGGTTTGGTCAGAGCCGCAAAATCCTTTGTATTGTTGACAACGTGTTTCTGCCAACCAAAACACGGTTTCACGTGTTTCTCAAGGTAAGGTTAGCCTAATCTAAGCCTAATCCAAAAGATTAAGGAATGGTTAACTAAAATCTCAATTTAATATTACTAAATGATTTTTAATGAATTGGACCCAAAAGACAAAATTACTAATCAAGACATGCTCTTTCATAATATGATTTTTATGGAATTTTATCACGAGGTTTATTGTTAATCTCCCAATCTTAAGATTAAAATAATAATTTAACCCAATGTTCAACAGTTTAGTCGATAGAGAGAGTTTCTGATTTTTACCGATGAAACTTCAGAAGACAAAGTTGCTAAGAAAAATACCTTCTATTAGATGTGATTTTTACAGATTTTTCTAAGGTAGTTGTATTTTCGTATGAATAGTGTTTTTCGCGTTTTTAAGTCAGGCTTAAATCACTGATTAAGCCATGTAAATGATTTTATTAGGGTCAAATACAGAAGACCAAAGTGTTTACCATGGTCTTTACTAATTAACTACCATTTTTTGGAATTTTTATATGATAGTCAAAATTTTTACTATTTACTATTTACCAGTCACTATTCAACATTTACTATTTACGAAATTTAATATTTGTACATAAATTCGGGGTCTTACATGTAGTGCCCCAAAGATTATGTAATAATTTCTGAGTTATTTATAGAACTTTTTGGAATTTATAAGGGCTAAATAGACTAATAAAAGGATTATTAGATTAATAAGTCATTATAAGGCCCAATTATGTTAAATAATTAACCTAGCCTATTTAAATAAAATCCAAAAGGTTTAAGGACCAAGCCCATTAAGTTTGGCCCATATTCTAGAAGGTTATTTAGCATATTTACGTATTTTAAGGATAAATACCATTTTTATGGATTATAATATGGATAATTAACAAAAGAGTTTGATTGATGTTGAACTCTGCGCACGTTGGATGTAGCGGTCTATCATGCGACCGCCACAGCCATGTAACACACCAGTCTTGATGCGTTACATCCTATCAGTTCTGTGAAAGAAAGAACGAGTAAAAAGATTAGAACTTTGAGATCTTATCTACAAGAGATCAACTTGGGAGAGTTTATAATATTACCAAGGACTCTTAGGGATTAGGTTCTGGCAAATTAAGGACTCTAGAATCAATCTAATCTTCAAAACCTTATAAATAGGACCTAGTTCTGAACTGAGCGACCCTTACTTTTGGCTCGTGAAGAATCAAGGTAAGGAGATATAATTTCAGGTATGTTCTTTAGAAGATTTTGTTTACTATACTTTAGACTAATAGTTCTCCAAATTTCATGTTAGGAGATCAAGCAACCAAGGAGATTGAAGTTTCCAAAGTTGCTGGTTCAACCATAGTAACTCAGGATTCAGAGCAAAAGACCCTTGAATATTAAGAGATTAGGACGTCTAAACGAGATAATTAGAATTCAACCCTTTAGAACTTTTTGTTCACCTTAGTTTCATCTTTTTACTCTCCAAATTTCACATCTTTAGGACAAGAGGTTGGAGAGATAGAGCAGGAGGAAGTTACTAGAAAATCGCTGGAAAAGGAGAGCTAGGGCTCGATTTTCATACTCAAATTAGAAGCTTAAACCCTAGTTAAGAGGTAGGTTATCTCATGATTGGCAAAAACATCTTGTTAGGGATAAAAGCCCTCTGATTGTACTTGATTTCATGCATTATAGACTATGAATTCCATGTTTTAGTGGGTTCATGCATACATACATATTCTTAGCCCTAATCAAAGATCAAAGATATTATCTTGTCAATTCACTGCAACCTATGCATCTAGATGACCTTTACTTCGTTTTGTCATGATTGGGGTAGTTAAATCTTTTCAAAACAAGACATGGTTTCAAATCATAGTCTTTTTATTTCTTTATACTGTTAGTAGGGACTCTGACGCATCATATTTAGACCGTCACAGACTATAACGGCCTTACGATAAGCCGTCACACCCTCTACTGCATCTTAACTACTCTGTTGTCTCTAACGCACCTTAACAAGAGCGTTACATTAGTGTAACTGCCACTCGATAGACCGTTACAATCACTGTGACCCACCCATTCTAGACCGTCAGGTTAACTGTGGACAGAATAGGAAACTAGTTAATTTAACTTATAAATAAGCCTAGTTATCTAAGTTTTGACCTAATTTCATAAGATTATCTACTGATTAATGATAGAAATTGCATAATTACGATATCTTAAGTTATTTTAAGTTATGTTAATTCATGTGCCAAATTTCTATAGTTTTGTATCTAAATCATGATTTTCCAAAAGATGTATTGACGGAGTTTTATCATGATTTCCTATTGTTACACATCCTCTCTCTACCAATAGAGTCATTTCTCTAAGTACATGGCACATATTCCGGTATGTTGTCCATTAGTTCACTTTGCACTATAGGAACATTATTCTTGGACATGAGGACCTCTCTATTGGATATTCCTTCCAATGGACTAGGAAATCTTGTTTCAATGCCTCTGTAATTCTCCGCGAGCCTGGGATTCCCACTAAGACGCCGAGTTAGTTGTACCATTAAAATCCAAGTGATTAGATTACACTCGATGTTTCCGGTTATCAGTAGTGTAACGGATCTATATTGGACCGTCAGGTATATGTAACGGCCCAATATACGACCGTCACATTCAACTAAGTCCGATTTCTTGGTTTGGGATTCAGACTAATGTAACGGCCCAATACTGGAGCATCACATCATGTAACGGCCTAGTACATGACCGTCACAATGCTTGAGTATTTTAACTTGAGGTTTGACCAATGGTTGATATTCCAAGGTTTCTAGATGGACTCTTGATGATCTAGAACTTATCACATTGATCAAGAAACCTAATATAATGAATGAAAGATAAAGAATGTACCGTTATGCTGTCGATTTATTTCCATAATCATAACATAGTATAAGTCATTCTTGATTTCTCATGATTCTGATTGAAGCATTCATTCATTGAATTATTGTTATCAAGAGCTTGTTGGAATTGTACATTCTTGGCCATACTTTATTGTTACATTCGTGGAAAAAGCTTGATTTATATTTGAAGATGCGATCGAGCACTGATTGTGTTCAAGGGCTCTATGCTAGTCCCCTCGGCTGATTGTCGGAAACATACTATTATAAACCATGGGGTATGATGCTACTGGCGTCGCATTGCGCTGGGAGTACTTTCTTTATAAATAAGTGAAAATCCACAACATAATATAGCATGATTAATACTTGACTTTCTTGATATTCCACAGAAATTCACGAAGTACTTGCTCATAAGCAAAAGATACTGGAGTGATGATTATGTGGCTTGCTAGTACATTCTCGTTACATTCTTGTTCATGAAAGGCCATATCATGTTCTTAAAACATTCTTGCTAGTTCATACTTGCTCTCATTCTATCTTACATACTTTGGTTTAATCGTATGATTGATCGCATTCACATGATTTTACCTTACTTCTCTAGAGCTAAAATGTTAATTACTTTAATGATGTCTTCATGTTGATGCGAAGATACCTACTGGGTAAGTGTGCTCATTACCTATTTTTATTCTTTTTCGGGAAGTGGAAATGAGTCAGGTTCGGATTCAGAATGTTCAAATAGCCGATCCGAGAGTGAATAAAGAATGAGCGAGGACTTAGGAAGTTTACATTGTTTAGATCGAGTCTATGTAATTTTCTATTTCTTGAGTCTAGCATGATGGAAGTTGAAATAGTGGTTGTATTTGAATATTGGATTTGATTATTAATGAAAGTTGAGAGTTGAGTAAATATTGTGCGATTGCATTCTTATGTGCGATTGCCTTGCGCTCTGATCGTTCTTGCTTGCAAGAGACTTACCATGCCGGCTGTTCACGTTCATCGAGCGAGTCTTCCACTGTAATAAAGGCTCAGGGCGTGACACTGTCACGCCCCGTACTCTATACCGTCGAGGTATTGTCCGCTTTGGCCTATCGACCTCGCGGTTTTGTCCCTTTCTAACAGTGATCGGCTCCAGAATAGGGGACTTCTCGGGCAGGTCACCCATCCCAGTACTACTCCCCATTAAGCACGCTTAATTTCAGAGTTCTTTTTCAAGAATTGAGCTGATACTTCAAAAGGTGTCTCGGTGATATAGAGTACAACTTAGCTATATTTGAGGGTGTTACAATCTATCCCTCTTATATAGGCGACATCCTCGTCGCTGGGCACATATAGCACGCAACAACGCAATCAAACCCCCAGGCAGGTAGGACTCTAGAGGTGTCCCCTGCAGGCTCAAGAGGTGGCTCCCACTATGTAGCACTTTGTCCCATTGTGGGTTCAAGAGGTGGCTATCATAGCATAGCACTTTGCCCTGCATGGCACTTAGTTCCCACACTTCCGGTCGGGGTATAGCTCTGATACCATTCTGTCACGCCTCGTACTCTATACCGTCGAGGTATTATCCGCTTTGGCCTATCGGCCTCACGATTTTGTCCCTTTCTAACAGTGATCGGCTCCAGAATGGGGTACTTCTCGGGCAGGTCACACATCCCAGTTGATGCGGGACGGACATGGGAGACGACACTATACAGTGCCACCCTCGGACTCTAGATGAAGACGCGACCAACAATACACACCAGGGAGACACTAAGCCCGACACTACGAGCTCCTAGTGGCAAAACGTCGCTAACAGAAGTACAAGCTCACTCGGCGTCCCATGCGAGGGAAGGCGTGGATCGTGCGCGGTTAAGGAACCGGCAGAGTTCAAGGTAGTCAGACTCACTTCCGGACTCGGATCGAGTCGCGGGACGGGTCACTCTCACGCTCACAGCGGTGACATAGACACACGGGCTAGGAACCTACACTCTCGGCAGCGGCCTAAGACCGTATACTAGCTAAGCAATGTAACGCCAAGAAGTTAAGACCTTTACCTCCACGCACCCGGCGTGGCGAAGACACCCCGGCTGACTTACGGACCCCCGGTTAACATAATTCACAGCAGTACAAAAGGATTCGACCCACTCCACGCAGGGAGGTAAAAGGTCACATGTGGGCCCCGGGGATCACGCAAATCAGGTTGACAGGCAGCATCTTGATGTCGACTCGACGCGCCGAACTCCGCGTTTTCGTGCTTTCCGAACGGCGGGTTCTGCGGGCCCGTGGGGCCCACGGATGGCGCTGTCCTCCGGATCTACGGAGGTGGGTCCCACTATGATGGAGACCCCTGGTGGCGCGCCTCCACGGACGGCGGTCGGCCGGAGACACCGATTGGTGGCCGGTCGGGTCCGATCTTCAAGTTGTCGAATGGCTGCCCACGGATTTCAGTTTTGTTTTCCCTGCGCGCGCTCCGGCGAAAACAGCCGCTGCGGTCGATCCCGACGTCGGATCGGGACGCATGAGCTATCGTTGGAAAGCTATCTTCAAATGCTTCAATCTAGACTCAGAGATATCTGATGGATCTAGCCGGATCTAGACTTTAATGAATTTACAAATCCCTGTTGTACAGTAATCGAGACATCAGATTTACAGTGTACTTGTCTGAGAACCACCGTTGACCGCCTACTTGCCGTAGGAATCAGACTTTGAGCTCTTCTTCAACTTTGTAGATAATTAATCCATGAAGCTGGGACAATTTTTGGAATTGGATTCCGAGGTGGTGGTGATTTGATAGGATTTTTAGAGTGTCGGGTGGTCAGATCTGGGAACTGGCAGAAAGTACTGTAGCTAGGGAAGAACTCGATTTTTGTAAAATATAAGATGGACTACAAAAATTAAAGAAAATTTGGGATGGAGGGGATAGTGGACAGAATGCCCATTAAAATTGGGCGAACCAAAAAAAATCAAAAAGTGGACCTAAGACTTAAAACTCCGGGCGGGTGGAAATGGAAACAGACAGGAGACAGATCTGGAAACTGAGATTGGACGAAAATAAAAAAATACCAAATGAGATCTTTATGACCAACCAAAATTCTGAGGACGTGCTGGACACCTCTGGAACATCCAGTAAAATTACCAGCTCGATCTGAGGCCGTGGCTGAGACTGAAATTTCGTAGAAGCTGCTGTGATACTGCGCGGACAGAACTCCGGCGGTGGCGATGACGGCTCGTGGCGGCGGCGGCGGCGACCGGAACTGATAGGGTGGAGTCACACCACCAAGAGGCAGCCTTCACAGCTGCAAGGGGGAGAGGGAGAGAGGAAGGGGGCGGCCTAGGCCTGCTCAAGAGATTT
Source organism: Amorphophallus konjac (assembly GCA_022559845.1). NCBI lineage: Eukaryota > Viridiplantae > Streptophyta > Magnoliopsida > Alismatales > Araceae > Amorphophallus > Amorphophallus konjac. The sequence continues at coordinate 232,918,999 of CM040126.1, forward strand.
TTTTCCAACTTTCAAATGGCATTAATTCATCAAAATGGGAAAATACAAGCATATATAGGTCACCCATCTAATCCATCCTCCACCGTTGGATCTAGGGGTGTGAGATGGAGGGTTGGGATGGCTTGTGACCATTCCACAAAAATATAATTAAAAAAATAAGGGGGGGACAGCCTATTGACTAGGGGGGAACAAGCTTGACATGGTAGGTGGGTGTTGGTTGGAAATGTTGACTATTTTGGTCCCTTGTCCCCCATGTGGACAATTGACCATTCAAACTTCTAGATACCCCCATGTGGCATGTTGACTGACCCCACGTGGGACCCTAGGCTGAGGTGGCCCAATGGGTGGGTCCTGGGGGGCCCGTGGGGCCCACGGGGTCCGAATTACACATAAGCCCCTATTACAATCAAAATGGCAAAACCGAATGCAATGAAATAAATACAAATGAAAAACACATAAAGTCTAACTAAATATAATAAATGGGGAGGCTCAAGGCGGAGTCTCCAGGCTGTCTCCGAGCCAGATGGACGCTGAGGTGGCTCGTGTCGTGCTCCGTGTGCGGTACCGGTGGCTCGGTGTGTCGTGCCGATCAACTGCTCGGGTGTCCGCACCAATTCTCCCCGGGTGGGAGAAACTCGACCCTGTCGAGTAAGGGTCTGCATCGCTCCTGTATCGCTCCAAAAGGTCCGGATCAATCCGCTGCAACTCGCCATGTGTGATCCATGTGTCCTCGGTAGCGGGCCGTCCTCTCCATCGCACTAAGTAGCGCGGGTAAGATCCACTCCTGGTAACTGTCACTTGCTCGTCCAGTATACGATCTATGTGCTCACGCTGCCGTGAAAAAGGGGCTGGAGGTGGAAGTGGACACTCAGGTGTGGGATCACTCTCAAGGGGAGGAGATGGCTCAAAAGGCTCACTAGGGATCACCGCTGGGTCCCTATATGCAACAAGATCCGATACATTGAAGGTAGAGCTTATACCATATTCCTCGGGCAGGTCCACAACATACGCATTGGATCCAACGCGTTTCAACACTCTAAAGGGACCGGCTCCGCGAGCTTGCAACTTCTTAACGGTTCCAGAGGGAAACCGTTCAGGTCTTACCCTAATCATGACGTACTCGCCCTCATGGAACTCTCGGTGGTGTCGGTGGGCATTGGCTAACTCCTTGTACCGTGCATTGCTGGCCTCACTCATGCAGACTCCTAACATGCCTAACAAAAAGAAAAACACACAGATGCACACACGACCCTACACAAACCTAATGCTAGTCCGACACAATCATATGCAAGGTGGTCCAGGACATCCGAATGTGTGCCATGCATGCATTTGACATAACCGGAGGTTAATGGCATGGTGGATTCCTAGACATCCTATGATGCACCAATCATGAACATTGGGTTTGGATGTGGGAAGTCCGGGAGGTTTGGGTGGTTTAGGTGGCCCGGGGAAACCAAAGTCCTCATTACCCCCAAATGATGGTTCGGACCTATTGCCATGTAAAGGTTGCCAGGCCCGAGTAGGAGGGGTGTGATAGTGGACTTCCTTAAAGAGGTGGAATGGAGGTTGTGGGCCAAGGGGCCCATGAAGAAAGGGATCGAAGGGGTCAAAGAATGTGTGACCCCTCGATATGGATTCCCTCATCTCAAGATCCCATGTGTGGAAGTCTAGAAGGTGTTGTTGATCTCCTTCATCCTTGAAGGGAGATGAGACAGTGGGGGTATGATGGTGGACTCTCTCAAAAAGGTGGAGTAAATGTGGTGGGTCACGGGGTCCACAAGAGAATGGGTCGAAGGGATCAAAGAAGGTATGACCCCTCGGACTAGGCTTCCACAAATCACTGTCCCACATTTGGAAATCTTGGAGGTGTAAATGATCACCTTCATTCATTGTGAGAGATGGGACGACAGTCATAGGTAGAAAGTAAGATTCCTCCCTTGGGCAAAGGGGAATGAAGTCGGACTCGGCCGGCATAGGGAGGAGTAGAAGAACCTCCGTGGTAACATGACCCACGGTGTACACGGAGGTGATGGACCCTAAGGATGGGTGTGTGAAGCTACGACCTGTAGGTCGGTCGAAGCGTGGGGCCAACAAGTGCGTAAATGTCAACTGCCGGTCTAATCCTTTAAGAAGATCATCTAATGTATCCACATGGAGGCTAGACCGGAAGGTGGTATGGAATGAGTTGACCGGCACTAATGGTAGGGTAGGGTCCATGGATGGGAGGAGAGATGGGGCCAAGCCGTTCTTGAGCCATCTAAGAAGTGGTTCGGCTATGAAAAGTGTATCCGTTAGAAACACGGGTGGCTCGGGCTTTGGCGGCTCCAAATGAGAGGGCTCCGAAATAAGATCGGAAGGTGAGTGTGAAGGTAATGGAGCTCTCATGGGTGGTGAAAGAGGATCCATTATGATGGGGAGAGGACCTTGGGATGGCACCTTAGATGGCATTGGGTTGGGGCTACCAGTTGCTACCTCCTTAGGCTCGTGTAGGAGTACATCACTAGGAGTACGTGTCCTATCCACCCCATCCAACCGGTCCAAAATCATTTGCATAAGTTCGGCAACGGAGTGGGTTGGAATAGGGATATCATGGTGGACTCGCCCGTAGTCAACCGTCCTAGGATTGGGTCTTGGCTCATCTACGTGTGGGACTCTTTGCCTCCGACTAGAACCCACTTGGTTGGAAGTGATTGGGTGGGGCCGGTTGGAGGTGACCGGTTGGGGCACGTAGACCTTCCTAAGCTCTCTCTTCATGTCCCACCATGACTCGATGGGCCATTGCCCCCTAACCGCTCTCATTCTTTCGATGTAATCCCACTTTTCGGCAGCCTCATGAAGAAGCCGCTCTTTGGCGAAAGATAATTGCACTGCCTCGGACATAGTATAACACTCAAAGTAGGTGTCCATGGTGGCCTCCCACTTGAGGTAGATGCCCGGGTCATTGGAGCCAAAAAAATCTGAGGCTTCAGGCCTACAGAAGCGGAGAGGATGGTTGCCAAGCCCATGGGTGGGCCAACGGCCATATTGCCTGGGTGATGAGGAATCCATGGGAAATTGGAGACTATACGATGGACATGCCGACACAAAGGGACAAGACAAACCGACTAATGCAAACACACACTAGATGATGCACTTAGACCTAAACCAATATCCGGTACGGGGCGTAGTTAATCGATCCGAAGATCACTCCCGCAAGTGTGCGACCTCCCGATAGGCGTAGCCTAACGTTCGGATAACACCTTTTAAGATACCGAATAAAGGGTGCAAATATAATTTAAAACACACTTTTTTTTTGTTGTTTTGAAAATAAGGATGATCCTAGACTTGACTTAGACCATGATGCATGTAAGACATATGCAATGACTACCCTAGACTCAACTTGCTCTGATACCAAACTGATGCGGGACGGACATGGGAGACGACACTATACAGTGCCACCCTCGGACTCTAGATGAAGACGCGACCAACAATACACACCAGGAAGACACTAAGCCCGACACTACGAGCTCCTAGTGGCAAAACGTCGCTAACAGAAGTACAAGCTCACTCGGCGTCCCATGCGAGGGAAGGCGTGGATCGTGCGCGGTTAAGGAACCGGCAAAGTTCAAGGTAGTCAGACTCACTTCCGGACTCGGATCGAGTCGCGGGACGGGTCACTCTCACGCTCACAGCGGTGACATGGACACACGGGCTAGGAACCTACACTCTCGGCAGCGGCCTAAGACCGTATACTAGCTAAGCAATGTAACGCCAAGAAGTTAAGACCTTTACCTCCACGCACCCGGCGTGGCGAAGACACCCCGGCTGACTTACGGACCCCCGGTTAACATAATTCACAGCAGTACAAAAGGATTCGACCCACTCCACGCAGGGAGGTAAAAGGTCACATGTGGGCCCCGGGGATCACGCAAATCAGGTTGACAGGCAGCATCTTGATGTCGACTCGATGCGCCGAACACCGCGTTTTCGTGCTTTCCGAACGGCGGGTTCTGCGGGCCCGTGGGGCCCACGGATGGCGCTGTCCTCCGGATCTACGGAGGTGGGTCCCACTATGATGGAGACCCCTGGTGGCGCGCCTCCACGGACGGCGGTCGGCCGGAGACACCGATTGGTGGCCGGTCGGGTCCGATCTTCAAGTTGTGGAATGGCTGCCCACGGATTTCAGTTCTGTTTTCCCTGCGCGCGCTCCGGCGAAAATAGCCGCTGCGGTCGATCCCGACGTCGGATCGGGACGCATGAGCTATCGTTGGAAAGCTATCTTCAAATGCTTCAATCTAGACTCAGAGAGATCTGATGGATCTAGCCGGATCTAGACTTTAATGAATTTACAAATCCCTGTTGTACAGTAACTGAGACATCAGATTTACAGGGTACTTGTCTGAGAACCACCGTTGACCGCCTACTTGCCGTAGGAATCAGACTTTGAGCTCTTCTTCAACTTTGTAGATAATCAAGCCATGAAGCTGGGACAATTTTTGGAATTGGATTCCTAGGTGGTGGTGATTTGATAGGATTTTTAGAGTGTCGGGTGGTCAGATCTGGGAACTGGCAGAAAGTACTGTAGCTAGGGAAGAACGCGATTTTTGTAAAATATAAGATGGACTCACAAAAATTCAAGAAAATTTGGGCATGGAGGGGATAGTGGACAGAATGCCCATTAAAATTGGGCGAACCAAAAAAAATCAAAAAGTGGACCTAAGACTTAAAACTCCGGGCGGGTGGAAATGGAAACAGACAGGAGACAGATCTGGAAACTGAGATTGGACGAAAATAAAAAAATACCAAATGAGATCTTTATGACCAACCAAAATTCTGAGGATGTGCTGGACACCTCTGGAACATCCAGTAAAATTCCCAACTCGATCTGAGGCCGTGGCTGAGACTGAAATTTTGTAGAAGCTGCTGTGGTACTGCGCGGACAGAACTCCGGCGGTGGCGATGGCGGCTCGTGGCGGCGGCGGCGGCGACCGGAACTGATAGGGTGGAGTCACACCACCAAGAGGCAGCCTTCACAGCTGCAAGGGGGAGAGGGAGAGAGGAAGGGGGCGGCCTAGGCCTGCTCAAGAGATTTTTTTCCAACTTTCAAATGGCATTAATTCATCAAAATGGGAAAATACAAGCATATATAGGTCACCCATCTAATCCATCCTCCACCGTTGGATCTAGGGGTGTGAGATGGAGGGTTGGGATGGCTTGTGACCATTCCACAAAAATATAATTAAAAAAATAAGGGGGGGACAGCCTATTGACTAGGGGGGAACAAGCTTGACATGGTAGGTGGGTGTTGGTTGGAAATGTTGACTATTTTGGTCCCTTGTCCCCCATGTGGACAATTGACCATTCAAACTTCTAGATACCCCCATGTGGCATGTTGACTGACCCCACGTGGGACCCTAGGCTAAGGTGGCCCAATGGGTGGGTCCTGGGGGGCCTGTGGGGCCCACGGGGTCCGAATTACACATAAGCCCCTATTACAATCAAAATGGCAAAACTGAATGCAATGAAATAAATACAAATGAAAAACACATAAAGTCTAACTAAATATAATAAATGGGGAGGCTCAAGGCGGAGTCTCCAGGCTGTCTCCGAGCCAGATGGATGCTGAGGTGGCTCGTGTCGTGCTCCGTGTGCGGTACCGGTGGCTCGGTGTGTAGTGCCGATCAACTGCTCGGGTGTCCGCACCACCAGTACTACTCCCCATTAAGCATGCTTAACTTCGGAGTTCTTTTTCAAGAGCTGAGCCGATACTTGAAAAGGCACCTCGATGATATAGAGTACAACTTAGCAATTTTTGAGAGTGTTACAGGGATGTTCCTGGGATTGCAGACCAATGGCCTGGTAATCAGTCGGAGCAGGCTGGACATTTGAAAGAGCTCGCCCAAGGTGGAATGCCACTAGGCCAAAGTAGGTTTCGGTCATTCTTGGAATGCTGGTGGGACTACGTGGTACAGCTTCATATGTTTCCCATTAAGAGGGGAGAACTAAACTATTCCCTTGTGGTCTACAAGAACGTAGGTACCCCCTTCATATACCCGACTGATAATATATGGTCCGACCCAGTTTTCAACCAACTTCCCCTTGGGGTTGGAGGCCATCACTTCTCTTCTCTTGACCATTACCAGGTCACCTTTCTTGTGTTCTTGTCCTTTGACCAGCTTATCAAAAGCACGGGTCATGCGAGCCTGGTATAGTTGGATATTTTGTTGCGCGCGGAGATGCTTTCCTTCGAGCTCGGCGAGCTCTTCCAGTCTTCTTTCCATGTTAGCCTGCTCGCTGCTGTGGATGCCAAAAAAAAATGATGATGATGATCATTGCGACATTCGCGTCTACACATTCGAGCGTGAGTCGAAGACGGAAATGCCGAATAAACCTCATACCTTGCTCGATCAAGACAAGGACTCGCTTGGTGGTCCACTAGCCGAAGAGGGAGCCCCTCGGGCGGAAGATACGGCCACAACTCTACAGCCGGCCGTGCCAAGAGCTGAATCAAAGAAGAGCTGGGAACTCCGACACAGTCTCGGCGTGCATCGAAAGTCACCCAAAGTCTGGGACCGAGCCCTAGAGGCTGCGAACGGAACATTGCAGAGGCCATACATCGTAACTAGAATATTCTGGGAACGCCAATACTCATATAAATGGCCGCGACTTCAAAAAGAATCCATTAGATGCTTAAAACGGTGCGGAAGGGCCTTAAATCGGCGTGCCTTAAATCGGCACGCCTTAAAATGGTGCCCCCCCTTGCATTGCTAAAACGGCGCGCCAATGTGCCTCCATGTTAAAAGCTTTTGCTCCAAATGCTTATCTGGCACCACCTTTGCCCAAATACGGCACGCTCATTGAAGGATGCTCCCCTTGTAATTCCGTTAAAACGGCGCCACTTGTGTTGCATTAAAACGGCGCCCATGTGCAAAGCTATTCCTTCAAAAGCTATTACGGCATGGCCATTTTGAAGGCCAAAAAGTTGATATGGCGCGCTACAGTACCCGTCATGCCTCATTTAAAAGCTATTCCTTCAAATGTTAAACCGGCGCGCCCCGGGCCGCGCCGGTTTAACCCCATTCCATCCCATCCATATTCCGATGCTCTGTTTTGTTTAAATGCGGTGCGCGAAGAGCATTCAATGTTCTGAAGCCGTGCCTCCGTCTCCACTCGACAACGCATTAACATCATCGGCGAAGGCATGTCTTCAGATGAAGATCTCCCGACAAACCCACAACCGTGCTATCCTCGGACGAACGATAGTGTACGGCACGAATCGTCGGATGCCAGCGACATGCCAACCCTGTTCGTCTGGCAGAGGAATTAAGTGGCGGGAGTTTCTTCCGTTTAAGCAAAGAAAAGGCAACCCATTATATATACTCTGCAGGTTCGACAGAGCAACCCCCTGGAGACTCCTCTCCCGGCTGGCCATTTTTTTTAGGAGAAGGGGTGCTCTCGACTGTGTGCAGTGAAGAGAAGAAGAAAAGGAGAGGAGGAAGCTCCAGTCATCCACATCGGCAAAGTGAAGAAAAAGGAGAGAGAGGGTGAGAGAGAGAGGGGAGAGAGGGGGAGGAGCTTGTGCACTGTTCCTCCTTCTCCCCCACTGGTGTATCTTCTCCCCCCCCCCACCTGAATGCCTAGCTTTTTTTTTATCTTCTCCTTTGTATTCTTCCCTATGCTTTGGGGGTAGATCCCCTTTTGTACCTCTCTTCCCTCCTTTCCCGTGAGGATGAATAAAAGAGTGGCTTTGTAAGCATGCGCAGTGTTTTATTGCTCTGATCTGGCTTCCCCTTTCCTTCAATTTTCTTTCTCTCAGTTTTCTACATCACCCGGGGTCCTCGGGAGCTTGCCCCTTTTGTGGCATGAACTTTGAGGGAACCCGTTCGAAGGGTGAATACTCATAGCTATTCATGGCGAACATCCGTCCCTGTGGAACTTCCACAAAATCACCACCTATAAGTTGCTGGAACTTTTGAAGGCTGGTCCTCGAGTCTCTACACGCACTTATGGGTTAACAGAGGCCTCACTCCGAGTTTTGAGGTTCACCCTAGAGCAATCCATTTGGTGTTCCCCATTTTTCTCTGGCAAGCTTCAGTCCCGGGGAGATGCTGCCCAAATTTCGCCAGGCCAAGAACACTTAAGAACAAGCGAACAAACTAAGTTATCTGAAGATAGGAACATCTCATGTCTGAAGCCGCCTCTGAAGCAAACTGAACATCCAAGCTCCTGCATAATAAACCCCCTCTACCAAAAGCACTCAACTCTCGTGCTAATTCACCTTAACAAACATTCAAAACACTTACACTTCCTCTCTACAAACCCAATCCATCAATGGGATGAGCTGATCAATTATCAAAATAACCTACGGGTGAAAGAAAGAAGAAACAGAACATAAAACTCGCAAGACCTTATCCGACGCGGGGCTAATCCGGCGTGGGCTAATCTGACGCGGTACCCCCCCGCGCCGGTTTAACCCCACACTCAAAGCCACTCTCAAACTCTTGGAATGAATAGTGCGCGCTCCCATTACTTTATGAGCTAAAATCCGGCGCGCCCCCTATCCTTGTCCTTAATTCGGCGCGCCCCCTGTGATCCCTAAACCGGCGCGCCCTCTCTTGTATCATGCTAAACGGGCGTGCCCCTAGTGTCCTGTTGAGCCGGCGCGCGCGTCCCCTCTCTTCCATCATACCCATTTAACCGGCGCGCCCCCATGGGTGCCTCGACCCAACGCGCCCTTGACTCCCTCCATAACCGGTGCACCCTTGACTCCCTCTTATTCCGATGTGCCCCCCTTGGCTTCCTTCAACCGGCGTGCCTAAAAGAGAGAGAGTGATTAACCAAATAAAAAAAGGCCTGAAACTATTAAATAAAACAAACGAAGAGACCTAAATCAATAAAAAGAAATGAAAGAATACAAGCTGCCTCTGCCATAATCAAAATTTTGTTCTGGGGGCTCCACCCCCGGAGGCACCCGCAAGGGGCGCTGCCCCCTTGACCCCCGCGACCTGCCCGGGCAGGTCGAACCCCGCGACCTGACCGCGCAGGTCGATCCACGCGCGAGGGCGCACGTTGGCGAGTTCGGGCTCCACACTTAACAATTCACTCCCCCGAACTGGGTGCAAAGAGATAATCAATGATGCCTTGTGGTATCGGACGTGGACCTCGGAACCCCCGACATGGCCATGATCCGAACACATTTCGGGCCAATAGCTCGTTAACTCGACCCGCTTCTACCGGGATCTAATCCCGCACTTGCATTAAACTTGACGTACTCACGGCAGACATTTGTACGGTTTGTCACCATCTCTTACACTACAAACGCAGACTTATGTCCGTACAAGAAATGGTCCGACAGTGACCGACATGCACGCATACCTTGGAACCTTCGTTTCCCCGAACTATGTGTGAAGAGAAAAGCAATGACGCCCCATGGCATCGGACGTGGACCTTGGGAACCCCGTTATGGCCATAGTCCGAAACCATCTCGGGCCGATAGTTCATCAGCTTGACCCACCTCTATCGGGATCCAATCCCGCATCCACATTAAGCTTGCCATATCCACAGCAGACATCCGTACGGCTTTTTCGTTATCTTCGATGCTTCAAATGTGGACTCTCGTCTGAATAGTGTATGGTCCGTTAGTGGCCGACATATATCCCGGGATCTAATCCCACACTTGCGTTAAACTTGTCGTACTCACGGTGGATATTTGTACAGTTTGTCACAGTCTCTTACGCTACAAACACGGACTTTTGTCCGAACATAAAGTGGTCCATGAGTGACCGACAAATCTAAATGGAACGAGAAGACTCTCGTCATCCCCGGACCCTTTGCATGGAAATATCAATAAGGCCTTCGTGGGCCATGCCTAGACCTCGGGTCCGCCTCGATCATGGTCATTGCCTGACCCATATCCTCGACCTATAGTCCACTCCCTTTAAACACATACTGGTTCAGGGATCTGATCTGGGACATCCTCCCGCTGCCCTTCGGCACCGAAAATATTAACGATGCCCATGCAAGCCTCGTTTGGACCGCGGGAGGCGCCCCCGGAATGGTCCTGACTCGATCTCGCACCGGGCCAATAAACTCGCTGATTCCCAACCACTCTAACCGGGATTCAACCGAATGTCTCCTATCCCTTTGAACAATAAATTTTCCGTACCCTGGCATACATATGCTCCGGTTTTCCCCGTGACGATCATGATTTTCTGAAGCCGGACGCTCGTCCGAATATCAAAATGGTCCCTTGAGTGACCGATAAATTTCGAATGCTTGCTTCCCTAGACATCAGGCTTTCTGACTGATTCGAGACCGCTACCGGCTTGTTTCTCTCGATATAATTTTCAGGCCATGAGGCCCTGATTCTCGGTGATTAATCAAGGGTGCTCCCCTCTCTAAGGGGATGTAAATGATGACGTGACCTTTACGGCGCGGCAAATTTTGGTCCCGACACGAACTACACAATCGTCTGATTAGTCAGATCGAGCGCATAATAAATCGTCACCTTGGTTACTAGCACGCCCACGCACTTAAGAACTAATAAATGAATAAACCCACCGAATAAACAGACTTAAATAACAAACAAAAGATCTTAATAAAAAGTGCATCCACAAGTCTGGCACGCCCGGTGGGACTTAAACCACCCTTCATCTCTTCACCGGGATTCGGGGCCTCATGGCCTCCAAATAAATAATGTTTGCCTGCTTTGATGAATTGTAGGTGTTGTCTTCGCCAGCCCTATGGGGAGAAAAGCCGGACTAGGCGCATTTATCTTTATGGCCTCGAGGATGCTACTCCGAGGCATATGCAGCCTCCAGGAATCATGAAGGCCGCTAAAAGGAAAAAAAAGAGAGAAGAGAAAAAGAGGAGAGGGAGGGGAAATCAAACCCCCTTTCTGCAAAAAAAAAAGAAGAAGAAGAAAAGGAGAAAAGAAGAAAAGAAGAAAGAAGAAAGAAACAAACAGGGGAAGAGAAAGAATCAGAGAGAGAGGGTTGTACGGACATATCTATCGGGACCCGTGCTGAACAAAGATTACCACTGTAGGAGTGATGCGGTGGAGCGAACCACTCATCCCCTCCCTGAGGGGGTGAGCACTCTCCTGCACACCCACCTTGGCCTATTACACAAAGAAAGAAGAGAAGAAGAGAAGAAAAGAAAGGACAAAAAAATTGGCAAGCATGGCCGACCAAGAGAAAGAGAAGATGGCCGGCATCTCGCCCGAATTTAGGAGGGTCCAAGTCTGTGGTGCAATGCCCTGGCCCATTCCACCTTCCTGCTGCCCCTATCCAGCATAAAATGGCCCCTCGAGTGGCTGCTAGGAGATCCAATAAGCCGTAATTGTGGCTTAATGAATTCTTGCCCCCTGTGGGGAATGCTTTAACCCGCCATGGGGGCACAAGAAGCGAAGACTATACCCCGCCATGGGGGCATAAGAAGCAAGAAACACACCCCGGCATGGGGACATACAAAGAAAGAGACAAACTCCGCCTGGGGTGCACAAGGAGCAGAATACGCCCCTGCCTGGGAGCACATGAAGAGAATCCACCGCGACTCGGGGGCGCGTAAAGCAAAAGTCATACCCCGACTTAGGGGCATAAGAAGCAAAAGCATACACCCCGGCCTGGGGGCACATGAAGATAATTCACCCCGACTCGGGGGCACATAAAGCAATTGTTACACCCCGGCTTAGGGGAATGCAAAGAGAAATATACCCCACTCTGGGGTCGAAGAAGCAGAAGAATCTACCCCGGCCTGGGGGCACGATAAGTAACAGAGTTATACCGTGATCTAGGGGCACGTGACGAAAAGACACACCTTGCCTTGGGTGCATAGGAAGCAAAACACACCCCTCATGGGGGCACGTGAAATAAAGCTACCCCCCCCCTTCAGGCGCATAAGAAGCAAAAGATATACCCCGTGCCGGGGGCATGTGAAGAGAAAGATACCTCCCATTGGAGGCATAGGAAGCAGAAGATGCACCCCAACATAGGGGCATTTGAAGGAGAAACGTACCCCGCCATGGGAGCATATGAAGAGAGGTATACCCCGCCTTAGGGGCATTTGAAAAGGCAACATACCCCGCATGGGGGCATGGAAGCCGTAAAGAATATACCCCGACTTATGGGGATCTGAAGAAGAAGCATACACCCCGCCTGGGGGCATAGAGGCTGCAAAGAATATACCCCGACTTGTGGGGATCTGAAGAAGAATCATACACCTCGCCTGGGGGCATAGAGGCCATAAAGAAGATATCCCGCCATGGGGGCACCCGAAGCAAAGATGCTAGCCCGCTCCAGGGCATAAGAAGCAAAGACTACGCCCTGTCATGGGGGCATAAGAAGCAAAAGACTCTACCCCGCCTGGGGGCAAAGAAGCCATAAAGAATACACCCCGGCCTAGGGGTACTTGAAGAAGGATACACCCTGCCTGGGGGCACAAAAGTTATAAAGAATATACCCCGACTTAGCGGCACTTGAAGAAGAAACACACCCCGCCTAGGGGCATAGAAGCCAAAAAGAATACACCCCGGCCTGGGGGCACATGAAAAGAAATATACCTTGCCACGGGGGCATAGAAGCCAAAAAGAATACACCCCCACCTGGGGGCACAAAAGCAAAGAGGCCTACCCCCGACCTAGGGGGTAGATGAAGAAAAGCTACACTCCAACCTGGGGGCACGTTAAGAGAAATACACCCTAGTTCAGGGGCATCAATGAGAAAGGAAGAGCAGAGCAAAAAGAACAGTCATGAGGTGGACGTGGTCTTTGCACCCGCCTCTTCACGATAAAAGAAGTGCAGAAAAGAAAAGAACAGTCATGAGGTGGACGTGGTCTTTGAACCCGCCTCTTCACAATAAAAGAAGAGTAGAAAAGAAAAGAACCGTCATCAGGCAGACGTGGTCTTTCCACTCGCCCCTCCACATAAAAGAAGAAGAGAAGAAAAGAAAGTGAGCCTTGAGGCAGACATGGTCTTCCACCCTCTACTTTCATCCATCCAACAAATAGACTTCTCATGTGGTGGGCGCCACGACCTTTCATCTAAGCTGACAGACTTTTTGCCGATGGGGCGTTAAACCGGCAAAACCTTCCGTCGACGGGGCGTTAAACCGACTAAACCTTCTGCCAACGGGGCGTTAAACTGACTAAACCTTCCGCCAATGGGGTGTTAAGCCGACAAAACCTTCTACCGATGGGGCGTTAAACTGACAAAACCTTCCGCCGACGGGGCGTTAAACCGACAAAATCTTCTGCCGATGGGGCGTTAAACCGAGAAAACCTTCCGCCGAAGGGGCATTAAACCGACTAAACCTTCCACCGACGGGGTGATAAACTGACAAAACCTTCCACCGATGGGGCGTTAAACCGACTAAACCTTCTGCCGATGGGGCGTTAAACTTACAAAACCTTCCACCGACGGGGCGTTAAACCAACAAAACCTTCCGCCGATGGGGCATTAAATCGACAAAACCTTCAGCCATCGGGGCTTCCATCTGACAAACCTTCAGCCATCGGGGCTTCAATTTGACAGATGTTCAGCCATCGGGGCTTCAATCCAATAGTTATTCAGCCATCGGGGCTTCAAGCCGACAGATATTCAGCCATCGGGGCTTCAATCCGATAGATATTCAGCCATCGGAGCTTCAAGCCGACAGCTATTCAACAATCGGCCTCCAAGTCGATAGCTCTCCCATTATCGACCTCCGGGTCAACAGCTATCCAATCATCGGCCCCTGAGCTGACAACTACTCCATCATCGGCCTCCGTGCCGACAGTTATCCAATCATCGGCCCCTGAGCCGACAGCTATTCATTTATCGGCCCTTGAGCCGACAGCTACTCCATCATCGGCCTCCGTGCTGACAGTTATCCAATCATCGGCCCCCATGCTGACAGTTATCCAATCATCGGCCCCTAAGCCGACAGCTACTCCATCATCAGCCTCCGAGCCGACAGCTACTCCATCATCGGCCTCCGTGTCGACAGCTATCCAATCATCAGCCCCTGAGCCGACAGCTATTCACTTATCGGCCTCCGTGCCGACAGCTATCCAATCATCGGCCCCTGAGCCGACAACTATTCACTTATCGGCCTCCGAGCTGACAGCTATTCAACCATCGGCCCTTGAGCCGACAGCTATCCAATCATCGGCCCCTGAGCTGACAGCTACTCTCTTATCGACCTTTGGGTCGACAGCTATTCACTTATCGGCCTTCGAGCCGACAACTATTCAACCATCGACCCCTGAGTCGACAGCTACCCCATCATTAGCATCCCAGCCGACAGCTTCCCAATCAAGAATCAACCTTTCACTTTGGCCCCGATCCTTCCTCAGCCAGAGAATTAAAGAATCAACCTTTCACTTTGGTTCGGATCCTTTCCGACCAGAGAGTTAAAGAATCAACCCTTCACTTTGGTTCGGATCCTTTCCCAACCAGAGAATCAAAGAATCAACCTTTCGCTTTGGTCCGGATCCTTCCCCGACCAGAGACTTAAAGAATCAACCTTTCACTTTGGTTCGGATCCTTCTCCGGCCAGAGAATTAAAAAAGAGACCTTTCACTCTGGTTTGGATCCTCCTCCGGCCAGAGAACAAAAAGAGACCGTTCTCTTCAGCCTCACACGGCCTACTACCCAACTCCTTTTGGCTCAGCCATTTCGGCCAAGGCCCATTATCAGGATTAATCCATCCGTCCCACCGCGCTCTCCGATATCTTTCGGCTTTATAGCCTATTTCTAACATCTCCCGACTTGTTAGCCTGCTCCCAATATCGCTTAGCTTTTTAGTCTGCTTCTCAATATCCCAATCTTGGCTTTTGTAGCCCACTCCCTCTCTCGGCTCTTTGTAGTCTGCTTCCCTTTGGCCTTCGTGACCTGCTTCCCAATTCTAGCTCTCGTAGCATGCTTCCCTTTGGCCTTTGTGGCCTGCTTCCCAATTCTGGCTCTTGTAGCCTGCTGCCCATCTCTCGACTCTTTGTAGCCCGCTTATTGACTTTGGGTCTCGTAGCTTGCTTCCCCTTGGCCTTCGTGGCCTGCTTCCCAGTTCTGACTCTTGTAGCCTGCTTCCCCTTGTCCTTCGTGGCATGCTTCCCAATTCTATCACTCGTAGCATGCTTCCCCTTGTCCTTCGTGGCTTGCTTCTCAATTCTGGCTCTCATAGCCTGCTTCCCTTTGGCCTTCGTGGCCTACTTCCCAATGTTGGCTCTCGTAGCCTGCTGCCCCGACCTTTGGCCTTTTTATCCCGCTTCCTAGCATCTCCCGGCTTCTATGGCCTGCTTCCCTGATGTCCCTCTGCTTTTCTGGCCTACTTCCCGACATCTTTTGGCCCTTATGGCCCGCTCCTCTAATGTCCCTTGGCTTCTATAGCCCGCTTCCCTAATATCCTTTCGGCCCTTCGTGGTCTGCTCCTCTAATACTTTTACTACCACTACACTTATACGTAATGATAGTATGTTCTTACGCAAAAAAAAGAGAGAGAGAAAAAAAAAGATACCAAAAAAAGAGACAAAAAATGCTTGGCTGCCCTGCTTGCATGCTTGCTTATAATATAGAATATAACACGTCCTTGAAATTTTCTAGGACCTTGTTTCCTTGCTAAATAATAATGCTGCCCCGATTCCGGATGCACGTGTGTCACGACATACGCTCGAAGGGAACCAAATTATGGCGGGTGCACATGTCAAGGGGAAGAGTCATGGCTAAACTGCTAAGCCCCAACTCACAAAATAAACCTGAGGCAACACTCCCACACTTCACATTTTAGGTGTTCAATGGTCTTCAACCATAGGGATTGCCCGACTTTCTTCTTAGCACTCTACGGATGCTTGAATTTCTGCACTCACGTGAAAGGTAATCGTGAGGAAAAAGCTGCCTACCCCCACTTAAATATATATATATATATATATATATATATATATATATATATATATATATATATATATATATATATATATATATATATATATATATATATAGAGAGAGAGAGAGAGAGAGAGAGAGAGAGAGAGAGAGAAGAGAGGAACGTGAATCCGAGTAGCTGGGAATCTCCACTGAAACAAATGAGAAGACTCACGCGAAATGGTGAAGCAAATTTCAATAAGCATGAAGCCTAATAGCCGGGAATCCCCATTGAGACACATGAGGAAACTCGTGTCAAACGGTGGAATCCGCAATAAAATTATGACAAGGACGAATCCTAGTAGCCGGGAATCCCCACTGAAACAAATGAGGAGACTCGCGCCGAACGGTGAAATCCGCTACCAAAATAAACAGATGGGGGCTGTGCGAAGCTACCAAAATCGAAAGCCCGAAACCCATCTATAGACGCTAGAGTGATCCTCGAGTGTTGCTTAGAAAACCTGCATATCCCTATGTTTAGGGCCTTTTGCTCACATATTTTCTCCTCCACGTCACATAGAATTGCCTCAGGTGAAATGCGTGAATTGAAGCTATGCATGCAAGACATGCGATATCCTCTTGACGGGTGCACCACCCCTTAGCTGTACCTTTTGGCCCGCATCGTGTCTGCGAATTATGGGCGATGTCCCTATCCCATCCCCTATAGAGGGAGCTACCTTATTTATACTTATGTTATGCCTACTGACGAATGCCTGCATGCTTGAATAAAGAAATAAATAATAATAATAATATATAAACTCAATTTCGGCTATTGTAGCATGCTTTTCCAGTTCTGGCTCGTACAGCCCAATCTTGGCCCTCACGGCCTACTTCCTGCCCTTGCGACTTGCTAATCTCCCAACTTTGGCTTTTGCAGTCCGCTTCCTCAATTTGGGCTCTCATAGCCTGCTCCCCAGTTTTGGTTTTTATAGCCAGCCTCCCGATTGCGGCTCTTGTAGTCCGCTTCCCCGATTTTAGCCTTCGCGGCCTACTTCTGCAACATCAACTCCAGCCCTCGTGGCCCACTTTCCCGGGTTCAGATTTCACAGCCGGTACTCCCGACGCATTGAAGAACATCAAGACCTTTCACTCTGGTTCGGACCTTCCGTCTAGCCAAGGAATTAAAAGACCCTTCATACAGCTGGTACCCCCGGCGCATTAAAGAACGAAACAACCTTTCACCCTGGCTCGAGCCTGCCATTCGGGTAAGGAATCATCCCCTTTTCCTTGCGCTAACACTAGCCCGTGTCAGCGACTTGATCACCTCTCCATCCCTTCGGGCGATGAATATCCTTTTTGGAATCAACAAACTCTTCTCTCCGTCCCTTCGGGGGACGAATACCCCTTTTGATTTGGACCTCCCGTCCAGGCCATTGAGTCAACAAGTTCTTCTCTCCATCCCTCCGGGTGACGAACACCCTTGTCGAATCAACAAACTCTCCTCCCCCTCCCTTTGGGCGACGAATCCCTTTCAATTTGGACCCACCGTCCAGACCGTTAAAGGAATAAACCCTCCTCTCTGCCCTCATGGCTCACTTCCCAATGGTTGGCTCCCACGCCGATAGTTTTCAATTATCGGCCACTGAGCCGTCAGCTTTCAATTATCGGCCCCTGAGCCGATAGCGTTCAATTATCGGCCCCTGAGCCGATAGCATTCAATTATCGGCCCCGAGCCGATAGCCTTCAATTATCGGCCCCTGAGCTGACAGCTTTCAATTATCGGCCCCGAGTGGACAGCTTTCATGATGTGACACAACCTCGGACTTAAGCAAGCAATCACAAATAGCATTAAAATGGGCCTTAATGGGCCACCGCTCTCCCGTCGCACTCTATACCCGGAGTGACTTGGCGATGCCAAGTGTGAAGTATGGGAATGGGCCCTTGCTGGTAGAGGGCCAGCAAGGCTAAGGTTTGACTCCCAAAGGTTGGATGCCCAATTCAATTGGGGCCGACAAAGTGCGCAAAGGCACCGGTTCACACTACCCCACGGCGGTCACTCTAAGTCATGGACTTGAGGACCGGGCGCTCCCTCACAAATTCAGCGGCGCATGAAGCAAATATAGAAAGAGCAACACTATTGAGCAAGGATGAGACACTTACTCGACCGGTTTGAAAAAACCGGTCCCGGTCGGAGACGAGGGCGAGCGGGGAGGCGGTGGTTCCCCACACGCCGCGGCGGTGTCGCTTGACCTGCCCAAAGAAGTACAAGACTACACCTCACGCAGGAGGGGGATCTTGGGGTGGGGGTTAAAATGTTACAACCAAAACTACCACCACGCAGGGTGGGGCCTTCAGCCGGCCAAGCGGGGAGGGGAGAAAAGCTCTCAATCACTAAGTGGCGTCCGGCGCGATATGAGCCTTGTTCTGGCCTGTAGGACAGGGTGATGATGTTGTGGTCGCCACGGAATCGTCCGGACTCCAAATTGAGCGAGACCACCTCCTAAAGCTTCATGACTTGAAGAGGTTGACTCCAGAATTTTTGGGGATGCTCAGTGGGTCGGAGGTAGCAGCACCAGCAGCTGGGAGGAGACCTCTCTGTCTGGCCGCAGGCTCTACCTGGACTGGAACAGCAGGTTGCAGAGATCACCGTTCGCACTCCTGAGCTCCGAACAGCACGAAACTGGCAGCGACATCTTCGTGGTCGAAGTAGCTTTCAGCAGGAGGTGACGGGGCTACAATCAGAGATCGAGAGCGGTCGATGTACCCTGAAGAGTGGGCACTAGTCGGAGCAGATTGCAGAAGACAGGACTGGAGAGCTCGGGGGAGAAAATTTGTAACTCCTTCCTCCGGCGGCCGAACGAGGTTCTGTTTCTTGATCTTGGAAGAGGACTGGCAGGGGGAGAACTTTGATGAAGGGGCTTCAGCTTGAATCCGCTGGGGTACGTCGTGGCACAATGATCTTTTCGGTTCTGGTCCAGGATGAAGACCTCTCTACGCAATCATGGGAGAACGGCTCCTACGGCTGGCCCCGACCTCAGAACGAGTTGGTTCCACCTCGCCTGCGAAGAAGACAGAGGGGCCTTTCCAGTGATGTAGGCCACGCCCCCAGAAGCTCCAAGATGAAGACGTGGACGATGCTGCAACTCGGTGCTGATCTGCAGGCCTGCACTGCAACAACCTGAAATTGAAAGGAGAGGGAGAGGGGCTTCTTTTGGTGGAGGGTTGATGTAGGGCGGCCTAATGGTGAAGGGGGGTTCTTGTGGGGTGATGGAGGGGGCTAATGGTGATGGGGAGTGAGGAGGAAGAGGGCTGGGGTCGCAGGTTTCAGTTAGGGTAGGGTGAGGAGATGGTGTGAGAGGTGGAGTGGAGAATAGAGGAGGGGGGCGGACCTAGCTATGGGGGAGAGAGGGGGGGTGGCCAAAAGAAGTGGAGGGAGATGGATTTCAAATTTTAAATGCTCTTGGGAGTGGGGGATTGTGTGGGAACTAGGGGAGATTGTGTGGGAATGGGTGGGATTGTGTTGGAAATTGGGAGATGCCTCCTTGGGACAATGGGAGTGGAGTAATGGCAACTTGGGGAAGTGGAGGGGTATTGAATGAGGTGGGTAGCTAGTGGAGGTGGTTGGGGAGGGGAGGAGAGAGAAGAAAATTTGAAATTGGGGTTGGAGGAGAGAGAAAGAGGGGTGAAATAGAGAGATTAAGAGGGGAATAGGTGGGGAATCTCTCACCTAGGGTCTCTCACCCAAAAACTAGAGGAATCACTCCAATTTGAACTCAAATGGCAATTTTAACTCATTCATTCATTTCTTCATTAACTTCAAATGAGGGAGAGTGGGGTCCTATTTATAGGCAACCCAGTCTTTACAATAAGTCCCTGACAAAATAAGCAACTACCAATAACCAAGGGGGTGGGGGCACCAATGGGCCTAGCCTAACGAATTGGGCCCAATAACCTCATTAGACAGCATGATGATACAAAAACATAGGAGAATAAGTGCTAGACCTAGGGAAATGACTCAAATAAAATGAAAATACATCAAAATGACACAAAGGAAAGCTACTAAATGGATAAGGGGCCTTAATAGAGTGAGGCCCAAACTCAACCAGCTCCCGAATGTGAAGAAGTGGACCCGAGCCAAAGGGAATCGTGGGTGATGCCTCCATCAAATCCCCTGGGCCGCGAAGAGCTCGACTCCCTCGAGTAAGGATCCATCCGGCTAAGGTACCGCTCGAGGAGGTCCGGATCCAATCGCTGGAGGTCCTCCCGACTCACCCATGAGTCTTCCAACGGAGGCCGATCCTTCCACCTGACGAGATAGCGCTCATATACTTTGCTCCGGGTGGTAGTGACCTGCTCATCCAATATTCGTTCAATGCGATCGCGCTGAGCTCTCTTGGCTAGTGGACTCTCCTCACGGGTGGGTACTCTCTCAAAGGAAGAAGTAGGCTCAATCTCCTCGCTAGGTCCCACCGTGGGGCCCTTGTATGGCACTAAGTCGGTGACATTGAATGTAGGACTTACCCCATAATCCTCAGGGAGATCTAACTCATAAGCATTCGCACCAATGCGCCTCAAGACTTGGAAGGGCCCAGTCCCACGTGGCCTCAACTTGGAGTTGGCTCCTGGGGAGAGCCTCTCCGTCCTTACCATCACAAAGTCACCCACTTGGAACTCTAAGTGACGCCGGTGACAGTCGGCCAACCTTTTATAAGCCTCATTTTTAATGCTAATGTGCTTGCGAATTTCCTCATGCAATTCCCTAATATGTTGTGCAAAAGACTCGGCAGAAATGGACACTCTAGCATGCTGGGGAAGGGGAATGAGGTCGGATGGCTTTCTTGGTTTGTACCCATGCACGGCTTCAAATGGACTCATCCCTATCGACTTATTGACGGAATTGTTGTATGCAAACTCAGCCTGTGGTAAGATGAGATCCCAATTTCCTGGCCGATCCTCAACAAGACTCCTAAGGAGGTTCCCTAGACTCCGGTTGACCACTTCAGTTTGGCCATCCGTTTGGGGGTGGTAGGCAGTGGAGAATTTGAGGAGGGTACCCATCATGTGCCAAAGAGTCTTCCAAAAATAGCTAGTGAATTTGACATCCCTGTCGGAGACTATGGTCTTGGGCAGCCCATGGAGGCGGACTACCTCATCAAAGAATAATCGGGCTACATGGGAGGCATCGAATGTTTTGGAGCATGGGATGAAGTGGGCCATTTTGGAAAATCTATCAACCACCACATAGATGGAGTCATGCTTCCTAGAGGTCTTGGGTAAGCCTAGCACAAAGTCCATGCTCAAATCTTGCCATGGTCGGTCGGGGATGGGAAGTGGGGTGTATAGGCCGGTGTTTTGCTTCACCTGCTTGGCTGAAGCACACGTGCGACATTGACCCACTATTTTGCCTACATCTCTCTTGAGGCTCGGCCAATAAAATTGACCCTCAACTAAGGCAATGGTTTTGTGGACCCCAAAATGACCGGCTAACCCTCCGGCATGTAATTCCCAAACCAAGAAATCTCGAAGAGAGGTCCGGGGAATGCAAAGCCTTGTCCCCTTGAAGAGGAACCCATCCTCTAAAATAAATCCCTCATGCTCCTTGCTAGAATGAGTGGTCAAGTTGGCATAGATTCGCCCAAAGTCGGGGCAACCAGGGTACTCGTCCTTGACCTTATCAAAACCAATCACTTCCACTTGGATAGTGGATAACAAGGACATCTTCCTACTAAGGGCATCCGCGGCCTTATTCTCACTCCCGGCCTTGTGTTTGATGACAAAGGTGTAGGATTGGATGAACTCAACCCATCGGGCATGTCGGGCATTCAACTTCTGTTGGGAATTGAGGTATTTGAGGGCCTAATGGTCGGAAAAGATGACAAACTCTTTGGGAAGCAAGTAATGTCTCCAGTGTCGGAGGGATTGGACCACGGCATAGAACTCCTTATCATAGGTGGAGTATCTAGTCCTAGCATCACATAGCTTCTCACTAAAGTAGGCGACCGGGTGTCCCTCTTGACTAAGAATCCCTCTTATCCCTGTCCCGGATGCATCACAAGTGACCTCAAAAACTTTGGAGAAATCGGGAAGGCATAGGACCGGGGCTTGGGTCAACTTTTCCTTAAGCTCAAGGAAGGCTTTAGAGGCGGCTTTGGTCCAAACAAAGGTTCCCTTCTTGAGACAATCAGTTATTGGGCCGGTGATAGTGCTAAACCCTCGAATGAATCTCCTATAGAATGTGGCCAACCCATGAAAACTCCTAACCTCATGAAGGGTGTGGGGCTCCGGCCAATCAAGAATAGCTTGGACCTTGTCGGGATCCATGGAGACTCCTTTGGTTGACACCACAAATCCTAGGAAGGTGATGGAAGTGGTCATGAAATGACACTTTCCTAGGTTGGCAAATAGGCTTTCTTGCCGGAGGACGGTGCAAACTTTCCTAAGGTGGTCAAGGTGGGCCTCATGGGTTTGGCTATAGATGAGAATATCATCAAAGTATACCACTAGAAAATTCCCAATGAAAGGCCTAAGTACCTCCGTCATAAGACGCATGAAAGTACTTGGGGCATTAGAAAGCCCAAATGGCATGACTGACCACTCAAAGAGACCATCCTTGGTCTTGAAGGCCGTTTTCCACTCATCCCCGGGCCTTACCCTAACTTGGTGGTAGCCACTCTTGAGATCTATCTTAGAGAAGATGGTGGCTCCGACTAGCATATCCAACATGTCATCAAGCTTAGGGATGGGGAACCTATACTTGACGGTAATCTTGTTAATGGCCCGGCTATCCACACACATCCGCCATGATCCATCTTTCTTGGGGGTAAGGAGGGCTGGGACGGCACATGGACTCTTACTAATGCGGATGAAGCCCTTCCTAATGAGTTCCTCTATTTGCCTCCTAAGTTCGGCATGTTCCGTGGGATTGAGGCGATAATGAGGAAGGTTTGGAAGGGTGGCTCCCGGTACTAGATCGATTGCGTGTTGCACATCACGCATGGGAGGGAGTTGGTCCGGAAGCTCTTCCGGGAACACATCATGGAATTCTTCCAAAAGTTGTTGGATTTCTATGGGATGGGGGTTAGAAGGGGTAGGTTCCCCTAAGCATATGACTACCGCACACAATGGCACCCCTTGAGCAATTTCCTCTTCAAGCTCTTTCCTAGTGATGAGATGAAGACCTTTGGTCAACCCCGTGGTTCTACTTTATTTTGGGGTTTGGATAAGAGCTTGGGTTGGAGGGGTGGAGTTTCCCGAGACTTGTGGAGTGGTGGGGTGTGATCCTTGAGGGAGAGGGTCCTTCTTGGGCATGGGTCGAGGTGGGGAGGGGTTAAGACGGATAGTCTTACCCTCATGCTCAAAGGTGCATATGTTGCTTCTCCCTAAAATGGTGGCATCCACATCATAGAGCCAAGGTCTTCCTAAAAGGATGCTACCCACTTCCATGGGTATGACGTCACACCATATTTGGCCATGGTAGGAAGAGAAAGTGAGAGGCACTAGGCATTGGGTGTTGGCCGGGATGGAGTTGTTGTTGATCCATGAGACCTGGTATGGACTTGGGTGGGGAGTGAGAGTAAGCCCAAGGAGCTTGACGGTGTCGGGTGACACGGCATTAACACAACTACCACTATCCAAGATCACTTTCCTCACATGGTTCTCTATCTTGATAAAGGTGTGGAAGATTGAGGTCCGACGCCAATCCTCTTCTTGAGGTTGGGTGAGGATGCACCTAATGACTCCTAGATGGGAGTTGTTTGAAGGAGTGGAGTGATCTAGACCCGACTCTAGATATTGGGCTTCATACTCCTCTTCCCAATCTAGTGAGGCTTCATGTTCCTCAACGTCATTTTCTTGTTCCTTTTGGGGTTGAACTTCTTCCTCAATAAGCAAACTAGATAACCCCTTAGATGGACATTGTCCCGCAAAATGACCAAACCCTTGACACCTATAGCATTGTTGGCGCCCTCTTCCCGGGGTGGCTCCTACACTTGGTCCTTTGGGGTTGTCATCCTTCCGTGGGAGAGGATGACTAGGAGCGGGCTTGTTTGGAGTGATGGGTGGGGGAGGATTGTATGACCTTAAAGGGGCATTCCCACTTGGGCTAGGAGCTCTCATGGGAGTGGGTGGAATGGGACGTGGTCCCAAGTTTTTGGGATCGGTTGGTCAGGGAGTGATAAATCGGGAACTCCTAGAAAACCTTTTCACATCTCTAGCCACTTGGTAAGCTAGCTCAAGATTGTCAACGTCTCTCATGAATAGTTCCCTCTTGATGTGGCTTTGAAGCCCATTCCTAAAGCGGGATAAGGTGACGTCCGGATCCTCATGGACTCCACACTTTAAAAGATAGGAGTCAAATTTTTCAATGTACTCTACCACGGTCTTCCCTTCTTGGGTGAGGCTTTGCCATTCATCTAGGAGCATTTGGTGGTAGGTTCGGGGGAGGTATTTGTTCCTAAGTTGGTTTTTCATATCCGCCCAAGTGTCAATAGGCTCTTCCCGCCTAACCCGTCTTAGACCCTCTTGGTTTAGCCAATAAGTTTTGGCCAACTTAGTGAGATGCATCTTAGCCAATCTAACTCTCCTTTGGTCGGACATGGGGTACCATTCAAAGTATTGGTCCATGGCGGTCTCCCATTCTAGGTAAACACTAGGTTCATGTGAACCATCAAAATTTGAGGCCTCTACCTTGATCATCCTTAAAAGGGGGTCATCCGGATCATCCCGTGGACGCCGGTCATGGTTTTGATGGGGGCGAGGCCTCTCATAATCATAATAATGGTCATGGTCCATATCCTCCCTACAAAATTCAGCATGTGGGTGATGTGCTCTTGGGCCGTTGTTCCTTGGGTGGAACTCATCCCTATGAGGCTCTACATGTGGAGGGTGGACTCTTGGGCCTTGGTTCCTTTGGGGAAAACCATTCCTATGGAACTCACCATGTGGTGGAGGGGCTCTTGGCTCATTGATCCTTGGGTGAGGATCTTCTCTATGAGGCTCATCATGCGGAGGGGGAATTCTAGGCTCATTGTTCCTTGGGCGGAACTCTTGGTCTTCTAACCGAGCAATTCGGTTGGTAATGGACTCAAGTTGGGCAAGGATGGTTGTGAGGGCAGCATCTACCCTATCCATGTGGCCTTGGGGTCCCTCCCTAGGAACATCTTGGTTGAGTTGGTGAGGATTGGGATCCATTGGTGGAGCCGAAGACGATGAACCGGGTTGATAGTTAGCACCACTACGGGTGGACATGCAAGACAAAGGGCCAAAGTGGTTGGACACACTATGCAAAGGTCCTAGGACTTAGACTTGATAGAGACAAGTCAAGGACTTGCTCTGATACCACTTGATGTGACACAACCTCGGACTTAAGCAAGCAATCACAAATAGCATTCAAATGGGCCTTAATGGGCCACCGCTCTCCCGTCGCACTCTATACCCGGAGTGACTTGGCGATGCCAAGTGTGAAGTATGGGAATGGGCCCTTGCTGGTAGAGGGCCAGCAAGGCTAAGGTTTGACTCCCAAAGGTTGGATGCCCAATTCAATTGGGGCCGACAAAGTGCGCAAAGGCACCGGTTCACACTACCCCACGGCGGTCACTCTAAGTCATGGACTTGAGGACCGGGCGCTCCCTCACAAATTCAGCGGCGCATGAAGCAAATATTGAAAGAGCAACACTATTGAGCAAGGATGAGACACTTACTCGACCGGTTTGAAGAAACCGGTCCCTGTCGGAGACGAGGGCGAGCGGGGAGGCGGTGGTTCCCCACACGCCGCGGCGGTGTCGCTTGACCTGCCCAAAGAAGTACAAGACTACACCTCACGCAGGAGGGGGATCTTGGGGTGGGGGTTAAAATGTTACAACCAAAACTACCACCACGTAGGGTGGGGCCTTCAGCCGGCCAAGCGGGGAGGGGAGAAAAGCTCTCAATCACTAAGTGGCGTCCGGCGCGATATGAGCCTTGTTCTGGCCTGCAGGACAGGGTGATGATGTTGTGGTCGCCACGGACTCGTCCGGACTCCAAATTGAGCGAGACCACCTCCTAAAGCTTCCTGACTTGAAGAGGTTGACTCCAGAATTTTTGGGGATGATCAGTAGGTCGGAGGTAGCAGCACCAGCAGCTGGGAGGAGACCTCTCTGTCTGGCCGCAGGCTCTGCCTGGACTGGAACAGCAGGTTGCAGAGATCACCGTTCGCACTCACGAGCTCCGAACAGCACGAAACTGGCGGCGACATCTTCATGGTCGAAGTAGCTTTCAGCAGGAGGTAATGGGGCTGCAATCAGAGATCGAGAGCGGTCGATGTACCCTGAAGAGTGGGCACTGGTCGGAGCAGATTGCAGAAGACAGGACTGGAGAGCTCGGGGGAGAAAATTTGTATCTCCTTCCTCCGGTGGCCGAACGAGGTTCTGTTTCTTGATCTTGGAAGAGAACTGGCAGGGGGAGAACTTTGATGAAGGGGCTTCAGCCTGAATCTACTGGGGTACGTCGTGGCACAATGATCTTTCCGGTTCTGGTCCAGGATGAAGACCTCTCTGCGCAATCGTGGGAGAACGGCTCCTACAGCTGGCCCCGACCTCAGAACGAGTTGGTTCCACCTCGCCTGCGAAGAAGACAGAGGGGCCTTTCCAGTGATGTAGGCCACGCCCCCAGAAGCTCCAAGATGAAGATGTGGATGATGCTGCAACTCGGTGCTGATCTGCAGGCCTGCACTGCAACAACCTGAAATTGAAAGGAGAGGGAGAGGGGCTTCTTTTGGTGGAGGGTTGATGTAGGGCGGCCTAATGGTGAAGGGGGGTTCTTGTGGGGTGATGGAGGGGGCTAATGGTGATGGGGAGTGAGGAGGAAGAGGGCTGGGGTCGCAGGTTGCAGTTAGGGTAGGGTGAGGAGATGGTGTGAGAGGTGGAGTGGAGAATAGAGGAGGGGGGCGGACCTAGCTATGGGGGAGAGAGGGGGGTGGCCAAAAGAAGTGGAGGGAGATGGATTTCAAATTTGAAATGGTCTTGGGAGTTGGGGATTGTGTGGGAACTAGGGGAGATTGTGTGGGAATGGGTGGGATTGTGTTGGAAAGTGGGAGATGCCTCCTTGGGACAATGGGAGTGGAGTAATGGCAACTTGGGGAAGTGGAGGGGTATTGAATGAGGTGGGTAGCTAGTGGAGGTGGTTGGGGAGGGGAGGAGAGAGAAGAAAATTCGAGATTGGGGTTGGAGGAGAGAGAAAGAGGGGTGAAATAGAGAGATTAAGAGGGGAATAGGTGGGGAATCCCTCCCCTAGGGTCTCTCACCCAAAAACTAGAGGAATCACTCCAATTTGAACTCAAATGGCAATTTTAACTCATTCATTCATTTCTTCATTAACTTCAAATGAGGGGGAGTGGGGTCCTATTTATAGGCAACCCACTCTTTATAATAAGTCCCTGACAAAATAAGCAACTACCAATAACCAAGGGGGTGGGGGCACCAATGGGCCTAGCCCAACGAATTGGGCCCAATAGCCTCATTAGACAGCATGATGATACAAAAACATAGGAGAATAAGTGCTAGACCTAGGGAAATGACTCAAATAAAATGAAAATACATCAAAATGACACAAAGGAAAGCTACTAAATGGATAAGGGGCCTTAATAGAGTGAGGCCCAAACTCAACCAGCTCCCGAATGTGAAGAAGTGGACCCGAGCCAAAGGGAATCGTGGGTGATGCCTCCATCATTTCAATTATCGGCCCCTGAGCCGACAGCTTTCAATTATCGGCCCCTAAGCCGACAGCTTTCAATTATCAGCCCCGAGCCGACAGATTTCAATTATTGGCCCTTGAGCCGACATCTTTCAATTATCGGCATTTAGCCGATAGCTATCTAACTATCGACGTTTATCTGATAGCTATGTCATTATCGGCGTCTAGCCGACAACTCTCTCACTATCGGCATCCAAGATGACAGCTTTCAGATTTATCGGCGTCTGTACCGATAGCTTCCTAATTACCGACATCCAGGCCGACAGCTTCCGACTATTGGCATCCGAGCCAGTAGCTCTTCACTATCGGCATCCACGCCGGCATCTACCCAAAGCTGTTCAAAAAAAATGGAGAAAGAAAAAAGAAGAAGAGAAGAAGAAAAAGAAGGGAAATAAAAGAAGAAGAGAAAAAGAAAAAAAAAGAGAAGAAGAGAAGAAGAAAAAGGAAGAAAAAAAAGAGACGAAAAGAAAGAAAAAAGAAGAGAAGAAAAAAATCATCATCGAAGCCTCCGAGGGATGTCCACTCATCAAGTCCCGCCAGAGATCAAAAATTTTTAAGTCCCACCGACGCATAAGACAAGTGGCCCGGACCTTTCGTCTGGTGCCATGAACAAAAAGATCCTTGCTTTGGCACTTATCCCGTGTCAATGAACAAACCACGTCGGTCTTCGACTCCCTGTCTGCTTCAATGAACAAACCAGTGGCCCAGACCTTCCATCTGAAATCATGAGCAAAAGACCCTTACTTTGGCACTAACCCCGTGCCAATGAATAAACCACCCCAGCATTGCAATCTCCAGTCCCACCAGTGAATTGACCTTCGGCTCAGACCTTCCGTTCACGTCGATGAACAAAAAGAATTCCTTTGCTTCGGTTCGGACCTTCCATCAATGTCGATGAACAAAAGACTCTTGATCCACGTGCACACGTGGTGGAGCGCTTCCCTCATCCCTTCGCTGAAGGAGTGAGCGCTCTCCCGCGAATTAGCACCGGACCAGTATTTCACTAGCTCGGAAAAGCAGATAGCTTCTCAAAGAATTCTACACTCACGGGCCCCGTGCACTCGTCCCTCGCTTGCGCCACCCGCGAGGGGGGGGGGCATTTGTGGACGCCAAAAAAAATGATGATGATGATCATTGCGACATTCGCGTCTACGCATTCGAGCCGAGTCGAAGATGGAAATGTCGAATAAACCTCATACCTCGCTCGATCAAGACGAGGACTCGCTTGGTGGTCCGCTAGCCGATAAGGGAGCCCCCCGGGCGGAAGATACGGCCACAACTCTACAGCTGGCCGTGCCAAGAGCTGAATCAAAGAAGAGCCAGGAACTCTGACACAGTCTCGGTGTGCACCGAAAGTCACGCAAAGTCTGGGATCGAGCCCTAGAGGCTACGAATGGAACATTGCGGAGGCCATACATCGTAACTAGAATATTCTGGGAATGCCAACATTCATATAAATGGTCGCGACTTCGAAAAGAATCCATTCGATGCTTAAAACGGCGCGGAAGGGCCTTAAATCGGCGCGCCTTAAACTGGCACGCCTTAAAACGCCCCCCCCCCCCCCCCCCCCCTTGAATTGCTAAAACGGCACGCCATTGTGCCTCCATGTTATAAGCTTTTCCTCCAAATGCTTATCCGGCGGCACCTTTGCCCAAATACGGCGCGCTCATTGAAGGATGCTCCCCTTGTAATTCCGTTAAAACGGTGCCACTTGTGTTGCATTAAAATGGCACCCATGTGCAAAGCTATTCCTTCGAAAGCTAAAACAGCATGGCCATTTTGAAGGCCAAAAAGTTGATATGGCGCGCTACAATACCCGTCATGCCTCATTTAAAAGCTATTCCTTCAAATGTTAAACCGGCGCGGACCGGCGCGCCCCGGGCCGCGCCGGTTTAACCCCATTCCATCCCATCCATACTCCGATGCTCTGTTTTGTTTAGATGCGGTGCACGAAGAGCATTCATTGTTCTGCAGCATGCCTCCGTCTCCACTCGACAATGCATTAACATCATCGACGAAGCCATGTCTTCGACGAAGATCTCCCGGCAAACCCACAACCATGCTGTCCTCGGACGAACGATAGTGTACGACACGAATCACCGGATGCCAGTGACATGCCAACCCTGTTCGTCTGGCAGAGGAATGAAGTGGCGAGAGTTTCTTCTGTTCGAGCAAATGAAAGGCAACCCATTATATATACTCTACAGGTTCGACAGAGCAACCCCCTGGAGACTCCTCTCCCGGCTGGCCATTTTTTTAGGAGAAGGGGTGCTCTCGACTGTGTGCAGTGAAGAGAAGAAGAAAAAGAGAGGAGGAAGCTCTAGTCATCCACATCGGCAAAGTGAAGAAAAAGGAGAGAGAGGGTGAGAGAGAGAGGGGAGAGAGGGGGAGGAGCTTGTGCACTGTTCCTCCTTCTCCCCCACTGGTGTATCTTCTCCCCCCCCCCCCCCACCTGAATGCCTAGCTTTTTTTTTATCTTCTCCTTTGTATTCTTCCCTATGCTTTGGGGGTAGATCCCCTTTTGTACCTCTCTTCCCTCCTTTCCCTTGAGGATGAATAAAAGAGTGGCTTTGTAAGCATGCGCAGTGTTTTATTGCTTTGATATGGCTTCCCCTTTCCTTCAGTTTTCTTTCTCTCAGTTTTCTACATCACCCGGGGTCCTCGGGAGCTTGCCCCTTTTGTGGCATGAACTTTGAGGGAACCCGTTCGAAGGGTGAATACTAATAGCTATTCATGGCGAACATCTGTCCCTCTAGAACTTCCACAAAAACACCACATGTAAGCTGCTGGATCTCTTGAAGGCTGGTCCTCGAGTCTCCACACGCACTTATGGGTTAATGGAGGCCTCACTCCGAGTTTTGAGGTTCACCCTAGAGCAATCCGTTTGGTGTTCCCCATTTTTCTCTAGTAAGCTTCAGTTCGGGGGAGATGCTGCCCAAATTTCGCCAGGCCAAGAACACTTAAGAACAAGCGAACAAACTAAGTTCTCTGAAGATAAGAACAGCTCATGTCTGAAGCCGCCTCTGAAGCAAACTGAACTTCCAAGCTCTTGCATAATAAACCCCTTCTACCAAAAGCACTCAACTCTCGTGCTAATTCACCTTAACAAACATTCAAAACACTTACACTTCCTCTCTACAAACCCAATCCATTAATGGGATGAGCAGATCAATTATCAAAATAACCTGTGGCTGAAAGAAAGAAGAAACAGAACTTAAAACTCGCAAGACCTTATTCGGCGCGGGGCTAATCCGGAGTGGGCTAATCCGGCGCGGTACCCCCCCGTGCCGGTTTAACCCCACACTCAAAACCACTCTCAAACTCTTGGAATAAATAGTGCGCGCTCCCATTACTTTATGCGCCTTAATCCGGCACGCCCCCTGTCCTTGGCCTTAATCCGGAGCACCCCCTGTGATCCCTAAACTGGTGCGCCCTCCCTTGTATCATGCTAAACCGACGCGCCCCTAGTGTCCTGCTGAGCCAGCGCGCGCGCCCCCTCTCTTCCATCATACCCATTTAACCGGTGCGCACCTTGGCACCTCCCTTTAACCGGCGCGCCTCCATGGGTGCCTCTACCCGGTGTGCCCTTGTCTCCCTCTTATTCCGGCGTGCCCCCCTTGGCTTCCTTCAACCGGCATGCCTAAAAGAGAGAGAGTGATTAACCAAATAAAAGAAAAGGCATGAAACTATTAAATAAAATGAATGAAGAGACCTAAATCAATAAAAAGAAATGAAAGAATACAAGCTGCCTCTGCCATAATCAAAATTTTGTTCCGGGGGATCCACCCCCGGAGGCCCCCCGCAAGGGGCACTGCCCCCTTGACACCCGCGACCTGCCCGGGCAGGTCGAACCCCGCGACCTGACCACGCAGGTCGATCCTCGTGCGAGGGCGCACGTTGGCGAGTTCGGGCTCCACACTTAACAATTCACTCCCCCGGCCTGGGTGCAAAGAGAAAATCAATGATGCCTTGTGGTATCGGACGTGGACCTCGGAACCCCAGACATGGTCATGATCCGAACACATCTCGGGCCAATAGCTCCTTAACTCGACCAGCTTCTACCGGGATCTAATCCCGCACTTGCATTAAACTTGCCGTACTCACGGCAGACATTTGTACGGTTTGTCACCATCTCTTACACTACAAACGCGGACTTCCGTCCGAACAAGAAATGGTCCGACCGTGACCGACATGCATGCATACCTTGGAACCTTCGTTTCCCTGGACTGTGTGTGAAGAGAAAAGCAATGACGCCCCATGGCATCGGACGTGGACCTGGGGAACCCCGTTATGGCCATAGTCCGAAACCATCTCGGGCCGATAGTTCATCAGCTTGACCCACCTCTATCGGGATCCAATCCCGCATCCACGTTAAATTTGCCGTATCCATGACAGACATCCGTACGGCTTTGTCGTTATCTTCGATGCTTCAAATGTGGACTCTCGTCCGAACAGTGTATGGTCCATTAGTGACCGACATATATCCCGGATCTAATCCCGCACTTGCATTAAACTTGCCGTACTCACGGCAGATATTTGTACGGTTTGTCACAGTCTCTTACGCTACAAATACGGACCTTTGTCTGAACATAAAGTGGTCCATGAGTGACCGACAAATCTGAATGGAACGACAAGACTCTCGTCATCCCCGGACCATTTGCATGGAAATATCAATAAGGCCTCCGTGGGCCATGCCTAGACCTCGGGTCCACCCCGATCATGGTCATTGCCTGACCCATATCCTCGGCCTATAGATCGCTCCCTTTGAACACATACTGGTCCTGGGATCTGATCCCGGGACATTCTCCCGCTGCCCTTCGGCACTGAAAATATTAACGATGCCCACGCAAGCCCCGTTTGGACCGCGGGAGGCGCCCCCGGAATGTTCCTGACTCGATCTCACACCGGGCCAATAAACTCGTTGATTCCCGACCACTCTAACCGGGATTCAACCGAATGTCTCCTATCCCTTTGAATTATAAATTTTCCGTACCCCGGCATACATATGCTCCGATTTTCCCCGTGACGATCATGATTTTCTGAAGCGGGACGCTCGTCCGAATATCAAAATGGTCCCTTGAGTGACCGACATATTTCGAATGCTTGCTTCCCTAGACATCAGGCTTTCCGACTGATTCGAGAACGCTACCGACTTGTTTCTCTCGATATAGTTTCCTAGCCATGAGGCCCTGATTCCCGGCGATTAATCAAGGGTGCTCCCCTCTCCGAGGGGATGTAAATGACGACGCATCTTTACGGCGTGGCGGGTTTTGGTCCCGACACGAACTACACAATCGTCTGATTAGTCAGATCGAGCGCACAATAAATCGTCACCTTGGTGACTAGCATGCCCACTCACTTAATAACTAATAAATGAATAAACCCACCGAATAAATAGACTTAAATAACAAATAAAAGATCTTAATAAAAAGTGCATCCACAGCTACTAACCAACCCAAGCTGGATGGCGACTCGCAACGAGGGAACCTCCAATTCAATTGGCACCACAGCCTCTGACCGGTACACGAGGGAGTAAGGTGAGCAGCCAGTTGGGGTTTTATAAACTGTACGATAAGCCTATAGTGCTTCGTACATCCTTTCTTCCCAATCTTTTTTATTAGCCTTAACAGTCTTCGTTAGCAGGGTGCATAGCGTTTTATTGAAGGCTTCTGCATGTCCGTTGGCTTTAGGGTAGTAGGGAGATGACGTTCTCCAATCAATCTTGTATTTGTCGGCCAGTCAGTACACCTTCTGGTTCCTGAAGTGACTACCATTGTCAGAGATAATTCAACTAGGGACTCCAAACCAGAATATTATATTCTGCCGGAAGAATCTAGCGACCAATTCTCCTGTCACTTCTCTTAGCGCTATTGCTTCTACCTATCTGGAGAAGTAATCTGTGGCGGCTAAGATGTATCTGCACCCTGATGACGATGCTGGCAAAGGTCCTACCACGTCTGTGCCCCATTGAGCAAATAGCCAACTTGGTACAGTAGGATGTAGCGATGCCGGTGGTCTTCTAGACACAATGGCATGTTCTTGACACTTCTGACAGGCTTTAGCAAACTTGCAGCAGTCGTCAAACATAGAGGGCCAGTAGTAGCCCAATTTCTTTATTTTAATTTTCATTTTCGGAGCGGCCTGATGTGCCCTGACTGACCCAGCATGGACTTCTTGCATTACTTGCCAAGCTTCTACTAGAGACAAGTTGCAGAGTAAGATCTTCTTTTTGGCATCCGCCATTATCCTGAACAAAGTTCCATTCCTCATTTCATAAGTCTTTGACTCTCAGGAGCTTCATTCTTTGTTCTTTTTCTTTTGGGAGCTGTTGGTGTTGAAACCAACGTAGGAGATGCTCCTGCCAATTGGGCTACTGGATTTCTTCTGCCGCTGCCACTTCATTTTCTTGTTCATCGGCCAAGACCTCTGTCACGCTGGGGACCTACAACCTGTTAATTACTGTTATATTCATGCTTGTGTCTGGAGGGATGTGGACGCCAAAAAATGTCGATGAGGATCATACGGCATGCACGTCTCGACACTCGAGAGCAAGCCAAAGATGGAAATGCCGAACAAACCTCACGCCTCGCCCGATCAGGACGAGAACTCGCTTGGTGGTCCACTACCTGATAAGGAAGCCCCCCAGGCAGAAGATACAGCTACAATGCTCCGACCGGCCATGCCGAGAGCTAAATCAGAGAGAAGTCAGGAACTCCGGCACAATCTCGGCATGCACAGAAAGTTACGTAGAATCTGGGACCGAGTCCCAGAGGATACAAACGGAATATTGCAGAGGCCATACATTGCAACCGGAACATTCTAGGAATGCTGACATTCATATAAACGGCCGCGACTTCGAGAAGAATCCGTTTAGTGCTTAAAACGACACGAAGGGGCCTTAAAACGGCGTGCCTTAAAACGGTGCGCCCCCCTCTTAAAACGGCGCCCCCCTTTTCTTTTTGGCTACATGACGCGCGAAGGGGCATCCCCTTTGATGCTTAAAACGGCGCCCCTTTGAATATGGCGCCGTTTTAACCCCTCATTCTAATCTCTGAAGTGCTTCCCCGGCGCGCAATCAACCCATCACGTCGGCATGCCGATGCTCTGTTTAATGATGTGCAGAGAACATTGAATGCCCGACGCTCTTTCTCTACCTCCGTTCGACAGCACAGAAGCGGCAACGGTGAAGCAGGCTCCGGCAAATCCGCAAATGTCCCATCCTCGGACGAACGCCAGTGTACTCCACGAACCAGCATCATCCAGCACAACAACAATGTTGTTGCGAACAAGGCAGAGGTGGCGGGAGTTTTCTCCCCCACTGTCCGTTCTATAAAAGGCATGCCCCACTGGTGAAGAAAGAGGAGAGGCTCGAACCACCCCCCCCCCCCCCCGATGGGCGGTTGAAGAGAGGAAGATCCTGGCTTTCCCCCCTGGCTGGCCATTGAAGAGAAGAAGAAAAAGGGAGAAAAGAAGCTTCGTCTCCGTGCCGGAGAAGAGAAGAGGAGAGAGGAGAGTGAGAGTGAGAGGTGAGCTCGGAGGGGGAGGAGCTTGTGCTCTGTTCCCCCTCTCCCATTGATGTATCTCTTCCCCATTTTCTCCCTCCATAATGTATTTCTCCTCTGTGGAGATCAAATTTCTTGGGCTTGAGCCATTTTTTTCCCCTTCGGTGGATGAATAAACAGAAAGCCCTTTTGGCGAACACGATCTTTTGTCTATCTTCTTCTTTCCCTACTTCACCTTCTCCTCATCCAAGACCCTTCGAAGCTTGCTTCTCCATAGCACGGCCTTCGAAGGAGTTTGTCACCGGATGAACATTCATGGCCCTCGTGGCAAACATCTGTCCTGTGCCGAAGATTCATCGCCCGTGAGTCGTGGACGCTCTTGAAGGCTAGCCCTCGAGCGCTCCACACTCACACATGGGTTCGGACCGCCGTGAGGCCACTCCGATTTTTGAGAGTCTACCCCGGAGCAATCCGAGTGGTGACTTTCCTTTACCTCTGGCAAGTCCCGGTCCGGGGGAGGTGCTGCCGAATTTTCGCCAGGGCTAAGAACGCCTGAGATCCAACGAACAAACCACCTCCGAGAACAAGAACAACACACAGTACGCTATGTGAATCAAACCCCTCGAACGAAACACTTAAGCATTCATGTCGATCCATCTTAATAAGAAGCTAAAATGATTAAACCCCCTCTTCACCAACTTAATCCCCTAAATGGATGAACAAACGTATCATGAAACCCACCTACGAGTGAAGGAAAAGAAAAGAAACACACAGTCAAAAGCAATGAACAAACCCTCAGGAGAGGCTAATCCGGCGCGGTTATTGTTCCCCCGCGCCGTTTTAGCCCCTCTCACAAAAAACCCAATCTTCTTCAGTGAAGCCCAATTCCGGCGCGCCGGTTTAACCTCTCAAAACCATCTCCTTTATCTAACCGGCGCCCCCCCCCCCATTTCAACTCCTTATCTTCCCATTCCGGCGCGGCCTATACCGGCGCGCCCTCCTCTTCGAGCCCAAATCCGGCGCGCCCCTCTTCTTGGCCAAAATCGGCGCGCCTCCCCTTGTTTAGCCCTTAAAACGGCATGGCCAAACCGGCGCGCCCATCCCTTGGCTTCTCCCTTAACCGGCGTGCCTAAAAAAAATGATTAATTAAATGAGAGAAAAGACTTAAAACTAATGAATAAAACTAATAAAAAAGTTTCCCCCTTCCACAATCAAATTTTTGTTCCGGGGGCGCTACCCCCGGAAACCCCCGCAAGGGGTGCTGCCCCCTTGACCCCCGCGACCTGCCCAGGCAGGTCGAACCCCGCGACCTGACCGCGCAGGTCGATCCACGTGCGAGGGCGCACGTTGGCGAGTTCGGGCTCCACGCTTAACAATTCACTCCCTCGGACTCGGTGCAAAGAGAAAATCAATGATGCCTTGTGGTATCGGGCGTGGACCTCGGAACCCCCGACATGGTCATGATCCGAACACAGTCTGGGCCAATAGTTCGTTAACTCGACCCGCTTCTCCCGGGATCTAATCCCGCAATGCCACATTAAACTTGTCATGTCTACGGCAGACATTTGCACGGTTTAATCGTCGTCCTTGACGCTACTAATACGGACCTCCGTTCGAATAAGGAATGGTCCGTTAGTGACCGACGTATATACCGGGATCCAATCCCGCACCCACAGGAAATGTGCCGTACCTCCGGTATGTCTTTGTCGTGGTCTTCGATGTTTCGAATGTGGGCTTACGTCCGAATACTGAATGGTCCGTTAGTGACCGACGTATATCCCGGGATCGAATCCCGTGCTTGCATTAAAACTTGCCGTACTCACGGCAGACATTTGTACGGGTTTATTTCCGTTTACGTCTTCAATACGGATCTTTGTCCGAGCATAAAATGGTCCATGAATGACCAACAAAATCTGAATGGAACGAGACGTCTTCAATATCAATAAGACCTTCGTGAGTCACGTCTGGACCTCGGGTTCGCCCCAACCATGGTCATTATCTGACCCACACCTAGGCCTATACCCAGCTATCTAGGTATACGTCTTTACTTCGGAATCTAGTCCCGGGACACTTTCCCGCTGCCCTTTGGCACCAGAAATATTAATGATGCCCACGCGAGCCCGACTTCGACCGCGGGGGGCCCACCGCAGTATGGTCGTAGCTTGGTCTTGCACCGGGCGAACAAACTTATCGGTTTCCGACCGCTCTAACCGGGATTCAACCGAATACCTCCTATCCCTTTGAACAATAAACTTGCCGTACCCCGGCATACATATGCTCCGGTTTTTCCCGTGATGATCACGATTCTCTGAAGCCGGACGCTCGTCTGAATATCAAAATGGTTCCTTGAGTGACCGACATATTTCGAATGCTTGTTTCCCTAGACATAGGGCTTTCCGACTGATTCGAGACCGCTATCGGCTTGTTTCTCTCGATATATTTTCCTGGCCATGAGGCCCCTTTTCCCAGCGATTAATCAAGGGTGTTCCCCTCTCTGAGGGGATGTAAATGACGCCGTGACCTTTATGGCGCGGCGGGTTTCAGTCCCGACACGAACCACACAATCGTCTGATTAGTCAGATCGAGCGCACAATAAATCATCACTTTGTGACTGGCACGCCCACGCACTTAATAAACGCCAATAAACAAATAAACAACGATTTATTAAATAAAAAGTACGTCCACAAGGGATTGCCAAAGAACTGGCCAACTTTGAGAGGGCATCCGCCTGAGCATTCTATCCTCGGTTGATGTGCTTGATGCTGATGAAATAGAACCTTGCCATCAGGCGGAGTGCCAGCTGGTAATAAGGAAGGAGTTCTTGCTTCCGCACATTGAACACTCCTTCCAACTATTTTATAACTAGCATGGAATCCACGAATGCTTCCAGCATCTGAATTCCCATGGACAGAGCAATCTGCACCTTGATTATTATGGCTTCATATTCTGCTCCATTATTTATGCAGGGTTTGTTTATTGAACAGGATGTATATATGACTTCTCCTTCTGAAGATTTCAGGACTATGCCTACCCCTGCCCTGACTCTGGCCGACCCGGTTTCCGGGGTATCAATTCTGGATGCGCCTCCAAAGTATAATAGCCACAATGAGGGCTGCACTTGGCTGACTTCCAGGGTCTCATCTTCCGGAAACTCTGGCTCCCGTGGACAATCTTCTGGTACTGGGTGCTCAGCGAAGAAGTATGCGATGGCTTGGCCTTTGATGGCCCTTTACGGCACGTAGGAGATATCAAACTCCATAAGAATCACTGCCCATTTGCCTAGGCAGCCTTTGAGTGCCGATTAGGACATGACATATTTAAGCGGATCGACCTTGGAAATCAGCTTGATTTCATGTGATAGCATATAGTGTCGAAGCTTCTTGACTGCAAAGAACAGCGCCAGGCATATCTTCTCGATATAGGTGTACTTCTCCTCAATTTTGACCAATCTTCGACTGAGTTAGTAGAGGGCTTGTTCCTTCCCTTCTTCATTATTCTGGGCTGGCATTGCCCCAGGGAGTTGTACGTGGCTGCTATGTAGAGGATTAGAGGCCGTCCTTTCATCGATGCACCTAGCACTGGAGGAGTCTTCAGATAATCCTTCAGCTTGTCAAAGGCCGTCTGGCAGTCTTCATCTTAGTAAAAGGGAACATCTTTCATCATTAGCTTGTGAAAGGGATGACATCACCCTGACAAGTTAGATATAAACCGCCAAATGTATGCCAGGCGGCCATGTAGAGATTTTAGCTCAGAGAGCTTCCTTGGCAGGGGTAACTCCTAGATTGCCTCGATCTTTGCGGGGTATCTTAATTCTCCAATATCTGACAATGAATCCCAAGAATTTTTCGCTCGATACTCCGAACGCACACTTCTTGGGGTTCATCTTTAATTCATACTACATGAGCCTCTGAAATACAACTCGGAGGTCCTGTAGATGGTCTTCTTTCTTTCTGGTCTTGACTACCAGGTCATCTATATATCACTCGACCTTATGGTAGAGCAGTTCATCAAATATTCTGGTCATCGCCCGCTGGTAAGTTGAACTAGTGTTCTTCAGTCCGAACGGCATCCTCTTGTAGTGATAAATGCCCTTGGGAGTTCAGAAGGCGGTGTGGACCCGGTCATGTCCCGCGATCCATATTTGGTTGTAGCCAGACGACCTGTCCATAAATGACAGAGCTTCATGGCCAGTTGTGGCATCAATCATGACCTCCGTTATCGGTACTGGAAAGTCATCCTTGGGGCAGGCCTTGTTCAGATCACGAAAATCAATGCATATCCGGATCTGCCCATTTTTCTTCTTCACGGGCACGATATTAGCAAGTCACGTGGTGTATTGATTTTCTTCGATGAAACCCACATCAATGAGCTTGTCAACTTTTTTGCATATTTGAGTGATGAGCTCTGGCCTCATGCGCCGTAGTGGCTACTTCACCGGCTCAGCCTCGGGGCTTATGGCTAGCTCATGCTGTGAGACTGCGGGGCTCAATCCTAGCATTTTTTTGTAGGTCCAGGTGAAGCAATCCCGGTATTCTTGTAGCAGCTGAATGTACAACCTCTGTTCTTCAGTAGATAACTGGGCACTGAGGAAGGTCGGCCTAGGGTAATCCTCTTTTCCCAAGTTGACTTATATCAGTTCATCGACTATGGCTTGGCCTCAATCTTCTATCTCCGGGGGCATAGGTTGAAGATCGAAAAAATCTGGAATATCATCTTCAAGCTCGAGTACCTCGGCCTCTTCATTTTGTTCCACCTCGGCCCTTGGAGACGTGTTTGCAGCCCTAAAGGGCTGGTGGCTGTTTGTTGTCGTGCTAGAGCAGCATTGCTGCTTCACAGCAGAAGACAAGAGTGCCCCGCCTCCCTGGCTGCCATATCTTCAGTGGAGGTAGCCTTTTCTTTTCTAGCAACATTCATCTCTTGATCAGGCTTGGAAGGAGCTTCCTTGATCGGTTCGAGAGGTGCTGACATCATCATCAGAGGAGGGTCACTGGAGGAAGGCAGCCGTGCTTCTTCAGTATCTTCGGCTTCGCTACTGCTAGACGTGTCAAATTTGGCCTGAAGAGCCGCTTCGTCAGGATAGACCTGCTCCCAGCACCGGCAGGGGAATATGGTTTTTGATTCCAAGTCTCTTGGTCGATCTGGTTCAGTATGCTTAGCCTCTGCTGGGTGTTCATCGAAAGTTACCCCTAGTGAGTTATCTTCAGTCGGGTAGAAAGCGGAGATGGTGTCCACTTCATAGCACTCGCTATAATAGTATTCCTCGAGGGTGAAGCCCAACCCTGGGTGTTGAGAGACATGTCTCATCTCTTTGTCTAGGCTTGCGGGATACCACAGCTTCTGGAATGCTCATTTCTTCTTGCGAGACTGGCCAGAGGGGATGTGCTATTTCTGGAACATCGTGGCCATCCGATTTGTTACAAATGCCAACCC
Source organism: Amorphophallus konjac (assembly GCA_022559845.1). NCBI lineage: Eukaryota > Viridiplantae > Streptophyta > Magnoliopsida > Alismatales > Araceae > Amorphophallus > Amorphophallus konjac. Next base: position 232,959,470 of record CM040126.1, read on the forward strand.
CTGAACGGGAACTGACAGGTCTTCTATATCCTTAGGCAGATGACAATCATTATCTTCCCCTGTAGGGAGTTCCTCAGCCGTATAAAACAAGCTATTGGGGTCATCTATCTGCGCCACCTCCCAAGCTTTGAAAGGTTTGACAATGATATTATCGAGGCCGAGAATTGACTTGGTAAGGCCTTCCGGGATCCCGATGTGGTCATGCTACTGGTCGACCTTGGCTTCATTAGCTTCGGGGTAGATGGCGGGAGGTGCTACCCTGCCCATGTCCCCGGTGACGGTGATGTGTGAGACCATCATGGGATTAACATACCCACGTGGTGGCAGAGGGAACCAGTCAGCATCGGAGGTGCTTTTTGATGCACCGACAGAGGTCTTGGCTTCAAAGGTATTCTACGACTGTTCTGCATATAGAGGGGCGGCCGCCAGGTGACATTCGAACACTTCAAACGGGTGGAGATCAGCAAATACTCTTTCCTCCTTTCCTTCCAGGTTGTATTTGATGCACTGGTGGAGCGTAGAGGGCACCACCATGTTCTCATGTAGCCAAGGGCGGCCAAGCAGCGCCTTGTACGAGGTGCAAAAATGGATGACATTAAACTGCACCCTCGTAACAAAGTCCACTAGAGTGAGTGTGAATTCTGCTACTCCTAGCGACACTTCACACTTCTGGTTGAAGCCGGCAATACGCATATCTCTGACTTTTTTGAGGCGCACGTTGAAGTAGTGCCTCTGATATATCCTATATGGTAGGATGTTGACAGTTGCCCCGGGATCCACCAGGATTCTATTCAGCTCTCGGCCATTAAGATGTCCCTTCATATACAGCGGCCTGTTGTGGCTGGTAGTGGGGTGCAGCATGTCTTCTTGAGTGAAGGTCACATTGGCTTTCGACATTGTTTCAGCCAAACATGCTTCATATTGGGCAGCCGTCTGCAAAGCAGTGATGATCGCATGTTGGGTCTCTTCACTCAGGAGAGGATTTCCCAAACAGTGAATCTCGCTGGGTGCTTTTTCAATAACTTGACTACCCGGCTTCCTGCTCAGACATTGGACAACTTCATTTCATCTGCCCACCTGGGCTTGGGAGAGTCTTGAACCGTGGCCCCTGATGGTCCTGCTTCATCGGGCTCTAAGGTTGCACCCTTCTATTTGGTGTCATCTTCCTGCTGTCCCTCATTGGCTGCAGTCGGGCAAGCTTCATCTTCATCCGAAAATTCAAAAGACTGCTGGAGTTGTGGGTGAATGCCCCCAACTGTAGGGTCGACATCCTGGCATGGCTGCTTCCCCTTCGACATATTTAGGAATTCCAGGAAGGAGGGAGTGGCAGTGTTGCCCCCACTCTGGTTTTATAGGCCTGACAGAGGAGGGATCTGGACTCCCCTTGTTGTGCCTCTTAGGCACAAGCATGTGCTATGTTGATTTGATGATAGCAATGCTGTTTTGTTTTGATGATAGCAACACAGTGAGTGCTTTATGAGATTGTGTTCTGATGATAGCAACATAACTTGTTTTGTGGAGAATGCATGTGTATGACTGATATATTGCTGTGCATGTGCGTTGCTTTTCTGTCTGCATGTAGTTTGATGACTAGCAAGTCTATACACTGCAGGGTAAAGCATTTCAGAGTCTTTACATCATTCATGCATGTGCACAGTTCGTGGACAAAGTCTGCACATCGCCCTAGATTGCATTAGCAAGTCCATACATCATCAGGGCCCTTCATGCATGTGCATAGTCTATACATTGTGCATCTCGTTGACAAGTTTGCACATTCATGAAGTCTGCACACTGGCCTGTTCATGTATCACAAGTGTGCACATTGCATCACTACTCTGCAAGTCTACACACTGAACACACACTCAAAGTCTCAAAGTCTATACATCGCTGTTGGGCATCAAAGTCTGCACATGAGCATCAGGCAGCAAGTGTGTACAACGCCCTGTGTAGGCACGACAAGTCCATACACTGGTTGCACATTGCACAACATGCGAAGTCACCAAGTGTGTACATTGCATAGCATGCAGGCGTCAAAGTCCATACATCCATAGTGCATTGGCCAAGTCTATACACTGTCCGTCTCACTTAGAGTCTAAGGCGGAGTCTGTACATTGAGCGTCTCATGAGCATCTCATGCCAAGTCTGTACATTGGCCTTGCATCGGCAAGTCTGTACATAGGCTTCATATGCTCCTAAGTCTATACATCGGTCCTCAAGCGTTACAAGTCTATACATTGGTTCAGACTCTTCAAAGTCTGTACATTGGGCCTTCAAGCTTTTGAAGTCCATACACTGTCTCGCTCACATCTTCAAGGGTGATTGAGCATCGTGAAGTCTGATTGAGCACTGTGAAGTCTATTCAGTGGATGAGCATTGTAATGTCTATACATTGGTTAGGCTCGATCATGCAGCATTCATTTCATGTCTATACACTGAGGATGCTGAAGGCCTTCAAGTGTATACTCTCTCATGTTGTTCATACTTGCTGTATTGATATCTATAAGTCTATACATTACTGAATGCTCTTCAAGTGTGTACAATGCTTGGTTAAGTCTATACGCTGCTTCATATGCAGTGAAGTCTGCACATTGCTGAATGCTCTTCAAAGTCTGCATAGTGAAGTCCATACACTGCACTCGAGTTAACAGTGTCTTCATGAAGTCTATACATCGGTCTTCACCTCAAGTCTGTACAATCATTTGTGGACAAGTCTTCACATCGTGAAGTCTATACACTCAACTCCTTCACGTCTTTCACAAGTCTGTACATCAGGCGCGCATGCTCGCCTGTCCCTCCGGATGCTCTCCTGGGACCGAGTATGTCCTCCAGTGACTGCTAATGCTTCCCTAACTTTGAGGATGCTCCCCTAGAGTAGCAATTGCTCCCCAGAGACAGCATGTGCTCCACATGCTCCCCTGACGCTGGTGATGCTGTCTAGAGGCCATAGATGCTCCCCTGAGACTTCATATGCTCCCATGCGAGAACGCACTAGTCTCTGGGTATTTAAAAGAATTGTATTACATGCATTCCCTTTCACTAAGTCTGTACAATGCATGCGCTTTCACAAGTCTATACAATGCATTTCACTTTACAAAGTGTCGACACCAAGTTGATAATCTGATACTCTGTCTTGCAGGTGTCTGGCACGTGATCCAAGGAGCTGAGATGCTGACACGTGGCAGAGTCGATTGGGCGGGAGATGTGGAGGTCACACGCCGGGGCTGCTGCTGCTATTTATATGAGCCTTCTTCCACAGAAGAAGACTGATCGAATTGGCGAGACGTGAAGTCCATATAGAGAGCCACGATCCAGACAGAGAAGAAGAAAAGGAAAAGAAGAAGAGAAAGAGAGTGAGAAAGGGAAAGAAAGAGAGATTGAGTGAGAGATCGAGATAGCAGAGTGTGAAGAGAAGAAGAGGAAGAAGAACAGAGAAGAAGAGAAAGAAAAAGAGAGTGAGAGATCGAGAGCAGAGAAGAAGAAGAAAAGGAAAGAGGAAGAGAGATTGTGAAGATCAGTCTAACTGGACCGTGGATCAAATCCAGGCCAGTTAGCTCCTTGAGAGCCACATATTGTGCTTCTTTGTTTACAGCTTTCCGGTGCTGTAGTTTCTATCTTTTGTTTCCTTTTACATCTTTATTCAAGCTGTTAGTCAGCGGTTTGCAGAGGTGCTGCCTCTGGACGGGTAAGCTGTAATCCCCAGCGGTTTGCAGTGGAGGATTCCACTGGACAGCAAGCTGTGTTGCTCAGCGAGGCGAGGAGGATTCCTCGGACGGCAAGCTTTGTTGCCCAGCGGTTGTATGGCAAGCTGTGATGCCCAGCTGTTCAAGTTGTGAGTCAGCAGGAAGCCACACTCGGGTTGAGTGTGGGGTGGATGTAGGTCTGCTGGACCGAACCACCTAAAAACCCCTTGTGCAGTGGTTTGATGTTTCTATCTGTTTGCTTCCGCTAGATGAATGCATAGGGGCGCTCCATGTGTTTGCTTATAGGTTCGATAGATGAGTGTTCTAATTTGTCTTGTTAGAATTCCAATCTTTAAGTGAGCGAAATCTTATTTTGGGTGAAGGTTTTTAAAGGGTATATTCATTCACCCCCCTCTGAATACTTGCACTGAACCCAACACTTGGTATCAGAGCGGTCTCTGATCTATCAGATCTAACAATCTGCAGAGGATCCTGCTAGCTTCTGGTGCATTTCAGAGTGGGTCTTTTGAAATCGTGTGTTGCTTCATTGACTTGTGCTTTGCTTTGCTCATTTGTTTTTGGTGTTATTTGAGTTGATTCATTGTGCTTGATTAGTGTTCTTCCTAGAACTCTTATTCTGTCTAAAGCATGGAACTCACTGTTGATCCTCCGAAGTTTGAAGGTTCGGGTTTCTACAATTGGTTTAATCAGTTCAGAGAATATGTGATGCAAACTAATCCAGATCTGTGGATAGTCATTGCACACAGTTCCTATGAAGTTCCAAAGGATGAATCCTTATGGAAAACTTCAGACAGACAAAAATTCTCTGATAATCAGAAGGCCCTGGAGCTAACTCAAAGGGCTATAAACACTGACAAGTTTCCATGTGTAGTTAATTGCTGCAGTGCCTCCGAAATGGTCGAGATGATAGCCAGCAGTAGAACCCAGGTTAAAGTGAATTGTCTCATGGCAACAGAAGAAGACGAAGATCATGAGGAGGACACTTCGTCACATGTAAACTCTGATACTAATAATTTTTCTCAGGAAAATATGATTGAATTGAATGAGCATTTATTGAATAAATATGATAGACTGAAATCTGAAAAGAGAAAAAGAAGAAAAGAAATGTTGCATGAGGTTAAAAGTATGAAAGCTGAAAATGAAAACTTGAAATCTGACATGAATAAAGAAAAAGATGAGTTGAACAAGTTGAAATCTGAGAATGAAGATCTTAGAAACAAACTCATCAGTGAAGATAATTCTTGTAAAGGGTGTGCCATTCTCGAAGACATGATTAATGATTTTGATTCTGATGACAGTTTTCAAAAGGAACAAATCAAATCTCTAAAAGAAGAAAATGTCTACTTGAAAGATCAAAATAAAAAGTTGATGGTTCTCAATACTGTTTTCTCTGAAAGATGGATGACAATTGAAAGATAAAAATCTGTTTTGAAAGAGTATATCAATTGCAGTGATGAAGAAATTACTAGCTTTGTAATACACACTGCTGATTTGGAAAAAGAACTTTGTCTGTTAAAAGAAAAACTGGCTAGTTATGAGAAGGAGAAAGTTGATTCAAAAAATCTTATAATCTCCTTGGAAAATAAAATTACTGAGCTGAATAGTACTTCATTTAAGTTGGCCAAGGATAAAGGCAAGATGAAAATGTTTCTGGAAGATGAAGTGAGTAGTCAAAGTGAAAGGGTGGAAAGTAGCTTTGGAGTTAAGAATGGTATTAGAAACCTGCTATACACCACATTTGTGCCGAGTTCTAAAGTAGCTGGTCCCTCAAATAAATCATTGAAAGAAGCTGCTGCTCATGAAATTCAAAAATGAAATAAAGATTAGAAAACCCCAAAAACTCAAAGGAACAATCTGCATGCTAAAAACTCATCTGATAAGTGCCATGTTTTAAAGAAATCTAATGGTTCTTGTTCTTGTCATTATTGTGGTAAGCATGGACACTTTATGAGTGAGTGTTTTGTGATGAAACAAGATGACAGAAAGCATGCTAGAAAAGTTCTGTCTGATCAGAAAAAGGGTAATCTGAATGTTAAAGAATTTCATGCTAGAAATCATGCTTCTAGGAGAAAGAATGTAAATTGTTTTTGTTGTGGAAAGTTTGGTCACATTGCTACTCAATGTTGGCAGAATCTGAGAAAGAGATTCAATTCTGAATTTGTTAATTTCCATGTTAACAAAGATGCTTTTGATAGAAATAATAGTGGTTCCAAAGGTAAGCACACAAGGTGCTTCGAATGTGGGAGGCATGGCCACACAGTCAAGGACTGTTGGCATGTACAAGGAAGTAGATTTAATTTCAAATCTGTAAAATTTCCTGCACCCAATACTGCTAGTAAGAAACAAAATGTCCATGTAAACAACAGAACATTTCATGCTAAGTTTCATAGGTCTCACGCTGCTGTTGATATGCACCATAGGACCAGAAAATCTGCTGTTTCATGTAGATATTGTGGTAAACTTGGTCACTCTATGGACAATTGTTTTCTGATGAAATTTGATGACCATGTTGCTAAGAAACTGTTTAGAACACCTGATAGAGGTAGTGCAGGACCCAAGACTGCTTGGGTCCCTACAGGATCAAATTGATTGACATGCTGCAGGTGTGCCTTGGAAGCTGATGAATAAAAGGGTTAATGATCCAAGGCACTCAACAAAAAACTCCAGGATTCTATATTTCAGGTCAGTTCTGAACTTTGCTTTAAATTCATTAACTGAAATTGTTGAAATGTCTGCTTGATTTATGATGATCTCTTCATGTCTAGCTGATCAGTCTGCATTCCAGACTCAGCTATTGAATTCAATTCTGCATATCTGATGCTCTTCTCTTGCTATATGTTGAACTAAATTTGAATGCTTCTTTAGTGTATACAGTTGATGCACTATATAGACTTTGTGTAAATGCATGTGTTTTGTGTCAATGCAATGCATGCTTGTTGAATGCATACTTGGACTGAGTGTGAACGGTTCATTTTGTATACACGGTCAATGCATGTGTCTTATATATGCATACATCATTTGCATGACTGTCATTGATGCTATTCAATGCATGTAGGACTACTCTATGTTGCATTGTCATTGTTAACCCTGGTATATCAAATGGTAAGTTATTAAAAGGCAGGGAAATCTGCCTGGAGGTTCCTACCATGTGTGAGATGGTCTTTGAGACCAGGTCCTCTGCCTAGTACCATGGGTCCTGTCTTCATGTAGAACAGTGCACTGCATCATATTTTTGAAAAATCTGAAAAAGGATAAAAATGTTCATGACTTGGATGCATAAACTTCAATTGAGTGCATACTTGCCTCATATATCATTGGTGCATAGTCTGCATGTAGAACAGTGTGTTGCATAGCATAATCCTTGCATCATGGTGTCAGGGGGAGTTGTGAGTTTAGTTCAATTCTTGAATCCTATTTACTCCTCATTGTCCCCATTCAATTGATTCATATCTTTTGACATCAGATGCCATTAGACCATATTGCCCATTGCTATCCTTTTCCCATCTTTTTCACTGAACAACAGCAATTGTTTCTGGTTTAGTATATTGAGCTGTGATTAATGCAATTGTTCACTTATAAGAATCACTCTTACAAATTGAAAGGAACTAAAGGTTTAACCTTTATAAATTGTAGAGTTAAGTGTCTGCACTTCAGAATTTGAGATAAAAGAAAACTTTTATAGCTCTTAATCTTTGTCTCATGGCTAAAATAGAAAAAGTTTTTTGTAATGTCTAAATGTGTTGAACTGGAAATGTCTAGAACAGGTGAATAAGAGTACGTAATGATTTTTTAAACAATCACTCTAAAAGAAATAAGGGCAGCAGTAAGCAAGATCATAAATGTAAAAGAGCTGAATATAGTGACAGAGCAATGGCTGATTACACTGAGAAACTGTGAACTCCTCCAAAGAAGCAGGAGAATTCACATGTCATGAGGTGCTTCAGAATATCTCTGTTCATAAGGTCAAATCTATAGGGGAAGTCCTCACCAAGTAACTGAGGGTACTGGCCTCTGATTAAGGTGTACCCTTAATGTCAAAAGTGAAGACTATTCCTTATAGGTCTTGATTTGAAATAGATCTAGTAGTTTATGCCTAGTAACTGGGGGTACCTGCCTCTGATCAAGGGGTACACCTAATGTCAACAGTATAAATGCCACTGGTCTATTCACTTAGTTCAGGTTCAGAAATTGAAAAATGAAAATCAAACTGCTGTAACCCTTTGAAAATCAAAAGTCAATGAGTGAAAATTATTTTTATTAATACATATTCAAGTTGCCTTTCTTGAATTTCTTTGTTTAATCACAAAAGGGTATTATTTCAGACTTATCTATTAATACCATGTGCCCTAGATTCAATGCTATAAACGGAGTATATAAACTCTTTTTCAAGGGTCAGGTGTTTTACTCTAGATTTATCACTATTAAACCTGAATTTTTGAAAATTGTATGTTGATGATTCTTATACTTTAAGTATTATTTATAATCAGGCTTATTTTCTGAACCAATGATTCAGCTGTTGCCTATTGACCCTCCTACCTTCTCTACCTTTGAATTATCTGTTCATATTCCTTCTCAAAGGGGGAGCAATTATTTAAGGGGAGAAATAATTCAGGGGGAGTCATATATTCAGGGGGAGAATGTTCATAAGGGGATTGCACTCTTGTTTATACTGTTTTTCTCTTTTTGATTATGTCAAAGGGGGAGAAAATTGTGTGTGTGACTCATTGTCACAGTGTGTTTCCATCATCAAAAAGGGGGAGAATGTTGTGCCTTTTAGGCACAAGCATGTGCTATGTTGATTTGATGATAGCAATGCTGTTTTGTTTTGATGATAGCAACACAGTGAGTGCTTTATGAGATTGTGTTCTGATGATAGCAACATAACTTATTTTGTGGAGAATGCATGTGTGTGACTGATATATTGGCTGTGCATGTGCGTTGCTTTTCTGTCTGCATGTAGTTTGATGACTAGCAAGTCTATACACTGCAGGGTAAAGCATTTCAGAGTCTTTACATCGTTCATGCATGTGCATAGTTCGTGGACAAAGTCTGCACATCGCCCTAGATTGCATTAGCAAGTCCATACATCATCAGGGCCCTTCATGCATGTGCATAGTCTCTACATTGTGCATCTCGTTGATAAGTTTGCACATTCATGAAGTCTGCACACTGGCTTGTTCATGTATCACAAGTGTGCACATTGCATCACTACTCTGCAAGTCTACACACTGAACACACACTCAAAGTCTCAAAGTCTATACATCGCTGTTGGGCATCAAAGTCTGCACATGAGCATCAAGCAGCAAGTGTGTACAACGCCCTGTGTAGGCACGACAAGTCCATACACTGGTTGCACATTGCACAACATGCGAAGTCACCAAGTGTGTACATTGCATAGCATGCAGGCGTCAAAGTCCATACATCCATAGTGCATTGGCCAAGTCTATACACTGTCCGTCTCACTTAGAGTCTAAGGCGAAGTCTGTACATTGAGCGTCTCATGAGCGTCTCATGCCAAGTCTGTACATTGGCCTTGCATCTGCAAGTCTGTACATTGGCTTCATATGCTCCTAAGTCTATACATCGGTCCTCAAGCGTTACAAGTCTATACATTGGTTCAGACTCTTCAAAGTCTGTACATTGGGCCTTCAAGCTTTTGAAGTCCATACACTGTCTCGCTCACATCTTCAAGGGTGATTGAGCATCATGAAGTCTGATTGAGCATCGTGAAGTCTGATTGAGCACTGTGAAGTCTATTCAGTGGATGAGCATTGTAATGTCTATACATTGGTTAGGCTCGATCATGCAGCATTCATTTCATGTCTACACACTGAGGATGTTGAAGGCCTTCAAGTGTATACTCTCTCATGTTGTTCATACTTGCTGTATTGATATCTATAAGTCTATACATTGCTGAATGCTCTTCAAGTGTGTACAATGCTTGGTTAAGTCTATACGCTGCTTCATATGCAGTGAAGTCTGCACATTGCTGAATGCTCTTCAAAGTCTGCATAGTGAAGTCCATACACTACACTCGAGTTAATAGTGTCTTCATGAAGTCTATACATCGGTCTTCACCTCAAGTCAGTACAATCATTTGTGGACAAGTCTTCATATCGTGAAGTCTATACACTCAACTCCTTCACGTCTTTCACAAGTTTGTACATCAGACGCGCATGCTCGCCTGTCCCTCCGGAAGCTCTCCTGGGACCGAGTATGCCCTCCAGTGACTGCTAATGCTTCCCTAACTTTAAGGATGCTCCCCTGGAGCAGCGATTGCTCCCCAGAGATAGCATGTGCTCCACATGCTCCCCTGACGCTGGTGATGCTGTCCAGAGGCCATAGATGCTCCCCTGAGACTTCATATGCTCCCGTGCGAGAACACACTAGTCTCTGGGTATTTAAAAGAATTGTATTACATGCATTCCCTTTCACTAAGTATGTACAATGCATGCTCTTTTACAAGTCTATACAATGCATTTCACTTTACAAAGTGTCGACACCAAGTTGATAATCCGATACTCTGTCTTGCAGGTGTCTGGCATGTGATCCAAGGAGCTGAGATGCTGACACGTGGCAGAGTCAATTGGGCGGGAAATGTGGAGGTCACACGCCGGGGCTGCTGCTGCTACTGCTGCTATATATATGAGCCTTCTTCCACAGAAGAAGACTGATCGAATTGGCGAGACGTGAAGTCCATACAGAGAGCCACGATCCAGACAGAGAAGAAGAAAAGGAAAAGAAGAAGAGAAAGAGTGTGAGAAAGAGAAGGAAAGAGAGATTGAGTGAGAGATCGAGATAGCAGAGTGTGAAGAGAAGAAGAGGAAGAAGAACAGAGAAGAAGAGAAAGAAAAAGAGAGTGAGAGATCGAGAGCAGAGAAGAAGAAGAAAAGGAAAGAGGAAGAGAGATTGTGAAGATCAGTCTAACTGGACCGTGGATCAAATCCAGGCCAGTTAGCTCCTTAAGAGCCACATATTGTGCTTCTTTGTTTACAGCTTTCCGGTGCTGTAGTTTCTATCTTTTGTTTCCTTTTACATCTTTATTCAAGCTGTTAGTCAGCGGTTTGCAGAGGTGCTGCCTCTGGACGGGTAAGCTGTAATCCCCAGTGGTTTGCAGTGGAGGATTCCACTGGACAGCAAGCTGTGTTGCTCAGCGAGGCGAGGAGGATTCCTCGGACGGCAAGCTGTGTTGCCCAGCGGTTGTATGGCAAGCTGTGATGCCCAGCTGTTCAAGTTGTGAGTCAGCAGGAAGCCACACTCGGGTTGAGTGTGGGGTGGATGTAGGTCTGCTGGACCGAACCACCTAAAAACCCCTTGTGCAGTGGTTTGATGTTTCTATCTATTTGCTTCCGCTAGATGAATGTATAGGGGCGCTCCATGTATTTGCTTATAGGTTCGGTAGATGAGTGTTCTAATTTGTCTTGTTAGCATTCCAATCTTTAAGTGAGCGAAATCTTATTTTGGGTGAAGGTTTTTAAATGGTATATTCATTCACCCCCCCTCTGAATACTTGCACCGAACCCAACACCCCTGACCTTCGGGGGAGGTATCTTATAGGGTTGTTCCCCCCTGAAGATGATATTGTGGTTGGCGGGCGGCTGACGCCCCCATTTTCGGCCTGACCGGGTTGCATGCGCAGCAGTTGCGGCTTCGACTTGACTTCCCCTAGCGGCGGGTGCGAAGCATATCTCTTCTTCATCCTCTTCACCAGGCAAATTGAACAGAGCAGAGAGGGTGTTACAAGAAAGGACTACATCCTTTGTAGCATTGCTGGCCCTTCTTTTCTTTCATCGTCTCCTTTTCTTTTCTTCAACTGGCACCTGCCCCCAGAATAGGCTGCCATCCTTGTCTGGTGCTTTGTCAGCTCCCTCTTCCTGCTTTTGTGAAAGCTATTCTAATTCCTGCCACGGGACATAATCCCGTACCAGTAAAGGCTCCAGTTCGGGCTGTACATATTCATCTAGCCCATTTATATAGTCTTGCAGCCGCCGGGCTTCTGGACTAATTTCCATGACCATTGGCAATGAAGTCTCCTTCTCTGGTTGTGTGTAGGTATTCTGATGACTGCAGGTGGATTGGCCCACATAGGTGTTACCACTGGCAGAGTGGGTCGTGGTGTGACGCCACAGATCTGCACTCCCACTCTCGGGTGAGATGTGCCTTTCTTATTGGTTTTTGCAGGGACCTATTCCCATCCCTCTTGCTCTTTTATTGGGGCCATAAAGTAGGCCTCATAAGTATGCTGGGTGCTGACCTCTGCGATCTCTTCAGGCAATGTCTGATATAGAGAGACCATATTGACCGCGGCTCTTCTCAGAGGTGCTTCATGGGGTTGTGGAGGGTCAACCTTGTACTCCCCCAGGTCTATCTATTCCTTCTTCACCATGCCTTCGATAATATCCTTGAAAACATAACAGTCTTCAATTGGATGCCCCAGCATTTGGTGGTAAGGGCAAAATCTTGGGCTATCTCTTCTTTTCTGGTCTTCCGGCCTCTTTGGCTCGGGCAGGGCGACCTTGTCATACTGGGTTACCCAGTCAAATAAAACTTTGGTCTTTTCCTTTGGGAAAGAGTAGGCCTTCTTCATCTTATCCCGGAGTGAGGGACCCTCTTTGCCATCTCTGATTTTAGCAGGCTGAGGGGCAACCACCTTCTTGCCTTTGTCTTTTTACTGTTCAAATGCCTTGATATCAAGGGCGTTCGCTTCTTTAGGCACTTGGTGCCATTCTGCTGCGTTGCCTTTCTGTGTAGTGGCAGTAGCTGATGTCGGGGCAGGTCTTGCGAGGAAGGCTTCCACCTCGGCCACCACATTGTTCAAGCGGTCGAATGACCGGATTTCCATCCCAATCATCTTTTCTAGTACCTCTCTCCTGAGGTTCTTGCAGATTTTTACAGCGTCCTCCTGGTGCGGGGGCCGCTTGCATCTCATTCCGAGATTTCTCCACCTCTTTATATATTCAAGGGCCGTGTCATCCGCCCTTTGCCTTGTCGAGTAGAGCTCAGCCACTGTGACCTCCCATTCAGTGACGTGAAACATCTCTCTGAATTTCTTCTGTATATCCGGTCAGTCGCTGATCGACCCGGCCGGAAGGTTGGAGTACCATTCAAATGCGGGTCATGTTAGCGAGGAGCCGAAAAATTTCAGCAGATACGACTCGTCGCCGGCCAGATCACCCATGACGGTCATATAGTAAGCGACATGCTCCTTCGGGGATCCCTTCCCATTAAACTTGTCAAATTTTGGCGGTTTACTAATCCCAGGAGGGAGCTGCTTGGCAGCATGATGTGGCGGTTATGGCACCCTATAGGCATCGAACGTGACGTAGTCGCCTTCACTTCGTTCAGTGAGCTTCAGCTCGATCATCCTCTCCACCATTATCTTATTAATGACGGTTGGATCAACTGGTTCTGGATAGAAATGCGCTGGCTACAGATAGGGAGTGACCAAGGTGGTCGCCTGCGGAAGAGGGCGCAGTAGCGGAGGCGTGTGGTGCACCTGTGGCTGCATCGGTGGCATCAGCGGCTGTGATGGGTGTTTCTGAGTCATCTCCAAGCTTGGTTCTGCCGGCTGGGGCAGGGTATAAAGTGGTGGGAAGTCACTCTGGTTGACGGCTCCCTGTGATGATTCGGCCTGCATCTCAGGTTGCTTGGAACCTGAGGTTTGCTCCGTCTTCTCCATAAGCTGCTTCTTCAGGGACTCTATCTCCTTTCGGTATTTCTAGAGTAACATCAATACTGATGGATCCATAGTTGTAGTGCTGGGAATGGCTTCTATGGTTTCCCTTAACGCACCTTCAGGGAGGATGTCGAGCAAGACATCTTCTTCTTCCGCCGTCACCACATTGGCGGTTAGAATAACATCTCTGTCTTGTTGCAGGTGGTGGGCCAGGGTTTGTTTTCCCTTGACCGTTGCCAGCATTTTTCTTGCGGTTTCCGCCCTCTGAGTATTCGGCGCCGACCTTCCAGCCAACCAAGGTAGCTCCTAAGGCTCCTCGGGTAATCTTCCATAGTTGCCAGACACCCCAGCCATGTTGCAGGTGAAAATATGCTTTCTTCTTCTTTGTCTGCAAACCCTCCTTTTTGCATTCTCTGGGAAGGTGAGCCTCTCGAACACTCTTCTTCTTTCTTCCTGGTGGGGAGTAACTTCATCGGCTTGAATGTCCAAGCCATCTTCATATCCATTGTCGTCGACCGACGACATCATCCTTCTTTCTTCTTCTTCTTCTTCTATTGCCATTGGTGGGCAATGATCTTCTTCAGCCACGGCTGCTTGCAATAGCCGTTGTTGGCCCAATGAGGGGTTGCCTAGTCCCCTAAAATAACTTCTAACCATATTGGTCATCTCGTCTCGCCCTCGCCCATGATGTATGATGGGGTCATCACCATCCGTCCTGGCACTCTCGGCCCGTCTCGTCATCCCGGAGGTGCACGTCATGGTCTAGCCATTTATTATGAGTCTTGTGTTGTATTTCTTTATTTTTATTGAGTCATATCGTTGTAATTTCCCTTTTATTAGAGTCATGTATCTAGGTCTTTGGTTTATTTCCCTAAGTTTGAGTGTCATTAGGTTGTTTAGTTTGCTATTGGGCCCAATTCATTGGGCTAGGCCCAAGGGCGCCCCCTACCCCCTTGGTTATTCGTCTTTGAGTCAAATGTCAGGGTCTTTTTGTAAAATGTGGGTTGCCTATATATAGGGCCCCATTCCCCTCATTTTGAACTAATGAATGAAAGAATATTTGAATTTTCTAGTGTCCAACTTAAATCTTCTTCTTTTGGTGAGAAGCCAATTGAGTGGGTGAGAAGCCCCTATCCCCCCTCTCTCTCTCTCTACCTCTCTCTCTAGAAAGCCATTTTCTCTCTCCTCCACTTTCTCTCTCTAAAAGCTGCGCCCCTTTCTCTCTCCTCCCCTCCCAACCACCTCTCTCTCTCCCACCCACCTCCATTAATACCTCCTCAACTCCCCACACTCAACATTACTCCACTCCTAGTCCCAATAGACCCCCACCCAATCCTAGCTCCACCATCCAACCACCAACTACCCATCCCCCTTCCCCAAGCAACCCTCCAACTTCCCAAGGCACTTCTTCCCATCCCCAAGACCACCATTGATCACCCCCCATTAAGGGAAATTCAAATTCACATTCCCTCCACCCACTTGTTTTCCCTCACCTTCCCCTCTCCCTCCAAGCCCCCAAATTCGCAGCCCCTCTCTCACCCATAGCAAACACCCCCTTCCAGCCGCCATTCTATCACTCCCACACCTTGGAACACCCCTTCCCAGACCCCCTCACAGCTAGGAGTCACCCCCACACCCATCCACCCCATTTCCCTTCCCATATACCCCATTCCCCCCACATCAAATTCAACCTACAGTTCCCAGTTCGCAGGCAGCAAGCAGGGTCCTGAAAGCAGCACATTCTACTGTTCTTCCCCAATCCTTCTAGTGGCAAGTCACATATTTCTGGAAAGGTCGTCCAGAGAGCTAACCAAGCGTGGTGGTTTCGTCGTCATCTGAGCACCGTGCTGCCCGGGAGAGCTGTTCTCCCTCGACTGCGCGAAGCTACCCCGACAGAGCACCTGAACCTGATGAGAAGCATGACTGCGGCCATCCTACTGAGAATCTGAGCAAGAGTTCTTCATCAAAAGTCTTCTACTCTGAGTCTTCTTTCATCCCCAAAAGGAAGAGCTCAGTTTGGCATCCTGATCTAGGAGTTCTCAATTTTCTCCCCCGGGTGTGCGGTTCTGCTTCCCCACAGTCTGCACCGACCTCTCATCAGTGTTCAGAGCCTACTGGTCTTCTCCTACAACATTTGGCTTCCCTGTCAGTCTTGCTTCGAAGAGGACTCGTTCACGGTTCCAACAACTCTGGCGGAACCTAATCTGAGCTCGGGAGCGGTTGTGGCATCCCCTTCTTCCTGCTGTTGGGAACCTGAAGCAGTCAGATCCGAAGAACTGCCACCCTGTTCAAGCCTCTACCCAGACCAGCATTGATACCAGAAGAAATCAACAAAATTTGTACGACTTCCCCATCCTCCTACAAAGAATTTCCAGGTGGTCTCGTCCCAAAAAAATTCATGAGCAATCACAGCAGCTACTTCTTCGACCTTTTGTCAGCACTCACAGAAAGCCGGCAGAGCCGACATCGGTCCCCTTATTGATTGCTAGTTCGGTTCCACCCCTCCTGTTGATGGCACCTCCCTGTGTGGAGGTAGTTTGGATGTAATATATGTTAACCCCCACCCCAAGGTCCCCTCCTGCGAGAGGTGTAGTGTTGTAATAACTTGAGCAGGTCAAGCTTCTCCGGCGCGGCATGTGGGGAACCCACGCTTCCCCGCTCGCCCACGTCTCCGACCGGAGTCGGTTTCTTCAAATCGGCTAGGTCAGAACTAGTCCCTTGCTCTCATTTATGCTTGTTCATTTAGTATTCTCCAATTGCGCCGTCAGTTAGGGAGAGAGCGCCCGATCCTAAGGCTCCACCGTCTTTGTGCGACCACCGTGGGTGTGAGTGAGTGACCCGCGCCCTTTGGCCATTGCTGACTCATTGAGTTAGATTTTCGTTCCCCAAGAAGAGGTTTACCTTGGATGTTGCTGGCCCTCTACCAGCAAGGGTCTTGTCCCACTTCCTCGACTCGGCATCCCCGAGTTACCCCCGGGTTGAGTGTGTGCGCCATACGAAGGTCCGCTTACGTAGGCTTCTTAGCCTTGTGGTTGTGCTTGCATACTTAGGTCCAAGGAAGCATTGGTCTTGTGACTATCGCCCCAAAGTGGTGTCACATCAATGTAGGACCGGGGACAGTTGTCAACCTCCCATCGGAGGGATGTAAGCAAGTCGGGCTCTTCCGACAGGTTGTTGAAATCTTCTTCCCACAGTGGGGATGTTGGCCTATAGGGCACAAGCCCCAAAACTTTCACGGCGTGGAGGATCCACGCCCGTTTCCTCTTTCCTTGGGGCAAGGCCCCTTTTCTTGTTCTTCTCTGCTCTAGTAAATCCAGAGCGGTGGCGGACTGGTGCGTCCTGGTGGGTAGGCTGGATCTTCTTAGGGACCCAAACTTGCTTAGATATTCCTGGCTTTGGGAGCCAACTTTCTATGGCCATGATAGCCAGCTTCTTCTTTCTCGGCTCTCCTTCCGGAGAGGGCTTGGTAGGAGTTGTAGATAGGTACTGCGGGGATCACCCGATTCGGGCTCACTCGAGGATCGCGTCCGCCCTGGAAGACGCGAACTCCCCTGATCAGCATGGATTTCCCAGACACAGAGAGACGTCCGGTAGCAGCAGCAGCAACCTTCCGCCGGAAGCTCCTATGTTGGTGCCTCCCGGAGTTCTTGGTAGGGACATGGTGGGTCCCGTGAGTGATATGGTGCACCATGCAGTAGGCGACTTGAATTGGGCCCGTGAGTGGGCCAGTGCAGCGTCGAGCCTTCGGGTCCTCGACCACTTTCGCAATCTACTCCTCGGCGGGTTCCGAGGACTCTACTTGCAGTAGATCGGAAAAGGCTAACCCCAAGAAGTTAAGGAAGCCTACAGCTAGTGGGAAAGACCCGAAGATAGTGGGCATCGCCAGGTACCCGTGTTTAGCATGGTCGGCAATGATCACGGGGCCAAAGGCAAGAGCGGTGAGTCCCGATGATGTCATCGTCCACCTGAGATAAACAAAAAAATGGTCAGTATTCTTGAGGGGAGCCTCCGAAGGCATCCCCTCTTGGCAAAGAGATGAATGGAGACTCGGGTCCCACCGGGCGTGCCAATTTGGTGGAACGTTTTATTCTGTTTGTTTATCGGTTTATTTACGTAGGCGTGCCAGTCACTGAGTGACAAGTTTATTATGCGCTCGATCTGACTTGGTTAGTCGATTGTGAGGTTCGTGTCGGGACCTAGAGTCCGCCATACCATAAAGGCTATGCCGTTAATTACGTCCTCTAAGAAAGAGGACAACCCTTGATTAATTGCCAAGATGGGGATGCCTCGAGGGATTATACGGAGGCATAAAGAATACCGACTAAATGCACCAATGGATGTTGTGGAATGAGTTCATTTAGTTGGTCATTCATGCAAAATGCAACGAGTTTATTAATTGATTTATTCATGTAATTAAAGGTTCAGTCATGCTCATTTAGATAGCAATGCATGCTAATGCAAGTGTATGTCCATGATTTCAAGATGAATGCTCAACATAATTGAAGACGTTGGACCCCTGTTTTATTCATTTATTTGACTAGATTTATTGAATCAATTAAGGTTTTAACATTAACCATCTATTATTAAAACAATTATTTATGCAGGTGCTCTCGTGCCACTGTTCATAAAAGTCAACGAATCAAGAGTCAACACAGAGTCAACAATATGCACATAAAGTCAATGCATTATTTTTATTTTGGTCAAAACATTATTTTATTATATACATTAAGACTGCCCTCCATGGACTAAGGTCGACGTCAGTGCACTTCATGCACTGTCAAGGGTCGATGCTAATGTGAGGTTGATGCACGTTGGAGGGTCGATGCATGCAGGAGGGAGTGAAGTCGGTGCACAAACGGATGAGGTCTATGCATAAGTGGTTGGGGTTGGCCTAAAACGGTGCGGGGGTTAAGTTGAGGCTAAAACGGCGCGGGGGTTAAGCTGAGGCGAAAACATCGCACCCTGGCCATACCGGATGGAGGCCAAAAGGGTTGAATGGAGTTATGAGTGTAAGGCTAAAGCGGCGCGGGAGGGTGCCGCGCCGGAAAATGGCACGCCGATTTAGGGCCTCGCCAGATTAGAGCAGCTTTGGTTTGTTTTGGGTTAAAATGAAAGGCTAGGTGATTTTCTTGGGACCTTGATGTTAATTAATAAGATTAAAGAGTTTATTCAGGTCCCAATTGTCTTACAGACATGGTCAGTCCTAACTTATGCGAGGTTCCTACTCGAGCATAGTCCAACATAGACTTATGGCCTAAAGTTCATCATAATTCAGACTAAGTGCTCAATCAAAAAATGGGTAGCATCTCCCCATGCCCAGAGGGTTGCGGGGGTGAAGTGGAGACAGTCCCACAGCATCTGGGGTACGCTCTTTAAATCATGGAGTGCCAAATGGTGACCGGTGGACTTTGATGGAGGAAAAACCCCGAGGGCTAGCCTACGAGGGGCACCAACACTCCATGAGTCAAAAATATCGATCAGAGGGATGACCGAGATCGGAGGATACCTAGAGGGATAGCCTGCGAGAGGTACCTTACCCACAGCCACCACCATTCCTGAGGGAATGTGGATTTGATGTCGGGTCGAAGACCCATTTCTGTATACCTTCCGGGGCTCATAGTGCTCCACACCTCAGAGGGATGGGATCCAACGGTCGTATGGTGATTAGAGGAGAAACAACGGAGCATTTGATGGTGAATGTCCCCCTCCCTGGTAGCTGAATCACTACTACTAAAGAAAACATGGTGTTCACGCTAAAATTCTGATGTCACCCACACGATAGGGTTGGGAAGTAGGTCACATTGAGCAGACCTTCCCCCCACCTATCTCTGGGTAGAGAGATCACAGTAATCCATTTTTGGTTTGTTAAGCCATTGTCAGTAGATTAGATGTGGAGAGGGGTTAGCTGATTAGCATTTAGAGGTCGGCCGTGAACATACGACCTGTGGAGATTGAAAGGGGCAATAACTCGAACAACCGGCGGGTAGCATAAAAGTAGATGATCACGCCAGAAAACCTTGCGCCCAGGCTATAGGGGCAACCCTATTATCCCCGGTTTATGATTGTGAACGGGGTGATGGATAGGGGCCCATCCCGGTAAGTAAAGGGAGGTGAATACACACGTAAGCCTCCAGCAGGGGAAAACGTGATAAACACACGGTATATTCGAGACTTCGACCCACCGAGGAAATAAAGTCCCGGGGAGGGGGATAATATTAATGTAGCCCATGGCTTAGCCAGTGCATGGGATCAAGTGATAGAGACGAGCAACATGGAAGCGGACGCAACACAGAAGACATGCGAACTCAAGCATCCACCCATATTCTCATTCATACCCAAACGGCATCACACTGATAACGAAGGGAAGAAGAGTAATAAAATCAGACTCAAGCGCATGAGCGAATGATATTGGCATTATATCACGGGCGTGGCCCAATTACATCTCCTCTCTAGGGAGGAAGAGCGGCTACAGATAGCGCTACAAGGAGCTAAAATGCTCAAGAGAAAAGCAAATGGGGAAAGGATTGCGGGCTCATTTCATCGCCCGTTCCATTACGAGACTTAGGATATTGACAAAAGGGAAGGAGACAAGAGAAGAAGATCCAGATGACTTCTGCAAACCAACCATGAATATCTGCAGCCAGAGAACAAGGTATCGGAAACGGGCTCTTCACTTCCCTTTCTTTCTCCCCAAGCCTATCTTCTCTCTATTCTCGTTTTCTATCTTCTCTTATTCTATACCGGCTCTCTCTTCGTTCTCCCCCTCTTCTTCCTCGGCAAAGGGTTCATTTATATAGCAAAACCATTGACCATGGCTTCACCCGACGTGGGAATAGCACGTCGGATAAGGGGTCACCTTGTTACGCGCCGGGAATGTGGGCGCCGAAAATGGGTAGCGTGCCGGATTAGGGGGGCGCGCCGTATTAACCCCTCATTCGTGTTCATTTAACACGGGCCAGAAGATGGGCTCTAGAGTGCCTCTGGGAGTCACTATGATCTTTCATTTCACCACGGCCTTGCCAAACCACGGTGGGAGGCATCGATAAAGCTTTCAGGTCGCTGAACGACCGCCTGCGGAATCTCGTGCATCTTAACCTCAGATACGCGGGTTTTCCATTGATACGGGCCTCGGCACTGTAGCTTGTGCTGCCGGCTCTTCTTAACTTGCCTTCGTAGCTTTCTCGGGGAGTGAAATACCACCCGAGATACTTTCGCCTTTACTGGGTGATCATTTGATCACTAATGGACCCGATTTACTGAGAAGATGTACCCATACAGGGTTATCCGAGTCCTCCGCCGACGGAGCCTTCTGTCCCTTGCTCTGAAAGGGCCGAGGATGTTTCATCACCTCGGGAGGATTTTTCTTTCAGGTGTCGAGCCACCAGGTATACCCCTGTCCTTGGTTGGACAACGGATGTTGTTCGTGCGGCACGACTGAGTCGATGCCGGTTCATTGGGCAGGCTTGTTGACACTGTCGATTTGTTGTGGATTCTTCTCGATCCTCCTGAGGTGAAGTCCCCGGTGTTCGTGGCGAGTGACCTGAAGCTCTGGCAGCTTGAGAAGGCTTCGGGTCATTGGTTTCTTTCAGCTTCTTCGCTTCAGCGGGCCACGTCATTTCTGTCATTTAGGCATGGTCACCATCGAGCATATTTTTAGTGCCAACAGGGGCGTCCCTGTCTTTTTGGACGAGCGCAATGCCTAGGTCATCCCAGACCACGTGATTCCTACTATATCGGTCCACAGCTCCTTCCAGGCGTTGTCTGGGAGGAGAGCTGAAAAGGAAGAAACTGGCCACCAAGGCCGAAAAGAGCTGGCCCCGAGGCCAAAGGTATTCAAACAAGAGTGGGTCCATAAGAGGACCCAACCTATCTATCAAGGAGAGCCTGCTTGCTACAACTCCGAGCCTGCTAAGGCAAGAAAGAAGAATGCGAGGGGCTTTGCCCCGAGAAGAGAAGAAACAACTATTGACCCTCCACGCCGTACTGTCTTCAGGGTCTACGCCCGACAAGCCTACATCCCTACAATATGGAGAAGATTCGAGCAACCCGCTGGGCAGTCCCGGATAATTATATTCCTCCAGTGGGAGGTCGACAGTTGTCCCTAGTACTCTACCAAGGATGGAGTTAAGAAGAAATGACCAACATGGTCAGGAGTTACTTCAGAGGTCTGGGCAACCCCTCGTTAGGCCAGCAGCGACTGTTCCAAGCAGCTGTAGTCGAAGAGGAAGACTACCTGCCAATGGCAGTTGGGGAAGAAGAAGAAAGAGGAATGACATCATCTATCGATGACAACGGGTATGAAGACGGCCCAGATTACAAGGCCGATGAAGCCCTTCCCTGGCGGGAGGAGAAAAGAAGAATTTCTATGTTTGAAAGCCTGACTTTCCCTAGAAAAACAAACAGGAAGGTCTGCATGTCTTTGCCTGCAACATGGCCGGAGTGGCCAGCAAATACGAGAGTATACCTGAGGATCCCCAGGAGCTGGCCCGATTAGCCGAAAGGCTAGGGCCGAATACCAGGAGTACTGAAGCTGCGAGGGAAATGCTGAGAGCGGCAAAGGGAAAATAAGTACTCGTTGAGGGGGTCATTACATTGACTGCCAATGTAGTAACAATTGAAGAAGATAAGGTGCTCCTAACCATCTCGCCAGAAGGCGCTTCGGGGGAGACAGTTGAAGGCATCCCCAGTACAGCAACCATGGATCTGTCGGTATTGATGCTGCTACAGAAATATCAACAAGAGATAGAACTCGTGAAGAAACAACTCCATGAGAAGGTAGAACAATCCTCAGCATCCAAGCAACTAGAGATGCTAGCCGAATTGTCATGAGGAGGTGTCAACCTGTGCGATTTTCCACCATTGTATACTCTTCCCCAGCCAGCAGAGCATAGACAGGCGGCTACCCAGCAACGTGCACCTCAACCGCTACTGCCGCCAATGCTGCCTCAAGTGCACCAGGACCCTTCGTTGTTGCATCCTTCACCGCAGGCGACCACCCTAGTCACTCCATATCTGCAACCAACACATTTCTACCCTGATCCAGTTGACCCAACCACTATTAACAAATTGATGGTAGAAAGGATGATCAAACTGAAGCTTGCCGAACGGAGTGAAGGCGATTATGTTACATTTGATGCTTATCGGGTGCCATACCCACTGCATCATGTAGCCAAGCAGCTCCCTCTGGGAATTAGCAAGCTTCCCAAATTTGACAAATTCAACAGGCATGTGTCTCTGAAGGAACATATTGCATACTACATGACCGTCATGGGTGATCTAGCTACAGACGAGTAGTATTTGCTAAAATTCTCCGGGTCCTCATTAACCGGGCTCGCTTTAGAATGGTACTCCAACCTTCGGCCGGGTCAATCAGTGACTGGCTGGACATGCAGAAGAAGTTCGGAGAGAGGTTTCATGTCACTGAGAGAGAGGTTATGGTCGCTGAACTTTACTCAACAAGACAACAGTGGGATGAAACGGCCCTTGAATATATTAAGAAGTGGAGGAACCTCGGAATGAGATGCAAGCGGCCCCCGCATCAGGAGGACGCTGTACAAATCTCTAAGCAACACCTCAAGAGGGCAGTACTGGAAAAGATGATTGGCATGGAAATCCAGTCGTTCGACCGTCTGAACAATGTGGTGGTCAAGATTGAAGCTTTCCTGGTAAAGCATGCCTCTACACCAACAAATGTCGCTACGCAAAAGGCAAACGCAGCAGAGCGACGCTCGGTGCCTAAAGAAGCAAATAACCTTGATATTAAAGCATTTGAACAACAAAGAGAAAAGGGCAAGAAGGTAGTTCCCCCTCAGCCTGATAAAATAGAGGAAAAGAAGGAAGGTCCCTCGCTCTGGGACAAGATAAAGAAGGCTTACACTTTTCTAAAAGAGAAGACTAAAGTTCTATTTGATTGGGTTACCCAGTATGACAAGATCACCCTGCCTGAGCCAAAAAGGTCGGAAGACTTGAAAAGAAAAGATAGTCTGTGATTTTGCCCCTACCATCAGATGCTGGGACATCTGATTGAAAACTGCTATGTATTCAAGGATGTCATCAAGGGCTTGATAAGATGGGGTGAACTTGAGATGGGGGAGTACAAAGTTGATCCTCCACAGCCTCATGAAATGACAATGAATCGGGCAGCTGCCAATATGGTATCTCTATACCAGGCGTTGCCAAAAGAAGTTGCAGAGTCCAGCACCCAACATGCTTATGAGGCGTGTTTCTTGACTCCCCTGAAAGAGCAACAGGGATGGCAGCAGGTCCCTAAAAAAAATAAGAAGAAGCTTCCACCTCGCCCAGCAGCGGGGGCACATATCCATGGTGTGACAACATGTCTAGCTCCACCGACTCCAGCGCTAGTTTGGTTGAATCAGCCGGCAGTGATCAGAATTCCCACTCACAACCGGAGTACACAAACTCTGTTGCCAGTGAACAAAGAAATTAGCCTAGAAATCTGGCAACTTCAAGCCTACATAAATGGGCTGGATGAATATGAACAGCACAAGTTGCAACCCTTCCTAATAAGAGACCATGTCCCATGGGAAGAATTAGAACAGCTTTCTCTGGAGCAGAGGGAAGAACCAGGCAAAGCAGCAAAAGAAGATGATGGCCTATTCTGGGGGCAGGCGCCATCAAAAATAAAATATAAGAAGAAAAGAATGGCCTGCAAGACCAAGAAGGAGATGATACTCTCCTGCAATACTTTGTCGGCCCTCTTCAACCTGCCTGGTAAGGAAGATGAAGAAGAGATATGCTTTACGCCCGCAGTTGAGGCGAGCCAGGCCGAAGCCGTGACTGCTGCTCATGCAAATCGATCGGGCCAAAAATGGGGGTGCCATCCACCCGCTAACCACAATATTATCTTTAGAGGCAAGCAACCCTACAAGATACCCTCTCCACAGGTCAGGGGAGTTCAAATCTCTCCTCCGCCAAGGCTGTACAATCAAAGTGGGGGCAACGGTGGTGTCCCTTCCTTTCTTGAATTTCTGAAGATGTTTAAGGGCAAGCAGCCATGCCAGGGAACTAACTCTGCAATCAGGGGTACACTCCCGCAGCCTGACCAACCTCCTATTGCGCCAGATGAAGATGAGACAAGCCCAACAACAGACACCAAGGAGCAGCAATAGGATGAAACCTAGCAAAAAGGTGCAGATTCAGAGTCTAATGAAGCAGGTCCATCAGGGACTGCGCCACAAGGCTCTTCGAGGCCGAGATGGGTGGAGGAGATGAAATTATCAAATGTCTGAGTTGGAAGCAGGATAATGAAGCTGCTGAAGAAGCTCCCGACAAGGTTCACCATCAGAGAGATCCTCTCCCTAAGTGAAGAAACACGGCAAGCAATTATCACTGCTCTGCAGACGCCTGCCCAGTATGAATCCTGTTTGGTGGAGGCACTGCCGAAAGCAAATGTGACGTTCCCTCAAGAGGACATGCTACTTCCTACCGTCAGTCACAATAGACCATTGTACATGAGGGGACAGCGAAATGGCCAGCAGTTGAACAGAATCCTGGTGGATCCCAGAGTTGCCGTCAATATTCTTCCATACAAGATTTACCAGAGGTATTACTTTGATGTGCGCCTCGACAAAGTCAAAGATATGCGTATCGCCAACTTTAATCAAAAATTTGAAGTGCCATTGGGAGTGGCGGAATTCACCCTCACCATGACAGATTTCACCACGAGAGTGCAGTTTCATGTTATCAACTCCAGCACCTCGTACAAAGCATTGCTCGGCCACCCCTGGCTGCATGAGAATTTAGTGGTGCCATCTACACTGCACTAATGCCTCAAATATAATCAAGACGGATGGGAGGAGAGGATATTTTTCAACCTCCATCCATTCGAAGTGTTTGAATGTCATATGCTGGATGCCTCTTTATATGTTGAGCAGTCACAGAAGACCTCCGAAGCAAAGGCCCCTGCCAAGGCAGCAAAGAACACCTCTGGCGGCTACTAGTTTCTACCACCACCACTGGGATATATGAGTCCCAAGACGGTGTCACACATTGCCAGCACAGGGGATGTGGGCAGAGATGCACCTCCTGCCACTTACCCTGAAGTAAATGATGCCGAGGTTGACAAACACCACAACCATATCAAGATCCCGGAAGGCCTTATCAAGCCAATAGTCGGCCTCGACCATCCCACTATCAAGCTTCTCAAAACACTAGAGGTAGTCCAGTCTGAAGGTCCTAGTAGTCTATTTTATGTGGCTAACGAACATGCTACGTAGGAGGACACCGATTGTCACCTTCCTGAAGATCTCGAACATTCGACAATCCCTATTCAAGGGCTAACATTTACAATAGATAAGGCGGCTAGAATGTTCATGAAGTAACACATCCCCTCTGGCCAGCTTCGTAAAGAAAAAGAAGCATTCAAAAGGCTTTGGTATCTATTTCGATTGGATCTTTTTGTTCTGTTTATTGTTATCATTTGGGCTTATTTGGTTTATTTCACGTGTCGATCAACCAATTAACTAACTGGCAATTGACTGATTGATCGACTACGCGGGCGTGCCAGTCACGTGAGTGACAAGTTTATTGTGCGCTTGTTCTGAGCCGTATCGGGCGAGAGTGAGATTCGGTCGGGACCAGCAGTCCGCCATACCATAAAGGCTATGGTGTTAATTACATCCCCCATGAGGAGGGAAAACTTTTGATTAATTATCGAGATAAAGGGCTGTGGAGGCCGGAATAAATGATGCAGAGGGTGCGAATGATCATGCAGGATGTTGTGATCTACCATGCACGGTTCATTAGGGCGGACCCTCAGTACGTGGCGGAGGACCTAGGCCCGAAGAGCACCATCACGCGTGGCAAAAGCTTTTCGTCGGACGCTGCCCGACTTTCTGCTCATGTCATTTGATATACCGAGGGTCCGCGCACTCAGGCATACATTGATGCGGCATGAATGCTTAGACTAGAGCATGATGATGAAGCCATAAAACTAGCTAATCCAAGTTAGACAAACTAATTTATTCAATTGATTGACTACAGGGTTTATTTAATTCTGTTATTAACATTGACAATCACCCCGAAGGTGAGGAAAAGATTGAAACGTCACGACGACGCGATTCGGAATGAAACCGACGCGATACACGTAGGCATAGAGTTTAAAACGGCGTGCGAAGCATGGGTAAAGGCTTAAAAGGGCGCCGCCTAGCGTAGGTGTAGGGTCATCCTGAAAACGGCGCGCCCCTCTTCCCGACGCGCCATTTTTAGGCGCGCCGTGTTAATGCGCGCCGAGTATCGACGGTGCCGGTTTAGCCCTATTTTGCGGAAACTGAGGTTTCATTGGTTATTTTGGGTTTATTAAAACACTTTGGGAGATTTTGAAAGTTTATTTAGTCAGTTTCAACGGATCGACCCCGGGCCATTCGGAAGCCGAGTCACAGGCTCGCGTGAGGTTCATACTTGAGCGCGGCGATTGTTCCCAGTCAAACTCGTTCGAGCCGTAATTTTGGCAGCATCTCCCCGTCTCGGTGGATTGTCGGGGAGAAGCGGGGAATACTCACGTAGCGGAGCAACCCCTGAAAGTCGGGTGGCACAACGGCGGTCGGTAAACCCAAACGGGAAGGAAAACCCCGAGGTCCAGCCTACTAGGGGCACCAAGTCCATGGGTGGAAGTGAACGGATGAGTCGACTCATGATGGGAGCGAAAACCCCGAGGGCTAGACTACGAGGGGCACGCGACCATAGTTGACTCAACGCTCTAATCGGGACGACCGGTAGAGGGAAGGAAACCCCGAGGGTTAGCCTACGAGGGGCACACATCCCACGGCCACCATAAAATCCATTAGAGACTGTGGATTTGGATATATTGGGACTAACCCATGTTACTGTACACTCGAGGGCCTTTGGAAAACTCATCACAGACAGACGAGTTCCTGTGACCAAATGGTGCTTTCAGTGGAATAGTGAAGATATTGCCCCCTCCCCGGGTATTGGAGCAATGCTATAGAGCAGGCTCCTAGATTTCGTATACGAACAGAGTGAAAATAGAGATAAGCATGCGAATATGGGGTTTAGCCGGACAAATATTTATCGGAGGCTATTAGATCAGGCGACGAATTGGAGTGACTAAGCAAGAGGTATCCTGGCGCCCCATCTCCCATGCGCTACGGGGCAGAGCAGAGGAACACCAGAGATCAAGTCCTAGAGCATAGACGAGCGGAGGTGGACATATGGATGTGCCTCCCCTCATGACACACATGATATATGCTCTAAGCAAAACATAGGCGATGATGCCAAAAAGAAAGACTCCCGGGAAAGGGGGAAGAACAATTAATGTAGCCCACGCTCCAGGGCATGTTTGACACCGGAAAACCCAGGTTCGAAAGCCACACACGCAGAGAAGCAATTGAACACATAAACTCTAGACCAAAAGATAGAATAGAGAAGGTAGATACAGCACCGAACATGAGCATATCTCACCCACTATCTGGGCAATTAGTAGACATATGCATCATTCTTCCCGGAACGGCACTGTAGCACAGTGCCATCTCACTAGTTGCCGGAGAGAAAACACAATAAATGAGGGAGGTGGCAAGAGAGAAAACAGAGGATGGACGACATCAATCATACACCATCAACACATATGCACATACATTTTCATTCATGAAGAACCCACGACAAGCCACTGCATTCGATGCCGGCGTTGTCGCTCGGGCATCGCTTACATCACCCTCACGGGAGGAGTTGCAGAGAAGAAGGGAGATTAAAGAACGACGGTGAGAAGGGGGTGGAAGAAAGGCTCATATCATCGCCCCTCCCCCCTTCTCACTTACATTACAGCAGGGAGAAAGAAAACAGATGAAAGGGGGATCGGCGGGGAACACCACGGTGACCCACCTAAGCAGATAGAGAGCAGAGACTTTTCTTCTCTAGCGACGGGAGCTCCGGGCCGAGCAGAGCGGCGACGGCAGGAGACTCTCAGAAGGAGAGCTTTCTCCCCAAGAAACCCTTCGCTACTTCACTCTGATTGGTGGCGTCCTTTCTCTCGATATCTCTCTGATTTTGATTTTTATGATTTCCTCTCCTTTCTCTTCTCCCTTCGGACGAGGGTTGTTTATATGGTCACCAGGCAATCCGGCGCCACGGAGGGCGCGCCGGATTCAGTGGCGCCGGGCAAACACCCCAAAATTGATTTCTGGCACGCCGGACTTGGTGGCGCCGGATAAAGGGGCGCCGGGGTCCTTGGTGCGCCGATTCGGCTTGTTCGCTCGACGCGGGTTAGCCGATGGGTCCGGGGATGATTCTGGAAGCCGCCATTGACTCTTCCTCTCGCCATGGTCCTTGGAAAATCTTGACGGGGCTTTGATGAAGCTCTCGGCACGATGTACGGCCTTAATCCGAACTCCGTGTGTGTTTGGTTTGAGCACGCGGTTTTTTTTTTCTAACACGGCCTTCGGCACTATGATTTGTGCTTCCAGCTTGGCCCGACTCGTGCTCAAAGCTTCCTTACGGAATGGTATGGCATCCGGGATAATTCTGCCTTAACTGGCGATCATTCGGCTACTAACGGGCCAACTATGGCGAGAAGTCGAACCCGCGTCGGGTGATCGGGACCTTCTGCTGACAGAGCCTTCGCTTACGTGTTGTGAAGGGCCAACGATGTTCTTCCTCCTCAGGAGAGTCTTCATTCAGGTGGCGAGCCACTGTGTAGACCATCGTCCTTGGTCGGGCGACGAGTGTAGGGTAGCGGCACGATGGAGTTGCTGCCAGATCATTAGGCAGGCTTGGTCGCACTGCCGGTTGGTTGTGGATTCATCTCGACTTTCCTGAAGCGAAGTCCCCGGTCATTCATCCCAGGTGACCCGAGGCCCTGGTAGCTTGAGAGGTCTTGAGAAAGTTGTTCTTCATCGGCTCCTCAGCTTCAGGTGGCCGTATCATTCGTCTTTGTGGCTTGGTCGCCAAATGATCATATTTTGAGTGCCAACAAATGCCCCCCAGATGTGGGAGTTGCAAGCGAGGCAGGAGTGCAGCAGGATTGACGGATGAGCTTCGTCCGGATTGATCTCCTTTGTTGATGGATGGTCGGAACGGCACTGAATTTCGACGTTCGATGCTAACCCGACGTGGACGGGACCTTGAATGGTGCCATTAAAACGGCGCGTCCTTGCCTTGTTGTTAAAACGGCGCCGCCTAAAGCGGTGCGCCCTTTTGGCTTTGGAGGTTAAAACGGCGCCCGTCCAACCGGCACGCCAAACAGTTGAAACGGCGCGCCCCGGGGCGTGCCGTTTTAATGGGGTGGAGCCCCCCTATATAATGGCCTCTTCCTTCATTTTTCTTCTTCATTATGAATTTTCTTTCTCTCTCCTCCCTTTCTCCTCCTCCCGTGGCGCCGAGTGAGCTGAGGGTGTGGGCGAGCCTCTCTTCGAGCGGGGTGAGTCGAGTTGTTGTTGTTCTATTTGGGTTTTAAACCTGTTCTTCGGGCCCCGGGAGGCTTCCCGTAGGACTTGTCCTCGGAGCTAGATCCCTCGGGTGTCCCATTTGGCCTTGGCTTAGCGCCTATGGCTACTTTTAGGGGCCGCTCCCTTAGTGGATGGCTTCCACTTTTTTTTTGCAAACCCCTGAGCTGGGGAGACTCTGCCGAAATTTTGTCAGAAGTCTTGTTTCAGTTAACTGATTTCTGACTTTGCTTGTTCTCTTCTGGACGCTACCTTGCATATAACATGGCATCTGGTCCTTCTTCCTCTACATCCCGAGTTTCTGTGACATAGGAGAATGTCCACTCCTTTGATCGGGGGTCCAGGCGGATAGCCGTGGTAGCTGAGTCTTCGAACTCGGAGACTGATACCATCGACACCGGTCGCCTGTTGATTCTCGACGGTAATCATTTCAAGTATGAGCGAGGGGATGGCGTCAGACTGGACCACCCGAAGGACAAACACTTGATGGCATTCCTCAGATGCTTCAACCTTCGCGGGAAGCGTGATATAATTCTTGTCCGTTGAGCTGAGGGAGCTTTACTGGTGGACAGAGATAGTCTGACCGAGTCAGTCATTCATGGCATGCCCATATATCTTCCCGACGAACCGAGAAAATGGGGAGCCGTTCTTGGCGTGCAGAGTTATCTCCAGAGGCTGTGCTACTGACAAGAGCACCACAGTTCACGCCAGCCCGCTGGAACGAGACCGCCGGGCGTCTTGACAGAGAGAAGCCCATATACGGTTTATTCCTTGCCCCGTTGCACTGGGGGAATCGAGATGAGCCCTTTCTTTTAGACTGCTTAGCAGTCCGTTTTAAGCATCAAATCTCAGTGGGGTGGTTTGAAGAGCTCAAAGCCACCGATGCCCATGCCTTCAGACCAGGGGCTGTTGAATTTACAGATTATGTGCTGCGGCAGTACGCTCCAATCCTGGTGCATGCCGGCATCTATCAGAGCGTATATGCTTCCCGATATCGATATCCAATCTCCCGAGGTCTATGCTGCGGGATGATCGAAGTCTTCATCCCGGAATACAACACATTCTATACTGCAGAGGGAGAGACTTCGCTAGATCTCTGGAGTCTATCCCAGTTGAGCGGCTTGCCGATAGATGGGGAGCCATATGAAGAAGTTTGTTTCCTGAACTAGATGAAGGACCAGACGGATGGCAAAGGCAAGTACTTTATAGGCTTTGCCTATCGCTATTTAATGAAGCCGTACCGCACCCTGTTGCGCCTAACGCTCGATTCCCGGGAAGGCGGAAGCCTGGTGAGAAGAAACGCGTGCGGATGGGCACGTGGCTTTAGTACTTCTTTGGTGGGGAGTAGCAATATGAAGACTTCCCCACAGTAGCTCTAATAGCAATGAAGCGAAAGAAGAGGGCCCGTCGCCAGACAACATATCTTGCCGCTTCAGGGAGAGGACGACAAGAGGGCTCGAACCCTACAGGAGTTGACCCAGTCACACACTGTTGTTGATTTGTTTTTGAATTAGATTCCTATCCCACCCCCTTTAAATACATACATGCATAAACATGTGAATCAAAGACAAGGGGGATGAAAGGATGAGAAATACTAACCGTGATCGCCACCAAGGTTCCAACAACGCCAAAGGATGAAGAAGTGTAAAGAACGGCGTCGTGTATCTTGGAAAGAATACTTGATCGCGCTTGAAACGGGGTATGGGGAATTTGTGGATTCAAACCTCCTATCCTTCCAGCCGGCTAGATGAAGAGGGCCTCACGTTGTATTCATGCTCTCTTGTAAAATAAAGATGAAACACAAAGGTAAAAACCCATTAGAACATGAAGTGTAAAAATTTGCCCAAAGTGATAAAATATCATGAATAAAAGAAGGAGAACGCACCGGGGGGAGGTTTTTAACCCCAGTGGAAGGGTGGAAAAGATAGGTGGGTGTGTTGTGCATGCATGAGATTTGATTTAGAGAATAGAGAGAAATCATTGATGCAAAACAGAGAAAAACACATATGTAGCAGAAAATGCAGAAAACTGTGATGATTTGTGATTTTGAGGAGACTAGAACTAAGAGTGTAGACCATGAAATCAAGCCCAGAAGGATGCAATGGAAAGCTAATACTTCCCTCTCCAAGATAGGGTCGAAGTTGTGAGTTGGAGTTGCAGCACGGCTTTGCCCCACGTCCGGAAAGAGCCCCCCTTTGCAACTGCGAACTGGGCAATTTTTATAGAGTTTTGTAAGAAAGCCTCATCTTTTTATCATGATTCTCGGAGATAGAGTCCAAGATAAATCGAGTTCTCTAGATCAAACTTGAGATAATACTAAGGAGAAGAGATAGGAACAAACGGGGATCAATTCGGAGGAGGATTCTAGAAGATATGGCTCTTGGAAGGTAGCCCCGGAGCCTTATCTACAGAGTTTTAGTTGAACTAGGATACTTAATATCTGATCTTTTGAGCGTGATTCTGAGCAAGATAGCCAATGAAATTTGGAGTTCTTTGGACTGAATTCAAGATAATACCAAGGAGAAACCATAGGAACAAACGGCGCTCAATTCGGAGTAGAATTCAAGAAGTTATGGGCTCTGCAAGGGGGCCACGGCGCACAGAAATAGAGCATAGTCCAGCACGAATTGGAGTCTCAGGTGTGTGTAACGGTCTATCGCACGACCGTCAGAGTTACGTAACGGACTAGGGTAGGTCCGTCACACTCTGGGGGTCAAATGGGACGATTTCGGATAAGTTTCAGTGTAACGCACCCATACTAGACCGTCACATGGACTATGACGGTCTAGGGTAGGACCGCCACACTCTAGGGGTCGAACAGGGTGTTTTCGAGCAAGTTTCGGTGTGACGGTCTATCGTAGGACCGTCACACTGCCCTGGCGGTCTAGGGTAGGGCCGTCACACTGATGGAGGAAGATTTTGGGCAGACTACGTGTGACTTTGGAAATTGAAGCGTATCTCTCAAACGGGGCAGAACTAGTGAAAGTGGTAGAAGAAGAAATTGTAGATAACTGAGAGAGAAACAACTTTTGTGAAGAAACCAAGTTGCGAAAATGATTATAAAAGGGAGAAAAGAGGGCTAGAACAGTGAGGAAAATTCTGGGACATAGGTGAACAGCGCAGCACGCTGGAAAAATGCAAATAGCTCACAAACGGGGCAGAACGGGCCAACGACGTAGACGAAGAAATTGTAGATCTTTGAAAGATGAACAACTTTGGTGAAGACAGCTTTTTGAAAAGAGGAACATAAAGAGATAAAAAAGGACCACTTTCAGGACTGCACAGTGAGAGAGAGCCGATTACTTGAGGGAAGCCGGCCTAAATGGGCCGTAAGTCGACTTAGAAGCTAGAAGTTGATAAGACAAGCTCCAGGGCTCTAGGAAATCATGATCTCCAAGACTCAAAGGATATGAAATGGTAAGAATGGGCTTGAAATCCATCCGAGAAAGCTCCAAAATAATGGCTAATTCGGGGCATAAAAAATGATGAATAAGAGAAATGACACAACTTGTGGGCTAAAACGGGTGTCAACAACTGTGCCGCATACCGGACATATTTGCTTTGCTCATTCACTCTTCCTCAGGGGGACGAGATAGTAATCAGACCGAAGGCCATTTACCCCGCCTGTCTGATGGCCTGGGGGACGAAGCTGTCCCTGTGCCCAGTGGCTTTATGTCTTACATATAAGATGTTGGGGGACCTGCACAACTCACGCATCCCAAGAAATTCATGAACAGTTGGTCTGATTCACTTTTTCAACGCCTGGGTCTGCACTTTGTTTCCTGAAGTAGCTCCCCGGTCGATGCAGACGGATCATCCTATGACGAGGATGATCGAGTTTGCTAGTGCTGAGCCATCTTCATTGGCGGATCAGCTTTTTGCTATTCGGGGGAAGTTGACCACAGTCCCGGCAGATTCCCCAGGAGTTTTGCATTTTTGGAGCTTGGCAGCTAGCTCCGGCCCGCTCGTCAATAAGATGCGGCAATGCCGCCTGTTCGAGACGGAGGTGTTTATCCATCCGCTTGCCGGCACCAAGAGTACAAGGCCAATTTTGGAGCTGGAACTGGTTGATTGGGCACTAGCCATCGGCCCCAGTGTCCTTGTCTTTAGAAAGAGTGGCTTGCTGTGGCTAGAGCCGTACTATCCCTTTCGCTTTGGCCGAAACTTCGGGTACGACCAGCAGATTCCTTCCTCTTCAGCCCGATTTCATCTTCCGAACAGGCATCAGGCCGGCCAGACGGCCACGGATGAAGCTCGCACATGGTGGGATTATTTCCACCACTGGGAGGACGTGTCCTTCAGGGTGCCATCCTCCGCTCGCCTACCCAGAGTGACTCCGGACTTTATCAAGTGGTGGAATGCACGAACGGGCTTCTACCGGAACTTTTGAAAAGACTGCTGGCATGTTGCCGAGCGTCGTTTCCTAGATTCTCAGCGGGAGCCTGCTTTGGATGTTGATCCGTCTTATCTGAAGAAACTGAAGTCCTGGTCTAATACCGAGCTGATGGCATATCTGGAAGCCAGGAAGGTCGTGAAGAGTCGATCGTCCAAGGCTGACACGAAGATGCCAGACATTCAGAAAGATGACTATGTCAAGACACTTTGGGGGCTGTGCCGGGTTAGCAGTGAACGGACAGTTCTTCAGACAATTCCCATCCCAGCAGAGGAGCCCCTTCCTGTAGCAGCGGGCTGGCGTCCAGAAGTTGACCGCCTTCATCCATATTGGACTTTCATCAGGAGGGAGGATATGCGGGAAGACCTATATTCCAATACCCCCTGGATATTCGCCCTGCTTCATTCTCAAGGGATTTCAATTTTCGGTCCGTTAGAAGCCATTCTGGACCACCAGCTCTTAATATCTTTTAAGTATGCTGACGGCTGGGGGTTGGACCACTTGAGCCTATATTATCACTTATCTTCCTGCGGCCATGAAGATTTGGCACAGTCGGTTGAGAAGAGTGAGAAAATAGGTGATGTGTGCTGGCTTGTTCGCGAGGTGGCTTCCCGAGACAAGGCACCCACATTACTTTATTGGCCGCTCACTCCCCGATATACAGGGCCACCAGGTATGCTTGTCTTTCCTTTCAACCTTTAAGCTGCTTCTTTCATAGTCAGTATGCATCTTTCTCACCTATGCGCTTTTGCAGCTCACCTCTCTGTGGAGGTGACCCGGCATTACAGGGAGTTGATTTCTAAGGCGCATAAGCCTTCATATTTTGACATACCAGAGCCGGCCCCGACCACGACGCCACTGCCTCCTGGCGATTCGCGGAAGCGAACCCGGTCCCAGGTCAAGGAGGCCATCAGCATGGCTAAGAAGGCCAAGCAGGCGGACACCCGTGCTGCTCGAGTGCGCCAAAGGGTGGCTGCTGACGAGGAACCAGTTGCCGCGCCTCCCCGGATCCCCTCTTTTGTTGAGTTCGAGGCCGCTCGGACACAACAGCCTGAAGATGAAGGTAACTTATTGTTTCTGCATGGCTTGTTTGCTTATTTCTGCCGCCTTGGCTGATCATCTTTTTGCAGCTACTGGCACTGTTTCTGCCATCGTCGGGCTAGAGGCGGTGACGGGTGTCGCGGCCAGAGAGAGGGAGGAGGAAGCCCCTCCAGCTTTTGTCGAGAGGGATCTACCTTCACCGACACCCCATCAGGAGATGGAAGGTAACTTGCAGCTTGTCTGTAGAGCCCGATGGTCCACCGTGCCTTTAGTCAGGTCCTGACTGTTTATTGTCTTTTACTTCCAGTCGATGTTCGACCGACGATGCTCCCTGAAGTTGAGGCCGTGGGAGAAGCTACCGCTGGAGAGCAGGTGACTTCCAGGGAAGAATCTCAGGATGTTCAGCAAGTTGACGCACCTGAGACAGAAACTGTTGAGGAGGTTCTGGCTAAGAGAGCTACTCTTAGTAGCAGGCCACCTGCTCAGATGCTGGAGATTCGGGAGCAGGCTGAAGAGTCTTCCTCCCCTGAGCGGGTTGATTATGGTGGTGGCTCCAGCGACGACGAGCTCCCACCGGATGACACAGAGACTGAGGATGTCACGGCCTCTTCAGCTTATGAAAGTGACTTTCTGACATTTAGCCCTCTGAGACTACTAGGGGTCGAGCACGGGCCATCATACCCGACTGCAGGAGGAGGGCCAGAACCTTCATAGGCCACTCTTGGAGGCCTAAATATAGTGTCGGTCGAGGTAGGAAGTGTTTTGGCACCCGCTCGCAGCCCCTCTTTTTATTTCCAAGCCAGCTGGCTGACGTACATATATGTGATGCAGGCCGAGGTGGTGCCGCCAACTGTGACGGTTCGCATACCTCTTCCATACTTAGGCATGGGCCAACCAATCTTTCCACCAGTTCTGCGGTTCATTGCCTTACGACTTCCACAAACTTATGCTGCCGCGGCAGCAGCCTCAGAGGAGCCCGGAGCAATTGTAGAAATTGGCGGCTTGACCGAAGTCGCGGAATCTCAAGCCCCGGCCGTCGGCAAAGAATTGATGCTGGAGCAGAGTAGCCTCCCGGAGATAGACGCGGGAGAAATTGTCAAAGAAGAGGTCAATGCCTCTAAGGCCTTGGCCGTCATTGAGGAATTCTCTTCTATAGAATCTACTGAGCCTGTACACGAGGAGCGAGCATCCTCGGTTCCCAGGATGGCTATTATGGCTTCACCTCAAAGGGCAGGCAAGGAAGTTGTTGTAGTGGAGACTCCCCCAACTGCATCAGCCGCCGTTGTCGAGTCTGGCGTTGGTGCCATGGAAACCATGTCGTCAACGTCCTCCGGGACGAACGACGATATTTGGGTTGAGGTGGACAGCAGGGTAGACTTTCAGCTCCCTGAGACTTTGCCACTAGGTTTATAATTTTCTAGTGACATGGTGTGGCAGTCTCTAGACAATCTTCAGCGAGCCGTATCGGCTTCTCCGGGCTTGACTTATGTGCAACTGAGGAGTCTGATAGAACACCTCTTCCGTTCGTTATTGGCATTCGGGTGTCCAATGGACGATTGGACCCTGCGGGTTATCATGTTGCTGAAGCATGCCAACAGGAGGGAGTACCTCAGCCGGGAGGTATTCGATCAACTGGCGGCTGTGAAACTGGAGAAGGCTGATTGTCTAGCTGCTGCCACTTCATTGAGAGGAATCATGGAGCAACTGAGAGATACTGCCAGCACTACTTCAGAACACCAGTCCTTTCTCACAGCGCGTATAGTGGAATTACGTGCAAAACTTGCCAGGGCTGAAGCAGAATTGCAGGAGACTGAGCGCCTGGAGGTTCAAACCGTAGAGGAAGCGGACCTGGCAGAAGGGCAGCTCGCCTCCTTGGATGAAAAATTATCGCAGCTGTTGGCTACCAAATCTCGATTGCAAGAGCTGACTCAGTACTCTTCCTTAGGTCTTTTGGCATTAGAAGACATCTTTCGGCGCCCTCGGCAGTAGCTTCATTTTACTTTAATTTCCTCATTTTTTTCTTTTTATTTTCACTCCTTTTTATCTTCGGAGCTCATGTATCTTGGGGCACGCCCCGAACACTGATGTATTCTGACAACTCATATCAATGAAATGTCTTTACTGGTTGCCTCAATCGTGACTTCTCTTTTTTTTTTCTTTTCTTTCTCTTTCCAGTCGATTAGCTCAGTCCAGGGATGCAAGTTAGTGGCGCAGGAGAGCACTCACACCTTCAGCGAAGGGGTGAGGTGTTCGCTCCACTGTGGATTAACTATTCCCGGAATCGAGCTTTGACTAGGGTGGGACATGGGTAGAGTAGGCGGATGCGCCCCACTAACTTCGCCGATGGTGACGAAAGCTGAGAGTGTGGTTTATTTATTGACACGGTTCAAATGTCGAGGCAATGGTAGTTTGTCTATTAATGAGGACGGAAGGTCCAAGTCAAAGGATAATTGACCGAGCTCACCGATGGTGACGAGGGTCGAAAGGATAGCGACCGATCTTGCCGATGGTGACAAGGGTCAAAAGGATGGGCGGTCTTGCCGATGGTCACAAGGACCGAAAACGGGTAGCGACCGATCTTACCGATGGTGACAAGGGTCGAAAAGGGTAACCGGTCTTCCCGATGGTGACAAGGATCGAAAAGGGGTAGCGACCGATCTTGCCGATGATGACAAGGGTCGAAAAGATGGCGACCGATCTTGCCGATGATGACAAGGGTCGAAAAGATGGCGACCGATCTTACCGATGGTGAGAAGGGTCGAAAAGGGTAGCGACCGATCTTGCGGATGATGACAAGGGTCGAAAAAAGGGTAGCGACCGATCTTGACGATGGTGACAAGGGTCGAAAAGATGGGCGGTCTTGTCGATGGTGACAAGGACCGAAAAGGGGTAGCGACCGATCTTGCCGATGATGACAAGGGTCGAAAAATGGGTAGCGACCGATCTTGCCGATGGTGACAAGGGTCGAAAAGGGTGGCCGGTCTTACCGATGGTGACAAGGACCGAAAAGGGGTAGCGACCGATCTTGCCGATGATGACAAGGGTCGAAAAGATGTCGATCGATCTTGCCGATGATGACAAGGGTCGAAAAGATGGCGACCGATCTTGCCGATGGTGACAAGGGTCGAAAAGATGGCGACCGATCTTGCCGATGGTGACAAGGGTCGAAAAGGGTAGCGACCGATCTTGCCGATGATGACAAGGGTCGAAAAAGGGGTAGCGACCGATCTTGCCGATGATGACAAGGGTCGAAAAAGGGGTAGCGACCGATCTTGCCGATGGTGACAAGGGCCGAAAAGGGGTAGCGACCGATCTTGTCGATGGTGACAAGGGTCGAAAAAGGGTAGCGGCCGATCTTGCCGATGATGACAAGGGCCAAAAAGGGGTAGCGACCGATCTTTCCGATAGTGACAAGGGCCGAAAAGGGGTAGATGGAAGTGGAATGATGAACGAGGGTAGCCTCGTTACTACATCATCATCATCATTTTTATTTCATTTTTTTCCATTTTTTTATCACATTACTGACTTAAGCGCCCTTTCGGATTTTCACCAAAATCAGCCCCCTCTTACTTTTGCCCGCGCGTCCTTTTAGGTTTTCACGCGGCGGGGTACTCGATTTTGCCTGTAACGCCCTTTCGGGTTTTCGCCACAGCCGGGTTATGGCCATTTTTGCCCTTGTCCTAGTCTAGGAACAAGGCCGTCGGGGTATCTCTATTTTTAACCCCATTTGTTTCTTTCTTTTCTCTTTTCTCTATTCCACGGAGAACCCGGAACATGGGAGAACTTGTTTGCTAGAACGCCGACCAGCCTTATCGAAGATGATAAGGGTCGGGCCCTAGTTTAGTTCATCGACATTGGTTAAATACCGAAGCAAAGACTGTACAGTTCTTAACAGGGATGAAAGGTACAAGCTAAGGGATAGAGGTTGACCGATCTCGCCGATGATGACGAGGGTCGAACACGGGTCTGTTCATCGATGTGGTTCACATGTCAAAGCAAGGAGTACGTTCATTAACCGGGACGAAAGGTCCGAGTTAAAGGTGGGGGCCGACCGATCTCGCCGATGATGACGAGGGTTGAACATGGTTTTGTAGGGGATTCCTAGTTGGACTTTTGATTGTTGTCCCTTGGGAGTTTCATTTAGGAGGAGAATAAAGAAGAACTTTTCAGATAACCACTTTATTGACCTGAGCGCCCTTTCGGGTTTTTGCTGAAGTCAGCCCCCTCTTGCTTTTGCCCAGGCTCTGTTTCGGGTTTTCACGTGGCGGGGTACCCGATTTTTCCTGCAACGCCCTTTCGGGTTTTCGCCACAGCCGGGTTATAGCCATTTTTTACCCTTGTCCAAGTCTAGGAACAAGGCCAACGGGGTATCTCTATTTTTAACCCCTATTTTTTTTCTTTTCTTTCTTCTCTTTTTTTTTTTTATAATAGAAGGGTGTTGAGAGAGTCAGCTAGAACATGGGGCTCTGCCTCGAGGAAAAGGGGTTTATTCGTTAGTAAGGAGACAATGCTAACGCAAAGGATGGATTCGTGCCGATTCGGGCGTGAGGCCCGTAATAGCAAAGATGTGTAAGGGTTGGCTAGGACACGAAGTCTTGCGCCGGAAAAGGGGTTTATTCGTTAGCAAGAAGACAATGCTAACGCAAAGGGTGGATTTGTGCCGATTCGGGCGTAAGGCCCACAATGGCAAAGGTGTATAAAGGTTGGCTAGGACACGAGGTCTTGCGTCGGAAAGGGGTTTGTTCGTTAGCAAGGGGGACAATGCTAACTCAAAGGGTGGATTCGTGCCGATTCGGGCATAAGGCCCGCAATGGCAAAGGTGTATAAAGGTTGGCTAGGACACGTAGTCTTGCGCAGGAACGGGGTTTGTTCGTTAGCATGGGGACAATGCTAACGCAAAGGATGGATTCGTGCCGATTCGGGCGTAAGGCCCGCAATGGCAAAGATGTATGTATTATGCGAGTTTGGTTAGGGCAGAGTACTACTTGGCCGAGGTGTGGGTAGCTCGGTCAGGGTGGGGTGCCACTAGACTAGGGTTGCGGTAGCTTGATCAGGGATGAGTGCCACTAGACCAAAGTAAAAGGTAGCTCGATCAGGGCGGAGTGTCACTAGATCAAGGTGGAGGTAGCTCGATCAGGGCGGAGTGCCACTAGACCAAGGTGAGGTAGCAAGATCAGGGTGGAGTGGCACCAGACGAAGGTAAGGTAGCTTGATAAGGGCGGAGTGCCACTAGATCAAGGTGGAGGTAGCTGGGTCGGGGCAGAGCGCCACTAGACCAAGGTGGGGGTAGCTCGGTCAGAGCAGAGCGCCACTAGACCAAGGTGGAGGTAGCTGGGTCAGGGCGGAGTGTCACTAGACCAAGGTGGAGGTAGCTAGGTCAGGGTGGAGCGCCACTAGACCAAGGTAAGGTAGCTCGATCAGGGCGGAATGCCATTAGATCAAGGTGGAGGTAGCTCAGTCAGGGCAGAATGCCATTAGACCAAGGTGGAGGTATCTCGGTCAGGACAGAGCGCCACTAGACGAAGGTAAGGTAGCTCGATCAAGGTGGAGCGCCACTAGACCAAGGTGGGGTAGCTCGATCTGGGCGAAGTGCCACTAGATCAAGGTGGAGGTAGCTCGATCAGGGTGGAGTGCCACTAGACCAAGGTGGGGTAGCTCGATCAGGGTGGAGTGCCACTAGATCAAGGTGGAGGTAGCTCGGTTAGGGCGGAGCGCCACTAGACCAAGGTGGAGATAGCTTGGTCAGGGCGGAGCGCCACTAGACCAAGGTGGAGGTAGCCTGGTTTGGGTGGAGTGCCACTAGACCAAGGTAAGGTAGCTCGATCAGGGTGGAATGCCATTAGACCAAGGTGGAGGTAGCTCGGTCAGGGCGGAGCGCCACTACCAAGGTGGGGGTAGCTCGATCAGGGCGGAATGCCATTAGACCAAGGCGGGGGTAGCTCGGTCAGGGCGGAATGCCATTAGACCAAGGTGGAGGTAGCTCGGTCAGGGCGGAGTGCCACTAGACCAATGTAAGGTAGCTCGATCAAGGCGGAGCGCCACTAGACCAAGGTGGGGTAGCTCGATAAGGGCGGAGTGCCACTAGACCAAGGTGAGGTATTCCGATTATTTAGGGAATGCCGGTTACGCCGTGTGATACAACTTTATATGCTTTCCATTGAGGGGAGAGAACTGGACGACTCCTTTGTGGTCTACCAGGACGTAGGCACCCCCTTCGTATACCCGGCGGACGATGTATGGTCCGACCCTATTTTTGACCAACTTCCCCTTGGGGTTAGCGGCCATCACTTCTCTTCTTTTGACCATTACTAGGTCTCCCTTCTTGAACTCTCGCCCTTTGAGCAGCTTGTCAAAAGCACGGGCCATGCGAGCTTGGTAGAGTTGAATGTTTTATTGCGCACGGAGGTGCTTTCCTTCGAGCTCGGCGAGCTCTTCCAATCTTCTTTCTGCATTGGTTTGTTCACCGCTGACTAGTCCATGCTGGATGGTGACTCTCAGCGAGGGAACTTCTAATTCAATCGGCACCACAGCCTCTGACCCATACACAAAGGAAAATGGTGAACAGCCGGTTGGGGTTTTATAGATAGTAGGATAGGCCCAGAGTGCCTCGTACATCTTTTCTTCCCAGTCCTTTTTATTAGACTTGACAGTCTTTGCCAACAACGTGCATAGTGTTTTGTTGAAGGCTTCTGCAAGTCCATTGGCTTGAGGGTTGTAAGGGGATGATGTCCTCCAGTCAATCTTATATTTATCTGCTAGCTGGTAAACCTTCTGATTTCTGAAATGGCTGCCATTGTCAGAGATAATTCGGTTGGGAATCCCGAACCGGAATATTATGTTCTATCGGAAGAATCTTGCAACTAGTTCTCCCGTCACATCTCTTAACGCAACTACTTCTGCCCATCTGGAGAAGTAATCTGTAGCTGCTAAGATGTATTTGCACCCTGACGAAGATGTTGGTAGTGGCCCTACCACGTCCGTGCCCCATTGAGCGAACGGCCAGCTTGGTAAGGTAGGATGTAGTGGCACTGGAGGCCTTCTTGACACAATGGCGTGTTCTTGACACTTCTGACAAGCCCTGGCGAACTTGCAACAGTCGTCAAATATAGTGGGCCAATAGTAACCCAATTTCTTTATCTCAATTTTCATCTTTGGGCCGGCCTGATGCGCTCCAGCTGATCCCGCATGGATTTCTTGCATCACCTGCCCAGCTTCTGGTGAAGACAAGCAACAAAATATGACTTTTCTTCGGGCATCCACCATTATTCGGAACAGGGTTCCGTTTCTCATCTCGTAAGAGTCCTTGACCCTCAGGAGTTTCATTCTCTATTCTTTTTCTTTTGGGAGCTACTGGTGTTGACACCATCGCAGGAGATGTTATCGCCAATCAGGCTGCTGAACCTCTTCGACGGCTACCACCGCAATCTCTTGTTCATCGGCTAAGACCTCTGTTACACTGGGGACCTACCGGAGGTTGATCACCATTATATTCAGGCTTGTGTCTGGTGGGACTGCCAAAGAGTTGGCCAACTTAGCGAGGGCGTCTGCTTGAGCATTCTGGCCTCGGTTGATATGCTTGATGCTGATGAAGTAGAATCCTGACATCAGGCGGGTTGCCAGCTGATGGTAGGGGAGGAGTTCTTACTTTCGCACATCGAACTCTCCTTCCAGCTATTTTATAACTAGCATGGAGTCTCCGAATGCTTCCAGCATCTGAATTCCCATGGATAGAGTAATTTGCAACCCGATTATCAGGGCTTCATACTCTGCTTCATTATTTGTGCAAGGTTTGTTTATCGAGCAAGACGTGTGCACAACTTCCCCTTCTGGAGATTTCAGGATTATGCCTGCTCCTGCTCTGACCCTGGCTGATCCAGTGGTAGAGGTGTCAATTCGGGAAGCGCAATCAAAATATAGCTGCCACAAGGAGGGCCGCACCTGAGTGGCTTCCAGGGTTTCATCTTCAGGAAGCTCCGGTTCCAGCGGGCAGTCCCCGGGTACTGGGTGTTCGGCAAAGAAGTCTGCAATAGCTTGGCCCTTGACAGCCTGTCGCGGCACATAGGAGATGTCAAACTCCATAAGGATTACTGCCCATTTGCCCAAGCGACCTTTGAGTGCCGGCTGGGACATAATATATTTTAGCGGGTCCTCTTTGGATACCAAGCTGATTTCATGCGACAACATGTAGTGTCGAAGCTTCTTAACTGCGAAGACCAGTGCCAGATAGATCTTCTTAATATAAGTATACTTCTCCTCAGTTCTGACCAGTCTCCTACTGAGGTAGTAGAGTGCTTGTTCCTTCCCTTCTTCATTATTCTGGGCCAGCATTGCCCCCAGGGAATTGTGTGTGGCTGCTATATATAATATCAACGGTCGTCATTTCACCGGTGCGCCTAGCACTGAAGGAGTCTTCAGGTAGTCTTTCAGCTTGTCAAAGGCTGTCTGGCAATCTTCATCCCAATAAAAGGGAACATCCTTAATCATCAATTTGTGGAAAGGCTGGCATCGCCCTGACAAATTAGAAATGAACTACTGGATATAAGCCAAGCGGCCCTGAAGTGATCTGAGTTCGAGAGATTTCTTGGAACAGGTAAGTCTTGAATTGCTTTGATCTTTGCAGGGTCTATCTCGATTCCCCGATATCTGACAATGAAACCCAAGAATTTCCCACTCGATACTCCGAACGCGCATTTCATAGGGTTCATTTTTAATTCATACTGCCTCAGCCTCTGAAAAATGACTCGTAGGTCTTGCAGATGGTCTTCTTTTCTTCTGGTCTTGACCACCAGATCATCTATATAGCACTCGACCTTGTGGTAGAGCAACTTATCAAATATTTTGGTCATTGCGCGCTGATAAGTT
This sequence comes from Amorphophallus konjac, assembly GCA_022559845.1. Lineage (NCBI taxonomy): Eukaryota > Viridiplantae > Streptophyta > Magnoliopsida > Alismatales > Araceae > Amorphophallus > Amorphophallus konjac. Next base: position 233,003,558 of record CM040126.1, read on the forward strand.
GCGCCATCATTCTTCAATCCGAACGGCATCCTCCTGTAGTGATAGATGCCTTTAGGGGTTCGGAAGGCGGTGGGACCCGGTCATGTTCCGCGATCCATATCTGGTTGTAGCCGGATGACCCGTCCATGAATGATAGGGCCTCATGACCGGTTGTTGCATCTATCATGACCTCCGTTATTGGCACCGGAAAGTCATCCTTGAGACAGGCTTTATTCAGATCTCAGAAGTCAACACATCCGGATCTTTCCATTCTTCCTCTTCACGGGGATGATGTTCGCCAACCATGTGGTGTACTGATTTTCTTCGACAAATCCCACGTCAATGAGCTTGTCAACTTATGTACAAATTTGAGTGATGAGCTCCGGCCTCATGCGCCATGGTGGTTGCTTCACCGGCTCGGCTTCAGGGCTGATCGTCAGCTCATGTTGCGAAACTACAGGGCTCAGACCTGACATTTCTTTGTAAGTCCAGGCGAAGTAATCCCGGTACTCTTGCAACAACTGGATGTACGGCTCCTGTTCTTCTGAGGATAACTGGGCACTGATCAAGGTAGGCCTGGGGTCTTTCTCACTTCCCAAGTTGACTTCTATCAGCTCGTCGACTGTAGCTTGGCCTCCGTCTTCTATCTCCGGAGGTGCCGGTTGGGGGTCGACGAAATCTGGAATACCATCTTCAGGGTTGAGGACCTTACCTTCCCCATTTGACGTCATCTGAGCTTCTCGAGAGTCCTCTGGTTCATTTAGTAACGGCCGTGCATATTGCTCTCTCAGTAAATCCACCGTCGTTGTAGTCTCCATGGGCAGGAGAGCAGCTTCAGTCTTTGCAGATGGGGTTGCTATCGTGACTGACTGGTGGCTGCTTACTGTTGGGCTGGAATAACATCCCAGCCTTGTAGCAGAGGGTGAGGAGGTCTTGCCTTCTAGGGCAGTTGTATGCTCAATAGAAGTGGCATTCCTCTCCTTGGCAGTGTATACCTCTCGGTCGGGGCTAGTCAAGGCTTCCCCGATCGGCACAAGAGGTGCTGAGGTCATCATCAGTGGGATTCTACTGGAGGGAGCGGTCCCGGTCTCTTCGACACCTTCGGCTTTGCTGCTGCTAGCCGTATCAAATTCAGCCTGAAGGGCCGCCTCTTCAGGATGGACCTGCTCCCAACACCGGCAAAGAATCATGGTCCCTGCTTCTTGATCTCGGGCTGAGCCGGCTCAACATATTCAGCTTCCGCTGGGTATTCATCAAAGGTTGTCCCCAGTGGGCTACCTTCAACAGGGTAGAAGGCGGAGATGGTATCTACCTCATATCGCCCGCTGTAATAATATTCATCCAGGGTGAAGCCCAACCCTAGATGTTGAGAGATGCGTCTCAGTTCCTTATCCAGACTTGCGGGATACCACATTTTCTGGAAATTTTCCTTGCGTTTTTGAGACTGATCGGAGGGGATGTGCTCTTTTTGAAACATCTTGGCCATCCGACTGGTTGTGAATGCCAGACCCTTGACAGGGACCGACTGGTTACTTATGTCTTCGGGGAGGCCGCAGTCTGTGTCTTCCCAAGTAGGGTGCTCCTCAGCCGTATAGAACAAGCTTCTGGGTCCCTCCGCCTGTGACACCTCCCAAGTTTTGAAAGGCTCGACAGTGGAGTCATCGAGGCCGAGAATCGGCTTGGTGAGGCCGTCCGGGACTCCAATGTAGTTGTGCTGCCGATCGACTTGCACTTCATTAGCTTCAGGGTATAATGTTGGGGGTGTTACTCTACCCACATCCCCGGATGCTGTGATATGAGAGACCACCTTGGGCTTGACATATCCACGCGGCGGTGGTGGGTACCAATTATCGCCGGATGCGCCTCTCGGTGCCCCCGCGGGGGTCTTAGCTTCAGAGGTCTTCTGAGAAGGCCCCGCATATAGGTTGGCGTCCGCCAAGTGACATTCAAATATCTCAAATGGGTGGGGGTCAGCAAATATTCTCTCCTCCTTCCCTTGAAGACTGTATTTGATACATTAGTGGAGCGTAGAGGGCACCACCATATTTTCATATAGCCATGGGCGGCCGAGCAATGCTTTGTACGAGGTGCGGGAGTCGATGACATGGAACTGCACCGTCGTAGTGAAATCCACTAGGGTAAGGATGAATTCTGCCACCCCCATCAACACTTCACATTTTTGATTGAAGCCGGCGATACGCATATCCCCGACTTTCTCGAGATGCATGTTGAAGTGGTGCCTCTAGTATATTCTATAGGGCAGGATGTTGACCGCTGCACCGGGGTCAACCAGAATCCTGTTCAGCTCCCTTCCATTCAGGTGCCCCTTCATATATAGCGGCCTGTTATGGCTGATGGTAGGCAGCAGCATGTCCTCTGGAGTGAAAGTCATGCTAGCTTCCGGCATTGCTTCAGCCAGGCAAGTCTCAAAGTGGGCAGGCATCTGCAAAGCAGTGATGATCGCCTGTCGAGTCTCTTCACTCAAAGAGAGGATCTCCCAGATGGTAAATCGAGCAGGGAGCTTCTTGAGTAGCTTCATTATTCGGCTCCCAGCTCGGACATTGGAGAGCTTCATCTCTTCAGCCCACCTGGGCTTGGGAGAGTCCCGAGTTACGATCCCTGACGGACCTGCTTCATCTACCTCGGACTCGGCGCCTTTCTAGTTAGCACCGGATCCTTGATGTTCTTCATTAGCTGCTGCGGGGCAAGCTCCATCTATATTTGGAGCTTCGGCAGATTGAGCTGGTTGCGGGTGAACATTCCCGGGTGCAGGGTTAGCCTCCTGGCAAGGCTGCTTCCCCTTAGACATCTTCATGAATTCAAGAAATGAAGGGACCGCCTTGCCCCCACTATTGTTATATAGGCCCGGCAGAGGAGGGATCTGGGCTCCCTTGATCTCTGACGGAGGTGTTTTGTAGGGCTGCTCTCCCCTAAACATGATGTTGTGGTTGGGTGGCGGCTAGCGCCCCCACTTCCTGCCTGACCGGGTTGCATGTGTAGTAGTTGCGGCCTCAACCCTGCCTCCCCCGAAAAGGGGTGTGAAACAAATTTCCTCTTCTTCCTTCTCTCCGGGCAGGTTAAAGAGTGCTGATAGAGTATTACAGAAGACAACCTACACTTTATCGGCCTTAGCGGCCCTTCTCTTCTTCTTTTGTTTCTTCTTCTTCTTTGCTTCAGCAGGCATCTGCCCCCAGAACATACTGCCCTCCTTATCGGATGCTGCATCAGCTCCCTCCTTTTGCTCGAGTGAGAGCTGCTCCAGCTCTTGCCATGGGACATGGTCCCGCACCAGCAAGGGCTTCAATTCGGGCTGCACATACTCATCTAGCCCTTCAATGAGGTTTTGTAGTCGTGAAATCCCAGGACTGGTTTCCTTGACCACCGGCATCGGAGTTTGCCTCCTCCGATTGTGTGTAGGTATCCTGATGGTTGCAGGTGGGGTGATCCACACGGGTGCTACCGTCGACGGAGCAGGTCGGGGTGTAACACCACGGATATGTGCCCCCACTTTCGGGCGGGGTGCTTTCTTCTTTTTATGCTTCGTAGGGATCTGCTGCCATCCTTGCTGTTCCTTCGCTGGCTCCAAGAAATGAGTTTCATAAGCACTCCGCGTACTTGCTTTAGAGATCTCCTCGGGTAGTGCCTGATATAGGGAGATCATATTGACTCATGCCCTCCTCCTAAGGGCTTCATGCGGTTGAGGAGGGTCCACTTTGTACTCTCCCAACTCGATTTCATTTTTCTTCACCATCCCTTCGATGATGTCCTTGAAAACATAGCAGTCTTCGATTGGATGCCCCAACATCTAGTGGTAGGGGCAGAATCTTGGGCTGTCTCTTCTCTTTAGATCCTCTGGCCTCTTTGGCTCTGGCAGGGTGACCATGCCATATTCCGTTACCCAGTCGAACAGAATCCGAGTCTTGTCCTTCGGGAATGAGTAGGCTTTCTTCATCTTATCCTGCAGCGAGGGACCTTCCTTGCCATCTGGGGCTTCTACAGTCTATGGGGCGACCGCCATCTGGCGTTCATCTTTTTGTTGTTCGAACGTCTTGATGTCAAGAGCGTTCACTTCTTTAGGCGATGAGCGCCGCTCCACTGCCTTGCCCTTCTGGGTTGTGCTGGCAATTGATGTAGGGACATGTCTGGCCAGAAAGGCTGTTGAACCCCCTCCTCATGTATATGACTTATGGTTTTTGATGATGATCAAATGGTTATGTATGAACTGAAAATGAGCATAACTACGCTCTGGAAGTGAACACATCACTTGAAGACATGGTATTTAAGAAGGCTCAAGAACAACAACTCATTGTAAGTATTTTGGTTTCAATGTGCAAAATGTGAAAATAATTCAGACTTTGTTTTTGACAGGCCAAAGCTACTCAACGACTGAAGGATGATTGGTGAGATCGATCCTAACTCCTCCATTACACTGTTAGAACTTATGTCTAGATGTGGAGCATTCATGTTTTAATCCCCCAACTTGAACCCCATGCACTTAGATTTATTGTATCTTCATTTTAGATAGTGCAAGAAAAAGGGTCGACCCCAAGGGTCGACCCATTGCTGCCAGGTAGGATCCCATTCGAATGGGTCGACCCCAAGGGTCGACCCCTGTTTGTGGAATTAATTTCCAGAACGGGTTTCATCATGGGTCGACCCCAAGGGTCAACCCTTTCTGCTCTACTTGTTAAGGCTCCAGCGAGGGTCGACCCCTGAAAACTCCATATGCCAATTTTATGTAAACGGCAAGGGTTCCTGAAAGGGTCGACCACAAGGGTCGACCCATGCTACTAGGCCCATCTGGCCCCTCACGAGGGTCGACCCCAAGGGTCGACCCTTTCTGGTATGGGCGGCGCCGTGAATGTGGACTCTTGTCCATGCGAGCTTATTGTCAAACCACACTTGTGTGGCTGTCCCTAAACCACTCCTTGATGTGCGGATCTTGTCTCCTAGACATCCCTTGACCGCCCTTGAGGTATATATAATCCTATTGAGATGAAAACCCTAAGAGATTTTCGTATCTTCTGATTTTGGTTTTTTGCTCTAACCCTTGTGAGTGCAGGTCGCAACCAGCAGCCACAACCCTTCTTCCACCTTGTTGTGTGCGTGAAAGTGAAGGAAAGAAGAGGGATTCAAGCCTCCAAATCGACATCCTGCTGGTTGGCTGCGTGAAGTTCAAGATCGTACCGGATCCGAGCAAAATCGTCAAGAACGATCATTGGGCTGCACCAAGTGTTCGACGAAATTCGCTGAAGTGATAGGGGGAGCACCGATCAGGATAAATCACTTTCTAAACTTCTCATTCTGAATCATTTTGCTTGATCTTGAATATTTTTGTAATCATAACTTCAGATTCTTGTGTGTGGTGTTCGTGTTCGGAAACACGAACGTGCGTGTGTGTGTATGTGCGCGTGTGCACGTTTGGCTACCAGATCGAAGCCGTGTATGTGTATGTGTGTGTGTGTTTTCTATTCTAAACAGCGTGTGTGTGTGATTCACTCATTAGTGAAGCTTTAATTCTCAAGTGTGAGGGGTGGACGTAGGGGACACGGATGTGTAACCGAACCACCTAAAAAATCCGTGTGTCTCATGTGCTGTGGATTTTCCGATTCTTGTCGAGTGGGCTTCACGGTGAGTTGAGAGATCACTACAATAGCTATTCAAACACATTCCGCACGCATTCACTAGTGTGATCCTGTTCGTGCGAGTATTGGTGGTTGTTTGTTTTATCAGCATTATTTTCTTAAGAGAAGCAAAATTTTATTAGCCAATCAATTCACCCCTCCCCTCTTGATTGCCACATTTGGGACTCAACAATTGGTATCAGAGCTTTGGTCTCTGTTTAGTCTCGACCACACGGTCGTAGAGTTTGATCCCGTACATATGGCAAACAAAGGGATGATGCCCGAAGGGCATTCCATTCAAAGACCTCCGTTCTTTGATGGATCAAACTACCCCTATTGGAAAAACAGAATATATGTATTCCTACGTGCCCAGGACTACGATGTCTGGCGTGTCATAAGTAAGGGTCCATATGTTTTATCTGTAAATGAAAATGAGTGGGATGAAGAAGATATAGAGAAGTGTCCAACGAATTTTAAGGCTATGAATATAATTCAATGTGCTGTTCATCCTAACGAATACTCACGAATATCTACGTGTTTCTCTGCGCAGGAGATGTGGAATAAGCTGTGGCTTATATATGAGGGAACATCGGAAGTCAAGGAAACAAGGGCCAACCTCTTAGTTCAGGACTATGAGCTCTTCGCAATGAAGCCAGAAGAATCAATTTCTGATATGTTTGCAAGGCTAACAGAAATTACCAATGGACTAAAGGGACTTGGCAAGGAGTATTCCAACAAGGATTTCGTCAGAAGTCCTAAGATCCCTTTCTCCACAGTGGCATACAAAGGCCACTGTAATTGAAGACTCCAAGGATCTAAGTACTTTAACTCTGGACGAGTTAATTGGCTCGCTGATGACTTACGAGATCAACATCAAAAGGAGCGAGGAGGATCACAAGAAAAAGAAAGCTGTCACCACAATGGCCCAAAAGGTGAATCCACACGATTCATAGGGCAGTGAAAATGATTCAATTGGCAACACTGAAGATGAGGAATTAGTTGCCATGATCACACGAAGAGCAAGACGGTTTGTGAAACGAACCAGAAATTTTGGTGGTCAGTTCAGAAAAGGACCAAGAAGGCAAGGTCCAAACAGAGGTGAAAGTAGCAAGAAAGAAGAAGTAGTATGCTACGAATGTAAGAAACCCGGGCATATGCGGGGTGAGTGCCCCGATCTGATCAGGAAGGTGAAGAAGTGAAAATTTAGAAACCCCAAGGCCATGATGGCCACATGGAGCGATGAAGACCAAGAAGAGTCTGGAAATGAAGATGAACTAGATGAGCTAGACCAGAATCTATGTCTCATGGCCAATGACAATGAAGGAAATGAGGTAGATTCTGAAACAGAAACTCTTACTTCTGAACAATGGCAAATTGCATATAAATCTTTATATGAAAAATGTAAAAGATTCAAATCTGAAAACAGAATTTTGAAAAAGAAAATTGATCATTTTGTGCATACAAAAAAATCATGTGAAGAGTGCCATGCTTTAAAATCAGAAACTGAAAACATGAAGCATGAAAATGAAATTCTTGCATCCAAAATTGAATTGTTTGAAGAAGAGATTTCATGCATGAGAGAAGAACAATCCACATTTCTGAAAATGCATGAAGAATTAGAAAATGATATGAAACAAGAAAAGTTTGAAAGCATTACTTGCAATGAAGCCAAAGTAAAGGCTGAAAAGAAAGCCAATCTCAAATGGCTCAAATAAAAGAGCTAAAGGATGCTCTTGCCATCCTTGAAAAATCAAAAGTTCAAACAACCCATTGGGCTCCCATAAGTTCAGCATCCTTCAAACCAAAGAAACACATACATAATTCCTTTTCAAATGAGGGTAGAAGGAGAAAAAGAGATAGAGCCATCACTTGTTTCTATTGTGGAAAAATGAGTCATGACATGTATGATCGTAGAATTCTGAAATATGATGAAGAAAATTCTGCTAGATTCAGAAATAGATCATATATGCATCATGCCTCTAACCATCATGGACCCAAGCTTGCTTGGGTACCAAAATCTCCATAAGCGCTTTGGTTGAATTACAGGTCTACTCGAGAGCTCAAGAGAACAAATGGTATTTCGACAGTGGCTGCTCTCGGCATATGACAGGAAACAAGGAATGGTTTGTGGACCTGCATGAAAAGGATGGAGGGACGGTAGCATTCGGTTGTAAGGACAAAGGTAAAATAATCGGAGAAGGTAAGATAGGTAAGAATCAAAATCATACCATTGAAAATGCATTGCTTGTAAAAGGTTTGCATCATAATCTCTTAAGTATAAGCCAACTTTATGATAAAGGATGCAATGTGATTTTTGATTCTAACCACTGCACTATTTTGAATAGAAATACTCATGAGATAAAGTTCATTGGTTTCAGGAATAACAATGTCTATATGATAGACTTGAATGATGCCTCTCATGAGAATTTATGTTTAGTTACAAGGAACAATGATGATGCTTGGCTCTGGCATCGCCGGCTTGGGCATGCTAGTTTCAATGTATTGCTGAAATTATCCAGAAATGATTTGGTAAATGGACTGCTCAAGTTGAAGGCCGTCGATGATGGAGTGTGTGGGGCATGTAGCATGGGGAAACAAACAAGGACATCATTCAAGAGCAAGAATGATGTGACCACATCGAGACCTCTTGAACTCATTCACATTGATCTCTTCGGACCAAGCAGAACTCACAGCTTGGGTGGTAAATTATATGGATTTGTGATTGTGGATGATTATTCAAGATTCTGTTGGATTTATTTCCTTTCTCATAAAAATGATGCCCTGATAGAATTTGAAGTATTTTGTAGATTTGTTCAAAATGATAAAGGGTATTGCATCAAAGCTGTGCCGAGCGATCACGGTCGAGAATTTGATAACCATGAGTTCAGCAATTTTTGCAGGGCTCAAGGCTATATGCATGACTTCTCCGCACCAAGAACTCCGGAACAAAATGGAGTTGTGGAAAGGAAGAACAGAACGCTGATTGAGATGGCAAGAACCATGCTGAACGAGAATAAACTACCGAGGTACTTTTGGGCTGAAGCAGTGAACACGGCCTACTACATCATAAACCGAGCCATGGTAAGACCATTGTTGAAGAAAACTCCGTATGAGCTATACCGAGGTAAGAAGCCAAACATTTCATACTTGAGACCATTTGGCTCAATATGCTACATTCATAACAATGGTAAGAAGGACTTCGCTAAATTTGATCCCAAAAGTGACAAAGGCAAATTGCTTGGGTACTCTCTCAATTCAAGAGCATATCGAGTATATAACTTGAGAACTCTTGTAGTTGAAGAAAGCCCACATGTTATTATTGATGAATCATCTTCATCCAGAACTGATGAAAAATCTATTTTGCAGGATGATGAGTTGAAAGATGGCAATATCGAGAAGAAGGAAGAAAAATTAGAAAAATAGGAAGCAGAAGAACCGAAAGAAGAGGATGCAAATCAGGAAACTCAACTTGAACAGAAGCTACCAATGCAATGGACATTTTCAAAGGACCATCCGCCGGAGAATGTATTGGGTAATGTACAAGAAGGGATAAGGACACGAGCCTCCTTCAGGGAAGTTGAAACTCACGATTTATTAGCTTTGCTCTCTCAATCTGAACCTCACTCCATTGAAGAGGCCTTGAAAGATGAGTCATGGATCATGGCCATGCAAGAAGAACTACACCAGTTCCAAAGGAACAAAGTGTGGTTCCTCGTACCATGTCCTAAGAATCACTTCGTGATCGGAACCAAATGGGTGTTTCGAAATAAAACAAACGATCAAGGAGTGGTAATTAGGAACAAGGCCAGGCTTGTAGCCAAGGGCTATAGCCAAGAATTAGGAATTAACTTCGATGAGTCTTTTACTCCAGTAGCAAGACTCGAGGCAGTGAGAGTTCTTTTATCAATTGCTTGTTGTAACAACATTAAACTGTTTCCAATAGATGTTAAGAGTGCATTTTTGAATGGCTATATTCAGGAGGACGTGTACGTGGAACAACCACCAGGGTTTGAAGACACAAAGTATATAGACCATGTGTACAAGCTGGACAAGGCACTTTACGGTCTAAAACAAGCACCCCGTGCATGGTATGAAAGGTTAAGTGAATTCCTCATTCAACATGAATTCAAACGAGGTAATGTTGATCAAACCCTCTTTACAAAATTCAATGGTAAGGAAATCTTAATTGTTCAAGTTTACGTTGATGACAATATTTTTGGCTCCACTAAAGATGCTCTCAGCAAAGATTTCACCAAATTAATGCAAAGTGAGTTTAAAATGAGTCTTATGGGAGAGCTGACCTTCTTTTTGGGATTGCAGGTGAACCAGACGGTTGATGGGATGTTCGTACATCAACAGAAGTATGCAATGGAGTTGCTGAAAAAGTTCAATTTGACATCAACAAAACCACAACACACTCCTATGTCAACCTCAATAAAAATTGATCAAGATGAGACAGGTAAATCAGTGGACCAAAAACTCTTTAGAAGCATGATAGGTTCACTATTGTATTTAACTGCCAGCAGGCCCGACATTCAGTTTGTTGTTTGCCTTTGTGCAAGATTTCAATCAAATCCAAAGGAATCACATATGTCGGCTGTAAAACGGATTTTTAGATATGTTGCTGGTTCAGTTAACTTAGGATTGTGGTTTCCACGTAATTCGTGTTTTGAACTAGTTGCTTATTCTGACGCCGATTATGCGGGCTGTAAGATGGATCGGAAAAGCACCAGCGGGTATTACCAGTTTCTTGGGGGATGCGTGGTCTCATGGGCCTCCAAGAAATAAAATTCAGTGGCATTATCAACAGTCGAAGCCGAGTATGTGGCTGTCGGTAGTTGTGTTGCCCAGGTGTTATGGATCTAACAGCAAATGATTGATTATGGCATATCCTTTAGAAACACCTCAATTCTTTGTGACAACACATCAGCCATAAATATGTCCAAAACCCAGTTCATCACTCTCGCACTAAGCATATTGAAATTAGACATCATTTCATTAGAGATCATGTAAGCAAGGGTGATATTAATATCAGCTTCATTGAAACAGATCGTCAGATTGCCGACATTTTCACCAAACCTCTTAGTGAAGACAAGTTCACATCATTTAGAAAAGAACTAGGGGTTTGTAGGATAGACATGTCTGAATAATAGTCATGTGCATCAATGTATAAATAGGTCACTGCATTACATGTAATTGTGTCAAGTTCCATGCATATAGTATTTCCCCTTGTCATGCATGTGCATTATTATTGCTTGAAAAACAAACAAAAAAAAATGTTTGAAAAATCAATTTTTGTATGTTACTGCATTTCTTCTATGTATATTGTATACATACAATGCTCTTTGCAATTTCTATGGCCGAACTCTTTCTTGAAATATTAAACTGCCCACAAAGGAGCTCATTTGTTCAAAGTCAGAAATCTGGATAAAAAGGACATTACACGTCTCATATATTCCCAAATTTCGACTAACAATACCCCAATTGCTTACACCCCAAATTTTATCCAAAATTCCTTGATTTCATAAATTTTTACAATTGGGGACTCGAGCTGGACACTTCTTGACATTCTCTTCGAGTAATACTTTCATCTTGCTGAAACCAGTAAAAAGGGTCGACCCATAGGGTCGGCCCTCGCGAATCCAGCAAATGGGTCGACCTCAAGGGTCGACCCTCGCGCACCCGGTTCGGCCCAGGGGTAAGAGAACCAACGGGTCGACCCATTGGGTCGACCCAAACCGGCGGGCCGGCTCACCCTCACCCAAGCCGTTCCAACAAGGGTTCCAACCCTATGATGGAACCCTCCCATGGCTATAAAACATCTCTTGCCCCCCTCCTAGCCTGGCCACCACCCTTTGCCAGCCCTAAACAACCCTTCCTTGGCATCCAAGACATCAAGCCCTAGCTGCGGTTCTCCGGGTGGCATCCGCGTGAAATCTTCTCCTTGTGGTTTAAAGTGTCATCTTTTGATCTTCACTCCCTTGAGGTAAGCTTCTGATGTTTGTGGAGGATCATAGATTCACACTTCTCGCATTCCACTTTGGTCGAACCTTCAAGATCTGTACCCCATCGGTGGGTTCTTCCGATTTGTGTTTTAGATGGCCCCGAAGAAGCGTACTTCTCGCAAAGGTGAGGCATCGAGCTCCAGGCAAGGGCGTCGATCTCACACCGCCGCGCCTCAGCCCACAAGCAAAGTCTTGGATCGGACCGTTCTACGTCCACGGGCGGTAAACTTTGAAAATCTTAGTCGCCATCTACGTGGATTAGTTGATCTATTATGCATCCAGCCAAACTTGCATATTTTCATGTCTGCACATCGCCGCATTTACCCCAATCTGGTACACCAATTTTATAGCAATTTGGGTATTTCGGGTGATGTTCCAGTTACAACGGTTAATGGACAGGAAATTGTTTTATCACCACACTTGTTGGGACTTGCCCTTGACCTGCCAAATGAAGGGTATGCATTTGGTGATGTAGAAGTTTCGGATGCCACTGTCTATAGCTTTATGACTTCTGAAGAAATAGGTGACCGGACGGTCGCCGGATTAAATGCCAACCAGTTCCCTCCTATGCAACGTATATTGCACTGAATGATTACAACAATTTTATTACCACGTGGAGGAGGCCATGACAAGGTTACAGAGAAACATATGTTCTTGTTTTACTGCTTATTCGGTGGAATTCCCATTAAATTTCCACAACTTATTCTTGATCACATTTGTTCAAGCATTATGCACAAGCACCGCACTCTGCCATATGCTGCGGCCTTGACATCCATCTTTTCTTATATGAATATTGATTTGTCAAAAGAAGCATCTCAAACTATCCGTGAAGCGGACATCTACACCTATCAATCTATTTGTCACCACATGGGGTTTGAAGAGAAAGATGGCGTGTTAGTTCGTCAAATGAAAAGGGCAGTACCAATAGACAGTTTCGAAGATAATGAGGATGACAATGAAGATCAGGCTGAAGATGCTCATGTTCCTGCAGCAGGGATGCCTTCCGAGGAGGCTCAGCTACTCATGGATCGGTTAGATTCTATTGATGATCGGTTAGACGAGTATGGGGAGACCATGGCAGCTATGCAACTTGACCTATCAGATCTGAAACTCTCTCACTAGGAGCACTCTCGCTACGTCACTGACGCTTTGGCCGACCAAACCCACATGCTGGAAGAAATTTCAGCATTAATTAGGCGTCACCCACGTCCCTCCACTCCGGATGATCGTGATGATTAGACTATGATGCTCCTTCAACTTGGCACCGTTGTTATCCTTCTTTCACCCCCTCCTTTTTGATGTTGCCAAAGGGGGAGAAAAGACTATTCGGCTACTTATATGTATTGTGTGATGTGTGCTTGCATGCATGTATGCTTCCTCATTTTCCTAGTTCATTAGCAATGTTGCATTTTAATCTTGTTGCATTTCAGTTGTGTTCAGTTGAGTCTCATCCACTGCATCTTGCTATTTGCATTTCAGACTTAGCTCCCCTTACAACTTGTTGTCGGCAAGACCGTGCGGAAATATGCCATGTTAATCAATCTTACATATTGTGTTGTTTTATATTGTGTTGACTTTTATATCTGTCCAATATGGTGAGATGGAATAATTCATGCATGTGTTTTCAACTGTTCTTGGAATGAAGTTTTTATATAGTATTTTGTCATCATCAAAAAGGGGGAGATTGTTGAACCCCCTCCTCATGTATATGACTTATGGTTTTTTATGATGATCAAATGGTTTTGTATGAACTAAAAATGAGCATAACTACGCTCTGGAAATGAACACATCACTTGAAGACATGGTATTTAAGAAGGCTCAAGAACAGCAACTCATTGTAAGTATTTTGGTTTCAATGTGCAAAATGTGGAAATAATTCAGACTTTATTTTTGACAGGCCAAAGCTACTCAACGACTGAAGGATGATTGGTGAGATCGATCCTAACTCCTCCATTACACTGTTAGAACTTATGTCCAGATGTGGAGCATTCATGTTTTAATCCCCCAACTTGAACCCCCTGCACTTAGCTTTATTGTATCTTCATTTTAGATAGTGCAGGAAAAAGGCAGGCAGGATCCCATTCGAATGGGTCAACCCCAAGGGTTGACCCCTGTTTGTGGAATTAATTTCCAGAACGGGTTTCATCATGGGTCGACCCCAAGGGTCGACCCTTTCTGCTCTACTTGTTAAGGCTCCAGCGAGGGTCGACCCCAAGGGTCGACCCCTGAAAACTCCAGATGCCAATTTTGTGTAAACGGCAAGGGTTCCTGAAAGGGTCGACCACAAGGGTCGACCCATGCTGCTAGGCCCATCTGGCCCCTCACGAGGGTCGACCCTTTCTAGTATGGGCGGCGCCGTGAATGTGGACTCTTGTCCATGCGAGCTTATTGTCAAACCACACTTGTGTGGCTGTCCCTAAACCACTCCTTGATGTGTGGATCTTGTCTCCTAGACATCCCTTGACCGCCCTTGGGGTATATATAATCCTATTGAGATGAAAACCCTAAGAGATTTTAGTATCTTCTGATTTTGGTTTTTTGCTCTAACCCTTGTGAGTGCAGGTCGCAACCAGCAGCCACAACCCTTCTTCCACCTTGTTGTGTGCGTGAAAGTGAAGGAAAGAAGAGGGATTCAAGCCTCCAAATCGACATCCTGCTGGTTGGCTGCGTGAAGTTCAAGATCGTACCGCATCCGAGCAAAATCGTCAAGAACGATCATCGGGCTGCACCAAGTGTTCGATGAAATTCGCTGAGGTGATAGGGGGAGCACCGATCAGGATAAATCACTTTCTAAACTTCACATTCTGAATCATTTTGCTTGATTTTGAATATTTGTGTAATCATAACTTCAGATTCTTGTGTGTGGTGTTCGTGTTCGGAAACACGAACGCGCGTGTGTTTGTATGTGTGCGTGTGCGCGTTTGGCTACCAAATCAAAAGCCGTGTGTGTGTGTGTGTGTGTGTGTGTGTGTGTGTGTGTGTGTGTGTGTGTGTGTGTGTGTGTGTGTGTGTGTGTGTGTGTGTGTGTGTGTGTGTGTGTGTGTGTGTGTGTGTGTGTGTGTGTGTGTGCTATTCTAAACAGCGTGTGTGTGTGATTCACTCTTTAGTGAAGCTTTAATCCTTAAGTGTGAGGGGTGGACGTAGGGGACACGGATGTGTAACCGAACCACCTAAAAAAATCTGTCTGTCTCATGTCCTGTGGATTTTCCGATTCTTGTCGAGTGGGCTTCACGGTGAGTTGAGAGATCACTACAACAGCTATTCAAACACATTCCGCACGCATTCACGAGTGTGATCCTGTTCGTGCGAGTATTAGTGGTTGTTTGTTTTATCAGCATTGTTTTCTTAAGAGAAGCAAAATTTTATTAGCCAATCAATTCACCCCTCCCCTCTTGATTGCCACATTTGGGACTCAACAAAGGCTTCCACCTCGGCCACGACATTGTTCAATCGGTCAAACGATCAGATTTCCATTCCGATCATCCTTTCTAGAACCTCCCTCCCGAGGTTCTGTTTGCATATTTGTACAGCGTCCTCCTGATGCGGGGGACGCTTGCACCTCATTCCGAGGTTTCTCCACCTCTTGATATAATCGAGGGATGTCTCATCTGCCCTTTGCTTTGTTGAGTAGAGTTTGTCCACTGTGACCTCCCTCTCCATAACATGGAATCTCTCCTTGAACTTCCTCTGCATATCTGACCAGTCGCTGATCGACCCGGCCGGGAGGCTGGAGTACCATTCAAATGCGAGC
Source organism: Amorphophallus konjac (assembly GCA_022559845.1). Lineage (NCBI taxonomy): Eukaryota > Viridiplantae > Streptophyta > Magnoliopsida > Alismatales > Araceae > Amorphophallus > Amorphophallus konjac. The sequence continues at coordinate 233,018,917 of CM040126.1, forward strand.
CCCGTCAGCGAGGACCCGAAAAATTTTAGCAGGTATGACTCATCGGCGGCCAAATCACCCATGATAGTCATGTAATATGCGACATGTTCCTTCGAGGATCCCTTCTCCTTGAACTTGTCAAACTTGGGCGGCTTGTTGACCCCCGGGGAAAGCCGCTTGGCAGCATGGTGTTGCGGGTAAGGCACCCGATAGGCATCAAATGCGATGTAATCGCCTTCACTCCTCTCCGCGAGCTTTAGCTCGATCATTCTCTCCACCATCATCCGGTTCATGACAATGGGGTCAACTGGCTCCGGGTAGAAGTGTGCTGGCTGCAGGTACGGGGTGACCAGAGTGGTCACCGGTGGCGGACGCAGCAGCGGGGGTGTGTGGTGCACTTGAGGGAGCATCGGTGGCATCAGCGACTGGGACTGCGGTGGCTGCTGCTGAGTCGTCGCCATGCTTGGCTCTGACGGGTGAGGCATGGTGTAAAGCGGCGGAGGGTCCACATGACGAACCGCTCCCCGGGATGATTCTTCCTGGACTTCGGGCGGCTTGGAAGTTGACGACTGTTCAGTCTTCTCCCTCAGCTGTTTCTTCAGCAAGTCTATCTCTTGCCGATATCTTTGAAGTAGCATCAGGACCGTTGGGTCCATAGTTGCAGTGCTGGGAATGGCTTCTGTTGCTTCTCTGGACGTACCCTCGGGCAGGATGTCGAGGAGGACGTCATCTTCTTCTTCCGCCGTTACCACATTGGCGGTTAAGACAGGAGCCTCATCATCCGACTGGTGGTAGACCAGGGGTTGTTCTCCTTTAGTTGCCGCCAGGAGCTCCCTTGCTGCTCCTGCTCTGCGATTATTCGGCCCCGACCTTGCGGCCAATTGAGCGAACTCGCGGGGGTCTTCGGGAAGCCCCCCATATTGGCTGAATATGCCAGCCATGTTGCAGGTGAAAACCTGCATCCTTCTTCTCTGTCGGTGGACCCTTCTCTAGCCTGATGCGGGAAGGTCATCCTCTCAAACACAGAAGTCCTTCTTGTTTCTTCCCGCTTAGGGGCGGCTTCATCGGCTTCAATCTCGAAGCCGTCATCATAGCCATTATCGTCACCGACGACATCATCATCTTTTCTCTTTCATTTTCTTCACCTGCCATTGATGGGCAGAAGTCTTCATTGGCGGCGGCTGCCTGCATCAACCGCTGCTATCCAAGCGAGGGGTTGCCTAGCCCTCGGAAATAGTTCTGGACCAAATTGGTCATCTCTTCTCGGCCCCGTTCTTGATGTAGCACGGGGCACAGTTGTCGACCTCTCGCAGGAGGGATATAAGCTAGCCGAGCTCTGTCGGCAAGCTGCTGGAATCTTCGTCCCATAATAGGGACGTTGGCTTGGCGGGCGCAGGCCCGAAAACTTTCGCGGTGCGGAGGGTCCGCAACCACCTCTTCTTCATCCGGAGCCAGGCTCCTTTCCTTCCTCATTTCCGCTCAGTCACGAGCAGGGCGGTGGCGGATAGGTGCAGCTTGATGGACATGTTGGACTCTTTTGGGGACCCACACCTGTTTAAATTTCTTTGGCCTGGGGGCCAGCTTCTCTTTGCCGTAGTGGCCGACTTCTTCTCTTTCCGCCCTCCTTCCAGCCAGGGCTTGGTATGAGTTGTGGACGGCGACGGCGGGGACGACCCGGTCTGGGACTATCCGCGTGTCACGTTCGTTGAGGAAGACGCGCATGCCACCGACCAGCATGGATTTACCGGATTGCGAGAGGGATCCGGTAACCACAGCAGGACTCCTACGGATTTGCTTGCGCTGACGTCCTCTAGAGTTCCTGTTGACGGCATCGGGGTGGACCCCATAGACAGCATGGTGCACCAAGTAGCTGGCGACCGGGGTTGGACTCTTGGACTGTTGGGAGCAGAGGATCGTCAAGCTAGAGGGGGAGGGGGTGAATAGATTGACCACTTAAAAATTTTAAGCAGAATAAGACAATTGCACTCTCTGTGATAGCACAGACAAAAATCCGGTTCGTGAATCTCTAAAGAGCTAGCGCAATATCTAAGCGATCTAACGAGACAATAGTCACAAGAACAACCCACAAGCACAAGCCACAAGAGATCAGAGTTTTTAAGGTGGTTCAGTCTCTATCTCGAGACCTACGTCCACCCCCTCACCAAACCGGTGGGGATCACCGCTAAGCTTTACTGCTTAGCTAACACCAGAGAAGAATCCTTCTCTGACCTGCAGATCCAATCTGCAGAAGACAGCTATACCCTGTCTTAGAACCGCTGTCGAACAGCTTGTAGACACAAAGTCTATACACCCTCTGATCTCAGAACACACTCTGGATCAGAACACATGTAGCAACCCTAATAAATGAATAATTGAAATGAATTAAAACATATATATTACATAAGTAATATATATAAAAGGAATAGGGTTAATTGGACGAAATAAAACAAATTAAAAATAACGCCTCTTATTAAGGCGTTAATTTATAAAGAAACGCCTCTATCCATGGCGTGAATAAAGAAAGGACGCCCACACCTACGGTCGTCAGTTCTCACGCGACCAAATGGGTAAGTAAAAGAAACGCCCCTATCTTGGGCGTGTTTTAAAACACGAAACGCCCTTTTTCAAGGCGTTTTTTAAGAAACGCCCTTATGCAAGGCGTTAATTAAAGAATACACGCCCTGACCAAAGTCGTTAATTCCATTCGGAACCGTTCGAACCCAGAACTTATCCAGGGTAAGTGATAACTATGAGGAAGAGTTCGAATGTGGTAATAACTCAATCTTGGAAATATTACTTCCAATCAAACACTACTTTTGTTAGAACTCCAAAATCCTATAAATAGTCTTGATCGACCAAACCCTAAACCTATTTGATCGTTCTGCTGCTGCAAAGGTAAGTGAAGAACGTATGTTCTTCTTATTTTCTTTTGCCCTCTGTTTCGACTGCATGAAGAACTGATAATTCTTCATTGTCTTTTCTTTGTAGGAGGCTCCACAGCCACTGCCGAAGAACAAGGTAATGTTCTTCAAACCGTTTTCCTAAACTTCGGTTATATCTTCATACTCCCTCCTTTCTTTCCCTACAGGTTGATTGAAGATCATCGTCGCCATCATCTTCATCAACTGAATTTTTCTTCTTCCTGTCCGATCTGCATACGGCTGCTATTAGAAGCTTCAGGGTGTTCTTATCAAGTCATTCACGTGTTCCATCTCCAGATATCAATTAAGGTAGGATTTTCTCAAGTTATTGTAGCCCAAATAAGAATTAATGCAAGATATCTATACATAAGCATGGCATGCATACTGTTTATAAGGTTTTTATTACGTTCTCTGTAATATTTTGAAAGAAACGCCCTTGATCAGGGCGCTAATTTAAAATACACGACCATGCAGTGGTCGTCAAATTAATATTTGACGCCATGTGCGCAGGCGTTAATTTCATAAGACTCACCTGAAAATTGATAATTGATCCTGTTTAAAATTCAATAAATTATGAAATATAGATTCTAATATCTTGCATACCCCTACCTGTGAATTCCTGTTATACTGCAACGACATGTCTCATGTCCCTTGAAATTTTATTTCCTGTAATATTGTAAAATTCTTGAAATTCACGACTTGGACAAAGTCGTTTTCCATATTTTAACGCCCCAGAACAAGGCGTGAATCTGAAAAGTAACGCCCCTTCCTAGGGCGTGTATCTGTTAAAATCCTGAAATTTACATATTCTGTAAAATGGAATTAGAAAGTAACGCCCCTTCCAAGGGCGCGTTTTTGATCTCAACTTTGAATAAACGCCCCCAGGCAAGGCGTGTTTTTGATAAATTAATGAAATAATGAAAATTCTGCAAATTGGCAATATATGTAAACGCCCTCATGTTAGGCATTAATTATTCAATACACGACTTTACTCAAGTCGTTATTTTACTGTAACCTGATTTCGTCTTGATTCTATTACCGATGGTTTCATATTATATATATATATATATATATATATATATATCGGCACTATTCTCCATTCCGTGAGTATAGTCCCACTTTTTACGTTGATTTATCGATCACACTCAACTCTCATTGACATACGAGCTCTCCATTGGACATTTCGTTCCTTTGGACTAGCGAGTTAGTCATAGAGACCTCCGTAAGACTCCTCGTAGCCTTGGATTCCCTCAAGGCCGACTGAGCTGGTTGTACCCTAAAAACCCATTACACGATCCTTGCCATGTCAATCTAAAGAAACATGATATACCGGCCCTTATGATTATACAAAGAGTATATCATAAGAAATTCTTAATGGGATGATGATATCATGCCATATCATGTCGTTCTTGTAAACCCCAATTCTATGATAAGAGTGAGGGTATCTTGCTTGATCTTATGTTCATGTGGACCTCAATTCTATATAAAGAATGTCCATATCGATTTATCATGGTACCTGAGTTAAGGGAACCATATTCTACCTAGTTTTATCGAACTTGTGATTATACCGTTATTATCGCCATTCTACGGCCTTTGTCATATTTTTGGACTCTATTCTATCAATGTTGTCATACGTATCTACAAGCTTGATTATTGAAATTCTATATTGGCTATATAAACAAGAGTGGATGTCAAAACACATGATAAATGCCTGCGCATATAGGGCCCGATCTGGTCCTGGGAGGAGCACCCGAAAGTACTTGTGCCCATGGGAGTTAAAATGATAAGGTATCTGGCATTATACCGAGTACTTGACTTGCTTGATTGGACATTTCACACACATCTTGTACTTGACTCGTACTTGACATGAAATGAAATGCGTGGCCCGAAAAAGGGTAATTTACTTGCTTGCTTGATACATGATAGCCAAAGTTCTTGACATGATTTGTTAAATGTACTTGCTTGAATATCTCGAATAAACTTGTTATCTTGTTGAAAGTTTATGATAAGTTCATCTTATTTCCTTGATACTACATTCTATCTATCCTGTCGTGTTATACGAGCATGCATAGCTTTATTGCATTCATAAAAATGTAATTACTTAAACCCCTCGCTAGTACTTGAGATATAATTTCCTACTGAGCGTTCGCTCATTCCGTTTGTCCCTTTGTACTTTTCAGGTAAGTCCGACGACGATGGAAGTCAATCGGATGGGAATGGTCAAGAGTGAAAGTGATAGAGCTTCTACAAGTGTCGTCTAGTTGGTTCTATAGTTTTCTCGAGTCAACTATGTACTTTTCTTTTTGTTAAACAGAGTATTGGATTTGTAATAGTCTATCCATTATGAAATAAGGATTGGGTTATCTTGCTATTTTGCGCATCTCTGTCTTCGTGTCGAATACACGACCACTCTGATTGATATGATTGATATAGACACGTCACGCATCTCCGGGTATCTTCCGCGCTCGGGGCGTGACAACACACCTGTCCACTAAATCCCAGTGGAACAGTAATCCTAGAATAGAATTGTATAAGAAAACAAAAATACAAGGTAAGGAATAAACTCAGAATACACTGATCAATGGATCTTCAGACTTCTTGCGCAGCAGAAGAGAGTAGAGCCCGAAGAGATGAACAGTATGATCTGAGTATGATCTTCCCTTCAGTTGAGACTAGATCAGTATGATGCCTTCATGGTTCTTCAGCTTCTGATCTTCTTCACCAGGAGAATGAGCCTATCCTTCAATCCACGCACTGGACCTCCTTCACGATGCTAGGCTCTCCACCTTCTTCTGTCTGTACGAGTGCTTCTCTGTCTCTTCTTTCCTTAGCTCTACTGATGTGACACCACCCTTGGACCTATTTGCAAGCATTCAAGTTTGAGCAGCGGACTCACACTAGCGAGCTCACCCGTATGGCGCACACTAGTGCCCGATGGCGACTAGGCGATGTTGGAGAGGGTCTGAGGCGGGACCTTGAGGCTCCAATGGTTGGCTAGCTTGGGGAGAACCCCAAATGGGCCTAGGATGCCCATATCATGGGCGGCCAACACACCAAGGGTGTGGGTTAAGTGGATGCTCTCACAACTCGCCCGCGGTGGTCACTCAATGTACGAGCAATTTGGGCCGAACTCTCACTCTCCGTCCGACGAAGCAATAGCAATAATACTAAGCTAAGCAAGTAATTAAACCAGTAAGAGAGGGACCGAGGCTCACCTAGCCGGCGTGAAGACGCCAACTCCGGCCGGAGACGGGGGCGAGCGGGGAGGCGAGGGTATGTACCCGCACGCCGCGTCGATTGAAGCTTCAAACCTGCGACTTAATAATTACATGAACTACACCCCATGCAAGGGGGGGGGGATATTGGGGTGAGGATTATGCTTAATACATCCAAAACTACCTCCACGCAGGGAGGGGCCTTCAGCCGGCCAAGCGGGGTGGGGAGATATGCAAAGAGAACCGACTTCCCGAGCTTCACCGATTCTGCCTAGCTTCTGTATTTCTGGACAGAGGGTCGATGATGCCAATAATTCCACCGAGCTCAGAATCTGATGAGACGTGCGCCAAAAGTTTGCTAACAGATTGAGGATGATGTCTGAATTTTTGCAGGAGCTCTGGAACTCAGGGCTGCTCGGGCCAGCGACTGGAACAGGTCAGCAGCTTCTTCCTCTGGCTGGTGCAGAACTGGTACAGTAGGTTGCAGAGGGTACCAAGGACGCTTCTGAACTCCAAATGTGACGAGCCTGGCGGTGACGTCCTCGTTGTCAGAGCAGCTTCGAGCAGGAGTTGACGGGGCCCCAATCGGAGGTCGGAGGGGAGAATGGTGGTCGGATATGTGAGGACAGGTCAAACCTAGACCTGCAAGTGGCTGGCTGCAGCCTTCGACGAAGAAATTAGTAACTGATAGCTCCGGTGGCCGAATGAGGTCCTTCTTCTTGGAGGTGAAAACTAACTGGCAATAGTTTCAGCCCTCCAAAATTGGCGCTCAGATCCCTCACGAGCTGGCCGAGGTCAACAGTTGAACAGGAGCTCTGTCTCTGGTTCGGACAGGAACAGTTTCCCAGCAGCAGATTGACAGCAATGCCACGACTGCTCCCGAACTCCAAATCGACCGGCCGTTGGTTCGGCTGTCGAGTCTTCTACGCAGCAAAGTTAACGGGGAAGCCAACTGATGCCAAGGTTGGCCGGTAGCCTCAGATCACCGGTGAAGGGTCGCTGCAGACTGTGGGAGGCCAGAACGTATACTTCGGAGGAGAAAAATAATATCTCCCAAATTCGAACGCCAAATGGAGCTCCGCTTTCTGGGAATGAAAGAGGATTCAGAGAAGAAGAATTTTGATGAAGAAACCGAGCTCTGATTCTTGCTAGGTTGGCCGTGGTGAAACTTCCAAATGCTCTCTGGTCTTCAGCCTGGGGCAGATTGCACAGTCGCACAAGATCTGCTCCACCGCACAGCTCCGAGCTCGGATGGATGCGGGACCACCTCTGTTGGAAAGAGGACTCAAAGACGATTCCAACGATGTATGAAGTGCCTTCAGAAACCTCAGGATGACGATGTGACACCTTCTGCAAGTCGCTGGACTTCTGCCACCTGCAACCTGCGAACTGTAGGTGGAAGGTGGTGGGAGAAATGGGGTAAATGGAAGTGGAAATGGGGGTGAATAGGTGTGGGAGTGACCCCTAGTTGTGAGGGGGCCTAGGAGGGGGTGTTCTAAGGTGTGGGAGAGGGAGAATGGAGTCTAGAATGGGGTGTTTTCAGAGGGTGAGAGAGGAGCTACGAATTTGGGCTGTGAGGGAGGCACAAGTGGGTGGAGGGAATGTGAGTTTGTATTTTCTTTGATGGGGAGTGATCAATGGTGGTCTTGGGGATGGGAAGAGGTGTCTTGGGAAGGTGGAGTGAGGTTTGGGGAAGGGAAATGGGTAGTTGGGGGTTGGAAGGTGGAGTGGGGATTGGGTGGAGCTCTCTTGGGACTAGGGGGTGGAATAAAGAGGGTTATGGGGAAGGGGAGAGGTTTAAATGGAGTAGGTGGGAGATGGGGTGGTTGGGAAGGTGATTGAATGAGGGGAGGGGAGTTAATGAGAGGTAAATGGGGAGGAGAGAGAAAATTCCGAAAATTGGGGTGGAGGGAGAAAGAGAGAGAGAGAGAGATAATGAGAGACTTGAAAGGGATTTCTTCAATATTTCATCAAAATTGTTACATATGAGGAGTGGGGTGGCCTATTTATAGGCACATGACTTTTTTCACAAAGGACCCTAACAAAAGACACAATGACTAATAACCGAAGGGAAGGGGGTGTCCATGGGCCTAGCCCAATGACATGGGCCCAATAGCCTATCTAAACAACACAATGACTTATGACATTGGTAGATAACCTACTAACCTAGGTACATGACTCAAATAAAGGGAAAATTACATGATTAAGACTCAAATAAAATAAGAAAATTACATGACTCGACTCACAAACACTTGAGGAACATAATGGCGCTTGCCGACGAACAATCTGAGTCTGGAGAAAATGTAGAGGGGCAAGGGATGCCCTCATCATACCCCCGAGATGGGGAAAACTCGACCCCATCGAGTATGGGTCCACCAGGGAAGTAGTATATCGAACTGCGGCTCTGGGCGATCCACGATCTCCATACTCAACCCGCGACCATAGTCGGGGAACGGCGCTTCAGCTCGACAAAGTGACTCGGTCATACCCTCATGTTGGCGATGGGATCTTGCTTGCCTAGTATTACCGCTGTGTGCTCACGTCGAGCTCTCAGGCTATTTGTGGTGGCACTCCAAGGGTGTCTCTCACAAGGGTAGGTGTAAGCTGGAGGCACTCACTAGGATCCACCGCGGTGCCCTTATAAGGTGCTAGATCCGCCACATGAGAAATGGGGAGAATCCCAAAACCCTTTTTGAAAGTTCAACCCATAAGCCGTGTTGCCAAAGCCACTCGGAACTTGGCAAGGTCCAAGTTCTCGTGCCCTCAATTTGGAGGTGACCCTAAAGTAGAGCCACTCCAAAGCCATCATCGCCAAGTTATCAACTTGGAATTCAAAGTGGTGCTTAGGAGTTTGTGCTCGCTTCTTGTGAATCCCACCGCTTGTTACTTGATACTTGCTTGAATGCGTATGCCATGTGAGTTGACAATGTATGGTATGAAAAGGTGGTCCGGGGCAGCCACATGTAGATCGATCATGCTTTGATGCTATGAAGATTGTGACAGACTCAGGGGGGCCGGGACATCCATAGATGAACCTTTTATGCATGGGTATGACAAATGTCGGGGGACCCGGACATCCCTGTATGCTCCTCTCATACTTAAGACTCATGATGAATGAGGGTGGGCCAATACATCCAAATACGGTCCACTTATGCTTCCTACTTGACATGTGGGTGATGTAAATGAATGTACCCGACTTATGAATCATGCCAAGTGGTGTTGTATGCCAAGACTTATGCACTCTTGTGACAAAGATGTCTCCTATGTGTGGGCCTTTGGACTTCCATTGGAATGGGTCGAAGGGGTCTAGAAAGGTGGATATCATGAGATGGGGCACTTCCTCGATCCCTAGGTGTACACCACCCAAAGTCATGGTTCCCATGGTGTAACCCGGGTCTGGGATGGGGTGGATTGGATCAAACATGGTGGGTTGGGGTAGGGAAAGGTACGTGGTAGTTAAGGTGGTTGGGTTACTCGGGTTCCTTGACTCCCATTGGAGTGGATCATAGGGATCATAAAGTCGGTTACCAAGGGGCTCCATGTCCTCAAGGTCCTCAAAAGGTGATGAGTCGTCTTCTTCTAGTGGAATGGTTGGGCCGGTGTATGGGATGGGCTGGTTGGTCAAGGTTTTAGGAATCACAATGGTAGGGGAGTGGACCAGGATGGGCTCTTCCACTATGGGGAGAAGGAAAAGGATGTCACTAGTGTAGCAACCAATAGTGCAAACCGAGGAGATAGACCCAATGCATGGATGGATGAGGTTAAGGCTCTTGGGTTGGTCCGCTCCTAGGGCCAATAAAGAAGTCAAGTCTGATTGCCACTTTAGACCTTTGAGGAGATCATCCCAATCTTCTACCTCATAGTAGGATTGGATTGTGGTGTGATAGGAGTGGAGGGGAACAATTTGGGATGGATATCCCAAAGGTGAGAGAGGTGGGGGTGAGCTAGGAAGGGTGGGTCCTTGCTTGAGCCATTGGAGTATATGCTCATTCATGGTGAAGGTGGGTGACTCTTGAGGATCCGGGCTATTTGAAGTGGTAAAGGGTTGAGGCTTTTCCTTACCATTGGTGTGATCTTGGGCTTCCTTATGGGTGGGAATGGGTTCCGGACTAGCATCTACTCCCATGTGGAGGGTTGTGGAGGTTTCAATTCCTAGTGTTAATGGGTTGGGTAGGTCTAATGCGGGAGAATTGGTGATAGCTGGAGCATGGTGCACTTGGGGTGGTGGGCAAGGGTGGACTTGGATCGGAAGGGGAAGTAGAGGAGGCCTAGGTTGGGAAAAGATTGGTGTAGGAAGCGGGAGGTGAGTTGGGTGAGGGGTTTTGGGTTTGGGGATGGTGGCCATTATGGGCCTTGGTGGAGGGGTGGACACGGTGTCCACATGGTTTTTAATGGTGAGGGTTGGATGAGTGGTGGTCACCATGGAGGGAATTGGGTCGGTTAGGGGTCTCTTGCCCTTGGGATTATTTGGGGTGGAAGTGGGGGCTAAAGAGGCTTGACTAGTGTAGGTTAGTGAAGGGGGTTTTGGTTGGGGTGTGGGGGCCCTCATGAGATCAGGTGGGGAGGTGGAGGCCTTGGAGACTTGGGTTCTAGTGGTAAGGGTTTGGACGGGTGGGTTTGGAGGAGTGAGAGTGCTCCTAGAATTTTGGTAACCCGGGTAGGAAGGGGACATATATTTTGCTCTAAGTTGCTCCTTCATGTCCTTCCAAGTGGTGATGGGAGTTTCCCTTCTAAGTATCTTTAGCCCGACAATTTGCATCCAATAAGTTTCCGCCCGTTTGGTAAGTTACATTTTGGCAACCAATGCCTTTTCATCCTCGGATATATGATACCAAGTGAAGTATTGGTCCATTGTAGCTTCCCAATCTAAATATTCTCTAGGAGAGGTTCCATCAAAGGTGGGAAGTGGGAAAGGGACCATTCTATCGTCTGTCCTTGGGGCGGGCCTATTTTCTCCAAGTTGGTTGAGTCGGCCCGATATGTTATCAAGCCGCTCATTGGCATAGGTCAAGGCTTTCATGAAGTAGTTGACATGGCCAGGAAGTTATGGGTGTTAGTGGTAGGCATCTCTTGGTGGCTTGGACTTATGGAGTGGGCCGATTGGTAAGGTCGATATGAGGTGGCCATACTAGGGGACAAGAGTGATGCATTTGAAGACTCTAAATGCATAGACATGCCCTAGGACCAACTTGATAGAGATAAGTTGTGAACTTGCTCTGATACCACTTGATGTGACACCACCCTTAGACCTATTTGCAAGCATTCAAGTTTGAGCAGCGGACTCACACTAGCGAGCTCACCCGTATGGCGCACACAAGTGCCCGATGGCGACCAGGCGATGTTGGAGAGGGTCCGAGGCGGGACCTTGAGGCTCCAATGGTTGGCTAGCTTGGGGAGAACCCCAAATGGGCCTAGGATACCCATATCATGGGCGGCCAACACACCAAGGGTGTGGGTTAAGTGGATGCTCTCACAACTCGCCCGCGGTGGTCACTCAATGTACGAGCAATTTGGGCTGAACTCTCACTCTCCGTCCGACGAAGCAATAGCAATAATACTAAGCTAAGCAAGTAATTAAACCAGTAAGAGAGAGACCGAGGCTCACCTAGCCGGTGTGAAGACGCCGACTCCGGCCGGAGACGGGGGCGAGCGGGGAGGCGAGGGTATGTACCCGCACGCCGCGTCGATTGAAGCTTCAAACCTGCGACTTAATAATTACATGAACTACACCCCATGCAAGGGGGGGGATATTGGGGTGGAGATTATGCTTAATACATCCAAAACTACCTCCACGCAGGGAGGGGCCTTCAGCCGGCCAAGCGGGGTGGGGAGATATGCAAAGAGAACCGACTTCCCGAGCTTCACCGATTCTGCCTAGCTTCTGTATTTCTGGACAGAGGGTCGATGTCGATGCTGCCAATAATACCACTGAGCGCAGAAACTGATGAGACTTGCGCCAAAAGCTTGCTAACAGATTGAGGATGATGTCTGAATTTTGGTAGGAGCTCTGGAACTCAGGGCTGGTCGGGCCAGCGACTGGAACAGGTCAGCAGCTTCATCCTCTGGCTGGTGCAGAACTGGTACAGCAGGTTGCAGAGGGTACCACGGACGCTTCTGAACTCCAAATGTGACGAGCCTGGCGGTGACATCCTCGTGGTCGGAGCAGCTTCGAGCATGAGTTGACGGGGCCCCAATCGGAGGTCAGAGGGGAGAATGGTGGTCAGATATGTGAGGACAGTTCAAACCTGGACCTGCAGGTGGCTGGCTGCAACCTTCGACGAAGAAATTAATAACTGATAGCTCCGGTGGCTGAATGAGGTCCTTCTTCTTGGAGGTGAAAGCTAACTGGTAATAATTTCAGCCCTCCAAAATTGGCGCTCAGATCCCTCACGAGCTGGCCGAGGTCAACAGTTGAACAGGAGCTCTGTCTCTGGTTCGGACAGGAACAGTTTCCCAGCAGCAGATTGACAGCAATGCCACGACCGCTCCCGAACTCCAAATCGAGCACCGTCAAAGCCGTTGGTTCGGCTGTCGAGTCTTCTACGCAGCAAAGTGAACGGGGAAGCCAACCGATGCCAAGGTTGGCCGGTAGCCTCAGATCACCGGTGAAGGGTCGCTGTAGACTGTGGGAGGACGGAACGTATACTTCAGAGGAGAAAAATGATATCTCCCAGATTCGAATGCCAAATGGAGCTCCGCTTTCTGGGAATGAAAGAGGATTCAGAGAAGAAGAATTTTGATGAAGAAACTGAGCTCTGATTCTTGCTAGGTTGGCCGTGGTGAAACTTCCAAATACTCTCTGGTCTTCAGCCTAGGGCAGATTGCACAGTCGCACAAGATCTGCTCCACCGCACAGCTCCGAGCTCGGATGGATGCGGGACCACCTCTGTTGGAAAGAGGACTCAAGGACGATTCCAACGATGTATGAAGTGCCTTCAGAAGCCTCAGGATGACGATGTGACACCTTCTGCAAGTCGCTGGACTTCTGTCACCTGCAACCTGCGAACTGTAGGTGGAAGGTGGTGGGAGAAATGGGGTAAATGGAAGTGGAAATGGGGGTGAATAGGTGTGGGAGTGACCCCTAGTTGTGAGGGGGCCTAGGAGGGGGTGTTCTAAGGTGTGGGAGAGGGAGAATGGGGTCTGGAATGGGGTGTTTTCAGAGGGTGAGAGAGGAGCTCCGAATTTGAGCTGTGAGGGCGGCACAAGTGGGTGGAGGGAATGTGAGTTTGTATTTTCTTTGATGGGGAGTGATCAATGGTGGTCTTGGGGATGGGAAGAGGTGTCTTGGGAAGGTGGAGTGAGGTTTGGGGAAGGGAAATGGGTAGTTGGGGGTTGGAAGGTGGAGTGGGGATTGGGTGGAGCTCTCTTGGGACTAGGGGGTGGAATAAAGAGGGTTATGGGGAAGGGGAGAGGTTTAAATGGGGTAGGTGGGAGATGGGGTGGTTGGGAAGGTGATTGAATGAGAGGAGGGGAGTTAATGAGAGGTAAATGGGGAGGAGAGAGAAAATTCCGAAAATTGGGGTGGAGGGAGAAAGAGAGAGAGAGAGAGAGATAATGAGAGACTTGAAAGGGATTTCTTCAATATTTCATCAAAATTGTTACATATGAGGAGTGGGGTGGCCTATTTATAGGCACATGACTTTTTTCACAAAGGACCCTAACAAAAGACACAATGACTAATAACCGAAGGGAAGGGGGTGTCCATGGGCCTAGCCCAATGACATGGGCCCAATAGCCTATCTAAACAACACAATGACTTATGACATTGGTAGATAACCTACTAACCTAGGTACATGACTCAAATAAAGGGAAAATTACATGATTAAGACTCAAATAAAATAAGAAAATTACATGACTCGACTCACAAACACTTGAGGAACATAATGGCGCTTGCCGACGAACAATCCGAGTCCGGAGAAAATGTGGAGGGGCAAGGGATGCCCTCATCATCTACTCATCCCCCTTCGATCCACTTCTACATTTCCTTTTTCATTTTCCCGCGCAAGATTGGGCCCCCCACGATATTCCCAATCATTTGCCCACGTGTGGAGAAGCTTCTGGACTAAAGGAGGAAGAGTGTCCTTCGTTTGCAGATGTGGCTGGCCCACTTTATCCAGTCCTTCTGCCCGAGCGCTTGTCTGGGACTGGGTGCATCGACGCCAGCATTTGAATGCGTAGACGCTGTGTGAAGACAACTTCTGATCTTCCTTCGATGTACGGCTTCAGGCTATCGCTGCGTTGACGCTGATAACTGGTGGCGTCGACGCTATGTGAAGATAGCTTCTTAATCTTCAGGCACCCGCTGCGTCGACGCTAGTAGCTGGTAGCGTCAACGCTGTGTGAAGATATCTTCTGGAGGCATGCGAGTCGACGCTGCATCCGAGTGGCGTTGACGCAGTTAGCATGCGCATGACTCAAACATCTTGAGATTCCAGTCACAGCGTCGACGTTCTCTTGCTTGAGGCGTAGATGCAGTCTAGATGAAGTATGCTTCAACTTGGAGGAGCTGAAGGCTGCGTCGACCCTTTGATCTTGTGGCGTCGACGCTGACTATTGCCTGCATTAGAGTTCAACAGAAATTCTTGCCACATACCAGATTGTCAGATAATAATACACCCTGTCATATCATGGTGATCATCATCAAAATCAGGAGGACAACAATCTCCCTCTTTTTGATGATGGCAACCATGATGGAATTTTGGTATTTTAATGAACATGCAATTCAATAACCAAGTAAGCAGAGGCAAGCACAACCATAGCAATCAAACACTGGTATCACTTCAACTCATTCACTTACGCACATAGTCAATTTTAACTATAAATCAAAACGAAGTGCATTCACAAGATAGTCTCCCCCTTTGACATCAGCAAGAAGGGGAGGTCAGAAGACAAGTAAGTATAAGAAAATATCCAGACCATTACTTAGGAAAAATACTGAGAATGTCTCCTAGACGAGTGACTAGAGGACTGGCCCGGTGGAGGTGGAGGACGATGAGATGAGAAGGTCTGCTGGGCATGCAGAGCTTGAATTGCCTGAGAAAGCTCGCCCAACTGAAATAAAAGAGTGCTTTTAAGACCTCCCAGCTCGGAGCGGACATCGTCAGATCCTCGTGTCAACAACTCAAGCGTACCGCACATAGTTGCCATGGAGGATGAAAGACTAGACAGCTTGTCAAACACGGCTTGAAAACCTGTGGGAATCGAGGTTACTTGAGACTGCAGAGTAACCATAGCAATTTGAATATCATAACACATGGATTGCATCTTGGCCATGGTCTGAAGAGAAGACATCTGTGTAGAGTGCATATTGGAAACTAACTCTGCAACCTTGTTGACAATCTTTGCAACACTCTGCAGGACCTTCCTCATAGCTTTGTCAGTTTTCTGCTTGGCCTTCATATAGTCTCTCCAGGTGACCATTATAGAGATTTCAGATAAGACAATTCTTTTATACAGTCGTTCCAGCTGAAAGTCAGTATACAGAATAAAAGAGTTAAGTTTGTCCCCTTGATGCTGCATCATTCGGATGAGGTGAACCAGTAAATCCTTTTCTATTGCACCAGGAGGAGCCTGGAAATAATCATCTTGATGTTGTTGGCTAGTGGACCCAAGTTCTCTATTATAATTATGTGAGCTGGACTCACCTTGTTCCCACTGAGTCTTGGGTTCCCCTCTAATGTCAAACCATTCAGGCTCATCATCTTGAAAAGGGGGTACTGCAGATTGAAATCCTTCCTCATCAGCATCATTGGGAGACTCCACCACATACGAAGGAAAAACCTGCTCACTATCAACAGTATGAGCAGGCCTATCCTGAGTGTCAAAAGGTGGAGGTGACCTGGCTGGAGCTTGTGTTGCACCTTGGACCTCAATGTCCACATCTCTTTCCTGACCCTCCCAATGTGGAGGAGAAGCAACAGGTGCAGGAGATATCCTGACTGACTCTGGTTCGGGCTCAGGAGGAGTAGCAGCTGCCCTGACAGAAGATTGTTGACTTGGCAGCACTCTGACTGGCTTGCCATCTACAATTTTTACACCCATAAAATTCTGAACAAACGACATGGAGTACACATTGCCTCTAGGAATGACACACTTCTTTTCATTTCCAAACTGAATTCCAACCTTTCTGAACAAGGCTGTGAGATGTGCTGCGTAGGGCAGAGTCCTAGAGTTGTCCAGGCAAGTCCCCATTGTCTGAATAATAACATCAATCAAAGACACATTGATTTCTTTCAACATGTAGTATAGTAAAAATCCTTGCATGATTGTAACCCTTTCACGTCCACTGCTCTGTGGGGTAAAGATGGAAGTGCATATATGGTGCAGAAGTCGAACATGAGGTGAAAACTGGTTAGCTTTTAAGCTTGACAAATGAGTCTGCTTAATGTCGAAAGGGTCCTCTGGCTGGCCGGTCAAAACAGCAAACGCTTCATGTTCATTCAAAGGAAATGAGTGAAGTTCGGCCCCCTTCATAGGAATCTTCCATACTTTGGCGAGCAGACTAGCAGTAAGTTCAAACTTAACACCCTGAACCGAGCTGATCAGTCTTCCACGTTCGGGTTGATGGCATAGATTGCGGTAAAACTCCCTGACAAGAGTAGGATAATAGACGGAGTACTTGGTGGCAAAACCCCACCAACCTTGAAACTCCAAAGTGAGTCTAATATCAGGGAAGACAGCATGAAAGGCTTCGTCCGATTCAAGGATATATCGAGGAATTAAAACCTTCAGGGGTTCGTCTGTACCAGAAGAAGGAGCGGATACGGAAACCCCAGACTTGGATTTTTTGGAGAAGACTTTCTTCTGAGAAGATGAAGGCTTGGAGGACGATCAGACCTTCTTCTTCTTGGAAGGAGGGGAGGGGCTGCGTGGACGCTTCCCCTTGTCTTTGCGTTTATGCGAAAAAGAAGATGTAGGAGGAGGAGCCGCCGCAGGTGATTCAATAGCTTGGGCTTCAGCAGCAATGGCAGGAGCTGGAGGAGCCGAAGATGGTTCCTCAGCAGGCTTCTTACCCTTCCTGGAGTAGGCGAGAGCCATCTTCATGGATAGAGGAGAAGAAGAACAGTCAAGAGGTGTTTCAGAGGGAGGAGAGGGACCGTCGTGCCTCAGAAGGATGAATGAAAAGTAGCCGACTGTTCCCTCGGTTGAGGGTTTTAAAAGGGTGACAAGCGAAACCCCCAATCCTATTAGTGGGTAACCGGGTAACGGATCCAGATCATAACCGAAAGAACCTAGATAGAGTGGATGCGTCGACGCGAGGAAATCAATGCGTCGACGCTATGACCACTTATGCACAAAAGTGTATTGGAAAAGTACAGAGGCGTCGACCTTAAGGGCAAGGATGCGTCGATGCCATAATGTGAATACACGCTGCCAGACAAGGATTTTTGAAAGATAGAAGATGCAGCTAAAAGAGTAGACATTGGGAAATGTCATTAGAATCCAGGTTTCATAAGGTAATACACTCAAACTCAGGGATTTTTAATAGCGTCAGTTCAAATTCCCATGAAAATAAAATTTACTCAGATTAGCTTCGAACCATTTAGTGACATAAAATGTTGATATACTGCGAAGTTTGAAGCACAGAAATGAACAGTAATAGTGCAGAATTGGAGTAATTTCTAAACTAGCTTCATACTCGGGATCTTCTCATAACTTTATCCTTCGTTACTCAATTTTGAAAGAATCTTTGAAGAAAGAAATTTAAGAAGCATTGAGGATAAGTTCATTAGATCTTTTGAGCTCTTGATTTCATTCCATCACACATGTGTCTTAATATTTATTTTATTTATTCCATCCATTAGCAGTCAAATATAGCTAGCCTTGTGACACGAGTACACATGCTTATCAGGCACCAGAGTCCCCGGTTACTCAGCATAGCTAATCATTATGCTTAGAATCAGAGGTAGTGATCAACCTCATGACATGCCTTCCAACACTTCATTGGTGAGGAAGGTAGTTTCTCGGTTGAGAATCACCATTGCTCTAACATGGATACATTTCATTAAAGGACAGAGATAGTAGTCCACCTCATGACTTGCTCTTTAACACTTCTTTGGTGCCTAGAGCAAGTTTCTCAGTGGAAATCTACCATTGCTCTGTAAGGAACAGATACATTGTGTGTTTCACTTTTTCTTGAAGCTCTTTTTTAGACCTAAGCAGACTTTAGCAACAATACCAATTAAATTTCCATATATTGAAAGATCCTTCTACTTTTGATCAATTGGGAAAAAGAGATGATAGGAACCAAGTCACATTAACTTGTTTAGTTCTTATTCTAGATTCAACCACTTTTAGGTTCAAGTTCTGGTGAGTTCAAACATTGAAGGACACACATTTTATATCATTAAGTAGTGTGAAGTTATTCTAAGAGAAACTTGTTTTCATTAGAAATTATTCCCTTAGCTCCCCCTGAATGTAAGGCATTAACTTTTCACCAGGACATTTGAGACAATTCCCTTATTCAGGAATAGAAGGAGAGTACATCAAGAAATCTTGGGAGTAAGAAGGTGAATAAGATAGAGAATAAGCAAGATTGAGTGCAAAGGTGATTCTTGAAGAAGAACAAGTCTAGCAAGAAGGATGAACGAGAGAATCCTATGAACTAGATGAGAGGTCATAATCACCATCACACCACACTGTTACTTGTATAGCGTCAACGCAGAATACCTGAAGCGTCGACGCACTTTGCCATACTGCACGGATTGTTTAACATTTAAATAGAGGCAATCCATCGCAGCGTGGACGCATACTAAAGGGTGCGTTACCGCATAAAACCTTACTCCCCCTTAACTCAAGCATGAAAGAAGAAATTAAAACAGATGAAATTGTAAACATGCTGAGGTTTTATTTCAGATGAACAAAATACCAAGACATACTAACAAAAATTCATACTCCCCCTAAGTGTATGACTTACTCAAACATGGACAATTTCACCATAGCAGGACTTCAAATGATCATCACAAAAGCAATCAAGCAGCATTCAGATATTCGGCCATGCAGTCAATTCAAGATTCAGAATGTAAATTGCAGAGTCCAAGCTCTCTCTTAAGATATGAAAAACGCTCATTGTTGAGAGGCTTGGTAAAAATATCAGCTAGTTGACGTTCAGATTCTACAAATACAAGCTTGAAACTCCCTTTACTGACCTCATCTCTTAAGAAGTGATGTCTGATTTCAATATGCTTGGTCCTAGAGTGCTGGATGGGGTTCTTGGCCAGGTTTATAGCACTTGTGTTATCACACAATATTGGGACACATCCAAGATCAGTTTGGTAATCTTGGAGCTGATGCTGGATCCATAACACTTGAGTGCCACAGCTCGCTGCAGCGACATATTCTGCCTCTGCAGTGGATAGTGCCACTGAGTGTTGTTTCTTGGAAGCCCAAGAGATCAAGCACCCACCCAAAAATTGGCAGTAGCCACTAGTGCTTTTTCTGTCCAATTTACATCCAGCATAGTCTGCATCCGAATATGATACCAAGTCAAAGGTGCAGGATGCAGGATACCAAATCCCTAGGTCTTGAGTTCCAACAAGGTATCTAAAAATACGTTTGACAGAACTTAGGTGGGATTCTCTAGGATCAGCTTGAAAACGTGCACACATGCAAACACAAAATTGAATATCAGGCCTTGATGCAGCAAGGTATAGAAGTGACCCTATCATACCTCGATAGGTCTTGGCATCAACTTGTGTACCTTTCAAATCTGCATCCAAGGTTGTGTTTGTACACATGGGAGTGCTGATTACTTTTAGATTTTCCATTTTATACTTCTTCAGTAGCTCCTTGATGTACTTTTTCTGACTAATAGAGCATCTGTCTCTGCTTTGGGTGATCTGCAAACCTAGAAAAAATTGAAGTTCACCCATGAGACTCATTTCAAATTCTATTGTCATTAAGTTAGCAAACTCCTTACACATACTAGGTTTAGTGGAACCGAAGACAATGTCATCAACATATATTTGAACTAAAATGATATCTGAATTCCTGACCTTTGTAAACAATGTCAGGTCCACTTTACCTCTTGAATAACCCTTTTCAGTGAGAAAGGAGCTGAGCCGGTCGTACCAGGCTCGAGGTGCCTGCTTGAGTCCATACAGTGCTTTGTCCAATCTGTATACGTGGTTAGGATTTTCTGCACATTCAAATCCAGGGGGTTGTTCCACATATACTTCTTCTTTTATTATTCCATTTAGGAAAGCACTTTTTACATCCATTTGTTGTAATTTTATTCCATGACTTACAGCATATGCAAGCAACAAACGAATGGCTTCTAATCTGGCTACTGGTGCAAATGACTCTTCGAAGTCAATACCGAACTCTTGATTGTAACCCTGTGCAACCAGTCTAGCCTTATTCCTAACAATAACACCATTTTCATTTTGTTTGTTTTTATAGACCCATTTAGTTCCTATTATAGATTGATCCTTGGGTCTGGGCACTAGATGCCACACTTTATTTCTTGTGAATTGGTTGAGTTCTTCATGCATTGCATTTATCCAGTTGGGATCTTTTAAGGCTTCCATAACATTCTTGGGTTCAGTTTGAGACACAAGTGCCATGTTATCCATTTCTTGTATTTGAGAGCGTGTCCTAACAGGTTCATGCAAGTTGCCTATTATGCTAGATGAGGGGTGATCCCTTAACAGCCTAATGTTAATTAGAGGGTTACCTCCATTAATATCTGCATTACCCTGATTACTAGACTCTGGCTCATCTTCTTTTGGTCTTGAATCTCCTTCCAAAGATTCTTTCTCCTCAGGCTTGTCAAGGAAGTCTTCATCACCATTGTTCCTGCATGAGGATTCAACTTGTGAATTTTCAATTAGCTCATCAAAAATGATGTGAGGTGATTCCTCAACTGTTTGAGTTTTCAGATTTAGGACCCTATAAGCCCTAGAGTGACTGGAGTATCCTAAGAATATGGCGGGTTCACTCTTGGGTTCAAACTTATCTAGGGCTCGTTTATCATTATTCTGAACAAAACATTTTGAACCAAAAACTTTAAAATGAGCAACAGAGGGCTTCTTACCTTTCAGCATTTCATATGGAGTCTTTTTGGACTGAGGTCTTACCATTGCCCGATTTACAATGTAGCATGCAGTGTTCACAGCCTCTGCCCAATACTTCCTTGGGAGTTGCCCTTCAATCAGCATGGTTCTGCCCATCTCCACAAGGGTTCGGTTTCTTCTCTCCACGACTCCATTTTGTTCAGGTGTTCTTGGGGAAGAAAACCTGTGATTTAGCCCTGTTGCTCTGCAGAAATATCCAAATTCAGAATTGTCAAATTCTCCACCATGATCTGATATAATGGAAGAAATGACAAACTTACCCTCCTGCTGTGTTTTCTTAAAGAATGCCTGAAATTCCTCAAATGCCTCATTCTTATGAGTTAGAAAGAATATCCAAGTAAATCTAGAAAAATCATCCACTAGAACAAATCCATATCTATTACCACTAATGCTTGCTGTTCTAGTGGGTCCAAATAAGTCCAAATGAATGAGTTCAAAAGGTTTAGTGGACTGACTCTTTATCTTGGACTTAAATGACTTCCTAGTCTGTTTACCTTGGGTGCATGCATTACAGATTTTGTCATTTTTCTTGAATGAAGCATCAGGCAGGCCATTCACCATGCCGTGTTTGGCTAACTTATGCAATACACTATAGCTAGCATGTCCTAGCCTACGGTGCCACAACCAAGCTAGTTCAGTTTTATTTACAGCAAGGCAAAGATTATTATGTGCAGGATCATCTAAATCTACCATGTACATGTTGTTTATTCTTTTTCCAACAAATTTAATTTTTTCTGATTTTTCTTCTAAGATGGTGCATGTGTTTGCATCAAACACTACTTTATTATTTCTATCACACAACTGACTTATACTGAGCAAGTTATACTCTAGACCCTCTACTAAAAGAACATCATCAATGGAGGTAGAAGGGTTTTTGCCAACTGTACCTTTGCCAACTATTTTGCCTTTATTGTTTCCACCAAAGGTAACAAATCCTCCATCCTTCTCAACCAGGAGACAAAACTTGGCATTGTCCCCTGTCATATACCTTGAGCAGCCGCTGTCAAGATACCATCTGTTGTGCATGGCTGCAAGGCATTCCTGCAAGAATCATCAAACAAGAGATTTTGGAACCCAAACACACTTGGGTCCCATTGGATCACTGGAAGACTTCAAGAAATTCAATAGGTTCTTAGGAATCCACATTTGTCTTTGTTGAGGTTTTTGATGGTTTTTAGTTGAGGAGGCAGCTGGTTTCTGATTTGATTTTAAGGTTGTTTTAGCTGCTTTATTGAACCATCGTTTATTTTGGCTCCAAAGAGCCTCTTGGTGATGTGGGTTGACTGCCCTAAATAAATGTGTTTGTCTTATTGGATATGCATACATGGGACGCGTCGACCTTCCTGAATGAATGCGTGGACTCACCCACCCATAGTTGCTCCTATGTGTATGATAGAATGTAGGGTGCGTGGACGCATTGTGGTGTGTGCGTTGACCCATCCACCCAGATTGATTGAAGTGTTGGCCATGGTGGTATGGGTGCGTGGACGCATATCCCTGCATGCGTCGACCCATGTGGTCGTTCCTATTCTTATGGACTCTTTGGAATTCGGCCCGAGTCGACGCCACATGCCCGTAGGGTTGACGCATCTGAGTTGAGTGCCTAGACCTATATGCAGAAGGCCTATGATTGTATGAAGGTTGCGTTGACACATTACTAGCCTTGCGTGGACGCATCTGACTCTTGCCAGATTTGGTATTTTCAGTCTTTCTGGTGCTATGTTGGTGAACGAAGGGTCTGGAGCTGGAGGCCTTAGGTGGTGATGAAATGACAGGCTTGCAGCTGGTTAAATTCTTTGCAAATTTTGCCTTAGGAGATTCATTCATCTTCTCTTTTCCTTTCTCCTTTGTCACTTCATTTTTCTGAATCTGTTTCCCTTAGTCTCTTTCAACATTTTTTACTTCAGCCACCTGTTTCTCCTCAGCTTTCTTTTCTTCTGATATGAAGGTCACCAGTTTAAGTCCAATTTCTTTCTTTGAGCTTGGATTATTTCCAAGTCCTTCTTTGCCGACATTGCATTTTGTTCCCATTAAGGCATCAAGATTATGTTTGCCTTGTGTCATTTTCTCTAGGGAAGTTTGTTTGTCCAATTTTTCTTTTTCAACTTTCTTCAAATCTTCCTGAAGTTTCAAGTTGACACCATTTACCGCTTGATATTTCTCTTCAGCGATTTTGGTGTCCTTTTCCAGTTTTTGCATTCTTAACTTCAGTTCATCATGTGTTTTTAGTAAGAAGTCATTTTCTCTTTTTGATTCAATCAATTGAGATCTGTATTCATTTTCTTCATTCAGAGTTTTCTTCAGACAAACAATTTCATCTTCTAGCATTTTAACCTTTTCATTTGACAAATTTTCTTGACTTCCCTGGTTTTACTTCTTTTTAAGCATTTTATTTTCTTTCTTCACAACATCATATTTATCCATAAGGTCATTGAAAGCTTCTTCCCAGTCATCACAAGTAAATTCATCAAATGGAGAATTTACCTCATTAGAGTCCTCTCCCCTGGCCATTAGACATAGCTTTACTTCTTTTTCTTCCTCTGAGGTGCTATCCTCCTCTTCCTCTTCTTCATCACTCCATGTACTGATCATGGCCTTGGGCTTTTTATTTTTGAACTTGGGGTAAGCTTTCTTAGAATTTTTGGGGCACTCTGACTTGATATGTCCGTGTTTCCTGCATTGATAACACACAACTTTGTCAGATTTCTTAGTTTGGTCAGACTTAAATTTAGAATTCATTTTACCTTGATAGCTTCTAAATCGATCAGCTTTACCTTCCCTTCGTAAGAATTTTCGAAATTTCTTTGTGAGCATAGCAATCTCACCTGAATCACTGTCTGAAGAAGAAGTCAGATTCTCATCTGAGCTCTCCTTGCAGCTTGGAGCAGCCTTGAGAGCTAGGGGTTTCTTCTTCTTTATTTCCTCATCATATCTTTTCAAATTCAGCTCATAGGCCATAAGGGAACCTATCAACTCATCAGGAGTGGTCTTGGGAAGATTCCTAGATTCTTCGACCACTGTGGCTTTTGTGTGCCACACGGATGTCAAAGATCTAAGAATCTTTCTCACCAGCTCATAGTCTGTATAGGCCTTCCCTAGACCTTTGAGACCATTGACAAGCACGGTTAAACGAGCATACATCTCAAAAATACTTTCTTCAGGTTTCATGTGAAACGACTCATATTCAAAGATTAGCATGTTAGCCTTGGTCTCCCATACCTCCGAGGTACCCTCGTATATTACCTCGAGTCGATCCCACATTTCTTTCGCACTTGCGCATGAGGAGACGAGCGAGAATTCCTTGGGATGCAGGGAGCATTGCATAATGTTCATTGCCTGCCAGTTGACGGTTGATTTTCTTACTTGCTCCTTCACCCATAATTCTTCGTCGCCTTCAATTATGTAGGGCCCCTTGCTCACAACTTTCCATACTTCATAGTCGTGGGCCCTGAGAAAAACTTGCATGCGATTCTTCCAATAGGAATAGTTAGTGCCATCGAAAAATGGTGGTCTATTCACAGCATAACCCTCTGGCATGAATCCTTTGCTCTCCATTACTTCTCTCTAGGCTGTTAAACCGTTCAAGAGAGCCTGGCGCTCTGATACCACTTGTTGGGAGCAGAGGATCGTCAAGCTAGAGGGGGAGGGGGTGAATAGATTGACCACTTAAAAATTTTAAGCAGAATAAGACAATTGCACTCTCTGTGATAGCACAGACAAAAATCCGGTTTGTGAATCTCTAAAGAGCTAGTGCAATATCTAAGCGATCTAACGAGACAATAGTCACAAGAACAACCCACAAGCACAAGCCACAAGAGATCAGAGTTTTTAAGGTGGTTCAGTCTCTATCTCGAGACCTACGTCCACCCCCTCACCAAACCGGTGGGGATCACCGCTGAGCTTTACAGCTTAGCTAACACCAGAGAAGAATCCTTCTCTGACCTGCAGATCCAATCTGCAGAAGACAGCTATACCCTGTCTTAGAACCGCTGTCGAATAGCTTGTAGACACAAAGTCTATACACCCTCTGATCTCAGAACACACTCTGGATCAGAACACACCTGTCCACTAAATCCCAGTGGAACAGTAATCCGAGAATAGAATTGTATAAGAAAACAAAAATACAAGGTAAGGAATAAACTCAGAATACACTGATCAATGGATCTTCAGACTTCTTGCGCAGCAGAAGAGAGTAGAGCCCGAAGAGATGAACAGTATGATCTGAGTATGATCTTCCCTTCAGTTGAGACTAGATCAGTCTGATGCCTTCATGGTTCTTCAGCTTCTGATCTTCTTCTCCAGGAGAATGAGCCTATCCTTCAATCCACGCACTGGACCTCCTTCACGATGCTAGGCTCTCCACCTTCTTCTGTCTGTACGAGTGCTTCTCTGTCTCTTCTTTCCTTAGCTCTACTCATCCCCCTTCGATCCACTTCTACATTTCCTTTTTCATTTTCCTGCGCAAGATTGGGCCCCCCACGAGATTCCCAATCATTTGCCCACGTGTGGAGAAGCTTCTGGACTAAAGGAGGAAGAGTGTCCTTCGTTTGCAGACGTGGCTGGCCCACTTTGTCCAGTCCTTCTGCCCGAGCGCTTGTCTGGGACTGGGTGCGTCGACGCCAGCATTTGAATGCGTAGACGCTGTGTGAAGACAACTTTTGATCTTCCTTCGATGTACGGCTTCAGGCTATTGCTGCGTTGACGCTGATAACTGGTGGCGTCGACGCTATGTGAAGATAGCTTCTTAATCTTCAGGCACCCGCTGCGTCGACGCTGGTAGCTGGTAGCATCAACGCTGTGTGAAGATATCTTCTGGAGGCATGCGAGTCGACGCTGCATCCGAGTGGCGTTGACGCAGTTAGCATGCGCATGACTCAAACATCTTGAGATTCCAGTCACAGCGTCGACCTTCTCTTGCTTGAGGCGTAGATGCAGTCTAGATGAAGTATGCTTCAACTTGGAGGAGCTGAAGGCTGCGTCGACCCTTTGATCTTGTGGCGTCGACGCTGACTATTGCCTGCATTAGAGTTCAACAGAAATTCTTGCCACATACCAGATTGTCAGACAATAATACACCCTGTCATATCATGGTGATCATCATCAAAATCAGGAGGACAACATGGACGAGTCGTTACAGTATCGAGCCCTCAGAGGCTCCACCTTCTTCGCAGCTCCCTTGACGGGCTCCGAGGGTTCTACCTCCAGCATGTCTACGAAGGCCAACCCTAAGAAGTTGGGGAAGCCGACAGTGGCAGGGAAGCTGCCGAACACCGTGGGCACCGCCAGGTACCCTTGCACGTGACCCGTGATGATCAATGGGCTGAAACCAACGCCAGTCAATTTGATGGTTGTTGTCATTGTTTGCCTAAAAAGACCAACAAATAGATGATCAGTAGCCTTTGGGAGGGCCTCGAAGCCCAAGTATCTCGGTAAAGAGATGAAAGGTGACTCGGTCCCACCGGGCGTGCCAAACTGTTTCGATGGGATCTTTTTGTTTTGTTTATTGTTATCATTTCGGCTTATTTGGTTTATTTCACGTGTCGATCAACCAATTAACTAACTGGTAATTGACTGACTGATCGACTGCGCGGGCGTGCCAGTCACGTGAGTGACAAGTTTATTGTGCGCTCGTTCTGACTCGTATCAGGCGAGAATGAGATTCGGTCGGGACCAGCAGTCCGCCATACCATAAAGGCTATAGCGTTAATTACATCCCCCATGAGGAGGGAAAACCTTTGATTAATTACCGAGATAAAGGGCTGTCGAGGCCGAAATAAAGGATGTAGAGGGTGCGAATGATCATGCAGGATGTTGTGATCTACCATGCACGGTTCATTAGGGCGGACCCTCAGTACGTGGCGGAGGACCTAGGCCCGAAGACCACCATCACGCGGGGCAAAAGCTTTTCGTCGGACGCTGCCCGGCTTTCTGCTCATGTCATTTGATATACCGAGGGTCCGCGCACTCAGGCATACATTGATGCGGCATGAATGCTTAGACTAGAGCACGATGATGAAGCCATAAAACTAGCTAATCCAGGTTAGACAAACTAATTTATTCAATTTATTGACTACAGGGTTTATTTAATTCTGTTATTAACATTGAAAATCACCTCGAAGGTGAGGAAAAGATTGAAACGTCACGACGACGCGATTCGAAATGAAACCGGCGCGATACGCGTAGGCATAGAGTTTAAAATGGCGTGCGAAGCGTGGGTAAAGGCTTACAACGTCGCCGCCTAACGTAGGTGTAGGGTCGGCCTGAAAATGGCGCGCCCCTCTTCCCGGCGCGCCGGGATAAGGCGCGCCGTTTTAAGGCGCGTCGTGTTAAGGCGCGCCGAGTATCGACGGCTCCGGTTTAGCCCTATTTTACGGAAACTGAGGCTTTATTGGTTATTTTGGGTTTATTAAAACACTTTGGGAGATTTTGAAAGTTTATTTAGTCATTTATTCAACGGATCGACCCCGGGCCATTCGGAAGCCGAGTCACAGGCTCGGGCGAGGTTCATACTCGAGCGCGGTGATTGTTCTGAGTCAAACTTGTTCGAGCCAAAATTTCAACAGCATCTCCCCGTCCCGAAGGATTGTCGGGGAGAAGTGGGGAATACTCACGTAGCGAAGCAACCCCTGAAAGTCGGGTGGCACAACGGCGGCTGGTAAACCCAAACGGGAAGGAAAACCTCGAGGTCCAGCCTACTAGGGGCACCAAGTCCATGGGTGGCAGTGAACGGATGAGCCGACTCATGATGGGAGCGAAAACCCCGAGGGATAGCCTATGAGGGGCACGCGACCCGAGTTGACTCAACGCTCGAATCGGGCCGACCGGTAGAGTGAAGGAAACCCCGAGGGCTAGCCTACGAGGGGCACACATCCCACGGCCACCACAAAATCTGTTAGAGACTGTGGATTTGGATATATTGGGACTAACCCATGTTACTGTACACTCGAGGGCCTTTGGAAAACTCGTCACAGATCGACGAGTTCTTGTGACCAAATGGTGCTTTCAGTGGAATAGTGAAGATATGGCCCCCTCTTCGGGTATCGGAGCAATGCTATAGAGCAAGCTCCTGGATTTCATATACGAACGGAGTGAAAATAGAGATAAGCATGCGAATATGGGGTTTAGCCAGACAAATGTTTATCGGAGGCTATTAGATCAGGCGACGAATTGGAGCGACTAACCAAGAGGTATCCTGGCGCCCCATCTCCCCTGCGCTACGGGGCGGAGCAGAGGAACACCAGATATCCAGTCCTAGAGCATAGACGAGGGGAGGTGGACATATGGATGTGCCTCCCCTCATGTCACACATGATATATGCTTTTAGCAAAACATAGGCGATCATGCCAAAAAGAAAGACTCCCGGGAAAGGGGGAAGAACAGTTAATGTAGCCCACGCTCCAGGGCATGTTTGACACCGAAAAACCCAGGTTCGAAAGCCACACACGCAGAGAAGCAATTGAACACATAAACTCTAGACCAAAAGAAAGAATAGAGAAGGTAGATACAGCGCCAAACATGAGCATATCTCACCCACTATCTGGGCACTTAGTAGACATATGCATCATTCTTCCCGGCGCCGGCACTATAGCACGGTGCCATCTCACTGGTTGCAAGAGACAAAACAGAGGATGGACGACATCAATCATACACCATCAACACATATGCACATACATTTTCATTCACGAAGAACCCACGACAAGCAACTACATTCGATGCCGGCGTTGTCGCTCGGGCATCGCTTACATCACCCTCACGGGAGGAGTTGCAGAGAAGAAGGGAGATTAAAGAAAGACGGTGAGAAGGGGGAGGAAGAAAGGCTCATAGCATCGCCCCTCCCCCCTTCTCACTTACATTACAGCAGGGAGAAAGAAAACAGATGAAAGGGGGATCGGCGGGGAACACCACGGTGACGCACCTAAGTAGACAGAGAGCAGAGACTTTTCTTCTCGAACGACGGGAGGTCCGGGCCGAGCAGAGCGCCGGCGGCAGGTGACTCTCAGAAGGAGAACTTTCTCCCCAAGAAACCCTTCGCTACTTCACTCTGATTGGTGGCGTCCTTTCTCTCGATATCTCTCGGATTCTGGTTTTTTTTTATTTCCTCTCCCTTCTCTTCTCCCTTCAGACGAGGGTTGTTTATATGGTCACCAGGCAATCCGGCGCCACGGAGGGCGCGTCGGATTCAGTGGCGCCGGGGAGACACCCCCAAAATTGATTTCTGGCGTGCCAGACTTGGTGGCACCCGATAAAGGGGTGTCGGGGTCCTTGGTGTGCCGATTCGGCTTGTTCGCTCGACGCGGGTAAGCCGATGGGTCCGGGGAAGATTCCGGAAGCCGCCGTTGACTCTTCCTCTCGCCACGATCCTTGGAAAATCTTGACGGGGCTTTGACGAAGCTCTCGGCACGATGTACGGCCTTAATCGAACTCCGTGTGTGTTTGGTTTGAGCACGCGGGTTTTTTTTGCTGACACGGCCTTCGGCACTATGATTTGTGCTTCCGGCTCAGCCCGACTCGTGCTCAAAGCTTCCTTACAGGATGGTATGGCATCCGGGATAATTCAGCCTCAACTGGCGATCATTTGGCCACTAACGGGCCCACTATGGCGAGAAGCCGAACCCGCATCGGGTGATCAGGACCTTCCGCTGACAGAGCCTTCGGTTTCTTGTTGTGAAGGGCCGATGACATTCTTCCTCCTAAGGAGAATCTTCATTCAGGTGGTGAGCCATCGGGTAGGCCATTGCCCTTGGTCGGGCGATGGGTGTAGGGTAGCGGCACGACGGAGTCAATGCCGGATCATTAGGCAGGCTTGGTCGCACTGTCGGTTGGTTGTGGATTCATCTTGACTTTCCTGAAGCAAAGTCCCCAGTCATTCATCCCAGGTGACCCGAGGCCCTGGTAGCTTGAGGGGTCTTCAGCAAGTTGTTCTTCATCGGCTCCTCAGCTTCAGCTGGCCGTATCATTCGTCTTTACGGCTTGGTCGCCAAATGATCATATTTTGAGTGCCAACAGTATCCCACCAGCCTGGCCAAGGAGCTGAGGCGTGTTTATGATGTGGCACAGCCCAAGGATGGCTAA
Organism: Amorphophallus konjac; assembly: GCA_022559845.1. Classification (NCBI taxonomy): domain Eukaryota; kingdom Viridiplantae; phylum Streptophyta; class Magnoliopsida; order Alismatales; family Araceae; genus Amorphophallus; species Amorphophallus konjac. The sequence goes on from CM040126.1 coordinate 233,049,178, forward strand.
GTATGAAATGAACAACCTAGGACCTAGACCCGCAAGCATACAAGCACTCCAATGATTCTCACAATAGCGTCTTACTCACACGGCACACGCGATCACCCGGCGGGGCCGGGGGATGATGGTAAGGGTCCGAGGCAAGACCCAATGATTCTAGGGGATTTAGTTTGCTTGGGCTGACCCCAAAGGGCCTAGGATTCCCAACTTCGTGGGTGGCTGGTCTGCAGGGCGGGGTTTTGGTGGCACTCTCTGCCGGTCTGCGGTGGACACTTACAAAGTAGCATACAAGGTCGGGCTCTCTTCTCACCGTCCGACGGGCATGCAAAGTAATACTAAACTCGCAGAAATAAGGCAATCAAGGGTAGTATCAGAGGCTCACCTGATCGGTGTGAAGACACCGATCCCGCTCGGAGACGAGGGCGCGTCGGGAAGCGCGGGTATACACCCGATCGCCGCGGCGGTGTCGCTTGACCTGAAAGTGAAAGAAGTACAACACTACGCCTCTCGCAGGAGGGGTGATCTTGGGGTGGGGATTAAACTTATTACATCCAAAACTACCTCCACGCAGGGAGGGGCCTTCAGCCGGCCAAGCGGGGTGGGGAATGATGCAAAGAAACCCGACTTTCCGAACTCCGCCGGTTCTGCCAATCTTCAGGTTCGCTGGATAGGGTGTCGATGAAGATGCTGCCACGGACTCCACGGAACTCCAAACATGACGAAACTGGTGCAAAAAGTTTCCCAACTGACAGAAGATGATGTCTGAATTTTTATAGAAGCTCTGAAACTCGGGGCTGACCGAACCGTCGACTGGAGCAGGACAGCAACGTTCTGCCTCTGACTGGTTCAGAACTGGTGCAGAAAATTGTAGAAGGCACTGCAGGTGCTCCCGAACTCCAATTGGAACTAAACTGGTGGTGATGCGATCGTGGTCAGAGTAGCTTCGAGCAGAAGTTGACGGGGCCACAATCCGAGGTAGGAGAAGAGAGTGGTGGCCGGAGAAGTGGGGACTGGTCGAACCTGGAACCACAAGGAGCAGTCTGCACACTCCGGCGAAGAAAATCAGAACTGATAGCTCCGGTGGCCGATTGAGGTCCTTCTTCTTGGAGATGAAGTCTAACTGGACGTAGTTCCTGCCCTCCAAAAATGGCCCTCAGACCATTCCCGTACGGACCGTGGTGGCTTCTGCTTTCAGCTTCAGGTCTTCAGACAGGGGCAGAACGCGCAGTAGGACGAGATCAGCTCCCCTGGACAGCTCCGACCTTGGATGCCAGCGAGACCACCACCGTTGGAAAGTAGACTCGAAGACGATTCCATAAATGTAAGGCTTGCCACCTGATTCCTTAAGATGAGGTCGTGGCTGCTTCTGCAAGTTATGCAACTCTGCTGCCTGCAACTGAAATAGAAGAAGGTGAGGTAGAGGGTGTGGGGAAGGGGATGGCCAAGAGAGTAAGTGGTGGGAGGTGTGTCTAATGGCTATGGGAGGGAGATGTGGGGTGTTTAGGGGTTGTGAAGGCTAGGGAGAAGATGGTGGTGAGGATGAATTGGGGCTGGAGGGGGATCTGTAGCTTCTAGAGGTGGTGGTGGGAAGGTGGGTGGCACAAGAGAGAAGGTGAGTGAGAGAGGAGGTGGGGGGCGAACTTGGTTGTTGGGGAGGGAAGGGGAATTCGACCTTGGGTGGTTAGGGAGGTGGGGAGATGGAGGGACACTTCCCTAGGGAGAGGGAAATTCAAAATTGGGCTTAGGGAAGAGCCCCTTCAACCTTGGGGAGAGGAAGGGTTGCTTAGGAAGTGGTGTTGGGTAGGTGGTAGTTGGGTGGTGGGGCTTGGGTTGGTGGAACTCCCTTGGGACAAGGTGAGGAGTAAAGAGGGGTTATGGGAAGTTGTGGGGAGTTAATGGAGGTAGGTGGGGGTTGGAAGTGGTTGGGAGGGGGAGGAGAGAGAGAGGGGTTCGCCCCATTCTTGAGAAAAGAGAGAGAGAGAGATGATGAGAGAGATATTGAGAGGGAGATGGCAAATGCTATTTCAATATTCATCAAAAAGTGATTACATGGAGAGAGATGGGGCCTATTTATAGGCAACCATTCTTTACATGACCAAAATGACCCTGACATTAAGACAAAAGACCCAACAAGTTCTAGACTCAACCCATTAGGCCCACACTAAGGTACTAAGGCCCAATTACACAAAATAAGAGAAATAGACTAGACACCATGACTCAATAAAAGAAAGTACATAAGATAAGACTCAATAAAATGAAAATACATAAGATGGGATCATGGAAAAGGAAGATAACATGTAGAGATCATAGCCATCCCATATCAAAAGTGTGCAGGCAACCCGAGCTAGAGGGAGTGTTGTGAGATGCCCTCATCAAATCTCTCGGGGTGGGGAGAACTCGACCCTGTCGAGTATGGGTCTGCCTAGCTGTCCTAATGCTCCAGCATGTCGGGGTCCAAGCGCAACAGATCCTCCCGACTCACCCACGTATCCTCTATTGGGGGACGGTTCTTCCACCTAACCAGGTAGCGCTGATACACCTTGTGCCTAGTAATGATACTCTATTCATCCAGTATTGCCTCTACCTGCTCTCGTCGGTCTCTCAAGCTAGAAAGTGGAGTCCCTCCGGGAGTGTCTCTCTCAAGGAGGGGTAAAGGCTCGAGCACCTCACTAGGTTCCACCACGGGACCCTTGTAGGGTACCAGGTCCGCCACATTAAAAGTAGGGTGTACCCCAAAACCCTCAGGTAGGTCCAGCTCATAAGCATTACTGCCAAGTCGTCTCAGAACTCGAAAGGGTCCTGAACCCCGTGCCCTCAACTTGGAGGCAGGCCCTGGAAGGAGCTGCTCCGTCCTCACCATCATCGAATCTCCCACTTGGAACTCGCAGTGGCGCCGATGAGCATCTGCCCGCCTTTTGTAAGCCTCATTGCTCTTTCCTATATACTTTCGGATGTCATCATGCAACTCTTTGATATGCTGTGCAAAGGACTCAGCTGAGACTGACACTCTAGCATGTAGGGGAAGGGGAATAAGATCGGAAGGTTTTCTAGGCCTATAACCATGTACAACCTCAAATGGACTTTTACCTATGGACCTATTGACAGAATCATTGTAGGCAAACTCGGCCTGAGATAAGAGGAGATCCCAATTCCCAGGGTGGTCCCCTACAAGGCAACGGAGCAAGTTCCCAAGGCTTCGGTTGACGACCTCAGTCTGGCCATCAGTTTGAGGATGGTAAGCCGTGGAGAATTTGAGGAGGGTTCCAATTAGGTGCCAAAGAGTCTTCCAAAAATAATTGGTGAATTTCACATACCGATTAGACACAATAGTCTTAGGTAATCCATGGAGTCGGACCACCTCATCAAAGAATAATCGGGCGACCCTAGAAGCATCGGAGGTCTTGGAGCATGGGATAAAGTGGGCCATTTTAGAGAACCTATCAACCACTACAAAGATGGAATCATGTTTACGCAAGGTCTTAGGTGGGCCAAGGATGAAGTCCATGCTCAAATCCTCCCAAGGTCGGTCTGGTATGGGTAGGGGTGTATAAAGCCCAGTATTTTGCTTCACTTGTTTGGCTGAGGCACAAATGCGACATTGTCCCACAATGTGGGCCACATCCTTCTTGAGACTAGGCCAATGAAATTGCCTCTCAACTAGCTCTATGGTCTTTTGGACCCCAAAGTGACCAGCTAGGCCACCACTGTGTAACTCCCAAACTAAGAAGTCCCGAAGTGAAGTCCGGGGTATGCAAAGCCTAGCTCCCGTGAATAGATACCCTTCTTGAAGTATGAACCCCTCATGTTCATTGTGGGGCTGAGTGGAAAGGGTGTTGTAGTGAGTCCCAAAGTCGGGGAAATTTGGATATTCCCCTTTGATTCTCTCAAACCCGGTTACTTCCACCTGGATGGTGGAGAGTAAGGCTACCCACCTACTTAGCGCATCGGCGGCGCGGTTCTCACTATCCATCTTGTACTTGAGGACAAAGGTGTAAGCTTGAATGTATTCTAACCATCGGGCATGGCGGGCATTGAGCTTTTGTTGGGTGTTGAGGTACTTCAAAGCCTCATGGTCCGAGAAGATCACAAACTCCTTGGGTAGGAGATAGTGCCTCCAATGCCGAAGGGATTGAACCACAGCATAAAGCTCTTTGTCATATGTGGAGTACCTAGTCCTAGCCTCACAAAGTTTCTCACTAAAATAGGCTATCGGGTGACCCTCTTGGCTAAGAATGCCCCCAATCCCTACCCCGGATGCATCACAAGTGACTTCGAAGACTTTCGAGAAGTCGGGTAGGCAAAGGACCGGGGCTTGGGTCATCTTTTCCTTGAGCTCTAGGAATGCTTTGGAGGCTGCCCTAGTCCACACAAAGGTGCCTTTCTTGAGGCAATCCGTGATAGGAGCGGTGATTGTGCTAAATCCTCGGATGAATCTCCTATAGAAAGTGGCTAGCCCGTGAAAGCTTCGGGCCTCATGAAGGGTCTTGGGTTCGGGCCACTCAAGAATAGCTTGGACCTTTTCGGGGTCCATGGATACCCCTTGAGATGAGACAATAAATCCTAGAAAGGCTAGTTGATTGGTTAAGAAATGACACTTCCCGGGGTTAGCAAAGAGACTCTCCTTCCTAAGAATGGTGCACACTTGTTTGAGGTGATCGAGGTGGGCTTCCTTGGATTGGCTATATATGAGGATGTCGTCAAAGTAGACGACTAGAAAGATGCCAATGAAGGGCCGGAGGACCTCGGTCATGAGGCACATGAAGGTGCTTGGCGCATTAGAAAGGCCAAAAGGCATGACAAGCCATTCATAGAGACCGTCCTTAGTCTTAAAGGCGGTTTTCCACTCGTCCTCGGGCCTAATGCGAACTTGATGGTAGCCACTCTTGAGGTCGATTTTGGAGAAGATGGTGGCTCCAGCTAGCATATCTAGCATATCATCTAACCGAGGGATGGGGAACCTATACTTGAGCGTTATTTTATTGATGGCTCAGCTATCCACACACATGCGCCAACTTTCGTCCTTTTTGGGTGTAAGAAGAGTCGGGACGGCACACAGGCTTTTGCTAATTCGGAGGAAGCCCTTCCTGATGACTTCCTCAATTTGCCTCCTGAGCTCGGCATGCTCGGTGGGGTTGAGGCGGTAGTGTGGGAGGTTGGGTAAGGTAGCACCGGGCACAAAGTCGATGGCATGTTGCACATCGCGCATGGGTGGCAGCTTGTCCGGAAGCTCCTTGGGAAACACATCATGGAAGTCCTCAAAGAGTTGTTGAATTTCTATCGGGTGTGGGTCGGTTGGGGTGGACTCCCCGAGGCAAATAACAATGACACACACATGTTCTCCTTGGTTGACTTCTTCCTCAAGCTCTTTCCTAGTGATGAGGTGTAGGCTCCTAGGAGGCTCATTGATGATACTAGGATTAAGGCTTGATGGGGTGGGGTTTGGTGGGTTTGGAATAGTGGGAGGGGTAGGGGATCCCTCAAGGGAGGGATATGCCTTCTTGGGAAGGGTGCGGGGTGGAGAAGGGTTGAGTTGGATTTTCTTTCCCTCATGAGTGAAGATGCAAGTGTTTGTCCTTCCAAGGAAGGTGGCATCTACATCGTAGATCCAAGGCCGCCCTAGGAGTATACTTTCAACTTCCATAGGTAGGATGTCACACCACACTTGGCCTTGACAGGATTGGAATGTAATGGGGACAAGGCAACGAGCACTAACGGGTATGGAGGTGGCATCAATCCATGCTACCTGATATGGGTGTGGATGTAGGGAGGTGGTAAGGCCCAAAAGTTTGACGGTGTCGGGTGACACCACATTCACACTACTTCCATTATCCAAGATGACCTTTCTAACATGGCTCCCTATCCGGATGTAGGTATGGAATATGGTGTTTCTTTTCCAATCATGCTCTTGGGTTTGAGTGGGGGTGCACCTAACCACTCCGAGGTGGGAGTCGGTGGATGCAGGGAGTTGTTCTTGGTTGGTCTCTATGTAGTGGTTCTCATACTACTCCTCCCATTCAAGAGAGGGTTCATATATCTCAACTTCCCCTTCAAATTCAGCTTGGGGTTGGGGGTTGGTCTCCTCTATGAGCAAGTTAGATGCTCCCTTGGTGGGGCATTGATTGGCAAAGTGTCCATACCCATAGCACCTAAAGCATTGCTGCCCATTTTGATGGTTTGGGGCCATCTTAGTGTGAGGGGAAGTGGGTGTCGGATTGGGCCTATTGGGAGTTGTGTTTAGGGGCCCACTTGTGGGGCGGGGTTGTGGAGTGCCACTAGGAGGGGTGACCCGGGTGGGAGGAGCTCCCATGGGTGTGGGAAGGAGACCTCTTTGGGGAGGTGGAGGGTTGACCCGAGATGCCATGGCTTTGGGGTCCATCCCCCGAGGGGGAACCATTCGTGTATACCGAGAGAATTTCTCGGCATCCCGAGCTACTTGGTAGGCTTGCTCTAAAGTGGCTACTTGACGCATGAATAACTCCTTTTTTATATGGAATTGAAGTCCATTCCTAAAGAGGGAGAGTGTGACGGCGGGGTCCTCTTGGACTCCACACTTGAGAAGGTAGTAGTCAAACTTCTCAATGTATTCCATAACGGTCTTTTCCTCTTGGGTCAAGACTTGCCACTCATCTAGGAGGTTTTGATGGTAGGAGGGTGGGACATATTTGAGTTTGAGTTGGTCTTTCATGGCCCCCCATGTGGTGATGGGAGCTTCCCTCCTAACTATCCTTAATGCCTCAACATTCATCCAATGAGTCTTGGCTAGTTTGGTTAATTGCATCTTTGCAAGCCGGACTCTCCTATCCTCGGTTATTAGGTACCAATCAAAATATTGGTCCATGGTTGCCTCCCAATCTAAGTAGATGCTCGGATGATGAGACCTATCAAAGGTGGGTGCATCGACTTTCACAAGTCTCGTAAGTTGGTCATCCGGATTGTCCCGGGGGAGTCTCTCATTCCTTCTAGGAGGTGGGTCCCTTTCCGGTTCGGGAGGGTGGTCAAGGTTGAGCTCTCCTATGGCTGGCTCCACATGTGGAGGTGGTTCCCTCCTATCTCCTACCCTTCGGGCAGGCCTATTTTCCTCAATTTGTTCAAGTCGGGCCGTAATATCATCAAGCCTTCCCATAATATTGGTCATACCTTCTACAAGAAACCTCATGTGGTCGGGAAGCTCATGCTCATTGTGAGCAGGATTTCTTTGGGGATTGGGATTCATGGTGGTATTAGAAGAGGGTGTATTGACTTGATAATGGACTCCACTACGAGTGGTCATGCAAAGTTGGGTGGGCTATGCAAGGGTGTGCGGATGCACCTATGAAAGACTTAGTGTGACCCAAGACTAGACTTGTAAGGACAAGCCTATAACCTGGCTCTGATACTACTTGATGTGGCACAGCCCAAGGATGGCTAAGTATGAAATGAACAACCTAGGACCTAGACCCGCAAGCATTCAAGCACTCCAATGATTCTCACAATAGCGTCTTACTCACACGGCACACGCGATCACCCGGCGGGGCCGGGGGATGATGGTAAGGGTCCGAGGCGAGACCCAATGATTCTAGGGGATTTAGTTGGCTTGGGCTGACCCCAAAGGGCCTAGGATTCCCAACTTCGTGGGTGGCTGGCCCACAGGGCGGGGTTTGGGTGGCACTCTCTCCCGGTCTGCGGTGGACACTTACAAAGTAGCATACAAGGTCGGGCTCTCTTCTCACCGTCTGACGAGCATGCAAAGTAATACTAAACTCGCAGAAATAAGGCAATCAAGGGTAGTATCAGAGGCTCACCTGATCGGTGTGAAGACACCGATCCCGCTCGGAGACGAGGGCGCGTCGGGAAGCGAGGGTATACACCCGATCGCCGCGGCGGTGTCGCTTGACCTGAAAGTGAAAGAAGTACAACACTACGCCTCTCGCAGGAGGGGTGGTCTTGGGGTGGGGATTAAGTTTATTACATCCAAAACTACCTCCACGCAGGGAGGGGCCTTCAGCCGGCCAAGTGGGGTGGGGAATGATGCAAAGAAACCCGACTTTCCGAACTCCGCCGGTTCTGCCAATCTTCAGGTTCGCTGGACAGGGTGTCGATTATGATGCTTCCACGGACTCCACAAAAGTCCAAACTTGAGGAAACAGGTGCCAAAAGTTTCCCAACTGACAGACGATGATGTCTGAATTTTTGTAGAAGCTCTGAACTCGGGGCTGACCGGACCGGTGACTGGAGCAGGACAGCAACGTTCTGCCTCTGACTGGTGCAGAACTGGTGCAGCAAATTGCAGAAGGCACTGCGGGTGCTCCCGAACTCCAATTGGAATGAAACTGGCGGTGATACGATCGTGGTCAGAGTAGCTTCGAGCAGAAGTTGACGAGGCCACAATCCGAGGTCGGAGAAGAGAGTGGTGGCCGGAGAAGTGGGGACTGGTCGAACCTGGAACCATAGGGAGCTGTCTGCACACTCCGGCGAAGAAAATCAGAACTGATAGCTCCCTTGGCCGATTGAGGTCCTTCTTCTTGGAGATGAAGGCTAACTGGACGTAGTTCCTGCCCTCCAAAAATGGCGCTCAGACCATTCCCGTACAGACCGTGGTGGCTTCTGCTTTCAGCTTCAGGTCTTCAGACAGGGGCAGAACACGCAGTCGGACGAGATCAGCTCCCCTGGACAGCTCCGACCTTGGATGCCAGCGAGACCACCACCGTTGGAAACTAGACTCGAAGAAAATTCCATAAATGTAAGGCTTGCCACCTGATTCCTTAAGATGAGGTCGTGGCTGCTTCTGCAAGTTACTGCAACTCTGCTGCCTGCAACTGAAATAGAAGAAGGTGAGGTAGAGGGTGTGGGGAAGGGGATGGCCAAGAGAGTAAGTGGTGGGAGGTGTGTCTAATGGCTATGGGAGGGAGATGTGGGGTGTTTAGGGGTTGTGAAGGCTAGGGAGAAGATGGTGGTGAGGGTGAATTGGGGCTGGAGGGGGAGCTGTAGCTGCTAGAGGTGGTGGTGGGAAGGTGGGTGGCACAAGAGAGAAGGTGAGTGAGAGAGGAGGTGGGGGGCGAACTTGGTTGTTGGGGAGGGAAGGGGAATTCGACCTTGGGTGGTTAGGGAGGTGGGGAGATGGAGGGACACTGCCCTAGGGAGAGGGAAATTCAAAATTGGGCTTAGGGAAGAGCCCCTTCAACCTTGGGGAGAGGAAGGGTTGCTTAGGAAGTGGTGTTGGGTAGGTGGTAGTTGGGTGGTGGGGCTTGGGTTGGTGGAACTCCCTTGGGACAAGGTGAGGAGTAAAGAAGGGTTATGGGAATTTGTGGGGAGTTAATGGAGGTAGGTGGGGGTTGGAAGTGGTTGGGAGGGGGAGGAGAGAGAGAGGGGTCCGCCCCCTTCTTGAGGAAAGAGAGAGAGAAAGATGATGTGAGAGATATTGAGAGGGAGATGGCAAATGCTATTTCAATATTCATCAAAAAGTGATTACATGGAGAGAGATGGGGCCTATTTATAGGCAACCATTCTTTACATGACCAAAATGACCCTGACATTAAGACAAAAGACCCAACAAGTCCTAGACTCAACCCATTAGGCCCACACTAAGGTACTAAGGCCCAGTTACACAAAATAAGAGAAATAGACTAGACACCATGACTCAATAAAAAAAAGTACATAAGATAAGACTCAATAAAATGAAAATACATAAGATGGGATCATGGAAAAGGAAGATAACATGTAGAGATCATAGCCATCCCATATCAAAAGTGTGCAGGCAACCCGAGCTAGAGGGAGTGTCGTGAGATGCCCTCATCAGTTTACCAACATCCGAGATTTGGCTTTACCCTTGACGAATAATATTACAGTAGGTGCTATGAAGTGGACACCATCTCCACTTTCTTTTCAGTCGAAGACAGTCCACTGGGGGCAACATATGATCAATACCGTGTTGTGTCCCCTGGTTTTGATGATAACAAACCATAAATCATCATTAGATAATTGAGGAATATCTAACACATTTGGTTTAATGTATAGACATAACAAGTACAGGAGAAACACTCTAAGAGTGTCGACACATCTAGAAGAGATCATGATGAACCATCTCCGGTTGAGCTCTGGCATGAAGCAAGTGTCGACACATCTGAGCAAAGTGTCGACACCCCAAGAAGAATTCCATCTTCAGGCCGTTTCTGTCTGGCCTCTGGATTGACCAAAGTGTCGACACCCTGAGCGAAAAGTGTCGACACCTCGGCTCCAAGAAGCAGACCTTACTTCTCCCTGGCGCATATGTCCCGACACCGTCTGGTGACGTCTCGGCACCTGGCGCATATGTCTCGACACCGTCTGGTAATGTCTCGGCACCTGGCGCATATGTTCCGTCACCGCCTAGTGACATCTCGACACGACAGCACGATCCACATGCGAGTATGGCGCAAGTGTCGACACTTGTTTGTCAAGGTGTCGACCTATTCTGCTTGGAAGCCACGGGTCTTCAAGATCATAATGGGATGTGTCGACACCATGTGTGTAAAGTGTCGACACGTTCATGATCATCCTGAACGGATCTGAAACTGATAGAATCCGCTCTTCAAGATCTGAAACTTGTCCTAGAGTATCCATTCACTCCGAAAAAAGCCGTCAAGAAGATTACTGCGTCAGAGGATCATGTTCTGGCAGAGACATCCTCTGAAATGACATTACCATTGCTGATATGGTCCCCTACCTACCCACATACCAGCAGGAACGACAGAGAAAGGTCAACTATGCAAAGAAAGCTAATCAAATAATGTGGATGTGACATTATGGGTTTAGCTTCTGCAGTGGACAACATTGGAGTTGCCGTGAGCCGCCAATATATCAGGAGAAGGAGCTCCAGTTCAAGTAAGGACATGCAAGCAGGAAAAAAAGGAAGAAGGAAGAAACTTAGAAGCTGGCTCGCGAAGCCATCTCCTTCCTGGTGCTGCTGAAGTGAGGGCAACATAGTAGACGCTCTTCTTCCTCACTCAAGGATGTCTCACAGCAAGCAAAAAGGATCTGTGAAGCTCCATCCGGTACCCTTGAGAGCTGGAAGCAAGATCGTCATTCCCTCGTGAGGTTATGGTGAAGAACCAGGAAGAACAAGAGGAGAACCAAGGAGTCCTCCAATTCTTTCCCAGATAGGAGTTTTCCTTCCTAAAGAATTTCTTTGTCATACTCTGTCTGGTTGTTCTTTTTATAACTTTGTTTTTCTTTGAAAACAAATATTCTTACCTTGTTCCCTACCTGTGAGTAGGAAGACAGACGGTGTGTTCACCGGTCTGTGTGTTTCAGGGTTGTGTACGAACTGTTTGGCAGCGGAGTTGGGAGAGTGTATCTCTCTATTGGAAGCTGTGAATTAGCGGTAGTGCATTGGCACTAGTGAAGTCTCACCGAGTTGTGTGAGGGGTGGACGTAGGTCTCTGAAAAGAGACTGAACCACCTTAAATCTTATGTCTTGTGTTTTGTCCTCCATTGGGTACTAACGCTAGATGCTTGGTAGGAATGGTTTCGATCATCATCCTTGCATCTAGCATGTTAGCTATCATTTATCTCTTGCCTAAATAGTCTTAGTTTTGCATCTAGTTTTTATTTCCGCAAAGAAGGGCAAAAAGGGGCTTATCTATTCACCCCTCCCCTCTAGATCTGCCTATCACCACTCTACACGTGATATCAGAGCTAGTCTCTCTGTATGTAGTCTAACGACCTTGAGAGAACTGGTGATATGGCGACTAAGAGTCCTATGGCCGAAGGGCATTCCATAAATAGACCTCCCTTTTTCACTGGGACAAATTATCCTTACTAGAGAAACCGCATGCATGTTTTCATTAGAGCCCGGGATCATGAAGTCTGGTGAGTGATCAGCAAGGGACCATTTGAGCTGCCTCCAGACGAGGACACATGGACTAAGGAACATATCAGGACATTGACGCTGAACTGGGGTGCCAAGCACATAATGCAGTGCTCCCTTCATCCCACAGAGTTCTCAAGGGTGTCAACTTGCGCAACTGTAAAAGAAATGTGCGACCGCCTTGAGGTAATATATGAAGGGACACAACAGGTACGTGCAACCAAAGCAAACATGCTGGTGTCTGAATATGAAAAATTTAGAATGAAATCTGATGAGCCCATTTCGGACATGTATGCTAGGCTAACCGTGGTCAGTAATGGCTTGACTGAGCTAGGTAAGACCTATTCCGAGCAAGAGATAGTAAGGAAGATTCTAATATCCCTAACCCCTATTTGGCATACAAAGGCCACAGTGGTTGAAGAATCTAAAGACTTGACTACCATCAAGATAGACGAACTCATAGGGTCCCTGATGACGTATGAGATGAATCTAAAGAACAAAGAGGCTGAGGTAAGTAAAAAGAAGCCTCTATCTCTCAAAGCTAGACCAAGCACCAAGGACTTATCTGAAGATGAAGAACCTTCAAGCAGCAACTCTGAAGAAGATGAAGTTGCAATGTTAACAAGAAAGTTCAAGAAGTTTCTAAGAAAGGAAGGTAAAGGCTTCACAAAGTGGAAGCCTTGAGTAAAGAGAGGTTTCAGGCCAAAACTTGAAAATGATAAAAAGTTTGACAAACTCGTATGCTACCTTTGCAGGAAACCCGAACACATCAAGTCTGGGTGTCCAGAGGGAGCCAAGAGAACAATGCCCAAGTGGAAGGGCTAGAAGAAGCAGGCCATGCTTTGTACCCGGAGTGACGAGGAAGAAAGTGAAGATATCTCCTTGGAAGAAGGAAAGAAGATCTCTGCTTAATGGCCAATAGAGAAAAGAATAGTGAGGTGAGCTCTCCTTTTGAATATTTTACTACTGATGATTGGGAAGAGGCTTACTTCGAATTAATGGATAAGTATGAGGTGTACAGAAAAGAAAACAAAGTCCAAAAGAAGAAAATTGACTCCATTGTGCATGATCAAAACCCTAATGACAAAATAACTTCCCTAGAAATTGAGATTGAGGATCTAAGAAAAATGAATGAAAATCTGGAAGAAGGAAGAAAAGAAATGAGAGATTTGGAAAATGAAAATAAAAGCCTTAGAGATGAAATTGATGGGCTAATGATAAAGATGCAGAGCTATGTAAAAGACTACAACCTATGCAATGAAAAGGCTGATGATGTCACTCAAGTAAACACTAAACTTCTGAAAGAAAATGAGAAGCTTCTAAAAGACTTAAGTGACAAACATAATTCCTTAGAGAAATTTGTTGAAGGGAGTGAAAACTTGAATGCTCTGCTTGGGACAAAAATGAACTTCAATAGGGAAGGGCTAGGATATAATCCCATAAAGAAAAAGTCAATTGGTATGAAAACCACAACCTTTGTCTCATCCTCTGAAGCATCAACTTCCAAAACAACTCCGAGCCTAAACCAAGAAAATGTTGGAAACAAAGGAAAAGAGAAAGTGGGAGAGCCCATGGAGAACAACCCTGTAAAACCCAAAAAGGCTCACCAATAGCAACACCAAGCAGGCCGACACCTACCTAAATCCAAGTCTGCACATCCCACGGGTAAAAAGAACTTCAACAATAGGACAGGTCGGGACTACCCTAGGGACAGGTCGACACCTTCATGGTCAACCACCCGTCGGTTCCCCAGGTTTGAACCAACAGGTCGACACTTTCAGAATAGAAGGTTGACACATTCCTCATCAAAAGACCAGTATAGATGGTCAGAACAGGGGAGAGGTCAACACTTCGCCTCCTACAGGTCGACACCTTCGTGGGTCTGGGGTAGTTATGAACCCTGTAGTCATAGGTCTACCCAACCTCAACACCCTACGTACTATGACACCTCCTATACCTCCAGACTGCCCAATTGGAACAGATGGTTCAACAAACAATTGTCCTCTAACATTCCAAAAACCCATAAAGCCCAAGAAGCTAAATGAGAGAGAAGGAATGTTAAAGAAGAAAAAAAAACCAAAACGTCCAGCAAAGCAAGAAAAATGATAATGTTAAGAAAGTCTGTGTTATCATGCTTTACAGAAATGAAGAAAGTGTTAGTTCTAAATATTGTCACTTAATCCCTTGTACAGGAGTGTCTTGCAGCCGTGCACAATCGCTGGTATCTTGACAGTGGCTGCTCAAGACACATGACTGGAGATAGAACCAAATTCTGTCTCCTGGTAGAAAAGGTAGCTAGACATGTCACGTTTGGAGGGAACAACAAAGGAAAGATCATCGGTTAAGGTAAAATTGGTAAGAACCCCTCCAACTCAATTGATAATATGTTGCTTGTTGATGGTCTGGAGTATAATCTGCTGAGCATAAGTCAGCTGTGTGATAAAGGTCATACTGTAGTCTTTGACCCTAATGAATGTAGGATCTTGCACCCTAATTCAAAAGAAACCAAGTTTTCTGGTAAAAGAGTCAGCAATGTATATATGATTGACTTAGATGACCCTGCTCACATAAATCTTTATCTTGTTGCACCTAAATCTGAATTAGCATGCTTGTGGGATTATAGACTAGGTCATGCTAGCTACAATACACTTCATAAATTGGTGAAGCATTCAATCGCTAATGGTTTGCCTGAAATAAAAATCAAATTGAATTCTAAAATTTGTGATGCATGTGATCAAGGAAAACAAACTAGAAAGTCATTTAAAAGCAGGACTAAAAACCTATCATCCAAATCACTTGAACTAATTCACATGGACTTGTTTGGTCTAACCAAAACAACTAGCTTAAGTGGTAAAAGATATGGCTATATTTTAGTAGATGACTTTACTAGATTCACTTGGGTGTTTTATCTTGCACATAAAAATGATACATTTGATGAGTTTCAGGCACTCTTCATGCAAGTAAAGCAAGACGATAAGTTCAAATTTTCTACTATACTTTTAGACGACGGTGGTGAATTCAAAAAAGCTGATTTTGATAATCTTTGCAGGACTGAAGGAATAAATCATAGGTTCTCATCACCAAGAACCCCTAAACAAAATGGGGTGGTCGAAAGGAAGAACATAAATCTCATAGAGATGGCACGCACAATGCTTGCTAAAAAGTAACTACCAAGGAGATTTTGGGCAGAAGCGGTAAACACTGCATGTTATATCATCAACCGCTCAATGGTAAGGCCACTCACTAAAATGACTCCTTATGAGTTGATCAAAGGTAAGAAGCCATCTCTTTCTCACTTGAGAGTATTTGGTTCAAAGTGTTTTGTTCACAACAATGATAAAAGAGTTTTGGATAAATTTGAGCCAAAGAGTGAAGAAAGTATTTTTCTTGGATACTCAGATTGGTCTAGAGCCTTCATAGTATATAATCCTAAGACCTTATGTGTGGAAGAGTCCCGTCACATCACTTTTGATGAGACCAATCTTGACAACACTTGCAGGGAAGATGATGATGGGGGATTTTTGAACATAAAAGGAAAGGAAGAACTTCCACACGAGGAGACACAAGTAAATGAAGACCAAGGAGAGTCAAGTAATGCACCGGTCACTGATACAAATGAAGATACATCAAAGCAATGAAGGTTGCTTCATCAATCAAGCCAAATATGTGAAAGAGTTGTTGAAAAGGTTTGATCTGACCAATTGCAAACCATTAGGAACTCTAATGGGGACTGCCACTTCACTGGATGCAGATGAACAAGGTATACTTGTGCATGCAAAGAAGTATTAAGGTATGATCATCTCATTACTCTACTTAACTGCATCTAGACCAGACATTCAGTTTAGTGTCTGCCTTTGTACTAGATTTCAGTCTAGTCCTAGAGAATCCCACTTGACTGCTGTCAAGCGTATCTTTAGATACCTTGCTGGCACTCAAGATTTGGGATTATGGTATCCTGCATCCTGTGAACTTTCACTCATTTCATATTCAGATGAAGACTATGCAGGATGCAAACTGGACCGCAAGAGCACTAGTGGCTATTGCCAATTTCTTAGTTGGTGTTTGGTTTCTTGGGCCTCCAAGAAACAGCACTCGGTTGCCCTCTCAACTGCAGAGGTAGAATATGTTGCTGCAGGGAGTTGTGGCACCCAAGTGCTATGGATCAAACACCAACTCCAAGACTATCTAATAGATATTTGTTGTGTTCCCATTCTGTGTGATAACACAAGTGCTATAAATATTGTAAAAAATCCAGTCATGCACTCTAGGACTAAGCATATAGAAATTAGGCATCATTTCATAAGGGATGAAGTCCCCAAAAATCACTTTGAGCTCCATTTTGTTGACTCAGAAAATCAGATTACAGATATTTTCACAAAACCTTTAAGCAATGATAGGTTTTCAACATTAAGGAAAGAGCTAGGTCTATGCAGATCTCAATCTACTCAGGTTTGAGCTATTTACTCCTTTTCGATGCACAAGTTACATGTCTTTGCTATGATTGGTACAAGTATGTCTGTTTTTGTCTAGAACTCGTCTATTGGTTGAATAAACTATTTCATGAATGGTGGTCACATTCAGGGAGAGCTTGTGTGCATTTCTAGTTGTTTTGAGTTGCATATCATCTTTTGACTAAATGGTATATCAAATGTCGAGTAGTGGAAAGACAGGTCACGCTTGTCAGGAAACTCTCCCCATGCGTGAGGACTGGCTTCTGCCAAGTACCATGAGTCAGAAATGCATATCGACATCTGTATAGTTAATTTCTAGTGCATAAGCATGTTTAAAGCTTTAGCATCCAATAAAGCACTTCTAAGTGGCAGCAAAGAGGTAAAACCATTCTTGAATGATTGACAGCAATAAGAAAGTCAGAGGCACTGGCAGTAGAAGCTGGAAAGAGTATTTCAGAAATAAAGAAAATAAAGATAGATAAGAATCAGAGACAATGGCTAAGAACAGACTATTGACCAGGTCGACACCTTCCAGTCATGTGCCGACACATGCAGGACAATGGCTTAATGAAGGTCAGTGCACATCTTGAGTAAGGTCGGAGCATGTTCCACAACAAGGTCGGTGCAACCTGCTTGTATGAAAAGCAAGGTCAGTGCTACAAGGTCTGTGCATAGTCTGAGCCTACTCTAGGCAGGTCAACACCCTCATAGGAAGTGTCGACACTGTCACGCCCCGAACCGATAGCAGGGGAACGTGTCGTTTGCTCGGAACGTGACAGTTAAATAGTCATGTCAATCAGAGGATAGTCATTTCCACAAAACATAATTTGGACAAATAATAAATTTCATTTCAATTATAAGTTCTTTACATATTCGGGCCCATAATAAACGAAAGACTCAATAAAGAAAATTACAATGAGACTCTTGACTCGACTTAACATAAGACATAGGATAGCAAGACTAGACGGTTCATCTAGATGTTAGAGTTCTCTTCACTCTTGCCCTTGCCCATCACGTTCGGTCTCGTCGTCACTAAGGTCATTACCTGAAAAACATTGGCAAACGCAGGGTGACCGAACACTCAGTAGGACTTAATATCTCATGCTCCAAGCTAGCTTTAAGTCAATTACAGTTTAACATGCTCATGCAGGTCATGCAAGCTATAGAAATCGAGAACTATAATGACACGAGATAAATTCAAGAATAATAAGAAACAAACGAGTAAGCAAGATGCTAGATACACTCATGAAGAGTAAGGACAATGACAATCAAGAGAGTATAGCAAGATCTTAACAAGTACTTTCTCAAGCTAGGTCAAGAGCATTCATGAAGAAATATAACATTCATCTCTCTATGACGAACACTATCACGAGAGCTTCAATGTATCCATTATTATGAAGGATCTTTGGGGCAAGATAACGTATACTATCATTGGGGGTAATTCAAGAACATTTATGATGATCGATATAGAAGTAGAACAATTACTTCTACAAGCACTATATAGCATTTGCTAAGACACTATAAGGGAATATCACGACGATATGATAACCCCTCCAATAAGGCAATTCAAGATCTTTTCATGACGAACAATAAGTTGTGGAGAGGTGTACTATGATGGCAGTACTCCCGATCATCACTATCACAAGAGCGTTTGCACACCTAGCACTATATAGGATTTTGTACTCAGATGGCAATTACTCCCGATCATCACTATCACGAGAGCATTTGCACATCTAGCACTACATAGGATTGTGTACTATGATGGCAATTACTCTCGATCATCACTATCACGAGAGCGTTTGCACATCTAGCACTACATAGGATTGGCCAATGCACTAAGGGAAAAATCATGACGATATGACCACCCCTCATGGAAATAAGTTATAGACGACTATAGGTGGTGAATGCCAGCACCCGATCATCGTATACCGGTAACGTTTGGACTTTACCTCGCCCAATAGCGTTAGATCAGAACCCGTAGAGATAGATTTCATGGAACATAGAGTTCAAGGAAAGAACTTGTAATAAGGATGATATATCAATAAACCATATGAAAACCATGACATTCTGGAAATCTGGGTGATTAGGTACAACCAGCTCAGTCGGCCTTGAGGGAATCCAAGGTTGCGAGGAGACTTACGGAGGTCCCAATGACTAACTTGCCAGTCCGAAGAACGAATGTCCAACGGAGGGCTCATATGTCACCGAGAGTTGATGGGCAATCGATAAAACGTGGGACTATACTCACGGACTGGAATATAGTGCCATATATATGTAAATCCATGGTTACAGGAAAAATCATGAAAAATCAGAAGATAGGAAATTGGCACCTTAACCAAAGTCTTCAATTCAATAAGTAGCGCCCTAGTAAGGGGCGTTATTTCACAAATTGAAGACTCCTCATGGAGTCGCTATATATATTTTAATATATATATCAATATATATTCATTATCAATTTCCAGAATTCAGGTAAATGGCGAGTTGACTTAAGTCTTCAATTCAGTAAATAACACCCTTGTCTGGGTCATTATTTATAAATAACAAGATTTTAGATTTAAGATAAATTCGGGAGTTTTTATAAATAGCGCCTGTGTGTAGGGGCGTCGTATTAAAATAGCGCCCTTGTCACAAGCGTTATTCGATCCTGTGCAATTTTGGTCATGAACAATAGCACTTTTTAAATAAAAGAAATTTCATAGAAATAATCACATGGTCATGTAGAGAAAAATAGCAGGATTTCAGAACTATGATCATGCATTAATTTAGACATCAGGTTGCATGGTTATTAAATTTTAAACATGTGTATTTAATTAATTAACTAAAGGAATAACGACTGTGTGCTCAGTCGTTAATTGAATTAGCGCCCTGATGAGGGTCGCTAATTCCCTATTTTATGCAAAAATCACAGAGGCAAACCGAGAGAATATGCAAGTCCTTCTACTGATATTTACCTACCTATATGCATGCATAGGAATTAGAAACTTTAGGGTTTTGCATAGAGCTTGAGAACATCTACATGTTCTAATGATCTAGCATGATGATTATATAATATTTTGCTTGGGAGATTGCCTACCTCTTAGCGTTGATGTTCTGACAGAACGAAGAAGAAGAAGAAGGAATAGCAGGATGATGATGACGATAAGCAACAGCAACTGCAATAGCAGAGGACGAAGATAGCTGTGGCACATTCACTGGAGGAAAAAGGAAGTCCTTGCACTCGGATAGAAACAGAGGACGCAGCAACTGCAACACGTCCACAACAGGGAAGGAGAAGAAGCTTTAGTTGCTTCTATACGTAGCAACTGCACTTCAACGGTGGAGGAAGAAGAAGCAGCAGTAGGATGCCGCTGGAAGACGCTCCTCCTTGGGCTCGCAGTAGCAAAAGGAAGAAGATACTATAGGCGGGGCCAGGTCGAAAGACAGGGTATTTATATAGTAGCAATCCTAATGGGGTTCTAGGAGTTTGATTGGAACTAAAACCTCTCAAGTAGACTCCTTATTACACTTAGACTTCCACGTATTGATCCCTTTCCTTAATCAAAACCTACCTAATTAACTTCCTTGTTCGAATCAAACACCAACGGGACCTTTTTGAAAATGACGCCTAAGATTGGGCCATGATTTCAATAAATGACGCCTGTGTGAGAAGTCTTCAATTCAGGATATAGCGCCTGTCAAGGGGGCGTCATTTACCGTTATCCTTTCTTACCTTATTAGCATATGAAAACAACGCCCATTCAAAGGGGCGTCATTATTGGAATTAGCGCCTATTTTAGGGGCGTGAATTCATAAATTAGCGCCCATTTGTACGGTCTTCAATTAAATAACGCCCTGATGGAAGGCGCTACTCATTTTTGGCTTAGTTTTAATATGTATACGGGTGACATATAGTGGGTTGTATTGTTAAGGCCCAGTAATTATATTTAGTAGACCAATAAGTAGTTTTATCCAATTGGTAGAACTTTATATACTTTTTTTCCTTCAACTTTATCTATTTGTATATTTTATTTATTTTACATTGTTGTCTCGGGTATCAGAGCTGGGTTCGATCCTATGATCTTTAACTCAATTATCTATTTGTAACCCGTTAGGGTTTTAGCTTAATGGTTGGGCTTAAATGAAGGATTTATTCATAGCCTTCTAATTAATGTTTAGGCCCACTATCAATTTAGGCTATTTCCATTATCAAAATTTTATTTTCTATATTTATTTCATGACCAATATTAATATGTATCCTTTATAAATTTCGGGGTGCTACAGAAACTATCATCCTGCCACTCGTGTGATTCAATGGAGAGTCATTCTGTCCTCTCACCCTTCTAATCACTGCTCTCTTCATTTCCACATCAAATCTTTTGCCTCTGATTCTTTGCCTAAATCACCGAGCATTTAGGGTGAGTTGAGAATGTTTTAATTCGTTCATACAATCTTGGGTAAGTCATTCTATTCTACTCCTATTAAGGAAGTGGTTTAATGTTTATAACACTCAATTTGGCTGATAATTATGTTAAGTTGCACCAACCTTGCACTCTTAACAGGGTTAAACCATTCATCAAGTCATTGATCCTAACCATGTCCTACACTTCTGAAAGTTAATTGTAAAAAAGGTTTTCTTTGGTTAAAGAATCATTAGCCTGTATTGTCTTTAAGCATCTCCCCTAAAATTGAAGTCATCTAGAGAATACGCCTCCAAAAATCATATTGCAATTTTCAGAGCAATGGCATGATCTTTAGAGAAATTAGATCATGCATCAATGAAGTGCAGTGAAATCTAGTCATGATGAAGACTGCTACCTCTGATCAAAAGTGAATAGGACGATAAGCTACACTGAGTAACCATGGACTCTTGCGTCTAAACAACGTGTTTCCTTGTGTCAAAAAGTGAATGCTATATCAGACTATTAAATTAAAAAAATGGTTTGGGGCTGACTCTGGGGCTTACTTCAAAAATAAAGGGCTCTTTGTTTATCTTCAATACTTGATTAATTTCTTTCCCCCAATCTTGCGAAATGAACTTAATGAGTAAGATTAATAGGCTTGGTTAACTCATTTGACTTCTTTCAATCTTTTCATCCTATTAATTTTTGCATAAATGATTTTCTTAATCTTTTATACCTCTAAATTGAGCTTATATGTCTTAAACAATTCAAATATATATTAACAGGGGTATTTCAACCATTTCTTATCTCGGGGTTGTTATTTCAAAAAGAAAAATCTCAACTTTACCTATTTACTCGGTGGTGAAAATCGCATCTTCTACCTTTCATCATTTCAAACCCTATTTCACTCGTGAGCCCGCTCTCCGGCGCGTCTGCACATCCTTGCCACGGAGGTCGACACCTCTCTCCATCTCCCTCCGCTTGTGCAACCATCTCCCCAACCTAGCTACAGCAGCCCTCCGTCACCCTCCCTTCCTCCTTTCTGCCCTCTCCATGGCTCCTCCGGTCACCCGCGGCAAGAGGAAGGACGCGGCCACATCCAAAAAGGCCGCTGCTCAAGCCCCTGTAGCAAAGAAAGCACACAAAGAAGGGCGCTCCAAGAGCCTTGAGGACAGACCGGCTGCTGAACCCGCCAAAAGGGGAGCCGCGGAAGCCCAGGGTTTGAACAGTGACAAGGGCACGCTGCAAGAACCTCCGGCCAAGAGGAAACGACTGTTTGCAACGGAAAAAGGGAAGGGAAAGGTACAACCAGCATCTCAGAAGACCAGAGCCACTCCAGCAGTCAGGGAGGAAGAAAGTGATCCTACCAGAATTTTATTTCCTCGGTATGTGGATTTTAGTGACCACAAGATGCTTGATAATTTTCCTGAACTACTACCGCTCTTTGAATTCCAAGGATGGAAAAGATTTATGTCCGACCATAGGGTGTACTACCCATTTCTGGTACAGCAGTTCTATAAGAACTTAGTTTATGACCCGAATAAGAAAGCCCTTAGGACTGAGGTAAAGGGGGTCACAATCAAACTTTCAACAAAGCTTCTTCATAGAGCTTTACATATTCCTCGAGATGGGCTTATAGAGTTTGAATGTGACATTGATTTGTCTGCCACCTACACCATCCTGACAGGCAAGCCCAGGAACCCTCAGGATGAAACCAAAACTCTTGCCAAATCCTTTGACACCAGCAGGTTTCCTCCCTTACAGCGTCTCTTGCACCACATGTGTACAACCATGATTACCCCACAAGGTGGTGGTAGGAGTCGGCTAACTCGACAAATGATGGAGCTTCATCAGTTTTCTTTGTATCTGCATAGAGGCTTGTTGGAGGAGGAACTTTCGTGCGTCGGACTTCGGGTTCTGGCAGCTGGTAAGGCTGTTCTCCCTTGACAATGATATTATGGTTGGCCGGAGGTTGGCGTCCCCATTTTCTCCCAGAACGGGTAGCATGTACTGGGGCTAAAGCCTCGGCCTGATTGGCCTCCAGTGGTGGAGTAGAAGACTCCCTTTCCTCATCCTCGTCTGGCAGGGTGAACAGTATCGACAGAGTGTTACATTGTACTGTCACGGCCTTCTTTTTGCCTTTAGACTTCCTTTTTCTTCGAGATTTCCCTTTGGCAGGCTGGTGCCCCCAGAAGAGTTCAGCTTCTACTTTCTCTTGTTCTTTTTCTACCGTCTCTTTGACGGTCAGTCCTTCTAGCTGCTCCCAGAGGACATGATCCTTCACTAGTATCAGCTTAGGCTCGGACAGTTCATATTCATCAATCCGGTCAATGTACAGCTGCAGGCGCCTCACCTCGGGGCTTTTTTTTTATGGGCAAGCGGCGGAGGCTGCTTTCTCCGGTTGTAAGTAGGTATCCGGATAACTGGCGGTGACTCCGCAGTTATCCATACTGGCTCTATCGCTGGCAGGGTTTGCTTCAGAGTAACACCCCGGATGGAGGCCCCTGGCGCTGTCTGGGCTGAGGGCTTTCTTATGGCTTTAGTTGGCACTGTTTGTCACCCTATCTGCTCCTTAATTGGGGTAAGGAAGCAGGCTTCGTATGCTCGCCGAGTGCATTCTTCAACAGCTTCTTCAGACAACAGCTGGTATAAAGAAATCGTATTAGTGGCCAGCCTCAGCACCGGGGGCTCATGGGGTCGTGGAGGATCCACCAGGTGTTCCCCTAGTTGTAGCTCACCCTTCTTGATCATGCTTTCCATAACATCCTTGAAGACGTAGCAGCCTTCAATAGCATGTCCTAGTGCCCTGTGATAAGGATAAAACAGTGGATCATCTTTCTTAGCTGCATCATCGGGTCTTTTTGGCTCGGGCAATGTTACTTTGTTGTATTTGTATGCCCATTCGAACAGTGCTCGGGTCTTTTCATTGGTGAATGAGTATGGCTTCCTCATCTTGTTTCTCAAAGAAACACCTTCTTTCCTCTTTATAGAACCTACTGGTGGAGGGACAGCTGCTGTTTTGGCTTTTTCCTTCTGCTGGTCAAGAGTTCTGAAATCAATAGTGTGCACTTCTACTGGTGCTGATCACCGCTCTGCAGCTTTTCCTTTCTGGACAGCAGGGATATTAGTTGCTGCGGGACGTTTAGATAAAAAGGTTTCAACCACGGCTACTACATTATTGAGCCGGTCAAATGTCCTGACATCTGCCCTGATCATCTTTTCAAGCACCTCGCTTCGGAGATTTTGCTTGCATATCTTGGACGACATCTTCTTGATGGGGAGGTCGCCTACATCTCATGGCCAAATCTCTCCATCTTTTGATGTAGTCTGATGCAGTCTCATCCTGCCTTTGCTTAGTGGAGTACAACTCGGTCACTGTGATTTCTCTTTCTGTAACATGAAATCTTTCATGAAATTTCCGCTGCATATCGGGCTAGTTAGCTATGGACCCGGCCGAGAGGCTAGAGTACCATTCAAAGGCCAACCCTGTGAGGGATGAGCCAAAGAACTTCAACAAATATGCTTCATCAGTGGACAGGTCTCCCATCACTATTGTATAATAGGCGATATGCTCCCTGGGGGAGCCCTGTCCATTGAATTTTTCAAACTTCGGCGGCTTACTGACGCCTGGGGGCAGTCTCCTAGCAGCATACTATGGTGGATATGGTACCCGGTAGACATCAAAGGTTCCGAGGTCACCATCAGTCCTTTCGGAAAACTTCATTTCTATCATCTTTTCTATCATCAGTTTGTTAACCATAGCAGGGTCCACAGGTTCTGGAAAGAAATGTGCATGTTGCTGTGTAAACGGGGTCGTCACGACCGTTGCATGCAAACTGGGCTGGACTACTGGCAGGGTAGACTGCACTTGTGAAGCTGACGGCTGTACTATTTTCTATTGCGGGAAGGGATGACATGGAGCCTTCCCATGACTTGCTTGGTGTATGGTGTAAGATGGGAGGTGATGTGTCACAACCTAGGACTCAACAAGCAAGCACAATTAAGCATTCAAAACGGACCGATAATGGCAACCGCTCACCCGATGCTCACTAAGACCCGGGGGTAACTTGGCAATGCCAAGGGGAGGTTGTGTGGGCTGGGCCCTTGCTGGTAGAGGGCGAGCAAGGCCAAGGTTTGATTCCCCAAGGGTATGGCTGCCCAAATCAAGGGTCCGACGAAGTGCCAAAGGGCACGGGTTCCCCTCTCTTCCCACGATGATCACTTATAGCAATGAGCTTAAGGATCGGGCTCTCGTCACGGCCAGCGGAGTTTATGAACTAATATTGAAAGAACAAGCATGAATTAGAGCAAAGTTTTGGAGCACTCACTCGACCGGTTTGAAGAAACCGGTCCCGCTCGGAGACGAGGGCGAGCGGGGAAGCGTGGGTTCCCCACACGCCGCGCCGGGGTAGCTTGACCTGTTTAAGCTATTACAACACTACACCTCTCACAGGAGGGGGGACCTTGGGGTGGGGGTTAATGATATTACAATCAATACTACCTCCACGCAGGGAGGGGCCTTCAGCCGGCCAAGCGGGGAGGGGAAATCAAAGCAAAGAGTGAGGAATAAGTGATGACACTGAATCTGCCTGATGTCTGCGGATAAGGACAGATAGCCGGTGTTGCAGCTGTAGAACTTGCTTAGGAATTTTGCTGAGGGCGACACCAGTGGGGATCTCTTCGTCTCTAGAACAGGAGTGCCTCTGAATTTTGCCAATTTCTTCAGGGGTTGCTGCCGGCCTGGGCGGGAGCACGAATAGGGTTGCTGATTCTCGGATTGTCGTTGGAACCGTGGACGAGTCCTCTTCACAGAAAAACTGACGGGGAGGCAAAATGATGTCGGAGAGGACCAGGGAACTCTGAACACTGTTGACAGGTCGGTGCAGACTGTGGGTAACAGGACTGCAAAGCTGAGGGAGAAAATTGATAACGCCTGCTACAGGATGCCGAATGGAGTTTCGCTTCTTGATTCTGAAAGTAGACAGGAAGGGGAAGAACTTTGTAGAAGAGCTCATGGCCTGATTCCTTCTGGGTTCGTTGTGGTGAAGCTCTTTCTCCTGCTCAGAACCTCTGCTGGGGCAGATCTGCGTAGTCATGGAAGAATGGGCTTCCTGGGCAGCACCGAGCTCCGATGGGGACGAGACCAATGCCGTTGCGAAGAAGATAGGCAGACGCTTCCAACGATGGCTCTTGGGCTTCTAGGAACATCCGGAGGAGGTCGGGGTCACTGCTGCAAGCTTCAGGTCTTCTGCAAGTCCTCTTACTCTAGATGGTAGAAGGTGGGGGTGATGGAGGGGAACAAGGGAAGATGGAGAGGATGAGAGGGGGCCGCCCCTAACCAAAGGGGAGGGGTCTTGGGCGCCCTAGGGCTGTGGAGGGAAGGGGATTTTTGAATTCAAATGGCCTAGGGAAGTGGAGGGTTGCATGGGGGAGAGGGAAGGGTGCTTGGGAAAGGGATGAGGTGGTTGGAGGGTGGCTTAGTGATTGGGGATGCTCCCTTGGGACTAGGGGGTGGAGTAATGGGATGTGTGGGGAAGGGGAGTGGCCTTTAATGGGGGTAGGTGGGAGAGTGGTGGTTGGGAAGGGAGGAGAGAGAAAATTTTTGAAATTGGGTGTGGAGGAGAGAGAAAGTGGAGTGAAAAAGAGAGATTAAGAGAGGGAAGGGTGGGGAATCTCTCCCCTAGGGTCTCTCACCCAAAAAATAGAATCTCTCCACTAGATAAGAAGTGTAAACTCTCAAAATGGTAAGTTTTTCATTCATTGATTCATTAAGTTGAAATGGGGGGGAATGTGGTCCTATATATAGGAAACCCACATTTCTACAAAAGTCCCTGACAATTGACTCAATGACAAATAACCGAGGGGGTAGGGGAGAGCCCTTGGGCCAAGCCCAATGAATTGGGCCCAATAGCTAACTAGACAACCTAATGACACTCAAACTTAGGGAAATGAACACAAGACCTAGGAACATGACTCAAATAAAAGGGAAAATACATCAAATGACTCAAATAAAAATTAGATAGGACTCAAAATTAAATGACTAGACCATGCCGGATGCAACCGGGGCGAGGAGACGAGCTGTGAACGTGGGCATGGGAGGTGATGTCCCCATCATACTCCCGGGGTGCGGAGAACTCGAATCCGTCGAGTAAGTGTCCTTCCCTCCTTGGAGGGTGTAGAAGTGGTACTGCCCTCAAGTCTTCCGAACGAGACCGATCCATCCACCTGTCGAGATAGCGCTCGTATACCTTGCTCCTGGTGGTAGTGACCTGTTCATCCAATATTCGTTCAATGCGTGCACGCTGGGCTCTCTTGGCTGGTGGACTCTCCTCACGGGTGGGTGCTCTCTCAACGGAGGGAATATGCTCAATATCCTCACTAGGTACCACCGTGGGTCCCTTGTATGGCACTAGGTCGGCGACACTGAATGTGGGACTTACCCCATATTCCTCGGGGAGATCTAACTCATAGGCATTTGCACCAATGCGCCTCAGGACCTGGAAGGGACCAGCCCCATGTGGCCTCAATTTGGAGATGGCTCCCGGGGAGAGCCTCTCCGTCCTTACCATCACAAAGTCACCCTCATGGAATTCTTGGTGACGTCGATGATAGTCGGCTCGCCTTTTATAAGTCACATTCTTCTTGCTAATGTGCTTGCAGATCTCTTTATGCAATGTTGTGAATGCAAACATTCTAGGGGTGATGGGTGGACCTGGGCAACCAAAAGTAGACCTATCGTGTAATGATGCAGTGTAGACTTTGGTTAGCCTAGGTGGGCCGGGGCACCCGTAGGTGGCCCTATCATGCAAATTGGTGATAAATATTGGGGGACCCGGACATCCGTAGATGCCTTTGACATGCTTAAGACCCATGATGAATGAAGGTGGACCATGACATCGAATATGGACCACTCATACTTTCTACTTGACATGTTGGTGATATGAATGAATGGACCCAACATAGTGTTCATGCCAAGGGGTATGGTAAGCCTAGACACATGCATGCTTTTCCCAAAGGTGACTTCCATGTGTATAGGTGTGGGACAACCTTTGAACTCCCATTGGAAAGGATCGAATGGATCTAAGAAGGTGGTCATCATGGGGTGGGGCACAACCTTATTACCTGGGGATATGTGGCCCAAGGTCATGGCTCCCAAGGTGTAACCCGGGTCTAGGATGGGGTGGATTGGATCAAACATGGTGGGTTAGGATAGGGAAAGGTGGGTGGTGGATAAGGTGGTTGGGCCCCATGGGTTCTTTGACCCCCATTGGAAGGGATCAAAGGGATCATAAAAAGGGTTATCGAGGGGGAGGGGCCCTATGTCCTCAAGATCCTCAAGTGGTGGTGGGTCATCCTCCTCTAATGAGACAATTGGGCCGAAGTTCTTTGTGAGTGGGTCGACCATGAGGGAAGGGCTTGACTTTCCACCCGATATAAGAAGCTCAAAATTGAGGAGAAGGTCGGGCTCATCGGGTGTGGGGAGGAATAGAAGGAGGTCGCTAGTGTAGCAACCAATGGTGCAAACCGAGGTGATAGACCCGACACAAAGGTATAGGATGTCAAGGCTCCTAGATTGGTGAGCCATGGGGGTCAACAAGCTGGTCAACTCATATTGCCAAGCTAAGACCTTGAGAATGTCCTTTAAGGTTTCCACTTGGTAGGATGTTCGGATTATGGTGTGATAGGAGGAGATGTGCATTATGGGAAGGTTTTCCTTTATGGGAAGGTAATCGTGGGCCGTGATCTCTCTTATTGGGCTCTTCTTTAGCCAACTAATAAGGGACTCTTCCAAGATGAATTCGGCCTTATCTAGAGGGGGTGGTGGAGGGTGAAGATCCTCGTGCGAGGCTTCCTCTTCAATTGGGGCATGGGTGCTCTCCATGGAGGGGATAGGTTCCCGAGAGGTATTTGTCTTCATGTGGTAAAGTGGGTGGACTACTTCTTCCAAAGCTAATGGAGTGGGAAGGTTCTTTGATGGTGGGGTGATGATGGCCGGAGTATGGTGCACCCGGGGTGGTGAACAAGGGCGGGATTCCCGCGGGTGGGAGAATACAAGGTTGTTGAATTTAAAGGTTCCCGAAAGGTGTGGCGGATGCACTAGGCAATTCCGACGTGTTGGGTCGATGTTGGCATTCCTTTCATCTAACCATTTCTTCCCTAGGATTATACATGGACCCGCCAATGTTCCCTTTTGACACCAAGCCCCATCCAAATACTTAGTTTTCCCGAACCATTTATGGAATTCAATAAAGACTTGGTCTCCATTGTGCACAGTTTGTCCAGTCCTACAAAGAGAGGTAATGATATCGGGGGACACCCAATTTTCAGATTCTAGGTCAATGAAATCAATTTCTACGGGCTCTCCATTAGGTAAGCATGCATGGGATATGATTGGGAGAGGGGCCATGTGACCCAAGACTCAATGTTAACAATGATGGGTTTGACAATGCACGGTTCGGACAAGAATGCAAGCATGCCCTAGGACTTGACTTGTAGAGACAAGTCAATGACTTGCTCTGATACCAATTGATGTGACACAACCTAGGACTCAACAAGCAAGCACAATTAAGCATTCAAAACGGACCGATAATGGCAACCGCTCACCCGATGCTCACTAAGACCCGGGGGTAACTTGGCAATGCCAAGGGGAGGTTGTGTGGGCTGGGCCCTTGCTGGTAGAGGGCCAGCAAGGCCAAGGTTTGATTCCCCAAGGGTATGGCTGCCCAAATCAAGGGTCCGATGAAGTGCCAAAGGGCACGGGTTCCACTCTCTTCCCACGATGATCACTTATAGCAATGAGCTTAAGGATCGGGCTCTCGTCACGGCCAGCGGAGTTTATAAACTAATATTGAAAGAACAAGCATGAATTAGAGCAAAGTTTTTGAGCACTCACTCGACCGGTTTGAAGAAACCGGTCCCGCTCGGAGACGAGGGCGAGCGGGGAAGCGTGGGTTCCCCACACGCCGCGCCGGGGTAGCTTGACATGTTTAAGCTATTACAACACTACACCTCTCGTAGGAGGGGGGACCTTGGGGTGGGGGTTAATAATATTACAATCAATACTACCTCCACGCAGGGAGGGGCCTTCAGCCGGCCAAGCGGGGAGGGGAAATAAAAGCAAAGAGTGAGGAATAAGTGATGACACCGAATCTGCCTGCTGTCTGTGGATAAGGATAGATAGCCTGTGTTGCAGCTGTCGAACTTGCTCAAGAATTTTGCTGAGGGCGAGACTAGTGGGGATCTCTTCGTCTCTAGAACAGGAGTTCCTCTGAATTTTGCCAATTTCTTCAGGGGTTGCTGCCGGCCTGGGCGGGAGCACGAATAGGGTTGCTGATTCTCGGATTGTCTGCAACAAATTATCAATAGCAGGAAGACACGGCTGCCCCGACCGTTCCCGAACTCCAAATCAGTCGCCGTTGGAACCGTTGGAACCGTGGGTGAGTCCTCTTTACAGCAGAACAAACGGGGATGCCAAAAGATGCCGGTGAAAATCAGAGGACTCAGAAAAGTGAGGAGTGGTCGATGTAGATAGTGGGAAGAAGAGTCGAATGCCTGAGGAAAAAAATTGGTAACTTCTGCTGAATGAT
The DNA here is from genome assembly GCA_022559845.1 of Amorphophallus konjac. Lineage (NCBI taxonomy): Eukaryota > Viridiplantae > Streptophyta > Magnoliopsida > Alismatales > Araceae > Amorphophallus > Amorphophallus konjac. The sequence goes on from CM040126.1 coordinate 233,079,410, forward strand.
GCCAAACGGAGTTCCGCTTCTTGGTTCTGAAAGTAGACAGGGAGAGGAAGAGCTTTTCAGAAGAGCTCCTGGCCTGATTCCTTCGAGGTTTGTCTTGGAGAAGCTTTGTCTCCGGATCAGGATCTCTGCAGAGCTAGCTCCTGGTTTCCAACAGCAGGTTGCAGAGGATGCCCCGACAGCTCCCGAACTCGGAATCAAGCACCGTCAGAGTCGTTGGAACTGTGGACGAGTCCTCTTCGCAGACAAACTGATGGGGAGGCAAAATGATGTCAGAGAGGACCAGGGAACTCTGAACACTGTTGACAGGTCGGTGCAGACTGTGGGTAACAGGACTGCAAAGCTGAGGGAGAAAATTGATAACGCCTGCTACAGGATGCCGCATGGAGTTCCGCTTCTTGATTCTGAAAGTAGACAGGAAGGGGAAGAACTTTGTGGAAGAGTTCGTGGTCTGATTCTTCCTGGGTTCGTCGTGGTGAAGCTCTTTCTCTGGCTCAGAACCTCTACCGGGGCAGATCTGCGTAGTCGTGGAAGAATGGGCTTCCTGGGCAGCACCGAGCTCCGATGGGGACGAGACCACTGCCGTTGCGAAGAAGACAGGCAGACGCTTCCAACGATGGCTCTTGGGCTGCTAGGAATGTCCGGAGGAGGTCGGGTCGCTGCTGCAAGCTTCAGGTCTTCTGCAGGTCCTCTTACTCTAGATGGTAGAAGGTGGGGGTGATGGAGGGGAACAAGGGAAGATGGAGAGGATGAGAGGGGGCCGCCCCTAACCAAAGGGGAGGGGTCTTGGGTGCCCTAGGGCTGTGGAGGGAAGGGGATTTTTGAATTCAAATGGCCTAGGGAAGTGGAGGGTTGCATGGGGGAGAGGGAAGGGTGCTTGGGAAAGGGATGAGGTGGTTGGAGGGTGGCTTAGTGATTGGGGATGCTCCCTTGGGACTAGGGGGTGGAGTAATGGGATGTGTGGGGAAGGGGAGTGGCCTTTAATGGGGGTAGGTGGGAGAGTGGTGGTTGGGAAGGGAGGAGAGAGAAAATTTTTGAAATTGGGTGTGGAGGAGAGAGAAAGTGGAGTGAAAAAGAGAGATTAAGAGAGGGAAGGGTGGGGAATCTCTCCCCTAGGGTCTCTCACCCAAAAAATGGAATCTCTCCACTAGATAAGAAGTGTAAACTCTCAAAATGGCAAATTTTTCATTCATTGATTCATTAAGTTGAAATGGGGGGGAATGGGGTCCTATATATAGGAAACCCACATTTCTACAAAAGTCCCTGACAATTGACTCAATGACAAATAACCGAGGGGGTAGGGGAGAGCCCTTGGGCCAAGCCCAATGAATTGGGCCCAATAGCTAACTAGACAACCTAATGACACTCAAACTTAGGGAAATGAACACAAGACCTAGGAACATGACTCAAATAAAAGGGAAAATACATCAAATGACTCAAATAAAAATTACATAGGACTCAAAATTAAATGACTAGACCATGCCGGATGCAACCGGGGCGAGGAGACGAGCTGTGAACGTGGGCATGGGAGGTGATGTCCCCATCAGGAGGTATCACAGCTTCTACAGAGTCAAAGATCTCCTTTGCTGGCTCAGCATGCTTGGACACAGGGGTCTGTTCATTCGTTTCACTCAGCTATCTTTTAAGAGACTCAATCTCTTGTTGGTATCTTCTGAACATCATCAGGATGGTTGGGTCCAGAGGTGCAGCCATAGGCATCTCCTCTATCACTTGACTGGAAGTTCCTTCAGCCGAGATCATTAGCAGCACATCTTCTTCTTCTGATGTTATCACATTTACAATTAAAGTGGCGATATCAGGTAACTCTTCAGCTGCTGCGAGCTTTTCTTTTGCCGCCTGGCCTCGCCTTGTTACGGGCCCAGACCTTTGAGCTAGTTTGATAATTTCTTTAGACTGGTCGGGCAAATCACCATATCCTCTGGTGATTCTCATCATGTTGCAGGCGAAGATCTGGAATTTTCCTTTTTGTCTGCAGGTTTTTCTTCAGGAATGACCGGGGAAGGTTAACCGGTCAAACACAGACACTCTTTACATTTCTTCCTCCCTCTTAGGGACATCGTTCGAATATCCGGCCTTTCGGCCGTCTTCAAACTCATTGGAGCCCGAACACGAGACTCCTTGCATCATCTTCTCATTTTATCCTCCTTTTCTTCTTCGGCGCCCATGGCGTGGAGAAATCTTTGCTGCCCAAGGGATGAGTTTCCGAGGCAATGGAAGTAATCTTGGGCTACTTTGCTAATCTCTTCTTGGTTTTGCCTCCGAGGATCGGCTTTGGGCAGCCACCTTTCTTGAGTCTTCGGCTGGTAGGCCAACCTTTCAACTTGAGTGGTCAAATAATCTCTTCTGGAGTATCGGAATACATCAGCCTGCCTGGCACAGGCCCTTGGTCTGTATGGAGCAGCAGCGGGGATAGTTTCCCTCCTTTCCTCCTCATCTTTCATCTGGAGCCTTCTGTCCCCTCTCTCGGGGCAAATGACAGTGACATCCTTTCCCATCCTCTGGAATCTCCTGGCCCCAGCCTTGGGGCGGACAACAACAGTGTTTTCTTCGTCTTTCTGTGCTCTTCTGCCCCCTCTCCTGGGGCGCATGTCAGCAGTTTCTCTTTCCTCATGGGTCGGTGCCGGGCCCTGAACCTTCTTCGGCATCCACACCTGTTTGAATCTTGTTGGCTTAGGTGCCAGCGGCTATTTTCTCTTGTTCTCCCAGTTGGCCTTCCTGGTGGCCAACGCATGGAATCTGTTGTTGGTATGGACTGATGGAATGACCCTTTTAGGCCGTGCATCTATGGGGCGGCCGTTGAGGTTCACCCTCATGTTCCCAACCATCATAGTTTTTTCCTGAGGCCGAGAGATGACCTCCAGTTGCAAAAAACCGGTTCCTCCGGTTGTTTCTCCTTCCCTTACCAGGAGTGGCAGAGGCAGCAGTCTTCCTCTCCATGTGATGGATAAAGCAAGGAACGACAGTAGGAGCAACAGCCGTCTTCTTTCTCTTCAGCTCTTGGTGCCACCGTGGCCTTTACCATGGCGGTATTTCCAGCTTTGTTGTCGACTTGCAGCAGGTCGACGAACACTAGGCCCAAGCAGTTGGGCAGACCCACCGCCGGAGGCATGGATCCGAACTCCATCGGTATCGCCTAGTAGCCTCCGTAGATGTGGCCATCTACCACTTGCTGGCCGAAGCGAACAGCAACCAGTCCAGTCTCCATTTGTAATTTCTTCTAGTAAGATTAACACACAGTTAGAATTTTGAAAGAGGCCACCGGGCCCCTTACTTTGGTGTAAAGATGAAGGGAGATTAGGTCCCACCGGGCATGCCAGACTTGTGGACGCGCTTTTCGTTTGATTTTATTCTTTTATTTCTATTGTTTATTTATTGGCGTGCCAGTCACATATGTGACGATTTTATTGTGCGCTCGATCTGACTTCTAATCAGTCGATTGTGAGTGATCGTGTCTGGACCAAAAGTCCGTCATACCATAAAGGTTATGACGTTAATTACGTCCTCCCTAAGAAGGACAAGCATTGATTAAACGCCAAAGTAAGTGGAGACCGGCGGCAAAAAGCCCAAATGAGAGCATGCTAATTTATCTGCAAGACATTGAGTAGACTGGATAAAGCGAGGGTATATCAGGTGCGGAGCAAATCCGGCAGCATATCCCCATTATCTTGGACTATGCCAAGTGGGAATATGAAACCATCCATGCAGCGGCAGGATGGAATCCGTGAAAGATCGGGATAGGGTAATGTAGGGGAGGTCATTCCCCATTAATTTATTTCCCAGGGTGTGCATGATGACCTCTGGATATCCCTCAGACGGGTGCAGTGGGGTGGCCGGGAGTTAGACTGAGGTGTAGATGGAAATCCCTGGCACAGAGCTCTGGTGGAACATTCTCGGCACAGTTTTCATATGAAAAGGGGGTTCTCGGCGCAGCCGGTTAGAGCATGTAAAGGTTCTCGGCCTGTCAATTGGTGGAAAAGGGGGTTCTCGGCGCGTAAACCATCGCGCCGGGAGCTATTCACCGCGCCAGGAAGGTTTCGCGCCGGGAAGGTCAATATGAGCGTAGAAGGGCTTGTCGACATGGACGCAGGTGGGTTCTCGGCACAGCTGGAGTGGGCTTCTCGGCAACCTAGAAGGTGGTGGCCTCTCGATGCGCACCAAGTTCTCGGCGGGCAAAGTGCCGCGCCGGGAACTATTCACCGCGCCGGGAAGGTTCCACGCCGGGAAGGTAGGGGCACCGGGAAGCCTTCTAGCCTTTTCAGGGTTTCTACGGAGCTCTGTTCTAAGGATTTTGGGGTCTAGATTCCGATTGGGGTAGGATTAAGGGCACAAATGGGAGGCTGAGCTAGGGGCTTTGCTAGAGTAACACCAAGGAATCACAGGGAGGTAGGGTGTATTGAGGGATTGAGGTCATCGGCCGTTTGGAACCCTCAGGAAATAGGTTTTCTCTTTATGTCGCCGGTCGTCCAGGAAATCAAGAGATAGCTGTCTCTGATTCCTGTGGTGACCTTGATGGCTTGGGAAGAGAAGACCAAACGAGAGATAGGAGGGCTTCGTGGTGTCGGTATCACTGAAGGGGAGATTGGGCATAGTCCAATAATCCATGGGAGTGAGGATTGGGGCTCTTCCTTCATCGTCCCTCCAGGAAGAACAATCGGAGCGTAGAAACCCGAAGTATCAAAATGACCATTCGAGACATTGAACAGCATTCATTCGAGAGAAACAGAGAAAGGAAGACTTCATTATTTCACATTCAATCGAGCCACCATAGCACTATATCTCATCATCTCATTTCATCGTTTACATCATTTACAAGAAAAGCGGGAAGAAAGAAAGAAAAGCACAGAAACTATAATACCTCCCCGATAACAGAAGGACTCGAATGCCTTAAACATAAACAGGGATACATAGAAGGAAGAAGTAGAAAATGGGGGAGGGCGGAGCATTGACTCCTCTCCCTCCCCCTCTGCACACCTATGAGCTTCCTCCTAGGGACACTCTCTTCTCTTCCCACAATCTCTTCTCTGGCCTCTCTTCTCTCTTTTTTTTTGTTCTCTCTTCTCTGCTTCTTCTTCTGTTGCCGCTTCTCTTCTGTTGTTGTTTTTTCTTTTTACCTATATCTCTTCTTCTTTTTCTTCCGTATCTCCATCAAGAGAAAGGGGGCTTTTATAGCCCCTGATGAGTATCTTCTCAGCGGGCATATATCGGCGCGCCTCCGTCGATGGGATACCTCCCGGCGCACAAGAGTCCAGCTTCCTGGCGCCAGCTTTGGGCCTTGGTGAGGAGATCCCGGCGCCACACTTATGGGCGGATTTAGGGCTTTTGACTCTTCAATTCCTCTTATCAGCGGGTTGAAGCTGTCAAAGCTTTCCAACTTGTCTTTTCGTTTATTAACCCTTCTGAGTCTATCAGAACTGATGAAGGCCTCTTCGTTGGTGAGTTGGTATAGTTTCATCAGAGCATTTCTGGAGGTTTTCATCAGTCAATAGACTACAGTTTTCATCAGTACTGTCATCTGGGCGATGACAACACCGGACATCAGCTTGGCCGGGGAAGGCTTCAGCCGGGTAAATAGCTTTAGTGACGGCTCTTATTTAGTTCTGACTCTGCAAGAATTACAAAGGTCTTCATTGCTGGTTCTGCTCTCATCCTTGTCTCAGCTCATATTTCATCTGTCAACACACCTTCATTGAGAAGATCTGCTTGGCACTGGTCTTCGTAATCAAGAAACTCCGACACTACATGCTATCACATGAAATAAAGCTGATATCCAAAGCAGATCCACTGAAGTATATTCTATCCTAACCGGCACTCAGAGGTTGCTTAGGTAAATGGGTAGTGATTCTCATAGAGTTCGACATCTCCTATGTGCCGCAAAAGGCTGTCAAAGGCCAAGCTATCACAGATTTCTTTGTTGCACACCCGGTGCCTGAAGACTGTCCGCTGGCAACAAAACTTCCTGAAGATGAGACTCTGGAGGTAGACCAGGTGTAGCATACTTTATGGCAGTTGTACTTCGATGGTGCATCCAGAATTGATACTCTAGTAACTGTTCCTGTTAGAGTCAGAGCTGGCGCAGGCATAGTCCTGAAATCTCCCGAGGGGGAGGTTGTATATAGTTCCTGTTCGATAAACAAGCCCTACTCAAACAATGAAGCAGAATATGAAGCCTTGATTATCGGGTTGCAAATTGCTCTGTCTATGGAGATCCAAATGCTCGAGGCGTTCGGAGATTCACTGCTGGTTGTGAAACAGGTGGAAGGATAATTTGAGGTGCAGATGCCGGAGCTCCTCTGTAACGACCCGAGAATCCGATTACCGGGAAGGCCCGATAACCCGAGACTCGCACCGCCGCCTACGAGCCGGGAGGGCTCGGAAGGGCTAAAAGGAGTGTGGAGGCTCAAAGAAATAGGAAAGAAAGCAGGACAACACAACAGAAATAAATAAACAACTACAACAGAGTCCAGTCTAACAGAAAGTACAGTCTAAAGCAGTAAACCGTACCACATGCCAAGTGAACACTCGGCCCGGCAAGTTGGCAACTGAGAACCTCCGCTCCGCACCCTCAAACCTCGAGGAAGAATCGCTACACCTGAAAAGTAGGGAATGAGTCTCCAGAACAGAGACTCAGTAGGGATCCCGCGGAACCCCAACCGGAAACAACGGCGGTAGCGGAAAGGAAGCTACAACTACAGCAGGAACAGCAAATCGGTGGCCGGTCAAAACTCGGCACTACAGCTACTCCTACTGCCAGAAGGCAGACCTCGATCACGCAGTCGAAGCTACCAAACCACGCTAGTACCACCTACCGAAGTAAGAACACACGGCAATCACACCGCAAAGGCCTGTCCCCCGGACAGTCAACCTGGACACGCTGTCCAAGGTGCAACCCCGACCATCCGATCGCGGGTACCGCACAACAAGACCCAACCTCGGTAAAGCCACTAGCACTAATCTCATGATGCAAAAACCAACACACGCATCACGGCGAGCCAACCGAAACTCAATGGTCAACACGACCAAAAACCCGAAGGTCAAGACACAGAAATTGATAGTCTGTCACTCCGTACTCGACAGGAGTACCACCCACTAGAAGCACAGCCGGTAGCGTCCCCTGACGTCTTACACCGCACCGCAGGTGAACCGCCTGACGTGGTAGGTCCTACCCGAGGCGCGAACACCGTACAAGTAACCACAACAAGTGACTAGCTGGGTCACGCCCGTCGACGTGCGTCCACTGTCCCCAACCACGTGTGCACACACAGACCACGCGTCCTAGGTTTGGCCCTCTGATTGGTTTTCCCCCGCCGCCGGACTCTGGCTACGACGAGGGGCCCGACGGAAACCAGTCTAACTGTCCTCATGGTAAGCCCGTACACCACTCCCTGGTGCGACCAGCACACGCGTACTGGTAGGCTACGACTAGTGGAGGGTCACTGAAGGAGTAGACTCTCAACTCAACGGAAAACAACGTCCGAATCCGATGACGTACGGGGACCACCCCACGTACCGGCCCCATCGCACGGTGACCACAGTCGGAGAAGAAACGAGACTCACAGTCCACGGCCGCGCACGCACCGTGCGCTAGAGTCGAGAAAACTCAAGTGGCACTAAGCCACTAGACTCTGGACAGTCCTCTAAACGCACTACAACCAACGGTCCTTGAGTCACAAGACTCGGGGTCGAGACCGTTGTACGCAATAGCACAAGGCCATCAATCTAGTCCAATCTCTAGGTCTAAAACCACGATTGCACGAGTACCGAGACAACACACGAGTCGCCAAGACCACTCCCTCGGGAAGGGAACGCAAGGGACTAAGGCCACTCACACGGGCCACACGAAAAAACACAGAAGCATGATTCCTAAGGCAGCATGCAAGCTGCCACGACGATTTCCCATCTTGAAACAAGCGGGGAACCTCCAGCCCCAGGCTGGACAACTGGACTCGCAGTCCAAGGCCAAACACATGGCCCACGCGGGAATCACCTTCCAAAGGAACCCACGACATGCGGGGGAGACCCCACCGCATGCACACCGATACACGGTGACTCGATCTAGCGTAACACGAAAGCCCAGAACACGTGGGATCACCTGGACCCACCACACCGACGGGCACGTGAATCGAGGTAACATGGTCCCTCCCGACACCCCAAAAATAAGGACACGGAACCCATGGGGTGTCCAGGATACTCACAAGGTCGGAGGTCGACCACTGGGTCCCAACCGGGTCGACCGGAGACCAACACAATGCGAACGGACGCTAAAAGGTCACCCGGACCCTTAAGCGCACGGGCACGTAAAATGAGGTAAACGGAACCTCCAGACACCCTAAAACACGGTCACAGAACTCCACGGGGTGTCCGAGATACTCACGAGACCTAAAGTCAACCACTGGGTCACAACCGGGTCGACCGGGGGTCAAAACAGCGCAAACAGGAACCAGAACATGGTAGTGGTCACCTGGTGACCGCGACCAGATGGTAGCAGTCGACCGATGACTGCGACCAGGCAGTCACGGTCGCCGCACAACCGCGACCAGCCATGCTCCACCCCGATGGTAGCGGTCGCCCGAGGACCGCGACCAGGTGGTAGCGGTCGTCCCCTGACCGCGACCAGACGAAGGCGGTCAATCGCACGTCCGCGACGCTCGAAGGTCTTCCGACCCAAACATGAAGGATGAAAGCGGTTCTCCCAGGACCGCGACCAGATGGTAGCGGTTTCTGGTGGACCGCGATCATTTCAGAAAATCGGGAACGATGGGAAAACACCCAAAAATCCACGCCACGCCCCAATCATCCACGGATGAAGGGGAAAACATAGGGGAAGCTCCCCAACAACCCCTAGCATGCATCTATGGCCTCGGATCGGCCTAAAACGCAACGAATCGCTAGATCGGGTGATCACTCCCCAAAACATGATTTTGCCCAAAATGCCCCAAACGACCCGCTCGGCTCACCACGGCCTACCAAACTCTCGGGAATTGAAGCGCATGAGCTGGGGGTCTATCACCCTACCTCCACCGAAGATTTTGCGCACCGTGGATGCCGATCCACGAAGAAAACGCCGCGAAACCCTCGCCGGCTCGCGATCGCGCCACCGAGCTTCCACGCGCCTCCTCCGCCTCGATCCTCACCTGTCCTCACTCGCATCCTCGCCCGCGCCACCTCCACCTCGCCCCCGCCTCGCTCCGTCGGCCGCCGGAGAAGAGAGGGGAGAAAGAGGGCGTGAGAGAAGAGAGAGGGAGGGAAGAGAGAAATGAGAGAGGGAGAGAGAAAAGGGTTAGTATATATAGGAAAACCCAAAAATTCGATATATTCAAAAAATTATGAAAAATTACCTCCGCGATCCTCGGAAGGAACACAACGCGGTGGTACTGTCCCGGAGTCGTAGAACGCCACGGTTTGCCCTGCAAAGAGTTCCGAAGGCACATCAGGGAAAAAACACGTGTAAAGCACAAAATACACTCCGAGACCCACTACAATGATCCGAAAAAATATCCGAAAAATCCGGGGCATTACAGCCCTCCCCCCTTAAAGGAATTTCGTCCTCGAAATTCAGGACCAAGCACGAAGTCACAGGGGAAGAACACTGAACGAACTGACAACGCTGTCAGAGCCCCAGCACAGAAAACTTCGATTCTCACAAAACACCGATCCTGAGGGACACATCCATACTTACAATCACGAATAACACCTCGCTCCTCGTGCCGAGCACACTAGCCAGCAGAGCAGGCATATACCAAAGGACACAGTCCGGCATCACCTCAGACAATGCGAGAATCAACCATGGCACCGCAACCACAATCTCGCTCACCGAGGAATCACAACCCTCGACACGAACAACAGCTACCGATTCATCCAATGGTCGGCAGACAAATCGCACATCAGCTTCGCAGCCAGCTGACAGGTCGCACACCCTCTTCAAGGGAGCAACCAACACAGAGCCTCCACCGGCTCAGGTAGCCATCTCAACAGACCGCAACTAGAACATCGGCTCAGCACCAAGAAACACCACACACATGGCAAGCCGAAAGCCGGACATAACACTATGCCAACTCTCGTCAGAAGACAAACTTCGACAAAGCCCAGATCCCATCCGGAAAGGCACATCACAGAAACGACCACCAAAGGTCTCGCTGGTGATAAGTACAATATGAAGTGATCTAGAAGGGGAGGGGATGAATAGATCACTGTTTTCGTAGATTTAAAAACTTATTGCAGAGTATATTGCTAAACAGAGCTAACCTCGAGTTCTGACTATCGTAAAAGATGCAGTGCAGTTAATAGCTCAAGCAAATAGAAGGCATACCACAATATTATCACGATCAATCACACAAGGGCTCAGAGGATTTTAAGGTGGTTCGGTCCTTCAGACCTACATCCACCCCACACTCAACCTGAGTGTGGCTTCACTAAAGGCTGGGCAACACAGCTTGCCAAACAACTGCTGATACACAGCTTCCCAGGAGAACAACCTCTCCTCTTCCTCCTACCCGGAGGGAACCTCTAGCGATCAGCAGTCACTAGAACCCAGAGACTCACGTCTCTCTTCCTCTTTACCAAGAGGGAAACCCCACTAGTAGCAGCCCTGCTACTAGTGAACCAGAGGTCGAAGACCCCTCTTCCTCCCAACCCGGAGGGTACCTACAAGCAGCTCACCTGCTGCTTGCAAACCGGAGATTGACTCTCCCTACTCCTGATCTCACAGGAGGACCCCGACCTCAGTCCAGAGGATCGGAAACACAAACAATAACGGTTGAAGAAAGATAAGAACAAGAAATGAAAAATACGAACGAAGGAAATCAAATGCCAGACAATGGAAACAATGTAGCTCAATATAGAGCAATAGACTTCGGATTTGATCCGCAAGTCAGAACAATTCTTCTGAACACTCTTCTGCTCTCTTTCTATTTCTCTCTGCTATTCTTTCTTCTTTCTTTTCTTTTTCCTGGATCGAAGGGCTCTCTGTTTCCCTGTTTTCTTCTATGCCTCTCTACTTCGATAACTTTCATCTGAGGATGAAGGATTCTATTTATAGCATCAACAGCAGATGGATAGGGCATGAAATGCGTGTGCCTCCCACGCTCGATCCAGAAGTATCCTATCACGTGCCTTTATCAAATTGGTTCCTCTTGTCTCGGATCACGTGCAGCCCTGGAGTGTGGAATGTTCTTCCTCGGACCTGTAATGAGATTAAGTCCATTAATACGCTGCATGGCTATTAAAACCAAAACTGCATGAGGTATAGTAACAACAACACGACGTGACTATTTCTCGAGATGTCATAAGACCGACACGAGAAATTCTGTAACAGATCAGATATACAGAAGATAATGACACGAGGTGAGGTTATACGCAAGAGAGACACGAGGTTACGAATGCAAAAACAACACGAGGACAATACGGGCTTACGACAGAAGCCGACATGAAGACTAAAGCGAGAGACCAACACGAGGACAGAGTATAAGGAAACGACTCGAGGTGAAAAACAACACGAAGTGAAGTTAGACACGAAGTAAGAAGCAACGACACGAAGTATAGTGGTGACAAACACACACTACACAGAAAAACGACACGAAATAAAAATAATGCTAAGTGAAAACAGTAATCGACATGCGGTGAGAACAACACGAGGATAGTGAAAACAGCACGAGATGAAAGCAACACGGGCTGATAACGACACAAGGTCGAAACAGTAAATGACACGGGATAACACTGCACGAGGTAAAACGACACGAAGACTTAATAATAAAAACGACACGAGGTGGCAATAAAAGAGAACGACATGAAAACAACATGGACTGTAACCGAAACCGACACGAAGTCAAACAGTACAACATGAGGTGTTGTAACCAAGACGAAGTGCCAATCGACCACGAAGACAGTATGCAAAGAAACGACTCGAAGACAGGAATACAAAGGATGACATGGAAACAACACAGTAATCAAAGACTGCACGAGGTGAAAGAACAACACTCAAACAGACGACAACATGGCTAATTCGACACGAGGTGAAAACGCGAAGCAAGAACTACATGATGTTTGAGGAAAAACAGCACGAAGACAGAACATGAACGAACACACGAAGTGTTACCTCTTTAGCAGTTATTTCATATAAAACCATGGATAACTCAAGTGCAAGATATCTGATCAAAAATAACAAGAACAATTAACATAGTGTTGCTCATCATCAAAATACTTAGGGAAGACACACAATCCAACAATCTCCCCCTTTTTGATGATGGCAACACTATATTAAGTGTGAGAGATAAGTTCAAAAGAGATCAATTCAGGATATTTAATGCAGACAACTTAAAGCATACTTGCTTCCTTACTTCCCTTGATGAAACCTGAACACTCCCCCTCACCTGAACACTCCCCCTCACTCCCCCTGAACACAGCAACAGTTTACCTCAGACTTGATAACTAACTCAATTCTCTCCCCCTTTGACATCATCAAAACTAGGGTCAAATCTGAAGATACAGAGAAGGGAAAATTGTTGACTATAGAGAGAAAACAGGACAGAGTAAGGCAGATAAATGGAGACTATTGAGATGTTTAGTCAATCAAGAAAGCCATTAATTTTATGTGAGGATTTTTGAGGTACAGTTAGTCAGACTGTGCAAAAACTGTGACTAAGGATTTGCTCCATACACAGAACCAGATTCTAAGCAAGTGAGGTACAAGATACCAGTTTGATCAAAATAAGTCTTTACTGAGAGAGTATTATGTAAGACAGCCAGAAGACAATGACCTGTGGTATTGAGAACAAACAAATCAAAAGCTATACTTCAAGTGAGCAGGATCTTTAAAAATGGTCAAGATCAGAGATAAGTCTGTCAAGTACACCTTTGACATTAAGGAGACACCTTGTTTAGAGGCAAGAATCCCCAGTTACTCGGTGGCAGGACCACATTACCCCTTCTGATAAGAAGACAGAGATAGTATTCTAGCTGGTGTTGACATTAAGGTGACACCTTTATCTGAGGCCAGACACCCCAGTTACTAACCAGATATGTACCATAGCTCTGTATGATCAAGACAACTATTAAGACCAGATGATTACTGCCATCTCATGACATGGGAAGCTTTCACTTCATTGATGAAAATCCCAGTTTCTCAATGAGCAGTTAACAAAGTTGATAACCCTTTTATGAATTTTGTTTTTATTTACCAGCTCTTAAAACCTTGTTAATGAAGCTTGAGTCCGTTTGAGAACAATACACCAGATCCAAGGTGATTCAGACTAAAACACACAATACCTCATTTTGGACTCACCATTGACTAAGTAGGTATGCTGTACTGACTAGATCAGAAGACAGTTACAGTGTATGAAGATTAATCTTGAATTCAGATTTTGATCTCAGTGGGACTAACAGCTGAAAATTCCAACAAGAAATTAGATGAACAGCCTTAAAGAGTAAAGCATCCAACATTTTCTTTTATACACCTAATCAACCTGATTCTCTTATGATGTCAGCAAAATGTCGTTCAGAGTATGTTCAAATTAGGTCAAAGATCAAGACACCTATTATAAATCATCTCCCCCTGAGAACTTGACCCCAATACAGACTTAGCCAAGACAACCCTCAATGCACTTCAAAAAGAACACCATGATGAATATGATAAGCATAATAACACAGGACATGGTATTCAGAAATCAAATCTTCAATCATGAAATTCTGTAAATACCTAGTTCTCTGCGCATAGTGCTAAATTTTTCAGTATCCAGTGGCTTAGTAAAGATATCTGCAATTTGTGAGTTAGTGCCAACATGGATCAACTCAAAAGTTTTCCTTGCTACTTCATCTCGAATAAAATGATGCCTGATTTCAATGTGTTTAGTTCGAGAATGAAGTACAGGATTCTTTGCAATGTTTATTGCACTAGTATTGTCACAAAAGATAGAAGTACAACCTAGCTCAACCGAGTAATCCAGAAGCTGGTGTTTTATCCATATAACCTGTGTGCCACAGCTCCCTGCTGCCACATATTCAGCTTCAGCAGTAGAGAGAGCCACAGAGTGTTGCTTCTTGGATCCCCAAGAGACTAAGCACCCTCCTAGAAATTCGCAGTGACCACTAGTGCTCTTCCTGTCCAATTTACATCCTGCATAATCTGCATCAGTGTATGCAATGAGATCTAAGTTACATGATGCAGGATACCAGAGACCTAGATCATGAGTGGCAGATAAGTATCTAAAGATTCTCTTTACAGCTGCCAGATGCAATTCAGTAGGTCTAGCCTGGTATCTGGCACACATCCCTACACTAAATTGAATGTCGGGCCTGGATGCAGTTAAGTAGAGGAGTGAACCGATCATACCTCTATATAGTTTAGCATCCACCTCTTTACCTTTTTCGTCTGAATCCAGTGAGGAGCTGGTACTCATGGGTGTTGAGATTGTCTTGAGGTTGGTCATTCCAAACCTTTTCAGCATCTCCAGAGTATACTTGGTTTGATTTATGAAACAACCATCCTCCATTTGTTTGACCTGCAGCCCAAGAAAATATTTTAGTTCCCCAACTAGACTCATTTCAAATTCTTGGGACATAGACTCAGAAAAATCTTTACATAATTTTGAGTTGTTAGATCCGAAAATGATATCATCAACATATACCTGGACCACAATTAACTCCTTTCCGAGACTTTTGGTGAAGAGAGTTTGGTCAACCTTACCTCGAGTGTAGCCCTTGCTCACAAGGAACTCAGAAAGTCTCTCATACCAGGCTCTGGGAGCCTGCTTCAATCCATAGAGGGCTTTATTCAACCTAAAAACCATGTTAGGCTGAACAGAGAAATTAAACCCAGGAGGTTGTTCAACATATACCTCTTCCTTCAATAACCCATTTAAGAATGCGCTTTTGACATCCATTTGCTGTAGCCGAATTTTTCTAAAGCATGCAAATGCAAACAGAATTCTTATAGCTTCCATCCTAGCTACTGGTGCATAGGATTCATCAAAATCCACACCAAATTCCTGACTGTAGCCTTGAGCTACAAGTCTTGCTTTGTTTCTAGAGATAGCACCATTTTCATCAATCTTATTTTTGAAAACCCATTTAGTGCCAATGACATGAGTGTTTTCAGGTCTAGGAACTAGTTTCCATACATTATTTTTCTCAAATTGATTTAATTCTTCACCCATGGAGGATACCCAAGAATCATGCTTTAAAGCCTCTTCCACAGTCTTGGGTTCTACCTGAGATGTCAAAGCAGCTAAGTCCTGTTCTTGGACAGTTCTAAAGTGAGACCTTGTCCTAGTGGGATCATGCAAATTACCTATGACATTTTCACTAGGATGATCTTTGTGAAATATTACCTCACCTGAGGGTTCACCTACCTCAGTTGCTCCTTCTTGTTGTAAGTTTTCTGGTTGTGCAGTTTGCTGCATCTCTCCTACTTCAATTTTCTCCAAGAAATCTCCCTCATCAGGTGACTCCCTGTCATCATTTGTCCTTTTGTCAGATAGAACATTCTCATCAAACACCACATGAGGTGTTTCTTCAACAGTTTGCTCATCTTTATTGAAGACTCTGTAAGCCCTAGAGGTTTCTGAATATCCGAGAAAAATTCCAGGAGAGCTTCTTGCTTCAAACTTATCCAAACCATTCTTACCATTATTGTGGATAAAGCATTTGGAACCAAAAATTTTAAAGTAAGAAATGTTTGGCAGCTTACCCTTGAGGAGTTCATAAGGAGTTTTCTTATGAGTAGGTCTTACCAAGGCTCGATTTAAAATGTAGCATGCTGTATTTGCAGCTTCTGCCCAAAATCTCCTTGGAAGTCCACTCTCAATTAGCATAGTCCTGGCCATTTCAATTATTGACCTGTTTCTTCTCTCAACAATTCCATTCTGCTCCGATGTCCTGGGAGAAGAAAATCTGTGAGTCACTCCCTCTCTTGAGCAAAATTCAGAGAACGAAGAGTTTTCAAACTCTCCTCCATGGTCAGACTGAATTGTAATGATATTATGTTCACCTTGCAGTTTGATTTTATTAAAAAGTTCTTCAAAGTGAACAAAAGCATCATTTTTATTTGCTAAACAGAACAACCAGGAAAATCTAGTGAAGTCATCAACTATGACTAGACCATATCTCTTACCTGACAGGCTTTGTATTCGAGTAGGACCAAAGAGATCCATGTGCAAGTGCTGTAGTGGTTTCGATGAGAGACCCTCAGTTCTCAACTTAAAAGTTGCACGAGTCTGTTTACCTTGAGCACAAGCATCACAGAGCTTGGACCCTAACTGGAATTTTATTTTGGGCAAACCTCTGACTAGGTTATAATTAGACAGTTTATTCAAGGTAGACACACTAGCGTGGCCTAGACGCCTATGCCAGTCAAAAACAACCTGTTCAGAATTAGCAGACAGACACAAGTTTGTTTCAGAATTATCATCAAGATCAACGATGTACACATTATTTACTCTATGACCTTTGAACATGATGTTATCAGAATTCAGCTCAAAAACAGTGCACGAGTTGTGGTCAAAGAGTACCTTGTGTCCTTTGTCACAAAGTTGACTTATACTTACCAAGTTGTGCTGAAGTCCTTCTACAAGATACACATCTTCAATGGAGTTAGTGGAGGACTTACCAACCGTGCCAATTCCAATTATTCTTCCTCTGTTATTTCCTCCGAATTTGACCAAGCCCCCAGACTTCATTTTTAGTTTGCTGAATTTGGACCGGTCTCCTGTCATGTGCCTGCTACAGCCGCTGTCAAGATACCACTTGTTATGCTCAGCTGCCAGGCTGACCTGCAAAAATTCAGACAGAGTAATGTGGGACCCAATTCAAATTGGGTCCAAAACCAGTTTTCTGATTATGCAGAAAGCACTTGGGAATCCACATTTGTTTTATAGTTCTCTTCAGTGGATTTATGTGGGTTGATTCTTCCCTTTTGTTATTTCTTGGTGGGTGTTGAATAAGCTTATTCCTATTTGAACTATGCTGTTTCTGAACAAAGACATTGTTGGTTGGCCTCTTAGAAGATGTGCGTGTGTGTTGAGCATAATTCATGTAAGCATTTTTACTCCAATAAAATTTGTGCTGAAACTGATGATCGTTGCCATGCTCTACTTGATAATTAGCATGATGAGTTTTCTTAACAAAACTTTTCGCTCTTTTTATGGCCTCTATAGGACTGGTCCTGTGAGGACCTTTGTTCCACGCCTGCTGTACATGAGCAGTGCTTGTCTCAGGATTTCCTGACTTTGACTGCTGACCAGTGGAGTGAATGAATTTACTGGTCGCAGACTTCATTGTAGAGACAGATTTGGAACCGGATGGGGTTTCCAGTTTCTCCTTGCCTTTGGCGGGGCAGAACGTGATAGTCTTAAATTCAAAGGGTTTTTTACTAGTAGGATTGTATCCTAATCCCTCCCTATTGAAGTTTACCCTCGACCCCAGAAGGACATTCAGGTTGTTTCTCCCCTCTGTAAACTTTTCAAGCACTTTTTCTTTGTCCTCAATCTCCTTCTGAAATTCATTGCATTGGTCCTGGAGTTCCTGATTAACTGTTCTAACTGCCTCATATTTTTCAGCCATCAGTCTAATCTCTCCTTTAGACTCTTCAGCTTTACACTTCAGCTCATCTATTCTAGCTAGATTCTCTTCTCTTTCCATTCTCAACCTCTCAATCTCACCTTTAACCTGATCTAGCTCAGTGGCCATCTCCTTGGTTTTCATGCTATCAGTGACAATAGAAGAGTGTTCTTCAGACAGAGAATGAAACTTACGTCTAAGCATTCTATGCTCCTTGTTTAAACAATTATATTTACTTAACAGGTCGCCATAGGCGTCCTCCCAATCATCCAAAGTAAAATTCTCAAATAAATTTGTTACCTCTTTCTCATGGTCGGCCATGAGGCAGGTCTTCTCTTCATTTTCACTGGACGAAGTGGCTTCTGGGTCCTCCTCCTCATCGCTCCATGTGCACAGCATGGCCTTCTTCTTCTTGTGCACCACATTCTTCTGGTGTCCTGGAGCCTTAGCTTGTAGCTCTGGACATTCACTTTTCATGTGACCGGATTTCTGACAATGATAGCAAGTGATCTTCTTAGCAGACCGGTTCTTCTCAAATCTTCGTTCAGGAGACTTCATTACAGCATTAAATTTCTTCCTCCTGTAGAATTTTCCTTTTGTTCTTAGGAACTTTCTGAACTGCCTGGTGAGCATAGCTCGCTCATCCTTGTCCAAGTCTGAGAATCCATCAGACCCTTCGCTGCTATCATCACTGCTGCTGCTGCTACTGTTGTTGCTCTTCTTAGTATGTCGTGAAACCTTCAGAGCAACATTCTTTCCCTTTCTGTCATGCCCATCGTTTCCTCGTGTGAAATTCATTTCATGGGTCATGAGAGAACCAATTAGCTGGGTTACTGTCATGATGGATAAATCTCTTGATTCCTCTATTACAGTCACCTTGGTATCCCAGACGGGAGTTAGAGACCTAAGGATCTTCCTGACTATGTCTTCTTGTTGAATATCCTTTCCAAGGCCTTTCAGACTGTTGATGATCACAGATAATCTGGCATACATTTCTGTGATCGGCTCCTCTGGCTTCATCTTAAATAACTCATATTGAGTTGTAAATATGTTGATCTTGGTAGCCTTCACCTGAGATGTGCCCTCATGAATTAACTGCAAATCATCCCACATATTCTTTGCAGTCTTGCACGCTGAGATCCTTGAATATTCTTCCGGATGGACGGCGCACTGTATGATGTTAAGAGCTGTGCAATTCAGTGTGGAGAGTTTGACCTGATCTTCTGTCCACATATCTTCATTCGGTGGAAGGGTGTATGGACCATCTGTAATGACTTTCCATAGCTTGTTGCTTTGGGCCCTGATAAAGACTTCCATCCTGTTCTTCCAGAAGAAGTAATTATTACCATCAAAGAAAGGGGGGCGGGTGATAGACTGCCCATCAGCTATGAAACTGCGCGGACCATTGGATCCGTTTCCCTGGCCGTTGGACCACATTC
Organism: Amorphophallus konjac; assembly: GCA_022559845.1. Classification (NCBI taxonomy): domain Eukaryota; kingdom Viridiplantae; phylum Streptophyta; class Magnoliopsida; order Alismatales; family Araceae; genus Amorphophallus; species Amorphophallus konjac. Next base: position 233,098,414 of record CM040126.1, read on the forward strand.
TGGGAAAAACCTGCTCTGATACCAACTGATAAGTACAATATGAAGTGATCTAGAAGGGGAGGGGATGAATAGATCACTGTTTTCGTAGATTTAAAAACTTATTGCAGAGTATATTGCTAAACAGAGCTAACCTCGAGTTCTGACTATCGTAAAAGATGCAGTGCAGTTAATAGCTCAAGCAAATAGAAGGCATACCACAATATTATCACGATCAATCACACAAGGGCTCAGAGGATTTTAAGGTGGTTCGGTCCTTCAGACCTACATCCACCCCACACTCAACCTGAGTGTGGCTTCACTAAAGGCTGGGCAACACAGCTTGCCAAACAACTGCTGATACACAGCTTCCCAGGAGAACAACCTCTCCTCTTCCTCCTACCCGGAGGGAACCTCTAGCGATCAGCAGTCACTAGAACCCAGAGACTCACGTCTCTCTTCCTCTTTACCAAGAGGGAAACCCCACTAGTAGCAGCCCTGCTACTAGTGAACCAGAGGTCGAAGACCCCTCTTCCTCCCAACCCGGAGGGTACCTACAAGCAGCTCACCTGCTGCTTGCAAACCGGAGATTGACTCTCCCTACTCCTGATCTCACAGGAGGACCCCGACCTCAGTCCAGAGGATCGGAAACACAAACAATAACGGTTGAAGAAAGATAAGAACAAGAAATGAAAAATACGAACGAAGGAAATCAAATGCCAGACAATGGAAACAATGTAGCTCAATATAGAGCAATAGACTTCGGATTTGATCCGCAAGTCAGAACAATTCTTCTGAACACTCTTCTGCTCTCTTTCTATTTCTCTCTGCTATTCTTTCTTCTTTCTTTTCTTTTTCCTGGATCGAAGGGCTCTCTGTTTCCCTGTTTTCTTCTATGCCTCTCTACTTCGATAACTTTCATCTGAGGACGAAGGATTCTATTTATAGCATCAACAGCAGATGGATAGGGCATGAAATGCGTGTGCCTCCCACGCTCGATCCAGAAGTATCCTGTCACGTGCCTTTATCAAATTGGTTCCTCTTGTCTCGGATCACGTGCAGCCCTGGAGTGTGGAATGTTCTTCCTCGGACCTGTAATGAGATTAAGTCCATTAATACGCTGCATGGCTATTAAAACCAAAACTGCATGAGGTATAGTAACAACAACACGACGTGACTATTTCTCGAGATGTCATAAGACCGACACGAGAAATTCTGTAACAGATCAGATATACAGAAGATAATGACACGAGGTGAGGTTATACGCAAGAGAGACACGAGGTTACGAATGCAAAAACAACACGAGGACAATACGGGCTTACGACAGAAGCCGACATGAAGACTAAAGCGAGAGACCAACACGAGGACAGAGTATAAGGAAACGACTCGAGGTGAAAAACAACACGAAGTGAAGTTAGACACGAAGTAAGAAGCAACGACACGAAGTATAGTGGTGACAAACACACACTACACAGAAAAACGACACGAAATAAAAATAATGCTAAGTGAAAACAGTAATCGACATGCGGTGAGAACAACACGAGGATAGTGAAAACAGCACGAGATGAAAGCAACACGGGCTGATAACGACACAAGGTCGAAACAGTAAATGACACGGGATAACACTGCACGAGGTAAAACGACACGAAGACTTAATAATAAAAACGACACGAGGTGGCAATAAAAGAGAACGACATGAAAACAACATGGACTGTAACCGAAACCGACACGAAGTCAAACAGTACAACATGAGGTGTTGTAACCAAGACGAAGTGCCAATCGACCACGAAGACAGTATGCAAAGAAACGACTCGAAGACAGGAATACAAAGGATGACATGGAAACAACACAGTAATCAAAGACTGCACGAGGTGAAAGAACAACACTCAAACAGACGACAACATGGCTAATTCGACACGAGGTGAAAACGCGAAGCAAGAACTACATGATGTTTGAGGAAAAACAGCACGAAAACAGAACATGAACGAACACACGAAGTGTTACCTCTTTAGCAGTTATTTCATATAAAACCATGGATAACTCAAGTGCAAGATATCTGATCAAAAATAACAAGAACAATTAACATAGTGTTGCTCATCATCAAAATACTTAGGGAAGACACACAATCCAACAGCTGGCACACGACTCTCGCCACGCTCGAGCCCCAACAACTAGCATCTTCTGTCTCTGAAAAGACCATCCACTGGTCACTAACTGCTCGTCAACGGGAAACCTCCGCTTGCTCAACTTCTTCCTTCTTTCCTGGTCCTCGACCGGGTCCAAAGGAAACATTCCAAACCTTGGCAAGCCATCCGTCGACTCACACACACAGACTGAAGCTGCATCTCGAGCAGCACTCCTCTCGGACACCGCATCCGAGCTCGAACATCGCTCCAACTCGACCCTCTCGGGGAGCACAACGAAACCGAATGATGGATCCTGGTGTCTTCAGTCATCACCTCACTGGACTCAGACTTACAGGGGAACCATCCCACGCTGGTCACCAAACCAGGGATAACAATTGCGACACCAACGTCCTATCAAGGACCATCCTCCGACGCCCATCTCACAAAAGGCCTCCGCCCACATGCGTCACTCATCCATCTGGTCTCATCAAATCCTTCGATCAATGCAAGTGGACACCCGCCAATACCGATTCCGCCCTTACCACAGAGCCACGGGACACCACCTGAACAGTGCTCACGGGTCCCTAAGCAATAACCATCTCACCACCACAATCCGACAAGACCGTAGAACCAACAGACACTGTTGTGGTCGGTCACACAGTTAGGCTCATCAGCCACTCATAGCTGTCAACCGGGACCCATAGCCTGCCAGAGACCACTTCCCCAAAAACGATCTCATCCGAGGACACGACTGGGAACACAAGTCGGGCGCCAAGCCACCGACTCTGACCAACACGTCCTCGGCCTCCGTCAGGCGACATCCTCAACAACCTCATCCAGGTCCAACACCGACGCCTGACACGGCTTCCATCACAGGAACAGGGTACTCATGCGGCGCACTAGTCAGCACTTTTCCCCAACACTCCATCCTGCCAGTGCCAACAACCATAATACCACGAGCAACGGCACGACAACAACACGTCTCACACCGAGGAACCAATCCTCCGGTGCTCAACGTGAACTCAAGAATCCACCCGTAGCAACCAACGCTACGATCCTGAACCAGTGGGTTATGGGCCCACCACGCTTCCGCTGCGCACTCTGATCCGCGCGCACAGCCGAGAAAGCAAAACACCGCCCAACCGGCACTCGTCCTTCCGGAAAAGCGCCAGCACACCCTCACACAACAAGAGAATGGGCACCAATTCTCACAGGCAACCACCCAGCCAAGACAAGGAGCACGTCTCGCACGGACTTCATGGCACACAAGGCCAACCAATCCGAACACACAATGCAAGACGACGAACCTTAACCTAACACAATCTCTCCAACCAAAGGGGAGACCAAACGCACTTCCGACCAACGGAAGGACTCCACGCTCGACCTGACCTCGAACCTCGCGCACGCTGGAAATAGCACCATCCAGCACCAAGGAAAACCATCGCTTCCATCAGGTCAGCGCCTCCGACACACTCGACGAGTGTCACGTCGGACCACCATTACAGCACCTCTCGATGCACCACCGCTGCAATTCCTCGAACTGCAACACGGCATGCCAAGAGCCGCAACACGAGCCATAACAACAACCGCCGATGCTCATCTTCGAGTCCTGAAACTCGCCGCGGAACCATCACATCTCAAGCCAACTCCAAGGCGAACACAACCCAATCGCACACAAGAGCGCAGGAGCAAGACTTACTGGGACACCACAGCCCAATCCTACCTCGAAATCTGCAAAATAACCAGGACCGACACGTCATTTCTGACGCCACAGAGCATGACAAGATCATCAGGCTCGACAAAACAGCCGCTCACCGAGAAGATATTCCGCTCACCCGAGCACACTTCTCGATCAGAACACCTCAGGGGCTGGACAAACCTCAAGCTGGAGTGACCAAAAACCGACAGCAGCTCCCTCAGAGCACGCTCACGGCCACTTAACCATGAACAGTCCGCACCAGCCAACTGACCACGCTGCAGGTTCCTCGAACGCAGCACTGCGAACTCACGCCTGCTAGCAACCTCTGCCCAACGCAGCACAACCAGGGCCACCACCGATGATGGAGAAATCTCTCGACCTCGATCCTTAGACCCCATGCTGGCACGAAAGCCACGGACAGCAACCACCTTCACAGCGCCGCACAACGCACTCAAGCTCTCAAGCGAGAAACAAGGCGGAAAGCGAACACAAAACCCTAAGCCAGCTGCCGACTGTACTGGACCTTACGGACTCTGATCACTACAATATTTCGAATTCCTATGTACGTCCACAACCACCGCTCTGATACCAGCTGTAACGACCCGAGAATCCGATTACCGGGAAGGCCCGATAACCCGAGACTCGCACCGCCGCCTACGAGCCGGGAGGGCTCGGAAGGGCTAAAAGGAGTGTGGAGGCTCAAAGAAATAGGAAAGAAAGCAGGACAACACAACAGAAATAAATAAACAACTAGAACAGAGTCCAGTCTAACAGAAAGTACAGTCTAAAGCAGTAAAGCATACCACATGCCAAGTGAACACTCGGCTTGCAAGTTGGCAACTGAGAACCTCCGCTCCGCACCCTCGAACCTCGAGGAAGAACCGCTACACCGAAAAAGTAGGGAATGAGTCTCCAGAACAGAGACTCAGCAGGGATCCCGCGGAACCCCAACCGGAAACAACGGCGGTAGCAGAAAGGAAGCTACAACTACAGCAGGAACAGCAAACCGGTGGCCGGTCAAAACTCGGCACTACAGCTACTCCTACTGCCAGAAGGCAGACCTCGATCACGCAGTCGAAGCTACCAAACCACGCTAGTACCACCTACCGAAGTAAGAACACACGGCAATCACACCGCAAAGGCCTGTCCCCCGGACAGTCAACCTGGACACGCTGTCCAAGGTGCAACCCCGACCATCCGATCGCGGGTACCGCACAACAAGACCCAACCTCGGTAAAGCCACTAGCACTAATCTCATGACGCGAAAACCAACACACGCATCACGGTGAGCCAACCGAAACTCAACGGTCAACACGACCGAAAACCTGAAGGTCAAGACACAGAAATTGACAGTCTGTCACTCCGTACTCGACAGGAGTACCACCCACTAGAAGCACAGCCGGTAGCGTCCCATGACGTCTTACACCGCACCGCAGGTGAACCGCCTGACGTGGTAGGTCCTACCCGAGGCGCGAACACCGTACAAGTAACCACAACAAGTGACTAGCTGGGGTCACGCCCGTCGACGTGCGTCCACTGTCCCCAACCACGTGTGCACACACAGGCCACGCGTCCTAGGTCTGGCCCTCTGACTGGTTTTCCCCCGCAGCTGGACTCTGGCTACGACGAGGGGCCCGACGGAAACCAGTCTAACCGTCCTCAGGGTAAGCCCGTACACCACTCCCTGGTGCGACCAGCACACGCGTACTGGTAGGCTAAGACTAGTGGAGGGTCACTGAAGGAGTAGACTCTCAACTCAACAGAAAACAACGTCTGAATCCGACGACGTACGGGGACCAACCCACGTACCGGCCCCGTCGCACGGTGACCACAGTCGGAGAAGAAACGGGACTCACAGTCCACGGCCGCGCACGCACCGTGCGCTAGAGTCGAGAAAACTCAAGTGGCACTAAGCCACTAGACTCTGGACAGTCCTCTAAACGCACTACAGCCAACGGTCCTTGAGTCACAAGACTCGGGGTCAAGACCGTTGCACGCAACAGCACAAGGCCATCAATCTAGTCCAATCTCTAGGTCTAAAACCACGATAGCACGAGTACCGAGACAACACACGAGTCGCCAAGACCACTCCCTCGGGAAGGGAACGCAAGGGACTAAGGCCACTCACACGGGCCACACGAAAAAATAGAGAAGCACGATTCCCAAGGCAGCACGCAAGCCGCCACGACGATTTCCCATCTTGAAACAAGCGGGGAACCTCCATCCCCAGGCCAGACAACTGGACTCGCAGTCCAAGGCCAAACACATGGCCCACGCGGGAATCGCCTTCCAAAGGAACCCACGACATGCGGGGGAGACCCCACCGCACGCACACCGATACACGGTGACTCGATCGAGCGTAACACGAAAGCCCGGAACACGTGGGATCACCCGGACCCACCACACCGATGGGCACGTGAATCGAGGTAACACGGTCCCTCCCGACACCCCAAAAACAAGGACACGGAACCCATGGGTGTCCAGGATACTCACAAGACCGGAGGTCGACCACTGGGTCCCAACCGGGTCGACCGGAGACCAACACAATGCGAACGGACGCTAAAAGGTCACCCGGACCCTTACGCGCACGGGCACATAAAATGAGATAAACGGAACCTCCAGACACCCCAAAACACGGTCACAGAACTCCACGGGGTGTCCGAGATACTCACGAGACCTAAAGTCAACCACTGGGTCACAACCGGGTCGACCGGGGGTCAAAACAGCGCAAACAGGAACCAGAACATGGTAGTGGTCACCTGGTGACCGCGACCAGATGGTAGCGGTCGACCGATGACCACGACCAGGCAGTCACGGTCGCCTTACAACCGCGACCAGCCACGCTCCACCCCGATGGTAGCGGTCGCCCGAGGACCGCGACCAGGTGGTAGCGGTCGTCCCCTGACCGCGACCAGACGAAGGCGGTCAATCGCACGTCCGCGACGCTCGAAGGTCTTCCGACCCAAACACGAAGGATGAAAGTGGTTCTCCCAGGACCGCGATCAGATGGTAGCGGTTTCTGGTGGACCGCGATCATTTCGAAAAACCTGGAACGACGGGAAAACACCCAAAAATCCACGCCACGCGCCAATCATCCACGGATGAAGGGGAAAACATAGGGGAAGCTCCCCAACAACCCCTAGCATGCATCTATGGCCTCGGATCGGCCTAAAATGCAACGAATCGCTAGATCGGGCGATCACTCCCCAAAACATGATTTTGCCCAAAACGCCCCAAACGGCCCGCTCGGCTCACCACGGCCTACCAAACTCTCAGGAATTGAAGCGCACGAGCTGGGAGTCCATCACCCTACCTCCACCGAAGATTTTGCGCACCGTGGATGCCGATCCACGAAGAAAACGCCGCGAAACCCTCGCCGGCTCGCGATCGCGCCACCGAGCTTCCACGCGCCTCCTCCGCCTCGATCCTCACCTGTCCTCGCTCGCATCCTCGCCCGCGCCACCTCCACCTCGCCCCCGCCTCGCTCCGTCGACCGCCGGAGAAGAGAGGGGAGAAAGAGGGCGTGAGAGAAGAGAGAGGGAGGGAAGAGAGAAATGAGAGAGGGAGAGAAAAAAGGGTTAGTATATATAGGAAAACCCGAAAATTCGATAAATTCAGAAAATTACGAAAAATTACCTCCGCGATCCTCGGAAGGAACACAACGCGGTGGTACTGTCCCGGAGTCGTAGAACGCCACAGTTTGCCCTGCAAAGAGTTCCGAAGGCACATCAGGGAAAAAACACGTGTAAAGCACAAAATACACTCCGAGACCCACTACAATGATCCGAAAAAATATCCGAAAAATCCGGGGCATTACATCCTCCCTTACCAGTAGTTGGTGCTACGCCTGATGGTGAAATTCTACTTCCTTGAAGTCAAACACATCAATCGATGATAAAACGCTCAGGCGGATGCCCTCGCAATGCTGGCTAGTTCCCTGGCAGTCCCGCCAGACGCAAGCTTGAATATAACAGCCATCAACAGACGCCAGGTCCCCAGCATGATGGAGGTGCTGGCCGATGAAGAAGAAAACTGATGTGACATCACCTTGGGGGTGATAGTCACAAGACCGATGCACCTTGGACCTTATCAATCAAGCACAATTTGCAATCGAAACGGACCGATATCGGCGGCCACTCACCCGACACTCACCCAAGTCCTGGGGTAACTCGGTGATACCGAGTGGAGGTTGTGAGGGTTGGACCCTTGCTGGTAGAGGGCTAGCAAGGCCAAGGGTTCTCCCAAGGGTATGGAGGCCCAGTTCAATGGAGCCGACGTTGTGCCAAGGGCACGGGTTGCACACTCTCTCCCACGGCAATCTCTTGAAGCGAAGGGGCTTGCGGATCGAGCACTCACTCTCACGGGTGATGGGGGACATCGAGGAAAGACCGTCCGCATTTTGGTTGTATTTATGTCTTTTCATATTTGTATGTATACCCTTGTGTTATATGGGTACACAATTGTAAGTCTTAGTGGGTTTATATGTAAAATTCCCGTAGGCCCAAGCAAGGGGACCCTCACCCCTTTCCCATTGGTCCACCTAGACCATGTGGGGCTGGTCAACCATCCTAGGTGGCCATCTAGAAGGTTGGAATGCCAATTGACCACATGGGAGACAAGTGGTTAAAATTTTCCAAGGTAGGCTACCTACCTTTCAACCCATTTCATCTAGTCAGGGGGGCGCCCCATTCCACTTGGATTATTTTATTTTTTTGAGTGTTGATCACACTTAATCCTAGCCATCCATTCCCCATCCCTAGATCCAATGGTGGAGATTGGATTTGATGTGAAGCATATAAAACCTTGTATTTTCCATTTGGAAATTAATGAATGATAGAAAATTTGTTGAATGCCCAAGAGCTTCTTGCGCCCCTCCCCTCTCTCCTGTTGTTCTTCCTTTCTCAACCCCAATTCTAGAGTGGATCTACCTTCTATCCCCTCCCCTCTACCTTCTGGTTCATCTCCGGTGATCGCCGCCACCGCCGTCGTGCCGCCGTCGCTCCACCGCCATCGTCTTCGATATTCTGTCCAACCAAGATAGAAGCATCTTCCCCGAATTCCTGCTCCCACCTCCCACCTCGTCTGGAGCTGAAATTTTCAGGCAGGGTTCCCCTCTCGAACCCTTATCTGCACAAAAACATTCAAGCCAAAATTTCTCTTTTTTCTATTTTTCCATTTTCGGTCTTCAGGTCATCCCAGATCTGCCAGGATTCTGTCTACAGTGACAGCAACCCTGAGTTTCCCATATCCGGACCTTGTTTTGATTTAACTTGGAGCCCCCAATTTTACTGGGAGTTCTGTCCACCTTCCTATCTGCCACCAATTTTTTTTGGAATTTTGAAAGCTCATTTCATATTTTTAAAAATTCTCTTTCCAAACCATCTACAGTTCTATCAGCCTGTTTCCAAATCCAACCACTAGTCAGTCTAAAATCCATAATAAATCGTAGCCTCCACCAATCCTTCCACAAGAATTGTTTCTGTTTTCCTTGTTCAAATATCTACAACTTTAGTGAAGAGCTCAGGAGCTGAATCGGACGTCTACCTCACGGTGAACGGTAGTTCTCACACAACTCACCTGCTAATCTGAGAGTTCGGGTATTGTACAACAGAAACTTCAAAATTCAGAAAAGTCTAGATCCGAGTAGATCCAGTCGATCCCTCTAGGCCTTCATTAAAGGATTTCAAGAGAGCTTTCCAACGATAGCTCTTGTGCCCCGATCCGACATCGGGATTGGTCACCGCGGCCGATCTCGCCGGGTCGCGCGTCTGAAAATCCGTGGGAAGCTTTTCCGACCGGTGCCGATCGGAGCCACCCGGTCTCCGGCCTGTGAACCAGTGTGCCGCCATCCCGAGGAGCGCTTCCCCAAGCGTCCCCACTACAGCGGTGTCACCCGGTCCCACACGGCCCCTCCGACCAGCACGTGGGCCCCACGGTCGCGTGTACATGTGCTGCCGAAGCTACGCAAGAAGCCGCCCGTCAACCCGAAATCGGTCCTCCCGGACCCACTTGTGTGGCCCTTTACCTCCCTGCGTGGAGTGGACAGTAGTCCATTGCTGTAACCTTTGTGTATTACTCGTCCCGGGAGTACGAGTTCGGCCGGGTCCGTCTTCCCCATGCCGAGTGCGTGGAGGTATCGTATTCGCTCCTACACTTGGCATTTTACTTTATTTCATATATGCTTTATATGCCGCTGCTAGAGAGCATGTTTTAGGATCTAGCTTGCTATATTTTTCATATCACCGCTGCTGCGAGAGAGAGCGTGACCGTCCCGTGACCCGATCCGGGCACAAGAGAGAGCCGACCACCCTAGCTCACTGCTGGTTTCTCAACCGCGCACGTCCGACGCTTCCCTCGCTAAGGGACAATTGCGAGCTCGTCTAGAGTCCAAAGATCGCATTCCTAATTCGAGTCGTGTCCGTGGTCTCGTCCCGCATCAATTTGGTATCAGAGCGAGTTTGAGTCTAGGGTGTCAAAAAAAGAGTCGTTTAAGTCGAGTCATCGTCTAAGTCGGTCTAGGTTGCACTTGCATCCCATTAATCGGTATATCAAAAGGTGTTGTCCGAACGTTAGGCTACGCCTATCGAGAAGGCCGCACACTTGCGCGAGTGATCTTCGGATCAATTAGCTCCGCCATGTACCAAGTCTTGGTCGTGTCTAGGTTGGTACTCGAGTCGGCATTCCAACTTTGCATTACTTAGGGTCGTGTCTAGTGTTTTGTCCGAGTGTCGGCATGGCCATCCACTAGCTTCCCCGTATCCCATGGATTACCGAACACCCGGATCTTATCCATGGTATCGATACTATTTAAAATGGAAGGACCACCTGAACCACCCCAAGAGGCCCGAAACCCGGGACTTCTACGGCTCCGATAACCCGAGTGATTACCTAGAGTGGGAAGCCATCATGGACGATTACTTCGAGGTGTACAATATGTTTGGGCCCATGCAAGTCGATGTTGCCAAAAGGTGACTTTTTGGTGAAGCCGCCGAAACATGGAGGGACATCAAATATTGGAGGGAGGATAGGAGTCTAAGGCCCCTCGAGTCATGGTGGGAGACGAAGAGAGCGCTTAGGAGGGCCTACCTTCCCCGCCCACCTACCTCCAATCACGGGGGTCATACCACTCGCCCACCCCACCAAAGCAACCCCAATCTAGCGGCCCGCCCAGTCACCTCCAACCAACTGTCCCTTGGCACCTCCATCCACTCCCATCCAAGCACCTCCAATCAAGTGGAAGCCCCGCTCCTAGTTGGGCCTAGGCCCACACCCGAGCCGAGAGTCAAGGAGCTAGTCCACCCCAAGGTCCCTACTCCAACCCGCACCTTTGAAGAATTCAAGAAAATGATTTTGGATATGTTGAAAAGGACACGTGCTCCTTCACCACCTGTGAGTGCTCGGTTACCACCCTTACCTTCCGATCCTCATTCGGAACCATCATGCTTGGAGCCACTTCACCCTGAGCTACCCGTGTTCCTTACGGGGACGCTATACATAGCCGAGCCGCTTCTTAGTTGGCTCAAAGATGGCTTGATCCCACCTCCATATCCTTTAATGGACCCCACCTTACCTTTAGTGCCCGTCAACTCCTACCATACCACCTTCGGATCTAGTCACCATATCCATACCTTGGATGACCTTGTTATGGGACTAGACACGCAGTGGAAGTTGACACATATGTTGGCCCGAGGCTTCGACCAACCCACGAGTCGTAGCTTCACCCACCCCGCCTTAGGGTCCATTATATCCGTATGCACCGTGGGTTGTGTTACCACGGAGGTTCTTCTACTTCTCCCGCTACCGGACGAGCCCGACTTCATTACTTTTCTTCCGAGGGAGGAGTCATATCACCTACGCACGGTCCCATCTACCACGATGGATGGAGGTGATCATCACCTTCATGAATTTCACCTATGGGACTATGTAATGGAGAAATCAAAGGGCCACACATTCTTGGACCCATTCGACCCCTTCTCTAGTGGGCCTAGTGATCCATCACTTCCATTCTACCATGTCGGGGAAGTCCACTGTCATACCCCTTTCCTAAGGGCCGGGTCCTCCATACCCACCAAGCCCGTCCATGATACACCCACATCCGACTCTTCTAGCCCTTCCCCACCCAAATCCCATATATCATCAATGCATGAGTGGTATAAAGTAGGATATCTAGAAGCCCCACTTTCCTCCAACCATCGAGTACATCTAGTGTATGCATGGCACATATTCGGGTGTCTTGGTCCACCATCGCCTATGCGTAGGTCGGACTAACATTAGGTGTGTCTAGGGTCGTATATGAGTCAGTATGTTTCTTTGTGTGGCTTGTTTGTGTGGTGTGTTTTGAGTCGATTGTTTGTGTGGTATGTCTATCTGCATGTGTCTTGTGCAAGCTCATCGATGTCAGTCCCTTATGAGTGTGAAGCGAGTAGACTCACTCGATGAGTATGGGATTGGTTCTATATCTACACCCGGATCTAGTCACCTACAGGGACTCAGTGGTGATTCCTAGTGAGTCTTCAAGCTGCCTCCTCCCATTTTGAGAGTGCCACACCCGGAGTCTCCACCTCTAGCCCACAGCAGCCTGTGCATATCGAGTATATATGCAATGAGCAGGTGACGGTCACTTGGAGTGGAGCATACCCGCGTTACTTGGCACGGTAACGGATCCGCCGGAGTACTCGAGCATCCATACCCCTACTCGATGGGGTCGAGTTCCTCCCACCCGGGGAGAATTGATGGGGGACATCGAGGCAAGACCGTCGGCATTTTTTTTGCATATATGTCCTTTCATATTTGTATGTATACCCTTGTGTTATATGGGTACACAATTGTAAGTCTTAGTGGGTTTATATGTAAAATTCATGTAAGCCCAAGCAAGGGGACCCTCACCCCTTTCCCATTGGTCCACCTAGACCATGTGGGACTGGTCAACCATCCTAGGTGGCCATCTAGAAAGTTGGAATGCCAATTGACCACATGGGAGACAAGTGGTTAAACTTTTCCAAGGTGGGCTACCTACCTTTCAACCCCTTTCATCTAGTCAAGGGGGCGCCTCATTCCACTTGGATTATTTTATTTTTCTGAGTGTTGATCACACTTAATCTCAGCCATCCATTCCCCATCCCTAGATCCATTGGTGGAGATTGGATTTGATGTGAAGCATATAAAACCTTGTATTTTCCATTTGGAAATTAATGAATGATAGAAAATTTGTTGAATGCCCAAGAGCTTCTTGCGCCCCTCCCCTCTCTCCTGTTGTTCTTCCCTTCTCAACCCCAATTATAGAGTGGATCTACCTTCTATCCCCTCCCCTCTACCTTCTGGTTCATCTCCGGTGATCGCCGCCGCCGCCGTCGTGCCGCCGTCGCTCCACCGCCATCATCTTCGGTATTCTGTCCAACCAGGATAGAAGCATCTTCCACGAATTCCTGCTCCCACCTCCCATCTACTCTGGAGATGAAATTTTTAGGCGTGGTTCCCCTCTCGAACCCCTATCTTCATAAAAAAATTCAAACCAAATTTCCTCTTTTTGCTATTTTTTCATTTTTGGTCTTCAGGTCATCCCAAATCTGCCAGGATTCTATCTACAATGACAGCAACCCTGAGTTTCCCATATCCGGACCTTGTTTTGATTTTTCATGGAGCCCCCAATTTTTCTTGGAGTTTCTTCCACCTTCCTCTCTACCATCAAATTTTCGTGGAATTTTGAAAGCTCATTTCATATTTTTAGAAATTCTCTGTCCGAACCATCTACAGTTCTAACAGCCTGTTTCCAGATCTGACCACCAGTCAGTCCAAAATCCATAATAAATCGTAGCCTCCACCAATTCTTAAACAAGAATTATTTCCATTTTCCTTGTTCAAATCTCTACAACTTTGGTGAAGAGCACAGGATCTGAATCGGATGTATACCTAGCGGTCAACGGCAGTTTTTAGACAACTCACCTGCTATTTTGAGAGTTCGGGTACTGTACAACAGAAACTTCAAAATTCAGCAAAGTCTAGATCCGAGTAGATCCAGTCGATCCCTTTGGGCCTACATTGAAGGATTTCAAGAGAGCTTTCCAACGATAGCTCCTGTGCCCCGATCCGATATCGGGATTGGTCGCCGCGGCCGATCTCGCCGGGTCGCGCGTCTGAAAATAGCAAGTGCAAATCCGTGGGAAGCTTTTCCGACCGGTGCCGATCGGAGTCGCCCGATCTCCGGCCGGTGAACCAGTGTGCCGCCATCCCGGGGAGTGCTTCCCCAAGCGTCCCCATTACAGCGGTGTCGCCCGGTCCCACACGGCCCCTCCGACCAGCACGTGGGCCCCACGGTCGTGAGTACGTGTGCTGCCAAAGCTACGCAAGAAGCCGCCCGTCAACCCGAAATCGGTCCTGTCGGACCCACTTGTGTGGCCCTTTACCTCCCTGCGTGGAGTGGGTAGTAGTCCATTGCTGTAACCTTTGTGTAATACTCGTCCCGGGAGTACGAGTTCGGCCGGGTCCGTCTTCCCCACGCCGAGCGCGTGGAGGTATCGTATTCGCTCCTACACTTGGCATTTTACTTTATTTCATATATGCTTTATATGTTGCTGCTAGAGAGCATGTTTTAGGATCTAGCTCGCTATATTTTTCATATCACCGCTGCTGCGAGAGAGAGCGTGACTGTCCCGTGACCCGATCCGGGCATAAGAGAGAGCCGACCACCCTAGCTCACTGCCGTTTTCTCAACCGCGCACGTCCGACGCTTCCCTCGCTAAGGGACAATTGCGAGCTCGTCTAGAGTCCAAAGATCGCATTCCTAATTCGAGTCGTGTCCGTGGTCTCGTCCGGCATCAACGGACCAGCGGAACTATGAGCTAATATTGAAACAACAAGCACTAAGGAAAGCAAGGGTTGGAACACTAACTCGATCGGTTTGAAGAAATCGGCCCCGCTCGGAGACGTGGGCCAGCAGGGAAGCGTGGGTTCCCCACACGCCGCGTCGGTGTAGCTTGAACCAATTTAATGGATTACAACACTACTCCCCATGCAAGGGGGTGGATCAAGGAGAGAGAAAGTCATGAATACATCCAAACACTACCTCCCACAGGGAGGGGCTATAAGTCGGCCAGGCGGGAAGGGGATAATCAATCTAGGAACTTAATGAAAGAAAATCAACGGTTCTATCAGCCCTTTGGAACATGGGATAGGTGGTCAAAGTCGGCGCCGCTGCGGCCTCTACTGAACTCTGTTGTCGACGAAACCAGTTGGAGAACCTTTGTAGTTGACCCAGGAAGACGTCCAATTTTTGGGAGAATTTCTGGAGGGCGGTGCTGGTCGAGGTAGAAACGTGAACAGAGGCTCTGCTTGTTGGTTCTGGTAGCTTCTGCACCCCTACAGCAGGAAGACAAGGCTACCACGGACGCTCCTCAGCTCTGATTCCGGCTTGGCTAGAGTCTCTGGATTCGCTGTCGAGTCCTCTTCGAATGGAGACACACGGGGGTGCTAGAGGAGGTCGGAGTAGACAGAGATAGCCTGAACAGTGATCAGGTGTCTGTTCGGTCCTAGGGGGAACAGAACTGCGCACCCGAGGGAGAAAAATGAGAACTCTTAGCTTCGGATGCCGAATGGGGTTCCGCTTCTTGATCCTAGAAGTAGACTCGTCGTACAAGATCTCAGCAAAGCTCTGCCTCCAGATCCTCAAAAGGATGGCCATGGCAGTCTCTGAAGGTGGCTTCAGGTTGACAGTTAGGGAGAAGACGCGTAGTCTGGGGAGATCGGCTCCTCTGGGCAGCCACGAGCTCAGAATGGGACAAGACCACCGTCGTTGCGAAGAGGACAGGGAGATGATTCCAATGGTATCACTTGTGATTCCAGGGATGCCAGGATGAAGTCGTGGTCGGATCTGCAAGATGCTGGTTCTATGCAGGTCCTCAGCTGCAAACATAACCTTTGGTGTAGCTCCAAGTGTTCATGAAATGGGGAAGAGGGTTGTTGATTGGTGAAGGGGAATGGATGAGTGGTAGGAAAGGGATGTGGGGGAGGTGTGGAAGGTTGCTAGGGCAGAGATGGAGGGGCAGGAAGAGGGTAGGATGCAGAGGAGAGGCTGCTGGTTTCTGCTCAAGGTGGAGAAGGAGGGGAGGTGGGGGATGCTCTAGGATGAATGGAAATGGAGGATGGGGGGCGACCAGCTCAAAGGGGGAAGGGGGTCCTTCTCTAGGGCGGCCTAGGGTATGGGGGAGAAGAATGGGGCAAAGGGAAAATTTCAAACCTCCCTTGGGAGTTAGAGGATTGTGTGGGGAAGAGGGGGGATTGTGTTGGGAAGGCCAAGATCCTCCTAGGGAGGGAGGAGATTTGGTGGGGAGTGGTGGAGGGGTAATGAAAGCACCCAGGGAAGGGAAAGGTGGTTGGGGTGGCAGATTTGGTGGTAGATTTAGGGATGATGTGGAGGGTGAGGTGGAGGAGAGAGAGGGGGGCAAGAGAGGGAGGGGAGATGAAGAGAGAGAGTAAGAGAGGGATGGGGTGGGATTCTCTCCCTAGGGCTTCTCACCCACTAATGGATTTACTCCACAAGAAATCTGAAATTTGAACTCTCAAATGGCAAACTTTCATTAACTTAAAATGGGAGGAATGGGGTCCTATATTTAGGCAACCCATATTTTACAAAAAGTTCCTAACTCTTGCTACAATGACAAATAACCAAGGGGGTAGGGGGCTCCCCTGGGCCTAAACCACTGAATTGGGCCCAAAAGCTAATCTAATAAACCTAATGACACTCAAACTTAGGGGAATAAACAAAATACCTAGGGACATGACTCAAATAGAAAGCTCAAAATGGATAATTGGCCCACATGGAGTGATGCACGTGCTCAAACGACCCCGGGGTGTGAAGATGACCCGAGCCAGAGGGAGTCGTGGGTGATACCTCCATGAAATCCCCTAGGCTACGAAGAGCTCGACTCCGTCGAGTAGGGGTCCATCCTCCTGTGATACTGCTCGAGGAGGTCGGGATCCAGCTGCTGGAGATCTTCCCAACTCACCCATGGATCCTCTGAAGGAGGCCAATCCTTCCACCTAACGAGATATTATTTGTATACCTTGCTCCTGGTGGTAGTGACATGTTCATCCAATATTCGCTCAATTCGCTCACGCTGGGCTCTCTTGGCTGGTGGACTCTTCTCACGGGTGGGTGCTCTCTCAATGGGGGGAATAGGCTCAATATACTAACTGGGTACCACCGTGGGACACTTATATGGCACTACGTCAGTCACGTTGAATGTGGGACTCACTCCATACTCCTCGGGGAGAACTAAATCATAGACATTAGTGCCAATGCGTCTCAGAACCTGGCAGGGACCAGCCCCACGAGACCTCAATGTCAAGATGGCTCTTGGGGAGAGCCTCTCTGTCCTCACCATTACAAAGTCACCCACGTGGAATTCTTGGTGACGTCGATGAGAGTCAGCCTACCTTTTATTAGTCTCATTCTTTTTGCTGATGTGCTTGTGGATTTCTTCATGCAATTCTCTAATGTGTTGGGCAAATGATTCAGCTGAAATAGACACTCTAGCATGCTGGGGAAGGGGAATGAGATCTGAAGGTTTCCTTGGCTTGTACCCATGCACAGCTTCAAACGGACTCATCCCTATAGACTTATTGATAGAGTTGTTATATGTAAATTCAGCCTGAGATAGAATGAGATCCCAATTCCCTGGACGATCCTCAATAAGACACCTAAGGAGGTCCCCTAGACTCCGATTGACAACTTCAGTTTGGCCATCAGTTTGAGGGTGGTAGGCTGTGGAGAATTTGAGGAGGGTACCCATCAAGTGCCAAAGAGTCTTCCAAAGGTAGCTAGTGAACTTGACATCCCTATCGGAGACTATGGTTTTAGGTAACCCGTGGAGGTGAACAACCTCATCAAAGAACAACCTGGCCACTCGGGAAGCATATGAGGTTTTGGAACATGGGATGAAATGGGCCATCTTAGAAAATCTGTCAACTACCACAAAGATTGAGTCATGCTTCCTTTGAGTCTTGGGTAGGCCTAATACAAAGTCCATGCTTAAGTCTTGCCATAGACGGTCGGGGATGGGGAGAGGGGTGTAAAGGCCGGTGTTTTGCTTCACCTATTTGGCCGAAGCACATGTGCGACATTGACTCACAATCTTGGCTACGTCTCTCTTGAGACTTGGCCAATAAAATTGACCCTCAACTAGAGCAATGGTTTTGTGAACCCCAAAATGACCAGCTAGTCCCCCCGCATGTAATTCCCAGACCAAGAAATCATGGAGTGAGGTGCGTGGTATGCAAAGCTTTGGGCCCTTGAAGAGGAACCCATCCTCTAAGATAAAACCCTCATGTTCCTGGCTAGACGGGGTGGTCAAGGTGGTATAAATGTGCCCAAAGTTGGGGCAGCCAGGGTACTCATCCTTGAGTCTCTCAAACCCGGTAACCTCCACATGGATAGTGGACAACAAAGAGATCCTCCTACTGAGTGCATCCTCTGCGCGGTTCTCACTTCCAGCCGTGTGTTTGATTACAAAGGTATAGGATTGGATGTACTCAACCTAGCGGACATGTCGGGCATTCAACTTTTGCTAGGAGTTGAGGTATTTTAGGGCCTCATGGTCGAAAAAGATGACAAATTCTTTGGGCAACAAGTAGTGCCTCCAATGTCGGAGGGACTGAACCACAGCATAGAACTCTTTGTCATAAGTGGAGTATCTTGTCCTAGCATCACATAGCTTTTCACTGAAGAAGGCCACGGGGTGCCCTTCTTGACTAAAGATCCCGCCTATTCCTATCCCGGATGCATCACATGTGACTTCGAAAACTTTGAAGAAATCGGGTAGGTATAGGACCGGGGCTTGGGTCATCCTCTCCTTAAGCTCTTGGAAGGCTTTGGAGGCTGATTTGGTCCACACAAAGGTCCCCTTTTTGAGACAATCAGTGATGAGGGCGGTGATGGTGCTGAATCCCCAGATAAACCTCTTAAAGAATGTGGCCAACCCGTTGAAGCTTCGGACCTCATGGAGGGTGTGGGGTTCCGGTCAATCAAGGATAGCTTGGACCTTCTCAGGGTCCATGGAGATGCCCTTGGTAGAGACTACAAATCTTAGGAAGGTAATGGACTTGGTCATGAAATGACACTTCCCTAGGTTGGCAAATAGAATTTCATGCCGATGGACGGTGCAAACTTGCCTAAGATGGTCAAGGTGGGCTTTTTGGGACTGACTATAGATGAGGATGTCATCAAAATAGACCACTAGAAAGACCCCAATATAAGGCCTAAGGACTTCCATCATAAGACGCATGAAAGTACATGGGGCATTTGAGAGCCCAAAAGGCATGACTAACCATTCATAGAGGCCATCTTTGATTTTGAAGGCCATTTTCCACTCATCTCTGGGCCTAATTCTAACTTGGTGATAACCACTCTTAAGGTCGATTTTGGAGAAAATAGTGGCTCCAGCTAGCATATCAAGCATGTCATCAAGCCTAGGGATGGGGAACCTATACTTGACAGTGATTTTATTAATGGCCCGACTATCCACACACATCCACCATGATCTATCCTTCTTGGGGGTTAGAAGGGCTGGGACGGCACATGGACTTTTGCTAATGCGGATGAAGCCCTTCTTAATGAGTTCCTCTATTTGTCTCCGAAGTTCGGCATGTTCCGTGGGATTGAGGTGATAATGAGGAAGGTTTGAAAGGGTGGCTCCCGGAACTAGATCAATTATGTGTTGCACATCACGCATGGGAGGGAGGTTGTCCAGGAGTTCCTCCGAGAACACATCATGAAACTCCTCTAGAAGATGTCGGACTTCTATGGGATGAGGATTGGAGGGGGTGGGCTCTTCTAGACAAATGACTACCGCACATAGAGGTGTTCCTTGAGCTATTTCCTCCTCAAGCTCTCTTTTGGTGATGAGATGAAGACCCTTGGTCATTCCCAAAGTCTTATCTTGGTTGGGGTTTCGGGATAGAGGTTGGGTTAGTGGGGTGGAGTTCCCCATGACTTGAGATGTGGTGGAGTGTTGACCTTGAGGGGGTGGGCTTTTCTTAGGCAAGGGACGTGGTTGGTAGCGATTATGATGGATGCTCTTTCCCTCATGCTCAAAGGTGCATGTCTTGGTCCTACCCAAAATAGTGGCATCCACATCATAAAGCCAAGGTCTCCCTAGTAGGATGCTACCTACTTCCATGGGGATAACATCACACCATATTTGGCCATGGTAGGAAGAAAAGGTGAGGGGCACAAGGCATCGAGTGTTGACCGGGATGGAATTGTTGTTGATCCAAGAGACCCAATATGGGCTAGGGGGGAGTAATGGTAAGCCCAAGGAGTTTGACGGTGTCGGGGGACACGGCATTAACACAACTCCCATTATCTAAGATCACTTTTCTCACATGGTGCCCTATCTTAACAAAGGTGTAAAAGATTGAAGTTCATCGCCAATCCTCTTCTTGGGGTTTAGTGAGGGTGCATCTAATCACTCCTAGATGGGAGTCGGTAGATGGAATGGTGTAGTCTAGACCTGACTCGTGGTATTGGGCCTCATACTGTTCTTCCCAATCTAGTGAGGCTTCATGGACCGCAACCACACTCTCAAGTTCCCCTTGGGGTGGGGGAGCTTCTTCCTCAATAAGTAAGCTAGACAATCCTTTGGATGGGCATTGCCCCGCAAAGTGGCCAAACCCTTGGCACCTATAGCATTGTTGACGGCCACTACCCGGGGTGGTCCCTCCTACACTTGGACCCTTGAAATTCTCTTCCCTTCGTGGAGGAAGATGGCTAGGGGTGGTCTTGGTTGGAGTGATGGTGGGAGGGAGATTGTAGGGCCTCATTGGGGCATTTCCACTTGGACTAGGGGCCTTCATGGGGGGGCGGGTTGGTTCGGGGTCCCATGGCTTTGGGATCGGCCGGTCGGAGAGGGACAAACCTAAGGATCCTAGAGAATCTTTCAACATCCCGAGCTATTTGGTAGGCTTGTTCAAGGTTGTCAACATCTCTCATGAAGAGTTCTCTCTTGATGTGGTTTTGGAGCCCATTTCTAAATCGGGACAAGGTGACGGCCGGATCCTCATGCACTCCACACTTCAAAAGATAGGAGTCAAATTTTTCAATGTATTCAACCACAGTCTTCCTTTCTTGTGTGAGGTTTTGCACTCATCTAAGAGCATTTGGTGGTAGGATAAGGGTAGGTACTTGTTTCTAAGTTGATTCTTCATGCCTTGCCAAGTGTCAATAGGCTCCTCTCGCCTAATCCTTCTTAACCCCTCTTGGTTTAGCCAATAAGTCTTAGCTAATTTGATGAGGTGTATTTTGGCCAATATCACTCTCCTTTGGTCGAACATAGGGTACCATTCGAAATATTGGTCCATGGCGGTCTCTCATTCTAAGTAGACACTTGGTTCATGAGAACCGTCAAGTTTGGGGCTTCTACCTTGGTCATCCTTAAGAGAGGGTCATCCGGGTCGTCCCGTGGACGCCTTTCATTATGTTGATGGTGGCGAGGCCCCTCATAGTAATGGTAGGGGTAAGTATTCAAGTCCTCCCTATCAATTTCAGCATGTGGAGGGTGGGCTCTTGGACCAATGTTCCTTGGGGGGGATCATTTTCTTCAAGCCGAGTAAGTCGAGTGGAAAGGGCCTCTAGTCGGTCAAGAATGGTGGCAAGGGCAACATCCACCCGGTTCATTTGGCCTTGGGGTTCCTCCCCATGGGCATCTTGGTTGATTTAAGGATTGGGATCCATGGGCGAAACCGAAGAAGATGGATCGGGTCAATATACGGCTCCACTACGGGTGGACATGCAAGGGAAGGGAATGACTTGATGGATGGATGACTCAATGCAATGGTCCTAGGACATAGACTTAGTAAAGACAAGTCTAAACTTGCTCTGATACCAATTGATGTGACACCACCTTGGGGGTGATAGTCACAAGATCGATGCACCTTGGACCTTATCAAGCAAGCACAATTCACAATCGAAACGGACCGATATCGGCGGCCACTCACCCGACACTCACCCAAGTCCCGGGGTAACTCAGTGATACCGAGTGGAGGTTGTGAGGGTTGGGCCCTTGCTGGTAGAGGGCCAGCAAGGCCAAGGGTTCTCCCAAGGGTATGGAGACCCAATTCAATGGAGCCAACGTTGTGCCAAGGGCACGGGTTACACACTCTCTCCCACGGTTATCTCTTGAAGCAAATGGGCTTACGGATCAAGCACTCACTCTCACGGGCTAGCGGAGCTATGAGCTAATATTGAAAGAACAAGCACTAAGGAAAGCAAGGGTTGGAACACTTACTCAATCGGTTTGAAGAAACTGGTCCTGCTCGGAGACGTGGGCGAGCGGGGAAGCGTGGGTTCCCCACACGCCGCGCCGGTGTAGCTTGAACCTGTGTAATGGATTACAACACTACTCCCCATGCAAGGGGGTGGATCAAGGGGAGGGAAAGTCATGAATACATCCAAACACTACCTCCCACAGGGAGGGGCTGTAAGCCGGCCAGGCGGGAAGGGGAGAATCAATCTAGGAACTTAATGAAAGAAAATCAACGATTCTGTCCACCCTCTGGAACAGGGGATAGTCGGTCGAAGTCAGCGTCGTTGCGGCCTCTCCCAAACTCTATTGTCGACAAAACCAGTTGGAGAACCTTTGTAGTTAACCAAGGAAGACGTCCAATTTTTGGAGGAATTTCTGGAAGGCGGTGCTGGTTGGGGTAGAGGCGCGAACAGGGGCTCTGCTTGCTGGTTCTAGTAGCTTCTGCACCCCTACAGCTGGAAGACGAGGCTACCATGGACGCTCCTCAGCTCTGATTCTGGCTTTGCCAGAGTCTCTGGATTCGTTGTTGAGTCCTCTTCGAATGGAGACCCACGGGGGTACTAGAGGAGATTGGAGTAGACAGAGACAGCCCGAACAATGATCGGGTGTCTGTTTAGTCCTAGGGAGAACAGAACTGCACACCCGGGGTAGAAAAATAAGAACTCTTAACTCTGGATGCCGAACGGGGTTCCGCTTCTTGATCCTTGAAGTATACTCGTCGTACAAGATCTCAGCCAAGCATTGTATTTAGATCCTCAAGAGGATGGCTGTGGCAGTCCTGCAAGTTGCTTCAGGTGGATAGTCGGGGAGAAGATGCGTAGTCTGGGGAGATCGGCTCCTCCGGGCAGCCACAAGCTCAGAATGGGACGAGACCACCGCCGTTGCGAAGAGAAAAGGGAGACGCTTCCGACAGTACCACTTGTGCTTCCAGGGACACTGGGATGAAGTCATGGTCGGATCTGCAAGATGCTGGTTCTCTGCAGGTCCTCAGCTGCGAACAGAACCTTTGGTGTAGCTCCAAGTGTTCATGAAATGGGGAAGAGGGTTGTTGATTGGTGAAGGGGAATGGATGAGTGGTAGGAAAGGGATGTGGGGGAGGTTTGGAAGGTTGCTTGGGCAGAGATGGAGGGGCAGGAAGAGGGTAGGATGCAGAGGAGAGGCTGCTAGTTTCTGCTTAAGGTGGAGAAGGAGGGGAGGTGGGGGATGCTCTACGATGAATGGAGATGGAGGATGGAGGGCAACCAGCTCAAAGGTGGAGGGGGGTCCTTCTCTAGGGTGCCCAAGGGTATGGGGGGGAAGAATGGGGTGGAAGGAAAATTTCAAACCTCCCTTGGGAGTTGGAGGATTGTGTGGGGAAGAGGGGGGATTGTGTTAGGAAGGCCAAGATCCTCCTAAGGAGGGAGGAGATTTGGTGGGGAGTGGTGGAGGGGTAATGAAAGCACCTAGGGAAGGGAAAGGTGGTTGGGGTGCAGATTTGGTGGCAGATTTAGGGCTGATGTGGAGGGTGAGGTGGAGGAGAGAGAGGGGGGCGGCCAAGAGAGGGAGGGGAGATGAAGAGAGAGAGTAAGAGAGGGATGGGGTGGGATTCTCTCCCTAGGGCTTCTCACCCACTAATGGATTCACTCCACAAGAAATCTGAAATTTGAACTCTCAAATGGCAAACTTTCATTAACTTAAAATAGGGGGAATGGGGTTCTATATATAGACAACCCACATTTTACAAAAAGTCCCTGACTCTTGCTACAATGACAAATAACCAAGGGGGTAGGGGGCGCCCCTGGGCCTAGCCCACTGAATTGGGCCCAATAGCTAATCTAATCAACCTAATGACACTCAAACTTAGGGGAATAAACAGAAGACCTAGGGACATGACTCAAATAAAATGGAAAATGCATCAAATGACTCAAATAGAAAGCTCAAAATGGATAATTGGGCCCACATGGAGTGATGTCCGTGCTCAAACGACCCCGGGGTGTGAAGACGACCCGAGCCAGAGGGAGTCGTGGGTGATGCCTCCATCAAAAATGAGGTAATGACTGCGGAAGAAATGCGATAGCCTGATTGGCGAGAGCACCTCCTACGTTGGTTCCAGCACCAACAGCTATCGAAGGAAAAAGAACAAAGAATGAAATTGCTCAAGATCAAGGACTCTTATGAAATGAGGAGCGGAACCTTGTTCTGATTAATGGCAGACACCCATAAGAAAGTTCTACTCTGCTACCTGTCTATCGATGAAGTACGGTAGGTGATGGAGGATGTCCATGCCGGGTCAGCTGGGGCACACCAGGCGGGTCCGAAGATGAAGATTGAAGTAAAGAAATTGGGCTACTACTAGCCCACTACATTCGATGGCTGTTGTAAATTCACCAAGTCATGCCAGTAATGTCAAGAACACGCCACCGTGCCTAGAAGGCCATAGGCACCATTATACCCCACCATCCCTAGTTGGCCATTCGCCCAGTGGGGCACAGACGTAACGGGCCCTTTTCCTACATCATCATCAGGATGCAAATATATTTTGGTAGCCACAGACTATTTCTCTAGATGGGCGGAAGCCGTGGCACTAAGAGAAGTGACAGGGGAGCTGGTCACTAGATTCTTCCGTCAAAATGTAATATTTCGATTCGGGGTCCCTAGTCGAATCATCTCTGAGAACGGCAGCGATTTCAAAAACCCAAAGATGTACAGGCTAGCAGACAAGTACAAAATTGATTGGAGGACATCATCCCCCTACAATCCTCAAGCAAATGGGTTTGCGGAGGCATTTAACAAGACCCTCTGCACCCTACTAGCAAAAGCCGTCAGCTCCAATAAGAGGGATTGGGAAGAGAAAATGTATGAGGCACTATGGGCGTATCGTAGAGTCTACAAAACTCCAACCGGCTACTCACCATTCTCCTTGGTATACGGATCGGAGGCGGTGGTGCCAATAGAGCTGGAGGTACCCTCATTACGAGTCGCTATTCAGCATGGCTTGGCAAGCGGTGAACAAACAAACGTAGAAAGAAGACTGGAGGAGCTCGCAGAGCTCGAAGGAAAGCGCCTCCAGGCGCAACAAAATATCCAATTGTATCAAGCTCACATGGCCCGTGCTTTTAATAAGTTGGTCAAGGAGCAAGAATTCAAGATGGGTGACCTAGTCATGATCAAAAGAAGAGAAGTGATGGCCTCCAACCCTAAAGGAAAGTTGGTTGAAAACTGGGTAGGACCCTACATCGTCCGCCGAGTCTATGAAGGTAGTGCCTACGTCCTCGTAGACCACAAGGGAGCAGTTCAGTTCTCCCCTCTCAATGGAAACACTTGAAGTTGTACCACACACCCTTGCCGGCATTCGAAGAATGATCGAAATGTAACTTGGTCTAGTGACACTCTGCGTTGGCCGGGCTCTCCAAAATACACATTCCTCTCAAATCAACCCCGGGCAATTGGCCCGCATTGCAAATGCCCCCACCAATAGACACAAACCTTAAGGGTCCCAAGGACAACACATAGTCCCGCTGGGCTGCCACTATATTCATCACCATGTTGAACCTTATGTCCACATTGGTGCAAAAACTATTTCCTTTGCACTGGCATTATCCCCGTGCCTACGAATAAACCCTTTTCTGGCACAAGGCTTAGTGCCCTAGCCAACATCTACACATTATCGCCATTACAGACCTTATGTCCGGACCGACGCATAAACTCTTTTCCTTGCACTGGCATTACCTTCGTGCCAATGAGCATACCTTTGCCAGCACGAGGCTTCGTGCCCTAGCCGACATGTGCATGTCAACTCGACATTCTCTATATCAAACAAAATGATGAGGCATAAAATAGAGGTGTCTCGCCAGACTTGCTCAGGCATCCTGGGCAAGGGGAAAAATGGCTACAACCCAGGTGTGGCGAAAACCTTAAAAGGGCGCTGCGGGCAAAAATGGGTACCCCGCCACATGAAAAACCCAAAAGGCGCGTGGACAAAAGCAAGAGGGGGCTAGCCCCGGTGAAAACCTGAAAGGGCGCTTGGGCCAATAATGTGGTAACCAAAGTTCTCCTCTATATTCTTCCTTATGAAAATTCCGAACATGACGTTCATCATAAGTCCCACTGGAAATCTACTTGAATATACCGTTACCCCAGGCCTTTCATCCTCGTTAATGATTAAACCTATTTTTGCTTCAGCATTTAGCCAATGCCGATGAACAAACCAACGCTGATCCTCGTCATCATCGTCGACACCGGTGAACATACCGTTAACCCGGACCTTTCATCCTTGTTAATGATTAAACCTATCGTTGCTTCGGCATTTAGCCAATGCCGATGAACAAACCAAATGCTGATCCTCGTCATCATCGGTGAGATAAGCCAATATACCGTTAACCCAGACCTTTTGTCCTTGTTAATGATTAAACCTATCTTTGCTTCAGCATTTAGCCAATGCCGATGAACAAACCAAATGCTGATCCTCGTCATCATCGGTGAGATCGGCCAATACACCGTTAACCCAGACCTTTCATCCTCGTTAATGATTAAACCCATCTTTGCTTCGGCATTTAGCCAATGTCGATGAACAAACCAAACGCTGAGCCTCGTCATCATTGGCGAGATCGGCCAATATACCGTGAACCCGGAGCTTTCATCCTTGTTAATGATTAAACCTATCTTTGCTTCGGCATTTAGCCAACGCCGATGAACAAACCAAACGCTGATCCTCGTCATCATCGGCAAGATCGGCCAATATACCATTAACCCAGACCTTTTTTCCTCATTAATGATTAAACCTATCTTTGCTTCGACATTTAGCCAACGCCGATGAACAAACCAAACACTGATCCTCATCATCATTGTCGAGATCGGAGAATGTATTGTTAACCTGGACCCTTTGTCCTCGTTGACGAATAACCTTGTCTTTGTTTCGGCATCAGTCCTACGACAATGATCGAACTAAACCACTACCAAATATCTCATTAGGGAATGGCGAATATGTCCACCCATTGAAGAAAAAAAAAGAAATTTTTAGGGTTTAAAATAGGGGTGTGTGGATGCACTTTTTATTAAGCTATTTATTTATTTATTTATTGGGTTTATTAAGTGCGCGGGCATGCCAGTCACCTAGGTGATGATTTATTGTGCGCTCGATCTGACTAATCAGATGATTGTGTAGTTCGTGTCGGGACTAAAACCTGTTGTACCGTAAAGTTCACAGCGTCATTTACATCCCCTCAGAGAGGGGAACACCCTTGATTAATCGTCGGGAATCAGGGCCTCATGGCCAGGAAACTATATAGAGAGAAACAAGCTGATAACGGTCTCGAATCAGTCAGAAAGCCCGATGTCTAGGGAAGCGAGCATTCGGAACATGTCGGTCACTTAAGGGACCCTTTTGATATTCGAACGAGCGTTTGGCTTCAGAAAATCATGATCATCACAGGGAAAACTGGAGTATATGTATGCCAGGGTACGGCAAATTTATTGTTCAAAGGGATATGAGACATGCTGTTGAATCCCGGTTAGAGTGGTCAGAAATTAGTGAGTTTATTGGCCCAGTGCGAGATCGGGTCAGGACCATTCCGGGGGCGCCTCCTGCAGTCCAAACGAGGCTTGCGTGGGCATCGTTAATATTTCCGGTGCCAAGGGGCAGCGAGAAAGTGTCCCGGGACTACATTCCAAAACAAAGACGTGTACAGAGATAGCTGGCTATAGGCCTAGGAAGTAGGTCAGACAATGACCATGGTTGGGGCGAACCTGAGGTCCAAACGTGACTCACGAAGGTCTTATTGATATCCCCACACGTAGGGTTCGGGGAAGATGAGATCCGTCTCGTTCCATTCAGATTTTGTTGGTCATTCATGGACCACTTTATGTTCGGACAAAGATCCGTATTGAAGGCACGATGTAAACAGAAATAAACCCGTACAAATGTCTATCGTGAGTACGGCAAGTCTAATGCAAGTGTGGGATTAGATCCCGGTATATACGTCGGTCACTAACGGACCATTTGTCGTTCGGACGAGAGTCCGCATTTGAAGTATCGAAGACAATGACAAAGCCATATGGATGTCTGCCAAAGGTACGGCAAGTTTAATGTGGGTACGGGATTAGATCCCAGTATATATATATATATATATATATATATATATATATATATATATATATATATATATATATATATATATATATGTCGGTCACTAACGGACCTTCATTCTTCGGACGAGAGCCCGCATTTGAAGCATCGAAGACGACGATAAACCGTAAGAATGTCTGCCACGATTACGGCAAGTTTAATTCAATACCGGGATTAGGTCCCGGTATATATATATGTCGGTCACTAACGGATCATTCATTGTTCGGATGAGAGTCTGCATTTGAAGCATCGAAGATGGTGACAAAACTGTACGAATGTCTGCCGTGATTATGGCAAGTTTAATGGGATTGTGGGATTGGATCCCGATAGAAGTGGGTCAAGTTGATAGACTATTGGCCCGAGACGGTTTCAGACTATGGCCACGTCGGGGATTCCGAGGTCCAAATCTGATACCATGGGGCATCGTTGCTTTTCTTTTTACACACAATCCGGGGAAACAAATTGTTAAGTATGGAGCTCAGACTCGCCAACGTGCGCCCTCGCACGCGGATCGACTTGCGCGGTCAGGTCGCGGGATTCGACCTACGCGGTCAGGTCACGGGGGTCAAGGTGGCAGTGCCCCTTGTGGGGGTTTCCGGGGGCGGAGCCCCCGGAAGAAAATTATATTTTATTTCATTGTTTGGTTAATTGTATTTTTTATGGAAGGCACGTCGATTTAGGGAGATACCAAGAGAGGAGAGGGCGCGCCGGTTTAGACGGTGTAATAGGGCGTGCCGGTTTAGGTGGGCAAGGGGGGGGGGGCGTCGATTTCGGGATAAGCTGGGTGGCGTGCAGGTTTAGAGGAGATTAGGGGGGCGCCGGTTTAGGTGGCAAGCCAGGAGAGAGGGGGCGCGTCAGTTTAGGTGGGCAGGCCAGGAGAGAGGGGCGCGTCAATTTAGGATGTGAGCAAAGGGGTGGAGAGGTGTTTTGGTGAGAGGGTTTAATCCGGCACACAGGGGGCGCGCCGGTTTAGAACCAAGAGGGGTAAAATGGTTTATGAGTGTGGGGCTAAAGCGGCGCGGGGAGGTAGCACGCCGGATAAGTGCGCGCCGGATTAGGAGCGCGCTGGATTAGGCCGTTTTGTTCTTTTCAAAGGCTTGCAGGCTAGCAGATGGTTAGGCTGTTTGTTCACCCAGCAAAAATAGGTGGATTTAAAGGTTTCAAGGTGTTTTGTTTGTCTGTTAAGATCAAAGTTTTGATGGTTTGTTCAAAGGGGTTCAAGAACTCCAAAGTTCAGTTCATGCTCTGAGGGAGCTTAGTTCGTTCTTATCGTTCATATTTCTGGCAAAAATTGGGCAGTACCTCCCCCGGACTGAGATTTGCTGGGGCGAATGGGGGATCGTGAAACGGAATACTCCGAGATGACCTCCAATATTCGGAGTGGCCAAACGGCAGTCCGGTGACCCACAGGAGGAGGAGGAGACCAAGGCGCCACCGGCGGCGGCAAGGGTGGCGAGGCCGGCGAGGGACTCCGAGGTAGGTTCCTCCCACCCTTAACCCATTTTATTCGATTTCAATGGATGCATGTTAGTTCTAGGGGGGTTTTAGGGGGGATTAGAGGCTTAGGGGCCGATTTGGGGGGCCATGGTGGCCTCCCCACCGGTGGGGAACCGCCACCGTCGTCGGGGAAGACGACAGTGGGGCGGTTGAACAGAAATCGTAGAAACCCAGACACGCGGCCCACATCGGACCGCCCAAACTCATACGGCCCAGGAATGGCCGTTCAAACGAATAAAACATTAGGACCGAGGCAAACAAAGACGGTAGGGAGAAGACCGCACAAATGACGAACGCGCCCAATCTGGCCGTTCAAAACCTGAACCCCAGAAAACTATACGGTCTATATCAGACCGTCCATTAGGATAAATGGTCCATTGAGCACCGTTCAAATCACAGACAAGACTAATGATGATTTTGTTTTATTGATGAGATGAAATTGTCTAAATGAATTATCTAATTTCCTAAAATGATTTACTAAATGAATGGATGAAAATGAATGAATGCAGGGGAAGCGCGAGACCCGCACCTCCTGGCTGCAGGTCCGCGCAGTGTACTTAGCACTGCCGGACTTCCAGAGGGAGCGGTTGGCTGCCATGGGGTTCGCCCCATTCCTGAGCATTAAGGTGTGTCGATTCGACGCAGCTCTTCTCTACACCCTGCACGACCGCTGGGACCCAGTGAGTCGGACGTTCCTTTTACCGTGGGGGAATATGGTCCCCATGCTAGAGGACTTGGCCAGGCTCACTGGCCTTCGGGTGCATGGGTCACCGGTTAGCGGGACTACCTTTCCCGACTACCGGGCGATGGCTCGGGAGTTGCTGGGCCTTGAGCTACGGCACCCCGAGAGGCAGTCGACTCTCCTTCCCCGGGCTGGTCTCCAGGATAGCCTGGGCTTGCGGCGGGCAGGTGTTACAGTCTGGGAGTGACCAGAGGAGCACTTGCAGCGGTTGATAGAGCTGGCGTGGCCGAGAGTTACAGTAGGACCGGGAGTGGAGGCAGACCGAGTTTTGCGGTGGTTCCTGATGTTGCTGTTTGGACGGCTTCTCTTCTCCACACGAGCGGATGTGATGAGCTGCCGCTTCCTCCCCTTCTTCCAGGAGCTTGAGCATGTTGGGGACTACGCCTGGGGAGCAGCAATCCTCGCGTTCCTCTTCGACACCCTCAGTTCGACGGCTCGTCAGATGATGCTCGGGGGCTTCTCCCCCTTACTCCAGGTACGACTTCTACCTTAGACTTAATTATGAAATTCTATATGCTTCCTAAATGCTGACATGATGTTGTGATGTAGGTGTGGGCCTACGTACGCCTACGTGGGCTGGGCAGAGGCGAGGAGACCCGTCCCGGGCTCTTGCCGATCGCACGGAGGTGGACAGCACCTCGGGAGACGACGGCTCTCCGGAGATAGATCCGGGAGCTGCAGGACGACCTCGACTCCCTACCCTTCGCCTCGGTATGCTTCTAACCTCAGACTCTTTAATTAAATGCAATTCCTATATGATGCTGATGCGACTTTCTACTTCTTGCAGGTACGGTGGACACCTTACGCAGAGGAGGGCCAGGAGGGTCAGCCTTGGGTGGTCGGCACCCTTGCCTTCGCTGGATGAGACGTGTGGCTTCACTGCATGAATGTGGTGGAGCCACTGCACTACAGGTTGGTGATGAGGACCATCGGGGTTTATCAGCCCGCGGTGGAGTTCCCGGTGCCTGAGAAGGTGGGGGAACGAGTGACGAGGACTACCCGGGGCCTGGCGGCAGCATTTGATTGGTCTACGAGGAACGCTGCGCAGGTGGCTGATTGGACAGCTCTGGGGCGAGTGGTGACCGCCCGAGGGGAGAGCGACTCGGCGTACTACACAGAATACGCCAGACACTATCGGGACCAGGTGTTCCGGGGTGCCCACCGACTGGTACGACTTCTAAACTCAAACTTTGTCTATTATGCTTATGATGATTATATGATGCACTGACATATGAACTTCTGAATGCAGAATGACCCTGAGGGACGACTAGTGGAGTTGCAGGGGCTCCTGCACGCCACCATCAGGGAGCGGGATGAGGCCCGGCAGGCCCTGGCCTTACTGGTGAGTTTTCTAAACCCTAAACTCTTTAAATTATGCAAATGCTTATGATTATGATTATACATGTGACTGACCTGGAGTTTTGGATGCAGCGTGCTGAGGGGGCCCAGAGACAGGGGGCCGATGCTCCTTCTTCTTCCTCTACCCAGACTCCTGTGGATCGGGCTGAGCGGGAGGCTGACTTCACCAGGATGGTAGCGTGGGCCAAGGCGGCCGAGGTGGCGCTCACTGAGAGGGTACACAAATCACCACACTTTCCCTTGCTACTTATGCTTATGATATGTATGAAATGCAATTCAAATGACAATGATATGTGCATGCAGACGTCCGAGCTAACCCGCCTTAGGACCGAGCTGGAGCAAAGTTGGGCAGCGGCTCGGGAGGAGATGGCCCATGTGCGAGAGGAGGCAGCACAGAGCCGACCAGCAGACGCGCTGGAGACGGCACTTCTGCGGGCTGAGCTGGAGTGACTTCGAGTCAGCGCGACCGAGGTGGAGTGCTACCGGGCTGAGGCGTAGCGCTACCGGACTGAGGCAGAGTAGGCCCGGTTACAGGTTGCCAGGTTGGAAGGCAAGGTGGAGGGCATGAGAGAGGTGAGTCGAGAGCGTAGCCGAGCGACTGCGAGCGGCAGCCATGCCACTCACGGCTCTGTTAGGAGTTACTTCATAGGTTCCTCTGGCCACCGGAGGAATGAGGAGGAGGAGCGACGCCGGCGACGTCAGCGTGACGAGGCGGCTTCAGCGATGCCTCCACCAAAGTGGCACGAGGGATCCGGGGACAGCGACGGGGGCCAGGGAGAGGGACAGGCTTGACTTTGTGTACTTAGCCCAACTTTTGTACATGATATGATATGATATGATAGTGATATGCACGTTCTTATTTTGATTTTGTATTTATAAATGAATGAATGAATGAATGAATATGTGAATGCGACTTGAGTGCGTGAGTGAGAGACAACGACTATGGGTGAGACACGACTACGGGTGTGACGTGACACGACCACGAGTGAGATAGAGGGACGCCGACTACGAGAGAGAGAGAGAGCGTGATGCCAAACGAGTGACGTCAAAGGAGTGAGATGAGTGCGCCAAATGAGTGAAAGGGAGATGCATATGAGTGAAATGAGAGGGCGTGGGACGAGAGATGCAAATGAGTGAGATGACGCCAAATGAGTGAAAGGAAGGATGCCAACTGAGTGAAATGAGAGATGAAAATGAGTGAGATGAGAGTGAGATGAGGGGCAGCACGACTTACTAATTGGACAGGTCGACAAAGGGCTCCGGATCAGATGAGCGGTTCTCAGTGAGCCGCTCAAAGCAATACACGGTCCATAATAGACCGTTCCAAGGAGAATTGAACGGTTGAATATTAACCGCGCTGAATGGTGAACGGTTTACCATGAACCGCGTGAGAATAAGAACGGTCAAGTTCAGGCCGCCAAAGTCCCACCCTCGAGTTGTTTGAAGAATGATAAACGGTTTGTTACAGACCGCGCAATGGGATGGGCGATCTATCGTAAGACCGTCCAAGTTGATTTCCTGCGAAGCTGAAGGGGATTCTCCTGGAGAGTCCTCAACCCGAGGGTAAATCACCTTAAACCTATCCAAACCTCATCTTAACCCATCCTAGACTTATCCAACCCAATCTCAAGAGGCCTAGGCTTCCTAACAAGCCCTATAAGTGGGAGGGGAGCCTAAATTCGTAGTTCACACACCCTCCCCCTTCTAAGCCTTGAAGCCTTTGATATTCATCACCAAATCATCATGAAGAGGGCCCTAGAGGGGATTTCTATGGAAGGAGCATCTTTTGAAGGGCCAAAACCGGCCAGGAAAGAGCGGGAAGTGCTCCAACGACTAACTACGATCCCGCGACATCTGAGCTCGAGCCCTATGAGAGAGGTAAGTTAATCATGAGTTTATTCAATTCAATTCTCTTTCATTTACTTACATGCTTTTCCTCCCTCTCTTTCTTCCAACCTCAGCTTCTTCTTGGCGCGAGGTGGTATTCCACCTTGAAGTGGCTGGCTCTCATGGTCCACGCCTTGCACCTAGGAGTGACATCCATCCTGAGATCTTGGCACTTGCAACCTCTCCTAGTGTTAGGTCAGAACTACCCAAAGCTTTCCCCTGATTGGCACAGCATCTCAGCCTTAGTTGAAATTTGGCATCCTCAAACCTATACATTCATCTTCCCATCGTTCGAGGCCACTATCCTACTAGAGGAGGTAGAGACCTACTTCTCTTTACCCAGGTCCCAGGCGGGAGGGGAAGACTTAGTGTGTCACATTGTTGGCCCCATAGATCCTAGGCTTATCTTGGGAGAGTTCATACCATATAGCAGGGAGGTCCACACCATCGTAGGCCCACGTCAGATTCACCTTCTTCCTCTCAGCCAGTGGGTAGTGGAGCATTGCAAGAACAAGTGTGGGTGGGATGAAGCCATAGCGAAGGCTGCGTCCATTTGCTTGTGCAGGGCCATCTTGTTTCCTTCAGTTGACCACGTTCTAGAGATGCCCCTTCTTAGTACCATCAGTGGCTTATGGTAGGGACTTTCCATCTCCCAGGCCATCCTTGCTTACTTGTACGAGGGCCTTACTTCAGCGGCCTTAGGAGGTCCTCTGTTTGTCTCTATGATCCTTCTAGAGTGTTGGATGGGTGCTAGGATGAAATTCATCTATAGGGAGGATGTCACTTCGGCTAGCAGGATCTTCGGGAGCCACCCCATCTTCTTCATAGGTGGCTGTTGACACCCGTTTTATACCAATAATTTGAGTCGTTTCTCTTACTCCCATTAGTTGATGCCTCGAGTTGTCCATCATTCATTGGGCCATTTTTTGTGGCACATCTTGGGCTCATTTTATGGGTCATCTCCCTCCTTGGTGAAGTCCGTGGCGATTCAGGGCTTAATGGGCCTTGGCTTTGGTCAATTGAACGTTTCATGGCATAAACGGCCCAACCTCAGCCGTTCAGAAGATGAGTGGTTGAATATGGACCGTTCATACATTTTGTTAATTTCTGAGGTCTTTTCTGAATATTCACCGACAGGCTGTGGTACGGCCCTATTAGGACCGTTCAAACCAATGGATGGGCTTATTACAACCGCCTATACCTCAGAGTCCTACGCACGCCCATTTTCTCAGATAATTATCCAATTATCTGAATTATCACCGACAGGGTGAAACGGTTGGCTATTGGCCGCTCTACACTAGAACGGTCTCACTAGAACCATTCACCTTTGAGGGTCCAACGGCGGGCGTTTCGGCCAGTTAGAGAGATAATTGGGTTGATTTTCTGATTATCCGAATTTCTACAGACAGCTTGGACGGTCTGAACCAGACCGCCCAAATGTTGCGCGGTCTATCGTAAGACCGCTCATCCCGTCGGATGAGGCTTTTTAACAGACTTTTATCTCTTTTATTCATGGCTTTATCCCCAGTTTGTTTTGATGATTTCTCCGTGGATAATTAACCATTTTTGATGCCGTTTCGACTGGATAAGAGATTATGATAATATCTATGATTTATCTTTTATAATCTCGACCTGAAAATACCTAAAAACCCTAATTTTGAGGCTGACTTTCTAGGCTCTATAAATAGACCCTAGTGGCCGGACGTCGAAAGGGGGGGAGATTTTTGGTCAACGACGAAGCCCTGCCGCATTCCTGAGCGGCATAGCACCAAGGAGGGAGGCTCTCTACGTCC
Source organism: Amorphophallus konjac (assembly GCA_022559845.1). Classification (NCBI taxonomy): domain Eukaryota; kingdom Viridiplantae; phylum Streptophyta; class Magnoliopsida; order Alismatales; family Araceae; genus Amorphophallus; species Amorphophallus konjac. The sequence goes on from CM040126.1 coordinate 233,133,892, forward strand.
TTACGAGCCTCCGGTTCAGGGAGTAGTCCGCGTGTTGAGTCATAGTGTCGTCTTTTGATTTCTTCGTCGTCTGTTGCATGCATTGCTTTTCCCCCACGTCTTCCCTCGTTTTCATTTCCATGCACACATCCACCCATGCTTTTGTCACCCTAGGGGTTTAAAATCCCCCAGGTGTTCCCCTTTTCATTAATTTATGCTTAATCCTCCTTATGTGAACATGTACTACGTCTTTTAGTTCTAATTTGGGTGTTTCTCTTGTGTCTTTACACTATTTTGTAGGTCAGCACTTCATCAGCACGAGGCCCATCCCCTATGGCCGGCCGGAGAGGGTGGAGGTTGAACCCTTGTCAGCTTGCTGCGTGAAGGGATTGAACGGCTTCACTTTGGCCGTTCAACGTGTGGTGTGGTTCATTGACGACCGTTCTTCCTTGGAGTGCGGTCTACCTTCCACCGTCCGTCCCACGGTAGCAGCTCCTCCCGCCTCCTTTGCAGCGTACAAGGACGGTCTGTCGTAAGACCGCGTCAAGTCAAGCGGTTCCTAAAGAACCGTTCATCTCTCCAGCGCTGCAGCTCCCTCCTTTCCAAGGTACGGCTATGCCGGTCACGTGCGGCGCCTTGGTGGCGATCACGGTCCTTTCTTTTGTTCTCTACTTTCCTCTCGTTTTCGTTATTTGCCCATTACGCATTGGTCCACGCACTTGATGCGCCCTGATTCTTAGAGAGAGGAGAGGAAAAATATATATCTACACCCCTTTTGTGGCGATCATGGTGGGACACCTAATGCCCATCGTGCTGTTGAGATTGCTGACCCTCTTTCTTTGTATCCAAGTTTTTTGTTCTTCCCAAGAGTGATTTGCAGATTGGGGTGCGTTTCCGTCCCCTGGGACCTGAGCGGTTCTCCCAGAGCCGCCCAACACAGACATGGTTGACATTCCACCGTTCAACCCTGCAGTCCGAGCCAGCTTCGCCGGTCTTTCCTGTTACAGACGGTGCCATATGCACCGTCCAATATTTAGAGCGGTCTGGGTCTAGCCGTTCAGTCCTTCAGCACAGGTGCGTTTCACTTTGTTCTTATTGTAGGTACGCAGCTGCTGGGAGACCGTTCGGGATGCCGCACGGTTGATGATGGACCGTCTGTCTGATATTATCTTTGCCCCCCGCTGCTGCCCCAAGTGTTCAGGTCCTGTGATTACGTTGTAGTTTTGCTTTCTCCCTGCATTATACGGTCCCAGACAGACCGTTCTACTATTGGAGCGGTCGAGGAAGAGCCGTTCATCTGCTGCCACAGCGTACTTACTTTATGCTTTGATTATCATATTTCATGTGGTCTGCTATTTATGGCGCTATTCATTGATCCCCCCGATTTCCTTATTGTCACGCCCCGAGCGCGGAAGATACCCGGAGATGCGCGACGAGTTTATATCAATCATGTCAATCAGAGTAGTAGTGTATTCGACACAAAGACAGAGTGCGCAAATATAAAGATAACCCAATCCATTAATTCCTTTAATAAGAATATGTCTATTACAAACCCTTGCAAATACTAGACTCAATAAAAGAAAGGTACAATTCTGACTCAAGAAAATATAGAAAAGACAGGACTGATGGACGCTTGAATAGCTCTAACTCTTTCACTCTTGACCATCCCCTTCAGATTGAGTTCCCTCATCGTCAGACTTACCTGAAAAGTATGGAAACACTGAGTGAGCGAACGCTCAGTAGGAAATTATATCTCAAGAAATAGCAAGGGGTTTAAGTAATTACACTTTCCATGAATGCACTTTAGCTATGCATGCTCGCAAAACGACAAGATAAAGAGAGAGTATAACAATAAGATAGTAAGAAGAACTAGTCATGAACTTTCAAGAACTTATCAAGCAGATATCAAGACTTTCAAGCAAGTGTATTCATCATGTCATGTTGGAATTTGGCTATTATGTTTCAAGCAAGCGAGTATACAATTACCCTTTCTCGGGCCACGCAAGTCACGTAATATCAAGTCAAGTACAAGTACAAGATTTGTGGAATGTTCAATCAAGCTAGTCATGCACTTCGGTATAATGCCAATACCGTGATCATCAACTCCCATGGGCACAAGTACTTTTGGGTGCTCCTCCCAGGACCAGATCGGGCCCTATATGCGCAGGCATTAATCATGTATTTTTAACATCCACTTTTGTATATAGCCAATATGGAATTTCAAGGATAAAGCTTGTAGACACGTAGGACATACTTCGATAGAATAGAGTCCAAAATATGACACATGACATAGATAGGCGATAATAAGGGTACAATCACGATTATCGATAAAAGCTAGGTGGAATTGGTTCCCTAACTTGGGTACCATGACAAACAAGTATGGACATTCTTTATATAGAATTGAGGTCCACAAGAACATCAAGTTTAATATAGAATTGGGGTCTATAAGAACATCATAACAATGTTGATATAGAATTGGGGTTTACAAGAACATCATAACAATGTCATGCTTTACCCCGTTCATTAAGATAATTCTCATATCATACACATGGCATGATATGAGGGCCGGTATACCATGTTTCTATAGAGTGACATGGCAAAGATGGTGTAATAGGTTTTTATGGTACAACATGCTCAGTCGGCCTTGAGGGAATCCAAGGCTCGAGGAGTCTTACGGAGGTCTCTATGACTAACTCGCTAGTCTAAAGGAACGGAGTGTCCAATGGAGAGCTTGTATGTCAATGAGAGTTAGTGGGTAAACGATAAAATATCATGAAACATGGGACTAAATTCACGGACTGGAATATAGTGCCTATACATATAGATATATATATATATATACATATGAAACCCTCGGTTAACAGTAACAGTGAAAAATAGTGTCACAGGAAAATAGCGACTTAATCTAAGTCATTACTTATCAAATTAACGCCTTCTATAGGGGCGTTTATTTACAATTTTGACGACTTGTACATCAGTCGTCCCTTCAATATTTCTATTCTGCAGAAAATCAATATTCTGGAATTTTAACACAAACGCGCCCTGGACAGGGGCGTTACTTTTCAATTAGCGCCCTGGTCTGGGGCGTCAGTTCAGTAGGAGACGACCTAGACAAGGTCGTAAATTCAAGAATTTATCAATTTTCAGATAATAAAATTTCAGGAAACGAGGTACATGGTCATGACAAGATAAATAACAGGATTTCACAGGTATACTCATGCAACATATTATTTTCATGGTTACATAGCTATTAAATTTTAAACGTGGGTATTTATTAATTACATGAAATTGACGACTTCTGGCAGGGCGTCAAAACAATAATTAGCGCCCTAGTGTGGGTCGCTTCTTTAAATTAGCGCCCTTGTCAAGGGCGTTTCTTTTTAAAATTACATAGAAAACATCTGAAACCACAATAAAACTATATGCGTGCACGACCGATGATATTATTAAGATCTTAAGCTAGTTTGGGGCTACGATCTTGAGAAAACCTACCTTTCGTTGAAGATTAACTGGATGAAGAAACGGTACTCTGTTACGAACAGAGTATGATGTCTTGCAGGAGATAAAGGAGAGGCAGAAGATGAAGATGGACGAAGAATATCGATCTTCAGTCAAAAGGGGTGATCGTCTTCACACCACAGGCAACCTGTAGAGGAAGAGGAAAGACAAACGATCATTATCTTCCTTAAACCATGACTGAAGGAAAAGAAGAACACTACCTGTTCTTCGTGCACGGCAGCAGCAGACGAACGCCAAAATAGCGACCAGGGCTTGATTAGGGAGTATTTATAGAGTTTTTAGGATCGTACTGGAGTTATTGTTTGATTAAGGGTAGTATTGCCACGCTAGAGTCCCTACTATATTGAACTTTCGACGTAGTTATCCAGAACTTACTCTGGATAGACTCCTGGGTCGAACGAAACTCGAACTGAATTAACGTCCTAAGTGAGGGCGTTAATTTAAATTGACGCCTTGTCAAGCGTCATTTCTTATGTGAAACGCGTCCATGTAGAGGGCGTCACTTATACTTGCCCCTTTTTATTTATGTTGGCCGCTGAGAATTGACGACCTCATCTGTTGGCGTCCTTTCTAGAATTCGCGCCTTGTATAAGGGCGTTTCTTCTTGAAGTAGCGCCTTGACCCAAGGCGTTATTTTCCTTCTGGCTTATTCTTATGCGTTTAGGCTTTCATCATCTATTTACTTATCTTTTATTTTAATTTGATTCATTTTCCAAAATCTTTATTATTATTTTTTCCAGGGTTGCTACACCCTCCCCCACTTAAAAGAATTTGGTCCCCAAATTCCATAGTATATATATATGTGGAGAGTGTAGAGTATATACCTTAAAATAATTCTGGAAATTACTTCCTCATGAATTCCTCGGTCTCCCATGTGGCTTCATGATCGGAGCTCTTATTCCATTGTATTTTTAGCATGGGAATAACCTTATTCCATAGAGTACGTACTTCACGATCTAGTATCTTTATGGGCTTCTGTTCATATGTGAGATCCTTCTGGATAACTAAGTCTCCATGTTCAATAATATGTGATGGATCGTGTACATACTTCTTCAACATAGATATGTGGAATACATTATGCACTTCAGACAATTAAGGAGGTAATGCGATGCGATAAGCAACCTCGCCAACCCTTTCCAGTATCTCAAAAGGTCCAATAAACCTTGGTGTAAGTTTGCCTTTAACACCAAATCTCCTTATTCCACGTCCAGGTGATATCTTGAGAAATACATGATCTCCGACTTGGAATTCAAGATCTCTCCTTCTAGTGTCAGCATAAGTCTTTTGTCTAGACTGAGCTACTTGCAGCCTTTCTCAAATCAATTGTATTCTTTCAGTGGTAACCCTTACCATGTCTGGACCTAGCAGTTGTTTCTCTCCAACTTCGTCCCAGCATAAGGGTGATCGGCAACTCCTTCCGTATAAAGCTTCGAAAGATGCCATTTGTATACTTGCCTGGTAGCTATTATTGTATGCAAATTCCACCAATGGCAAGTGATCATCCCAGCTTCCATCGAAATCAATGATGCAAGCTCTGAGCATATCTTCAACCACCTGATTAGTTCTCTCGGTCTGACCATCCGTTTGAGGATGAAAAGCTGTACTAAAGTTAAGCCTTGTGATGCGGGACGGACACGGGAGACGACACTATACAGTGCCACCCTCGGACTCTAGATGAAGACGCGACCAGCAATACACACCAGGGAGACACTAAGCCCGACACTACGAGCTCCTAGTGGCCAAACGTCGCTAACAGAAGTAGAAGCTCACTCGTCGTCCCAAGCGAGGGAAAGCGCGGACCGTGCGCGGTTAAGGAACCGGCGGAGGTCAAGGGTAGTCCGACTCAACTTCCGGATTTGGATCGAGTCGCGGGACGGGTCACTCTCACTCTCACAGCGGTGACATGAACACACGGGCTAGTACCTACACTCTCGGCAGCGGCAAAAGACCGTATACTAGCTAAGCAAATGAACGCCAAGAAGTTAAGACTTTACCTCCACGCACCCGGCGTGGCGAAGACAACCCCGGCTAACTTACGGACCCCCGGTTAACATAATTCACAGCGGTACAAAAGGTTTCGACCCACTCCACGCAGGGAGGTAAAAGGTCACATGTGAGCCCCGGGGATCATGCAAATCAGGTTGACAGGCAGCATCTTGATGTCGACTCGACGCGCCGAACTCCGCGTTTTCGTGCTTCCCGAACGGCGGGTTCTGCGGGCCCGTGGGGCCCACGGATGGCGCTGTCCTCCGGATTTGCGGAGGTGGGTCCCACTATGATGGAGACCCCGGTGGCGCGCCTCCATGGACGGCGGTCGGCCGGAGACACCGATTGGTGGCCGGTCGGGTCCGATCTTCAAGTTGTGGAATGGCTGCCCACGGATTTCAGTTCTGTTTTCCCTGCGCGTGCTCCGGCGAAAACAGCCGCTGCGGTCGATCCCGATGTCGGATCGGGACGTATGAGCTATCGTTGGAAAGCTCTCTTCAAATGCTTCAATCTAGAATCAGAAAGATCTGATGGATCTAGCCGGATCTAGACTTTAATGAATTTACAAATCACTGTTGTACAGTAACTGAGACATCAGATTTACAGGGTACTTGTCTGAGAACCACCATTGACCGCCTACTTTCTGTAGGAATCAGACTTCGAGATCTTCTTCAACATTGTAGATAATCAAACCAAGAAGCTGGGACAATTTTTAGAATTGGATTTGGAGGTGGTGGTGATTTGATAGGAGTTTTGGAGTGTCTAGTGGTCGGATCTGGGAACTGGGGAACAGAACTGTAGCTAGGACTAAGAACGAATTTTAGAAAATATGAAATTGATGAACCAAAAATTAAAAAAAATGGTGGATAAAGGGATGGATACAAGGAACACCCAGTTAAATTGGGAGAACCAAATAAAATAAAAAAAAGGACCTAAGACTTGAAACTCATGGCGGATGGGAACCTGGACAGAATTTTGGCAGAACCAAAGTGGAAGGGTTGACGAAAATCAAAAATTATGAAACGGGATCTGAATGACAAACCAAATTTTATGTGGTATCCTTGACACCCCTGGGACCTCCAGTAAAATTCCTAGGTCGATCTGAGCTCGTTGTTGATGGCTGAATTTCGTGGAGGCTGCTGTGGTACTGCGCAGGCAGAACTCTGATGAAGGCGATGGCGGTGCGGTGGCGGCTCGTGGCGGCGGCGGCGATGACCGGAACTGATAGGGGAGGAGTCACACCTCCAGAGGCAACCTTCACAGCTGCAAGGGGGGAGAGAGGGGCGCACCAAGCTGGAGCTCCAAGGTTTTTTTCTTCCAAATGAATGCATTAATTCACTAAAATGGAAAATACAAGTTTAAATACCTTACATCTCACATCCATCCACAACCATTGGATCTAGGGGATGGGGATGGAGGGTGGGGATGAGATGTGAACATCACACAAAAAAAATACATAAAAAATAAAAGGGGGGGGCGGCCCTTGGACCAAGGAGGGAGGGTTGAATGGTGGGTGGGGGTAGGTGGCCTCCCATTTGGACTTTTCAAGTCCATTGTCCCCCATGTGTCCAATTACAAGTCAATGTTCTAGATGCTCCCATGTGGCATGTTGACTGGCCCCACGTGGGACCCTAGGCTGAGGTGGCCCAATGTGGTGGGGCCCGTGGGGCCCACGGGGTCCGAAATGCTCGTAAGTCCCTATTACACTCAAAATGGCAAACCGAATGCAACGAAATAAATACAAATTACACACACATAATGTCTAGCTAAATATAATAAATGGGGAGGCTCAAGGCGGAGTCTCCAGGCTGTCTCCGAGCCAGATGGACGCTGAGGTGGATCGTGTCGTGCTCCGTGTGCGGTACCGGTGGCTCGGTGTGTCGTGCCGATCAACTGCTCGGGTGTCCGCACCAATTCTCCCCGGGTGGGAGAAACTCGACCCTGTCGAGTAAGGGTCTGCATCGCTCCTGTATCGCTCCAAAAGGTCCGAATCAATCTGCTGCAACTCACCATGTGTGATCCATGTGTCCTCAGTAGTGGGCCGTCCTCTCCATCGCACTAGGTAGCGCGGGTAAGATCCACTCCTGGTAACCGTCACTTGCTCGTCCAGTATACGATCTATATGCTCACTCTGCCGTGAAAAAGGGGCTGGAGGTGGAAGTGGACACTCAGGTGTGGGATCACTCTCAAGGGGAGGAGATGGCTCAAAAGGCTCACTAGGGATCACCGCTGGGTCCCTATATACAACAAGATCCGATACATTGAAGGTAGAGCTTATACCATATTCCTCGGGTAAGTCCACAACGTACGCATTGGATCCAACGCGTTTCAACACTCTGAATGGACCGGCTCCGCGAGCTTGCAACTTCTTAACGGTTCAGAGGGAAACCGTTCAGGTCTTACCCTGATCATGACGTATTCGCCCTCGTGGAACTCTCGGTGGTGTCGGTGGGCATCGGCTAACTCCTTGTACCGTGCATTGCTGGCCTCAATGTGACGACGGATGTCATCATGCAAACTCCTAACATGCCTAGCAAACGACTCGGCCGACTCCGACACTCTAGCATGGATAGGCATGGGGACAAGGTCAACGGGTTTCCTAGGTCTACGACCTGTGACAATTTCAAATGGACTCATGCCGGTAGACCTATTCACCGAATCATTATATGCAAACTCAGCCATAGGTAGAATGAGATCCCAATCCCCAATGCGGTCCCTAACAAGACATCTCAAAAGATCACCCAGACTCCTATTGACCACCTCGGTCTGACCATCTGTCTGGGGATGGTATGCAGTGGAAAACTTGAGGTGCGTACCCATCATATGCCATAGTGTCTTCCAAAAATAGGAAGTGAACCTAACATCACGGTCAGACACTATAGTGCGAGGCAACCCGAACTTGCACACCACATGAGTAAGGAATAGGCGGGCTACCCTAGAAGCATCCAAAGTCTTTGAGCAAGGGATAAAGAGGGCCATCTTCGAGAAACGGTCAACCACCACATAGACCGAATCATGCTTCCTGGAGGTACGTGGCAATCCCAAAACAAAATCCATACTGACATCCTGCCACGGGGCATCAGGCACGGGGAGAGGCGTATAAAGGCCCGAGCTTTGCTTCTTCATTTTGGCCGTAGCACATGTACGGCACTGAGCCATGATGTTAGCAACATCGCGCTTCAAGCTCGGCCAATAAAATCAATGCTCCACTGCCTCAATAGTCTTGTTCCGACCAAAGTGGCCGGCTAGACCTCCCGCATGTAGTTCCCACACTAGGAAATCTCGAACCGAAGTGCGGGGAACACATAGCCTGCTACCTCGAAAGAGGTAACCCTCCTGAAGCACATAATCATCATGGTCTCTCGAGGGCCCGGCCTGGAGAGTAGTAAAAATCTGACCGAAGTCAGGACAACCAACATAGGCCTCCTTCATCTTCTCTAGCCCTATGACCTCGGCACTCATGGTGGTAAGAAGACATGCTCGCCGACTCAAGGCATCAGCCACCTTGTTCTCCACTCCAGCCTTATGTTTTAGCACAAAGGTGAACTGCTGGAGATACTCAACCCAACGACTATGACGCGAATTCAGCTTCTTTTGGGAATAGAGGTACCTCAAAGCCTCATGATCGGAGTATAAGACAAACTCCTGATGTAATAGGTAATGCCTCCAATGCCTAAGAGCCTGAACAACTGCGTAAAACTCTTTATCATATGTGGAATATCGCAGTTTTGCATCATTCAGCTTCTCGCTGAAATATGCGATCGGGTGGGACTCCTGACTCAAAACTCCTCCTATCCCAACACCCGACGCATCACAACAGACCTCAAACACCTTCGAGAAATCAGGCAGTCGAAGGATAGGTGTATGGGTCATGCGCTCCTTGATGTCCCTGAAGGCAGCAGATGTGGCCTTCGTCCATACAAATGTGCCCTTTCGGATGCAATCCGTGATCGGGGCAGTGACGGAGCTAAATCCGCGGATGAAGCGACGATAGAACGTCGCAAGGCCATGAAAGCTGCGGACGTCATGAATCGTACGGGGTTCCGGCCACTCAACAATGGCCCGGACCTTCTCCGGATCGGCGGAGACCCCAGTACTAGACACAATGAAACCCAAGAAGGTAAGCTGAGATGTCATGAAAGCACACTTCTGTGGGTTCGCAAACAACTGCTCTCGCCGAAGAAGTATACAGACCTGCCGAAGGTGGTCTAAGTGGTCCCCTGTGGTGCGGCTATAGATAAGGATATCATCAAAATACACCACTACAAAGACTCCAATGAAAGGTCGAAGGACCTGAGTCATGAGCCGCATGAAAGTGCTAGGGGCATTGGTCAAACCAAAAGGCATGACCAACCACTCATATAGACCGTCCTTGGTCTTAAATGCGGTCTTCCACTCATCACCTGGCCTAATCTCACCTGATGGTAGCCACTCTTAAGATCGATCTTTGAAAAGATAGTGGCACCTGCCATCATGTCTAGCATGTCATCCAGGCGGGGAATAGGGAACCTGTACTTCACGGTGATTTTGTTGATGGCACGACTATCAATGCACATTCTCCACGTGCCATCCTTCTTCGGGGCGAGTAATGCGGGTACAGCACATGGACTCATGCTGTCCCGGACAGATCCTCTCTGCACAAGCTCATCGACCTGCCGTTTAAGCTCGGCATGCTCCGTGGGGCTCATTCGATAATGAGGAAGATTGGGCAAAGAAGAGCCCGGAACAAGGTCGATGGCATGCTGAATATCCCGCATAGGTGGGAGTCCCTCGGGAAGCTCATCGGGGAATACTTCAGCATACTCCTGCAGAATGGGAACAACCTCGGGTGGGAGCTCACCCTCGGAGTCCCGCTCCACCTCTCGGACCGTAATGGCAAACACCGGACAGCCCTGACTAAGCTCCTGCTCCATTTCCCGGGAGCTAATCATCATCAATCTCCTCGTCGAGGGCTCTCCTGGGCCAGAGGTAACGGTCATAGCCCGAGCTGGGGATGGGGTACTAGGCCCGGGAACGGAAGGCTTCGGAGTACTAGGGCCAGTAGGACCCCTAACAGATGGGCTCCTGGGCCGAACGGGTTGGAGGGTGACCCGCTGGCCATCGTGGTCGAAGGTACAGGTGTTCGACCGACCATGGAGTGTGGCATCTCGGTCGAATAACCACGGCCTACCAAGAATGATACTTCCCACTTCCATGGGAAGAACATCACACCAGATCTCGTCACGGTAGGAGTGGAGCTGCAGCGAGACCAAGCACCGCAGCCTGACCGAAATGGAAGTGGTATCCACCCATGATACCTGGTAGGGGCAAGGGTGGTCTACGGGTGTGAGACCAATACGAGTGACAGCGTTCGTGGAGATTGCATTGATACAACTCCCGCTATCGATGACCACCTTACAAATTTGCTTTCCCAGCCTACAGAATACATGAAGGATAGTGGTCCGACGCCAGTCATCACTGACCTGTGGCTGGGTGAGGATACATCTGACGACTCCCACATGGGTATCGTCTAACTGCTGGGCATCCTGGGCCTCACCTCCCATCTCATAGTACTCGTCAGCTAACTCTTCATCTGCCTCATAGCTGACTAACTCGAGGCCCGTAGGGGTGGTATCCTCGGCCTGTGTGTCCCCAATGTGAAGAGATGGACGGGTGGGACACTGGTTGGCAAAATGGCCAAACCCATTGCAGCGATAACACTGCTGCCGTGATCCACTAGGCTCCCCAATCATAGGTCCTTTACCTTTATCCTCCCGACGGATAGGAGGCGTGGGCAACAAAGGACGTGCAAGAGGTGCGGGTGCCGGTGGACGGGCTATGGGTGGGGCCGTAAGATGCTGGGGACGAGGAAGGTCCCTCGGGGGTGGAGGACGAGGCCTAGGAGTAAAGGGCTCGGGGCGAGCGGGCTCCTGAGGTCGTGCCATGGGGGCCCTCGGATACGTGCCAGATGAGCCACGGGGCTCGACACTACGAAGGGGAAAAGAGCCCAACCGATGGGGTGACTCGAACTCGGCCTCGAACTATTCCAATTCGAGAGCAATCTGATATGCCTGCTCCAAAGTGGTGGCATTGCGGCGAAAGAGTTCATATTGATAATTAGGCCGCAAACCTCTCCGAAAGCGGGATATCGTCATGGTGCTCTCTTCCGTGACCCCGCACCGCAAGTAATACTCATCGAACTCGGCGGTGTACTCGGTCACGGATCGGTTCCCTTGGGAGATGCTTTGCCACTTGTCAATAAGACGTTGGCGATATGAGGCAGGAAGGTACTTCTCCCTCAATTTGAGTTTCATATCATCCCAGGTACCGATTTGGGGTTGACGTCGCTGGTTGAGCAGGCTCTCCACATTGATCCAATAAGTTTGGGCCTGCCCTTGCAGCTTCATCTTCGCATATCGGACTCTTCGGTGGTCCGTCATCTCAAACCACTCGAAGTACCGGTCCATACCGGCCTCCCAATCTAGATACACCCTAGGGTCCAAGGACCCGCTAAAAGTGGGAGGGTCCGCACGCACACCCCTAAGAATGCGGTCGTCATCCTCGTCATCACGATTCCGTCGTTGATGACGACGACCGTTACCCCCGTGATCATTGTCGGAGGCATAATCATCCACTATAGGCGCCTGTTGCCTCCCGACATCCTCTACCTGAGCCCTTGGCACAGCGGGTTGCTGCACCGGCTCTTGTTGGCCGTTCGTCAGCGCGGGTTGCGCCGCTACTGGGCCCCTCTCTAGGATGGCAATCCTCCCAACAAGGCCTTGAATGGACTGCTCCGAAACCCCGGCCCGATCCTCGAGGACCTTCATCCTCCCTTCTAGACGCGTCCCTATGCCATCCATACGCGTACTAAGACCATCCATACGCGTGTCTAAACGATCCATGATGGCCCGGAACATCTCGGCCGTGGGAGACTCATCGGAACTACGGGCTCGGGAGTCCGCCATAGGTGGTGGTGGCGAGTATTGGGTGCCTCGACGGGTGGGCATGCAAAGACGTACGGACTAGGTGACGACGACCGACTAATGCAAACACACTAAATGATACACTTAGACCTAATTGCAATTTGAAAACACTCCTTTTTTGGTATTTTGAAAGAATGCAATTTAAAACACTTTTTTTTTGTTTTGAAAAGAATGAGACTCGACTACACCCTAGACACGGCCAAGACTCGGTACGCGGCGGAGGTAATCGACCCGAAGGTCACTCGCGCAAGTGTGTGGTCTTCCCGGTAGGCGAAGCCTAACGGTCGGACAACACCTTTGGATATACCGAGTGAAGGTGTGTGTGGGGTAACCTTAGACTATGCAAGACTTATGCAACGACTACCCTAGACTCGACTGCTCTGATACCAAACTGATGCGGGACGGACACGGGAGACGACACTATACAGTGCCACCCTCGGACTCTAGATGAAGACGCGACCAGCAATACACACCAGGGAGACACTAAGCCCGACACTACGAGCTCCTAGTGGCCAAACGTCGCTAACAGAAGTAGAAGCTCACTCGTCGTCCCAAGCGAGGGAAAGCGCGGACCGTGCGCGGTTAAGGAACCGGCGGAGGTCAAGGGTAGTCCGACTCAACTTCTGGACTTGGATCGAGTCGCGGGACGGGTCACTCTCACTCTCACAGCGGTGACATGGACACACGGGCTAGTACCTACACTCTCGGCAGCGGCAAAAGACCGTATACTAGCTAAGCAAATGAACGCCAAGAAGTTAAGACTTTACCTCCACGCACCCGGCGTGGCGAAGACAACCCCGGCTGACTTACGGACCCCCGGTTAACATAATTCACAGCGGTACAAAAGGTTTCGACCCACTCCACGCAGGGAGGTAAAAGGTCACATGTGGGCCCCGGGGATCACGCAAATCAGGTTGACAGGCAGCATCTTGATGTCGACTCGACGCGCCGAACTCCGCATTTTCATGCTTCCCGAACGGCGGGTTCTGCGGGCCCGTGGGGCCCACGGATGGCGCTGTCCTCCGGATCTGCGGAGGTGGGTCCCACTATGATGGAGACCCCTGGTGGCGCGCCTCCACGGACGGCGGTCGGCCGGAGACACCGATTGGTGGCCGGTCGGGTCCGATCTTCAAGTTGTGGAATGGCTGCCCACGGATTTCAGTTCTGTTTTCCCTGCGCGCGCTCCGGCGAAAACAGCCGCTGCGGTCGATCCCGATGTCGGATCGGGACGCATGAGCTATCGTTGGAAAGCTCTCTTCAAATGCTTCAATCTAGACTCAGAAATATCTGATGGATCTAGCCGGATCTAGACTTTAATGAATTTACAAATCCCTGTTGTACAGTAACCGAGACATCAGATTTACAGGGTACTTGTCTGAGAACCACCATTTACCACCTACTTGCCGTAGGAATCAGACTTCGAGCTCTTCTTCAACATTGTAGATAATCAAATCATAAAGCTGGGAAAATTTTTAGAATTGGATTTGGAGGTGGTGGTGATTTGATAGGATTTTTGGAGTGTCTGGTGGTCGGATCTGGGAACTGGGGAATAGAACTGTAGCTAGGACTGAGAACGAATTTTAGAAAATATGAAATTGACGAACCAAAAATTAAAAAAAATGGTGGATAAAGGGATGGATGCAAGGAACACCCAGTTAAATTGGGCGAACCAAAGAAAATCAAAAAAAGGACCTAGGACTTGAAACTCATGGCGGATGGGAACCTAGACAGAATTTTGGCAGAACCAAAGTGGAAGGGTGGATGAAAATCAAGAATTATGAAACGGGATCTGAATGACAAACCAAATTTTATGGGGTATCCTTGACACCCCTGGGACCTCCAGTAAAATTCCTAGGTCGATCTGAGCTCGTTGTTGATGGCTGAATTTCGTGGAGGCTGCTGTGGTACTGCGCAGGCAGAACTCCGATGAAGGCGATGGCGGTGCGGTGGCGGCTCGTGGCGGCGGCGGCGATGACCGGAACTGATAGGGGAGGAGTCACACCTCCAGAGGCAACCTTCACAGCTGCAAGGGGGGAGAGAGGGGCGCACCAAGCTGGAGCTCCAAGGTTTTTTTCTTCCAAATGAATGCATTAATTCACTAAAATGGAAAATACAAGTTTAAATACCTTACATCTCACATCCATCCACAACCATTGGATCTAGGGGATGGGGATGGAGGGTGGGGATGAGATGTGAACATCACACAAAAAAAATACATAAAAAATAAAGGGGGGGGGGGCGGCCCTTGGACCAAGGAGGGAGGGTTGAATGGTGGGTGGGGGTAGGTGGCCTCCCATTTGGACTTTTCAAGTCCATTGTCCCCCATGTGTCCAATTACAAGTCAATGTTCTAGATGCTCCCATGTGGCATGTTGACTGGCCCCACGTGGGACCCTAGGCTGAGGTGGCCCAATGTGGTGGGGCCCGTGGGGCCCACGGGGTCCGAAATGCTCGTAAGTCCCTATTACACTCAAAATGGCAAACCGAATGCAACGAAATAAATACAAATTACACACACATAATGTCTAGCTAAATATAATAAATGGGGAGGCTCAAGGCGGAGTCTCCAGGCTGTCTCCGAGCCAGATGGACGCTGAGGTGGCTCGTGTCGTGCTCCGTGTGCGGTACCGGTGGCTCGGTGTGTCGTGCCGATCAACTGCTCGGGTGTCCGCACCACCTTGTTCCCAATGAATGTTGTAGTCCCTTCCAAAAATGAGAAGTAAAACGGGGATCTCTGTCAGACACGATTGAGATAGGAATACCATGTAATCTGATTATTTCCTTGATGTATAATGCAGCCAAAACATCAACTGACCATCGGCTCTTTATTGGCAAGAAATGCGCCGATTTAGTCAATCGGTCAATAATAACCCATATTCCATCATGTCCTCCTTTTGATTTAGATAAACCCATAATGAAATCCGTACTAATATTCTGCCACTTCTATTTAGGGATATCTAGAGGATGTAGTTTTCCAGCAGGCTTTTGGTGTTCCGCCTTGACCTGTTGGCAAGTGAGACAACGTGATACATAGTCCGCTATTTCCCTTTTCATGTTGGGCCACCAAAAATTCCTCTTCACATCTTGGTACATTTTGGTCGATCCAGGATGAATCGTGTACCTTGATCTATGAGCTTCATCTAAGATCTTCTTCTTTAACTCGGGACAATCCGGTATGCAAGTTCTATTCCTGAACATTAATCTTCCTTCACAAGTTATTTGGAAATCAGATTGTCCTTCCAGTTTGCCTTTGATCTCTACTATTATTGGGTCATTATCTTGAAGCGCTTGTATTTCAGCTAATAGGTCTGGATGAATGCTTATATGAGATAATGTGACACATTGAAAGTCTGTGTCCATGCTTATATTGAGTTCAGAGAATTGCTCCAGCAATTTCCATTCTTCAATCATACAATTGGCTAACAGTGCTCTCGGCTTTCAACTAAGGGCATCTGCTACATGGTTACCCTTTCCAGGATGATATTGTATATCGAAGTCAAAGTCCTTGAGATATTCTAGCCAACGTCTTTGCCTCATATTTAGTTCCTTTTGTGAAAAGAGATACTTGAGACTCTTGTGATTAGAGTATACAGTAAACTGTACTCCCTAAAGATAATGTCTCCATATTTTGAGTGCAAATACCACCGCGGCCAATTCTAAGTCATGGACGGGGTAGTTCTCTTCATGCTTCTTCAATTGATGAGAAGAATAAGCTATAACCTTTCCTTGTTGCATTAGAACACATCCGAGGCCAATGCCAGAAGCATCAGTGTATACCTCGAATTTCTCTCCTTCCATTGGTAACGCTAAGACCGGAGCTATAGTTAGATGATCCTTGAGATTTTGGAAGCTTCTTTCACATTCCTCACTCCATTCATAACGGATCTCCTTGCGAGTTAACCTTGTAAGCGTGTGGACGCACTAAAATTCGGAGGGGGGAATCCGTTCGTTTGTTGATCGGGGTTAATTCTTCTATTTAGTGCGAGGGCGTGCCAGTCACAAAGTGAAGATTTATTCGGGCTTCATGGAAGCCCATGGTGCGCTCGATCTGACTAATCAGACGATTGTGTAGTTCGTGTCGGGACCGAAACCCGCCGTGCCGTAAAGGCCACGACGTTATTTACATCCCCCATACGGGGGAACACCCTTGATTGATTGCCGGGAATAAGGGCCCTACGGCCTAAAGAGAATACTAATAATGCAGGAGGATAGTGAAAGATGAACTATGCTAGAAACCCGTATCGGGACGTGAATGCTAAGACTATGTCGGCCACTCATGGGCCACTTCATGTTCGGACGAAGGTCCGTGTTTATAGTATAAAAGACGGTAGCAAAACCGCGCGAATGTCTGTCATGAACAAGGCAAGTTTAATGAGAATGCGGGATTGGATCCCGGTAGGGATGGGTCAAGTTGATAGACTGTTGGCCGGAGATGATTTCGGATTATGGTCATGTCGGAAGTTCCGTAAACCACGTCCGATACCATAAGGCGTCGTTGATTTTCTCTTTGCACCCAGTCCGAGGGAGTGAATTGTTAAATGCGTAGCCCGAGCTCAATAACGTGCGCCCTCACACGCGGATCGACCTTGCGGGGTTCAAGGGGGCAGCGCCCCTTGCGGGGGTTTTCGGGGGCAGCGCCCCCGGAACAAAATTTTTAGTTGAAGCGCGGGTAATAGAGTTACTTTCATTTTTTTTGTTATTGATCTTTGCATTCTTCTTTTTACTTGAGCATTTCTCTCCTTTTATCTTTTTATTATTCCCCCCCATATAAAGGAGGCACGCCGAGTTTGAAGTGGGCAAGAGGGGAGGCACGCCGGATTAGAGCTTCGAAGGAGGGCGCCGGATAAGGGAGCACAAGGGGGAGCGCGCCGGCTAAGGTGGCAAGTTGGGGCGCGCCGGAATAAGGATGCCAAGGGGGAGCGCGCCGGCTAATGGCCAAGAAAAGGGGGGGCGCGCCGGTATATGGCAAGAAGGAAGAGGGGCCAGGGGCGCGCCGGAACAGGCTAAAAAAGGGGAGGCGCGCCGGTTTGTGGCAAAGGAAATGAAATGGGTTTTGAGTGTAAGGCTAAACCGGCGCGGGGGGGTACCGCGCCGGGTTAGCCCACGCCGGATTAGGGCGCGCCGGGTTAAGCTTCTACGAGGTTTTGTTTGTTCTATTTTGATTCTTTTTGCTCTGTTCTTGTTTCTTCAACTCACAGATTGATATTTTGGTTGGTTTATTCACTTAGTTGATGGATTAAGTTGATAGAGAAGGTGGTTAAAGCTTTCTGATCATTTATTAAGACGAACGAGCATGCGGATTGAATATCTTATTAAGAGGGATTATGCAGGAACTTGTTCAGTTTGATTTAGAGATGGCTTCAGACATATGCTGTTCTTACTCCCAGAGGCCTTGGCTTGTTCAGCTGCTCTTATGCTCAGAGAACTCATCCTGTTCGTCTGTTCTTGAGTGTTCTCATCCTGGCAAGATTTGGGCAGCACCTCCCCTGGACTGGGGGTTGTCAGAGAATAATAAGGAACACCAAACAGATAACTCCGGGGTGCACCTCGAATCTAGACCTCATGGCGGTCCAATAACCCAGATGTGAGTGCTGGAGAGCTCGAGGACTAGCCTTCGAGAGCCCTCACGACTCACGGGCGATGACTTCGTGGAACGGGACAGATGTAGGCCGCAGGTGGCCATGACTGTTCACCCTTCGAACGGGTTCCCTCAGAGTTCATGCCACAGAAGGGCAAGCTCCCGAGGACCCCAGGTGATTCAGAGAACCAGAGAAATAAAACGGAAGAAGAAGGGGAGAAAGGATCAGAGCCCTAGAATACTGCGCATGCTCACAAGGTCATTCTTTTATTCATCCTCAAGGGAGAGGGAAGGAAGAATACAACGGAGAAGATAAAAGAAAAGCTAAATGTTGAGGTGGGGGAAGAAGATACATCGGCGGGGGAGAAGAAGGAACAGAGCACAAGCTCTTCCCCCTCTCTCCCCTCTCTTGCTCTCACCCTCTCCCTCTCTTTTTTTCACCTTGTAGGCGTGAACGGATGGATGTAGCTTCTTCTCTTCGGATGCTGGAGACCTCTCGAGAAGACCTCTCCCCTCCCCTTCTTCAAGCTTCCTCTTCTCTTTTCTTCTGTTCCCCTCTATTGACCTCTCTCTTTCTCATCATCCCCCTCTTCGGCCTCACAGTGCTGCCCCTTATATACATCAGCCAGCCTGGGAGCCTTCCTGCCATTTCCACCTCGTCCGCAACGAAGTCGGGAGTTGACCGGCTGTGCTGGACGCTGTTCATTTGTCCCGTACACTGCTGCTCGTCCGAGGATGGGACGCTCAGGGATCTGCCGGAGCTTGCCTTGCTGCTACTGCTTGTGTGCTGTCGAACGAAGGTGGAAGCAGAGCCCTTGGCATTGAATGTTCTCTGCACGCCATAATGATGCGAAACAGAGCATCGGAATGTAGATGGGACGGCTCGTTTGCGTGTCGGATTAACGTGAGATGCCAAGGAAAGGGTGCGCGCCGGTTTAACCCATATGAAGGGGAAGAGGTGCGTGCCGGTTTAGCCCAATATGAAGGGGAAAAAGGGGCCGCCGGTTTAGCCAAGGGGCGCGCCGGTTTAACCCAAGATGAAGGCCGCGCCGGTTTAGCCAAGGCCATGCCGGTTTAACCCAAAATGCAAGGAATAGAGGAAAGGGGCGCGCCGGTCTTAGTGGCGCCGTTTTAAGTGCATATCGCACCGGTTTAAGTACCGAACGGATTCTTTCCAAAGTCGAGGCCATTTGTATGAATGTTGACATTCCCGGCATGTTCCGGTTGCGATGTGTGGCCTCCGTAACATTCCGTTCGCAGCCTCCGGAACTCGGTCCCAGACTTTGCGTGACTTTCGGTGCGTGCCGAGACTGTGTCGTGGTTCTTGACTCTCCTCTGATTCGGCTCTCGGCATGGCCGGTCGGAGTATTGTAGCTGTATCTTCTGCTTAGGGGGCTTCCTTAGCGGGTAGCGGACCACCAAGCGAGTCCTCGTCCTGATCGGGCGAGGCATGAGGTTTATTCGGTAGTTCTGTCTTCGACTCACGCTTTGATGTGTAGACGCGAATGTCGCCATGATCATCATCGTCATTTTTTGGTGTCCACAAAGCGGCACGGCGATCTTAGAGAAATCCTTGATGAATCCCCTGTAATAGCCGGCAAGACCTAAGAAACTTCGGATCTCGCTAGCATTGGTCGGTCTTTCCCAATTCTTCACAGCTTCCACCTTTGATGGATCTACAGATAAGCCATCCTTTGATATAACATGTCCGAGAAAAGTCACTTTTTCGAGCCAGAACTCACACTTACTGAGCTTTGCATATAATTGATTTGTCCTCAATGTTTGTAATGAAATCCTTAAATGCTCCTCGTGCTCTTCCTTAGTCTTGGAATAAATTAATATATCATCGATGAAGACCACCATGAATTGATCTAAATAAGGTCTGAATATGCTATTCATCAACTGCATAAAGGCAGCAGGGGCATTTGTTAGTCCGAAAGGCATAACAACAAATTCATAATGGCCATACCTGCTTCTGAATGCGGTCTTATGAATATCATCGTCCTTGATTCTTAGTTGGTGATATCCTGACTTGAGATCAATCATTGAAAAATACTTGGATCCAGATATTTGATCAAATAACTCATCGATTCTTGACAGTGGATACTTGTTCTTGATAGTGAGATGATTCAACTGTCGATAGTTAATGCATAGTCTCATGGATCCATCCTTCTTGTTTACAAATAGCACAGGCGCTCCCCACGAGGAAGTACTCGGTCTAATGAATCCTTTCTTAAGAAGTTCCATTAATTGCTCCTTTAACTCCTTGAGTTCAGCAGGGGACATTCTATAAGGTGCCTTAGAAACAGGTCCAGCACTAGGGACTAAGTCGATGGTGAAGGCCACTTCTCTTTGTGGGGGTAATCTAGGCAAATCTTCCGGAAGCACATCCGAAAATTCTTGCACAACTGGGATATCTTCTATCTTAGTTTCCTTAGCCTCCTTAATCGTGACAAATGCAAGGAAAGATACACATCCTTTCCTTATTAGCTTGCTAGCTCGGAGAGCCGAAATAAGAGGTGACTCGCTCCGACTCTTAGGGCTAGAATAGACTAGTTCTGGAAAGTCCTTGAAAGTAACCTTGCTATTGCGGCAATCGACTGTTGCCTGGTATTTGGATAACCAATCCGCTCCTAGTATGACATCATACTCCTTTAGATCTAAACATATGAGATCGATAGGAAGATTTCTTCCTTTTACCAAGACTTCACAGTTTTGATAATGGTGAGTAATATCAGTTTCGTTTCCGAGAGGAGTAGATAAAATTATTTTCATCCATTCCGGTTCCATAGGTAGTGGGTTAGCAAACTTCTTGGAAATAAAAGAATGTGATGCACTCGTATCAAATAAGACATGTGCATACTTGGAACAGACATTCAGTGTACCTTCTACTAGTCCGCCTTCTTCTTCTTCGATCTCCTTAATTGCGTGAAGACGAGTGTTCTTGATTACCGGGCGCTTTCCGTCGCTGGTTTGATCATTAAGTAATGGGCAATCGGGAATCCGATGATCACGGCTCCCACAACGGAGACATGCTCCAAGTTTCCTCCAGCATTCTTCGGCTTTATGTCCAGCCTTGTCACAATGCTTGCATAATATATTCGAAGGTGTAGTAGTGATAGAGAAGGGCTTGGTCTTCTTAAATTTTTGGTCTTGAGAAGAAGTACCTCCAGTGCTAGGCCTCTTCTTGAAGTTGGGTTTAAAGGAACCCGAACTTGTAACTTGTTCCTTCTTATCCTTCCCACGGATTCTATCTGATAGCTCCGTGGCATCTTCTAACAATTGAGCTCGGCGTACTATCTCTGAGTAGACCTGAATATCCATTGGCGCCAGCTGGGTAATATATTGGGGCCTGAGCCCATTAAGGAACCTCCTAGCTTTCATCTTCTCGATGCTAACTAAGTGCTTAGCATACCGAGACAATCTAGAGAATTGTGCCTCGTACTCCGCCACCGATAATGACCGTTGCTTGAGTGCATCAAATTCGATAGCTTTCTTTTCTTGGACTCGGTCTGAAAAATATTTATTGTTGAAATGTTCAACAAATTCTTCCCAAGTAATTTGGTCTTGATTTATAGTAGCTTCGACTGACTCCCACCAGCATCGGGCATCCCTTTCTAGTTGGAAAGTAGCTAATAAGACTTTATCTTGATCCGTGCATTGCATAACATGGAATATATGCTCCGTCTCCCTGATCCAGTGCTCTGCGTCATCCGGATCAGTAGAACCCATGAATTTGGGAGGGTTCATGTTCTTGAAGACTTGGTGGAGACTTCCGGCTCGTTGTGCACCTCCCTGTGCTACTTGTTACAGCACATGGGTCATGCCTTGGAGTGTACGCTGCATGTTGCGCCACTGGGCACGTTCGGCAGCCATTATCCTACAATTACCATAACTATGTTAGTGTATACTCGCGTTAAGGGCTTTTAAGTTTTTATGTTAACTCAACCCTTGGTTCTACCCAATCTCACTGGTTAAAGGTTTGAACCTATCCTTGGACTTGGGTTTTCCTAGGAATTGAATACCATAGGCTCTGATACCACAAAAACTGTCACGCCCCGAGCGTGGAAGATACCCGGAGATGCGCGACGAGTTTATATCAATCATGTCAATCAGAGTAGTAGTGTATTCGACACAAAGACAGAGTGCGCAAATATAAAGATAACCCAATCCATTAATTCCTTTAATAAGAATATGTCTATTACAAACCCTTGCAAATACTAGACTCAATAAAAGAAAGGTACAATTCTGACTCAAGAAAATATAGAAAAGATAGGACTGATGGACGCTTGAATAGCTCTAACTCTTTCACTCTTGACCATCCCGTTCAGATTGAGTTCCCTCATCGTCGGACTTACCTGAAAAGTATGGAAACACTGAGTGAGCGAACGCTCAGTAGGAAATTATATCTCAAGAACTAGCAAGGGGTTTAAGTAATTACACTTTCCATGAATGCACTTTAGCTATGCATGCTCGCAAAACGACAAGATAAAGAGAGAGTATAACAATAAGATAGTAAGAAGAACTAGTCATGAACTTTCAAGAACTTATCAAGCAGATATCAAGACTTTCAAGCAAGTGCATTCATCATGTCATGTTGGAATTTGGCTATTATGTTTCAAGCAAGCGAGTATACAATTACCCTTTCTTGGGTCACGCAAGTCACGTAATATCAAGTCAAGTACAAGTACAAGATTTGTGGAATGTTCAATCAAGCTAGTCATGCACTTCGGTATAATGCCAATACCGTGATCAATCAACTCCCATGGGCACAAGTACTTTCGGGTGCTCCTCACAGGACCAGATCGGGCCCTATATGCGTAGGCATTAATCATGTATTTTTAACATCCACTTTTGTATATAGCCAATATAGAATTTCAAGGATAAAGCTTGTAGACACGTAGGACATACTTCGATAGAATAGAGTCCAAAATATGACACATGACATAGATAGGCGATAATAACGGTACAATCACGATTATGGATAAAAACTAGGTGGAATTGGTTCCCTAACTTGGGTACCATGACAAACAAGTATGGATATTCTTTAGATAGAATTGAGGTCCACAAGAACATCAAGTTTAATATAGAATTGGGGTCTACAAGAACATCATAACAATGTTGATATAGAATTGGGGTTTACAAGAACATCATAACAATGTCATGCTTTACCCCGTTCATTAAGATAATTCTCATATCATACACATGGCATGACATGAGGGCCGGTATACCATGTTTCTATAGAGTGACATGGCAAAGATGGTGTAATGGGTTTTTATGGTACAACATGCTCAGTCGGCCTTGAGAGAATCCAAGGCTCGAGGAGTCTTAGGGAGATCTCTATGACTAACTCGCTAGTCCAAAGGAACGGAGTGTCCAATGGAGAACTTGTATGTCAATGAGAGTTAGTGGGTAAACGATAAAATATCATGAAACATGGGACTATATTCACGGACTGGAATATAGTGCCTATACATATATATATATATATATATATATATATATATATATATATATATATATATATATATATATATATATATATATATATAACCCTCGGTTAACAGTAACAGTGAAAAATAGTGTCACAGGAAAATAGCGACTTAATCTAAGTCATTACTTATCAAATTAACGCCTTCTATAGGGGCGTTTATTTACAATTTTGACGACTTGTACATCAGTCGTCCCTTCAATATTTCTATTATGCAGAAAATCAATATTCTGGAATTTTAACACAAACGCGCCCTGGACAGGGGCGTTACTTTTCAATTAGCGCCCTGGTCTGGGGCGTCAGTTCAGTAGGAGACGACCTAGACAAGGTCGTAAATTCAAGAATTTACCAATTTTTAGATAATAAAATTTCAGGAAACGAGGTACATGGTCATGACAAGATAAATAACAGGATTTCACAGGTATACTCATGCAACATATTATTTTCATGGTTACATAGCTATTAAATTTTAAACGTGGGTATTTTTTAATTACATGAAATTGACGACTTCTGGCAGGGCGTCAAAACAATAATTAGCGCCCTAGTGTGGGTCGCTTCTTTAAATTAGCGCCCTTGTCAAGGGCGTTTCTTTTTGAAATTACATAGAAAACATCTGAAACCACAATAAAACTATATGCATGCACGACCGATGATATTATTAAGATCTTAAGCTAGTTTGGGGCTACGATCTTGAGAAAACCTACCTTTCGTTGAAGATTAACCGGATGAAGAAACGGTACTCTGTTACGAACAGAGTATGATGTCTTGCAGGAGATAAAGGAGAGGCAGAAGATGAGGATGGACGAAGAATACCCGATCTTCAGTCAAAAGGGGTGATCATCTTCACACCACAGGCAACCTGTAGAGGAAGAGGAAAGATGAACGATCATTATCTTCCTTAAACCATGACTGAAGGAAAAGAAGAACACTACCTATTCTTCGTGCACGGCAGTAGCAGACGAACGCCAAAATAGCGATCAGGGCTTGATTAGGGAGTATTTATAGAGTTTTTAGGATCGTACTAGAGTTATAGTTTGATTAAGGGTAGTATTGCCACGCTAGAGTCCCTACTATATTCAACTTTCGACGTAGTTATCCAGAACTTACTCTGGATAGACTCCTGGGTCGAACGAAACTCGAACTGAATTAATGTCCTAAGTGAGGGTGTTAATTTAAATTGACGCCTTGTCAAGCGTCATTTCTTATGTGAAACACGTCCATGTAGAGGGCGTCACTTATACTTGCCCCTTTTTATTTATGTTGGCCGCTGAGAATTGATGACCTCATCTGTTGGCGTCCTTTCTGGAATTCGCGCCTTGTATAAGGGCGTTTCTTCTTGAAGTAGCGCCTTGACCCAAGGCGTTATTTTTCTTCTGGCTTATTCTTATGCGTTTAGGCTTTCATCATCTATTTACTTATCTTTTATTTTAATTTGATTCATTTTCCAAAATCTTTATTATTAATTTTTTTCCAGGGTTGCTACACTTATCATCATTGCATCACCATGTTTCTTTATTGCTCGTGTGTGTGCTTATTCATTGATTGTTAGCTGCTAGGCTAGATTGTGAATGCACTCCGGTGCGCATAGGAACATTCACATGTTCTCATATTGGCTGCATTCCTACCGAGGTGGGGTTTCCTCTCGTCTCCATATTCCTTGGAGCCGACTAGGGATCCCGCCGAGGACCTTCGTAAGCCCCCGTGAGCCGTGGATTCCCACACGGACGCCAGGCAGGTTGTACCGTATCCACCCCCAGTATAGGATTGCACTCGCCGGTGAGAAATCCTAGTAGACTCACACAGTTCCCCATTTCCCATCCCAGTTAGGCACCTAGTGGTTGAGAGAATTCATATTGTCATTAATCCACTAAGGTTCGAAAGTGAAATTTTAAGAAATCCGACGAGCATCATTTTAATAACTTGATTGCACAATTGGGGTGATTCTCCTCTCATCTCTTCATTCCATTTTGCATGCTCGTGGTTTGATTTGTTTGTTTGATTCAGTTGGGTTAGGGTTATCTGTCTTTCCCCTCTTCAGGTCTCTTAGTGCATGTGGGGTTGTCTCTGTCCCTCAGGATCATCTCCTAGGGTCCGTTCTCGTTTCCATTCTTACTTCAACCCCTTGTTTGATTCAGCCTACCCGATGTCGTCTTACGACTTCTCTCAGTCTCACGAGGATTCTCTTCCTCGTGGCCTTCTCGAGGACCCACCTTGGGTCACCCATATACAAGGGGGAGAGGGGAATGCCCCTCCGCTCCCGACCATTCTTGGTGACGGTTCTCAACCCTCTCTTCTAAATCCCTCCATTCAGAATCCCGCCAGCCAAATTCTCAATATGATGGCTCAGCTGGATCCGACCCAGCTCCACCTCATTCGGCAGGCTTTGCAAGGGTGCGATGCCCCGACCCCAGCTCTTTCTCGTGGCACGACTGTTGTTGCCACCACTTCCCCTGTTAGCGGGACCACCTCTGTGGCACCCATTGATCTCACTCCTCTCCATCCTCAGATCCTTTGCTCCTCTAACATGGAAATGGGCCAGGCCTCCACCTCGGTCCATCAACAGCTTGATAAGGGGAAATCTCAGATCCCCTCCATTCCTTATCCTGATCCCTACACTACAGCTTCTCCATCGCCGCAAGCCCTCGTGGCCCCGACGGATTTCGTTAGGTTGCAGCCGGGGGCGGCTCAGCTAGCTCACGCGGATATGGGCCCCTCCTCAGCCCATTATCCCTCTTACGCGCCGCCCCTTCAAACGGCTCACCCTCCGGCTTCCTATCCAAATATTACTCTTCCTGCTCCTTCCCCTCCTTCCCGGGAACGGGAGATCCTTGACAAGTGGGCTGCTATGCAGCAACAGATTGATCTCCTCTAAAGGTGGGTTGGTCCGCAATCCCTTGCTGACGTCCCTATCCCTAACTTCAGGGACATTCATTTTCTAGCACAGTCTGAGCTCCCCGTGTACCGTAAATACGACGGGAATGGCAACGCATTCATCCATGTTCGGGAATTCTTATACGAATCGGCGCAGTTCCAGCGAGACGATCGCTTGATGGCCTATTTGTTCCGCCGATCATTGGAAGGGGTCGCCCTGGAATGGTTCTATACCCTACCTATGGAGGAGGCCGAGAATTTCAAGACAGTCAAGAAGAGGTTTATACAGAGATTTCAGGATCGGGTTGGACCCGAATACTCCTTCACTGATTTAGTGGCAGAGAAGATGAAGCCGGAAGAAGACTTCGCAACCTACGCAGACCGCTGGAGGCAGATGGCCTCACGTGTGCCTGGGCAGATCCCGGAAGAAGAAAAAGTGAAGTTATTAATTTCCAATGCTACACCAACTTTCAGGAACATTTTAGCAATGAATGATATCTCGAGCATGCACCAGTTATACAGCAGGGCTCGGTTCATACAAACCCAGTTCAAAGACTCCCCCATCCATTCTTTATTCGAGGCCTAGAAACCCAAGGCTGCCAAGAAATCCCAGGGCCCCGTTACTGAGGGAGTACAAATTAATGAGCATGTCCAGGCTGTTCAGTTTCCCCACCAAGCCGCCCCACCTCGCTTCCCACAGCCTCAGCGCAACCCCCAGTTCGCCACTCCGCAAGTTCCCCAGCCCACCTTTCAAGTCCCACAATACCCTCAACAGGCGCCTCCGCCACCCCAACAGCCTCAGCGGCCCCCGCAGTACAATAATGTTCCTCCACCCGTCGCCTACGGCTCTCCTCGACCAGCTCCAAAGAGGGCCCATTACCCTCCTCTTCCAGAAACCTTTCCAGATATCTTCTCTGCTCTAATGTATACTGGTGATCTTCATTTGCCTCCTGAGTGCCCAAACTGGAATCTGGCAGCCGACCAGTCCCGATATTACATATACCATCGGTAGCCCGGGCACACGATAGAACGGTGTTATCAGTTCAGAGATCTGGTATATGACTTGCATGAGGGCCAGAGGATCGATTGGGCCCAGATGCACCAGTTGATTGAGGATATCAAGCAGAGATAGAGACAGGCCCAGATGCACCAGTTGATTGAGGATATCAAGCAGAGATAGAGACAGGCTAGGCCGCAGCAGGCGGTGCCCCAGCAGTAGTAGCAGCAACAACCCCAGCAGCAACAACAACCCCAGCAACAGCAACAAGACCTCGGGATCCATCAGAATCCCATGCCAGTGCATCAACCCGCTCCCCAGCAACAACAACAGCCGCCGGCACCGGCCCCAGCACAAGTAAATATGGTCCAGCGCCCGGCCCCCAACGCTGGGTGGACGTTTGACGATGAAACCCCCGCACACCTCTTGGCCCTCCACTATAACTACTCTCCCGCACCTACTATCCCCTCCATCCTCAGACCCGCTATTTTGACTACCACACCACTTGTCGCTCCCTCCACGTCGCCCCTTAGACCCATTACATTCCCCTCCGCTCCACCCGTCCTTCCACCACCACCCGCCATACCCTCCGTTATCTCCCCTCCGCTTAACCCTTTCCCATTTCCTCTTCACCAGGGCCTATTAAACCCACTTCCGCCATCCTCACCCCCATTTCTACGCCGTTCACCTTTCCCACCGGGCCAAGCGGGGGTCCGTCTCAGGCCGTGTCGGCATCACAGTGCGCCCTTCGGAGCGGGCGTCCCTTCCAGAGAATTTTCCCCCCTTCTGGTGCATCCGCACCTAATCTCCAAGTTCATCCCCCCACAGCTGAAACAGAAGAAGCAGACCCCGTGCCAGGCACAAGATATGACTTATTGCAGCATTTAGACCGGATGCTGGCTAAAATCTCAGTGTTAGAATTGATCAAGAGGTCGCCACTCCACCAAGATGCCTTGAAGACCTTCATGCAGAAAGTTATGGTGAGTGAAGATGTGGCAGTAGACAGCCTGCCCTCGGTCTTGACAATGATTACTAAGGGGCCTTCCATTTCATTTTCCGAGTCAGAGCTAGCACCCCCTGAGGCCCGGCAGATGCCATTGTGTATAACCATTTCTTTAAACAAAACGGCCGTGGAATCTGCCCTTGTGGACACAAGACCATCAATAAATGTGTGTCCATTGAGTACCCTCCGTGCCTGCAATATCTCAGAGGACATGCTCAAGCCGACGCCGACCATAATAGCGGCCTATGATAACTCCAGGCGTGCTTGTCACGGGGTCGTGACTGTGCAGGCCGAGCTGGGGCCTTTGGTTATGAACGTGGAGTTTTATGTGTTGGACATAGACCCGATGTTTAAAGCTATTCTGGGTCGTTCGTGGCTGAACAATTTAAATGCCATCCCCTCAACCGCCCACCAATGCTTGAAGTTCTCTTTCCAAGGGCGGGTGGTCAAGGTAAAAAGCATTTCCACAGTCCAAAATGTCGACGCCATAGCAGCCAAGATCCTGCCTACATTATGGCCAAGTAATAGGCCAGTTCTGTCAGTAATGGATTTGAATTATTCTTGGGCATATGCGTCACGCAAGCCCGCTACTGCGCCAGTCAATGTGAAAGTCAAATCCAATATTAGAGATTCCAAAAGATGGCATATGATTTTGAAGTTAGGCTACCAGCTGGGCCGGGGGCTCGGCGCGCAATTGCAGGGCCGGACTAATCCCGTCCCCAAAAGCAAGAAAATGGGTCGCCGGGGCCTCGGCTACCATGAGTCCTCGATGTCGATGCTCGGAGACTCTGGGCCCTTAACATGGGATTACCGGCAACATTTTGTGAGGGGTCCGTTACAGCCTGGTACCTTGAAGGAATTGCCGTCCAGTTCTGAAGAAAAGGCAGATGAAGCCTGTGCTGTTGTTGATCCACCACCGCCGCCGAAAGGGCTAGTTGATGACCCAGAAGATTTCTCTGATGGTTTCATGAAGATGTTTCGTGAAGAAGAAAGCAAGCCGAAGAAGAGGGAGACGCAGGTGGTGAAGCATCCTCCGATGCCATTTGTCCGCCAGGGGCCACGGAAGATGGGAAGCTCTATCACTACTTATTCTACATCCCCGTCCCGTCTTGCTTCCTGGTTTCAACAGTTGGATTCTGTTCCCCGTTCCCCTCCACTCATGGTCGACCCGTACTTCGCGGAGAGGCCTGAAATTTTATTCATTCCATGTGCTTGCGGGCGCTGCCCGCCCATTGATCTATCCACCCTGTTCACCCCTCCTCCCCCAGGAGCTCAGCTCCATGAAATGTGGTTCTCCTCTTCTGATCCCTTCTTTGACTGCATTTTCCCTGAGTTGTTTCCTATGCAGTTACCTCCTCCTCCATCCTCTTCCTCCTCCTGCTGCGTGATCACCTCCAGCCTCCAAAAAAAATGCCAATTTCAAAACGGAGGTCTCCATGGAAGATTACGCTATGTTCTGCCCAAATTCCCAGGGGCATGAGGCCCCTGTTCCTTTTCCGGTAGACTTCCACTCCCCTAGATTAGATGTACAGTGTGCAGAGTCTCCTAGGATAGTCGAGTCCGTCAGGGTAAAATCTAGTTCGTGTCTAGTCAGCCCATCCACGTCTGTGGCACCCGCCGTAATGCGTCCTCCCAAAACCATTCCCGATAGGTTTCTACAAGATTTGGCTGGAAGATGTCATGCTCTGTTGAAATGTCACGGATTTTGTGGAGACCGCGATCGTTTTGGAAGATGATAAGGAAATTAAAGGGGTATGGAGCAATGATGGATTGGGAGTGTATGAAATTATGAACGAGAAGGACCCAGCAGATGATGAGGAAGATGAGGTGGATGACACTGCCGATTTATACGCACAAGGCTTGAAGAAATTCGACGAACCTTCCACGGTAGTGGATGAGCCCACCAAGGAAATTAACCTCGGAACAGAAGAGGATCCCAGGCTCATACTTATTTCTACTAACCTCGCTCCGCATGTTGAAGAGGAGCTTGTCAAAGTTTGGAGGGAGTACATCGATTCATTTGCCTGGTCCTACGAGGACATGCCGGGTCTTGACCCCGCGCTGGTTGAACATAGATTGATTCTCAAACCAGGGGCAATCCCCGTTAAGCAGAAAGCAAAGAGATTCCACCCGCAGATGGCCTTAAGAATTAAGGAAGAGGTTGATAAGTTGCATAAGGCCAGGTTCATTAGAGTTGTGCCATATCCACAATGGGTGGCAAACATAGTCCCAGTAATGAAGAAGGATGGTAAAATCCGAATTTGTATTGACTTCAGGGACTTGAACAAAGCATGTCCGAAGGATGATTTTCCACTTCCTCACATCGATGTCTTGGTCGATAATACAGCTGGGTACGAAACCCTCTCCTTCATGGATGGTTATTCTGGGTATAACCAAATCCTCTTGGCTCCAGAAGATCAAGAAAAGACCTCATTTACCACACCATGGGGAACATACTGCTACGTCGTTATGCCATTCGGATTGAAGAATGCAGGTGCCACCTATCAAAGGGCAATGATGACTATCTTCCACGATATGATGCATGTCTACTTAGAAGCTTACGCGGATGATATTTTGGTCAAATCGAGGTCGCAAGAAGAACACCCCGCCATTCTAGCCATGGTGTTGCAAAGGGCTAGGGAATACAAATTAAAGATGAATCCAAAGAAATGTGTGTTCGGAGTCGCATCAGGGAAATTGCTCGGGTTTATAGTTAGGAAACGGGGGATTCAGATCGATCCAAACAAAGCGAAGGCCGTTATGGAAATGCCACCGCCGAAGAACGTCACTGAGCTTCGAGGTCTGATCGGGCGTTTGCAATTCATTAGGAGAT
Source organism: Amorphophallus konjac (assembly GCA_022559845.1). Taxonomy (NCBI): domain Eukaryota; kingdom Viridiplantae; phylum Streptophyta; class Magnoliopsida; order Alismatales; family Araceae; genus Amorphophallus; species Amorphophallus konjac. The sequence continues at coordinate 233,165,110 of CM040126.1, forward strand.
TCATATCTCAGCACTCGCAAAGGTGCCGCCCATTTTATGAATTGCTAAAGGCAGGCGTGAAATTTGAAGGGAATGAACAATGCCAGAAGGCCTATGAGGAACTCAAGGTTTACCTCTCTAATCCCCCGGTTCTACAACCACCTGTCCCTGGGAAACCCCTGATCCTATACATTTCTGTGATTGAGGACTCCCTAGGAGCAGTCCTGGCACAGGTAGACGATGAAGGAAGGGAAAGGGAAGCATATTATCTCTCAAGGTTATTTAATCCCGCTGAATCCAAGTACACTGCCATGGAGAAGACCTGTGCGGCGCTAGTGTGGGTAGCTCAGAAGCTTAAACACTATTTCCTCACCCACGAGGTTAGCCTCATCTCTAGAATGGACCCCATTCATTATCTTTTGGAAAAGCCTGTCCTTTCTAGTCGACTAGCTCGCTGGCAGAGCTTTCTTTCCCAGTTCGACATCACCTTCATCGTGCAGAAAGCAATCAAGGGATATGCTATTGCCAAGCACCTGGCTCATTCTCCTATCCCTCGTACTGATTCCATCCAGGATGAATTCCCCGATGAACACCTGGCGGTGATCACTCATCTTCCTTTCTTGTCTCTTCATTTCGATGGTGCCCTTAATTCCCAGGGCAGCGGAATTGGCGCCGTTCTTCTCACTCCGGAAGGGGTAACTATCCCTGTGGCATATCAACTCTCATTTCCTGCCACTAACAATATAGCCGAGTATGAGGCTCTCCTTGCCGGTCTGAAGCACGCTTACATCTTGGGCGCGCGATACCTTAACATCATAGGAGAGTCTCAATTGGTGCTGCGCCAAGTTTTGTCAACTTACCGCACCCGTGACCCTAAGCTTAAACCCTATCAAGATCTGGTCACGCTCTTGGCTAGGCAATTCAGGAAACTCATCTACATTCATACTCCTCGTTCTCAGAACATCTTGGCTGATGCCCTTGCATCGCTCGCTTCTTCCCTATCATTTCCTCTAAGTCGTGCCACTGAGACCATTGTGGTCCAATGGCTAGATGCTCCTTCTCTTCAGGATCCCTGGTTCGACAACCTTCGAAAGTCCGTAGAGAGGAAGATAGAAAGGGAGGAAGTGAAGGAAGTATCGTTAGCTGAGCTCGAGGAGATCATCGAAGAAGAAGAATTACCGTGGTTTTATGAAATTGAGCAGTATTGCAAGGACGGTACATTTCCGGAAGAGGCAAACGCTGGGCAGCGAAAGGCCATTAGAAGAGTTGTCGTGAGATACACTATCATTGCTGGTGAATTATATAGGCGGGCTCTGAATGGAGTTCTAATGAGGTGCCTAGATGACGAAGAGGCTTGGAAAGTCGTGGAAGCAGCCCACTCCAGTGAGTGTGGCGGGCATGTGAATAGACAGGCGTTGGCGAAAAAGATTCTTAGGCAGGGCTACTACTGGCCAACCCTAGAAGAAGATTGTTCCACCTATATCCGTAGGTGCCTTCAGTGCCAGATCCACGCTGACAAAATCCACGCTCCCGCTTCTTCTCTTCACCCCATGTCTGCTCCTTGGCCATTCTCCATGTGGGCCTTTGATATTATCGGACCCCTTGGTGATCCAAATTCCGCAGTTAAGTAGAAGTCCTTCATTTTGACGTCTACGGAGTACTTCACCAAGTGGGCGGAAGCTGAAGCTTATGCAGAAATCAAAGCCACCACGGTATGCCGCTTCATTATGAAGAACATCATCTCGCGGTTTGGGGTGCCAAGCGATGTCGTCACCGACAACGGGCCTCAATTCGTCTCACAAGAACTCCAGGACCTCTGTAAGAAATTCAACATAGCTCTGCATCATTCATCACCATACTACCCCCAAGGTAATGGCCAGGCTGAGGCCACGAATAAAACCCTTCTTAAAATTATCAAGAAAACATGCGAATCACATAAATTTGCTGATTGGGCCGACAAACTGATAGAAGCTCTATGGGCTTACCGCACCTCCGTCCGCACTCCCACAGGGCAGACTCCTTTTGCTCTCACATATGGGATGGAAGCGGTACTCCCGTATGAGATTCTGATCCCTTCCCTAAGAGTACAGCTGGATAAGGAACTTAATCTTGACGAACGTCGAGAGGCGTTGCTAGTCCTACTGGAACTCTTAGACGAGAAAAGGTTGAATGCGGCCAATCATGTTTCAGTATATCAAAAGCGTGTCTCGCGATATTTTCAAAAGAAGGTCATTGAAAGGAAATTCCAAGTAGGTAACATGGTTTTGAAACGTAAATTCATCAGGTCAGCAGGTCCCAGGTCTAAGCTACAACCCAACTGGGAAGGGCCCTTCGTAATCAAAGAGGCTTATCCAGGTAACGCGTATCGTCTGATCAACGCGGAGGGTGAAGAATTGCCAAACCCGTGGAATGGGTTGTATTTAAAACGTTTCTATCCATAAAGTCAAAACCAGCAACGGCTCGATGGCAGGGTACACACCCCACCAGATTGTGAAAGGAGGACCTAGGTCCAGCATCTCACACACTATACGATTGCCTGTGGTTTGGTATTCTCTCATGCTACCCGACACCGTTTCTCCTTTGGCCATGCTCGGGGAAGGTGGAAATCCTTGTATTTCCTCTCTCTCGGCCGAAGATAGGAGCAAGTGGTGAATAAGGGGGTGAGAACTGACCTAGATCCCCCATTAAAAGAGGTCACAAATAGGGGCAATCCGTTAAGACCTCACTCCGCAAAGAAAGAAAAGAAGGAAAGCAAGAAGAAAAAAATAGAAAGAAAAGGGGCAAAATCGAAAGATAAGGCAGAAAGTACAAAGCTCGAAGCTCTCAAAATCTTTGAAAGGATACAACTAGGCATGGCAAGAGTGGCAGTACAGTTTCCCCGCAGGACGTTATGAGCCCGGTCGCATGCGTGCCTAGAGCGGATGAAGATTCGATAACGGATACAAAGCCCCGACGCAACAGACCGGATTCTTTGAAAAGGGGGTGTTCTGGGAAAGAACTCAAGCCCTAAAAACCTCTACACATATCGTTAGCTTTCCCACTTGATCCTTTTTTACTTTCCCAAGGAATGAATCCCACCCCGGATATGGCCTCGGTAGAAACACCGTTGAGCAAAGTTGACTCCGACCACAGGCAGTCCCTCTCCTGCACACGCTGGGCCTGGGAAGTCCATGGCAAGATGAGAAGGTCCCTGCTATTAAAACCTGAGCTGGTTCAAAACCCAAAAAAATCGAATATCTCAAAACCCACAAAAAAAATCGAATATTTCAAAATCCAAAAAAATTGAATATTTTAAAACCCAAAAAAATCAAATATTTCAAGACCCCAAAAAATCAAATATTTCAAAACTCGAAAAAAAATCAAATATTCCAAAACTCACAAATCGTATGTTTCCCTCTTGCATTCATAGCATTCACTTGCATTTTTTTTTCACATTTTGATATTTGCCTATTTGATAAGGCTTAACCCCTTGACCAAAAATCAAGAAAACGGTCATCTCCTAACTTGCTATAGGCAAGGGGCTAAGCCTAAAATAGATTTAATCTTTTTCATGTTTGCATGTGCACAGGGGCGGATTGGAAGGGCAGTCGGTTCGTGACCACATGAATGTTCAATCCTCGTCTTGACTTATGCAATCACATCATAATCAAACCACAAAGCCCAAAGTCAATCAAACTCATCCACTTTATTCCTTTCATATATCAAACTGTCTAAACATAAGTCTCATCCAACAATCATCATCAAACAAGAAAAGGGAAATCACTCAATCCTCCGCTGGGCATCCCCGCGAGGACGTATCTTTCTTAGCTCACTAAGATAGGCCTGGCGTATCGCCGAGATCTCTTCCACCTCTGCCGGTAGGGTAAGTACCCTGCTCACCTCCCACATAATCAGGGCACTCTTGACTGCCTGCTCGTCCTCCTCCGCGCCGATCCTCCTCGCTTGCAATGCGGGAAGGTGGGGTAGTGCCGGTAGAACCGTCCAGGGTAGCCCGACCTGTAAGTAGCACCGGTGTGGGCTGTACATCGCCAGTGCAGTATCGCTCACAAGCCTCAAGTCCAAGCCGGTCCTCCTGTGAACTCTGACGGTGGTGTCATGAAGGAAGCCCGGGCGCATCACGAACCTGTCCAGGGGCAGCCGATTGATGTACAATCGCCACTCGTCCCTGGTCTTCATCGCAGCTGTCCTGCACTCGACCTGTGGGGAGAATCTGAACGCGCCACCTATGAAGAAGAGGGGGTGGCTCCCAAAGATCCTGCTCGCCGAAGTGACCTCCTCCCTTTGAATGAATTTCATCCTAACTCCCAAACAGCACTCCAATAGGATCATGGAACCAAAGAGGGGACCTCCCAAGGCTGCTGAAGTAAGACCCTCGTACAAATAAGTAAGGATGGCCTGGGAGATGGAAAGTCCCTGCCACAGTCCGCTGATGGTACTAAGAAGGGGCATCTCTAGGATATGGTCGACTGAGGGAAACAAGAGGGCCCCGCATAAACAAATGGAGGCGGCTTTGGCTATAGCTTCGTCCCGCTCACTCTTATTCTTACAATGTTCCACTACCCACTGGCTGAGGGGAAGAAGGTGGATCTGACGCGAGCCTACGAAGGTATGAACCTCTCTGCTATCTGGAATGAATCCCCCTAGAATGAGTCTCGGGTCTATAGGGGCAACCGTATGGCATATCAAGTCTTCCTCCCCCACCTTGGATCTAGGGAACCCAAAGTAGGTCTCTACCTCCTCTAGTAGGACAGTGGCCTCAAATGATGGAAAGAAGAAAGTATGGGTCTGAGGGTGCCATATTTCAACTATAGCTGAGATGATGTGCCAGTCAAGGGAAAGTTTTGGATAGTTTTGACCAAGCACTAGGAGAGGTTGCAAAAGCCAGGATCGAAGGATGGCCGTCACTCCTAGGGGCAAAGCACGGACCATGGGAGCCAGCCACTTCAAGATAGAGTACCGCCTCGCGCCAGGAAGAAGCTGGAGGCCAAAAGAGAGGGAAAGGAGGGAATATAAGTGGAAGGAAATAAATTGAACTAAATGTACCGTGATAGGCTTACCTCTCTCATGGGACTTGAGCTCAGATGTCGTGGGATTGCGATCAGCCGTTGGAGCACTTCCCGCTCTTTTCTGGCCGACTTGGGCCCTTCAAAAGGTGCTCCCTCCATCGAACTCACCTCTAGGGCCCTCTTCATGGTGTTTTGATGGTGAGAATCAAAGATTTCAAGCCTTGAAAGAAAGGGCATGTGTGAGCTACGAGTTTAGGCCCCTGTATTACTTATAGGACTTGTTAGGAAACCTGGGCCTTTCAGGATTAGGCTTGGTTAAGTCTAGGACGGGTTAAGATAGGGTTTTGATAAGTTCAAAACGTCTTACCCTCGGGCTGGGGACTCTCCAGGGAGTCCCCGTTCGAGCAGACAGGATGTCCACTTGGATGGTCTTACGATAGACCGTCCATATTCATGAACGGCCCACTATCAACTGTTCATCTCCCTCAGAAAATCCGAGTCCAGTGACTTGTACGGTCTACAATCCACCGTTCAAATGTTCTTACAGTTTATATTGAACCGTCCCAATCCAATTGGAGCGGTCTATGGAGAACCGCTATTATCTCTAAACGGCTATAAAAGAACTGCCCATGTGCTCTGGCCCCCAATCAACTTACCACTCTCGTCTCACTCAAGACAGTGTACATCACTCGCCTCACTCAAGTCGGCGTGCGTCTCTCGCCTCACTCAAGTCGGTGTACGTCACTCGCCTCACTCAAAGTCAGCGTGTACGTCTCTTGCCTCCCTCAAGTCGGCGTGCGTCTCTCATCTCACTCAGTCGGCGTACGTCTTTTGCCTCACTCAGTCAGCGTGCGTCTCTCATCTCACTCAAGTCGGCGTTCGTCTGTCATCTCACTCAAGTCGGCGCTCGTCTCTCATCTCACTCAGTTGGCGTATGCGTCACTCAACCGGCATCCCTCTGTCTCGCCCTAGCTGAGCGCATCTCTCAAACTCCCCCGTCTGTCTCACTCTATCTAGTAGTCAAGGCACATTCATCCATTCATGCATACATACATTCATCCACAAAGAAAGCGAAAAAAACAAAAATATGCACATCACTATCATGTCACATCATGTACAAAAGACGGGCCCAGTGCAACAGGTCAAGCAGCTCCCTCTCCCTGGCCCCCGTCACTGTCTCCCTCACCCTTGTGCCTCTTCGGGGGAGGCATCGTTGAGGTCGCCTCGTCACGACGGCGTCGCCGGCGCTGCTCATCCTCCTCGTTCCTCCGCTGGCCGGAGGAACCTATGAAGTAGCTCCTAAAAGAACCATGTGTACCGTGGCTGACGCTCGGGGTCCCGCTGCGCGAGTGCAGACTGATGTCCTTATACGCTCGCAGCTCCCCGCGTAACTCCGCCGCCTCGGTCCGGTATCGCTCTACCTCAGCCGCACCGGCTCGAAGTCTCTCTAACTCAACCTGGAGGAGCGTGGTCTCCACTGTGTCTGCCGGTCGTCTCGGTGCGGCCTCCGCCTGTGCGCGAGTTACCTCCTCTCGAGCCGCTGATCGGCTCCGCTCCAACTCGACCCGAAGGCGGGTCAACTCAGATGTCTGCATCCACACATCACTTGTCAGTCAGTTACATAAGTATAATAAGCAAGAGAAAGTTTAGAACTGCGTACCCTCTCTGAAAGGGCCACCTCAGCCGCCTTGGCCCGCTCCACCATCCGATTAAAGTCAGCATCCCGATCGGCCCAGTCTGCTGGGGTCTGGGCAGAAGACGAAGAAGGAGCGTCTGGTCCCTGCCTCTGAGTCCCCTCGGCACGCTGCATCCAAATACTCCAGGTCAGTCACATGCATGCATAATCATATAAAACCGCATAATTTAAAGAGTCTAAGGTTTAGAAAACTCACCAGTAAGGCCAGGGCCTGCCGAGCCTCGTCTCTCTCCCGGATGGTGGAGTGCAGGAGTCCCCGCAACTCTGCCACCCATCCTGCGGGGTCGACCTGCATTAGAAGTCCATGTGTCAGTGAATCATCATAAGCATAATAGATAAAGTTTAAGTTTAGAAGTCGTACCGGTCGGTGGGCGTCCCGGAACACCTAGTCCCGGTAGTGCCGTGCGTATGCGGTGTAGTACGGGCTGTCACTCTCTGCCCGAGCGGTCACCACTCTCCCACGCGCGGTCCAGTCAGCGACCTGCTCGGCGTTCCTCGCTGTCCAATCAAACGCCTCGCGGAGTCCCCGGGTCGTCCTCGTCACCCGTTCCCCCGCCTTCTCAGGTGCAGGGAACTCAACAGCCGGCTGATGGACCCCGATGGTCCTCATCACCAACCTGAAGTACAGTGGCTCCACCACATTCATGCAGTGAAGCCACACGTCCCGGCCAGAAAAGGCCAAGGCCTCGGCCACCCACGGCTGGCCCTCCGGGCTCTCCTCCGTATAAGGAGTCCACCGAACCTGTAAAAGATAAGAAGCTGCATCAGCATCATAATCATGAAAGAATTGCATTTAACTAAGGAGTCTGAGTTTACAAGCATACCGAAGTGTACGGTAGGGTGTCCAGGTCATCCTGCAGCTCCCGGACCTGTCGTCTCAGGGCTGTCATCTCCCGAGATGCTGTCCACCTCCACACAATCGGCAGGAGCCCAGGATGGGTCTCCTCACCTCTGCCCAGCCCACGTAGGCGTACGTAGGCCCACACCTGTATCACAAGGTCGTGTCAGCATTCAACAAGCTTGTAGGATAGCATAACCGAGTCTAGGGTAGAAAGTTGTACCTGGAGTAAGGGGGAGAAGCCCCCAAGCATCGTCCGACGTGCCGTCGAGCTGAGCGTGTCGAATAGGAAAGCGAGAACTATCGCTCCCCAAGCGTAGTCACCCACCTGCTCAAGCTCCTGAAGGAAGGGAAGGAACCTACAGCTCATCACGTCCGCCCACGTGGAGAAGAGAAGCCGCCCGAACAGCAGCATCAGGAACCGTCGTAGAACTCTATCTGCCTCAGGTCCCTGTCCTGCAGCAACTCTCGGCCTCGCCAGCCCCACGAGCCGCTCCAAGTGCTCCTCCAGTCACTCCCCGACCGCAACTCCCGCACGTCGTAGACCCAGGCTGTCCTAGAGAGCAGCCCGGGGAAGGAGGGTCGACTGCCTCTCGGGGCGCCGCAGCTGTAAGCCGAGCAACTCCCGAGCCATCCCCCGGTAGTCAGGAAAGGTAGTCCCGCTGACCGGTGACCCGTGCACGCGTAGGCCAGTGAGCCTGGCCATGTCCTCTAGCGTGGGGACCATGTGGCCCCACGGGAAAAGGAACGCGTGACTCACTGGATCCCCGCGGTCGTGCAGGGCGTAGAGCAGAGCTGCGTCAAAGCGACACACCTTAATGCTCAGGAAGGGGGCGAACCCCATGGCAGTCAACCGCTCCGTCTGGAAGTCCGGCAGTGCCAAGTACACTGCACGGACCTGCAGCCACGAGGTGCGGGTCCTACGCTTCCCCTGTAATTTTTTTTTAACTAAAGTTGATACTTGCAAGGGGGGAGATGGGAGAGGGGGTTCATCTCTTCATTGCGGAAGAAGATGAAAACACTATCCCGGCCACCAGGCAAGCGATTTTCATATATGAAAGCAGAAAGGGAAAGGGGTACAGGGGGGGAGGGGAAACGCCCAAAGAGGGGCAAGAGGCGTACAAGGCCAAAGGCCCAAGAAAGCATAAAAAGGCCAAGAGGACCCAGGCGTGGGCAGAAACAAAAGCCCAAGAACCCACAGAAGAAACGTAGCCCCTACAAATAGGAATCTTCGTCGAAGACCCCTTTAGAGTCGGACGAGAACACAGAACGGACACCGCGCTGACGACCCGGAGAGCAAGGCCAATCAAGAGGATCAACCTCCGAACCGTCGGGATCGGGCACCTCCGTCTAGGAAGAGTCGGCCGGCGGCGGGGGCGCCATCGAAGAGGACTGGATCCGAAGAGAACGACGGGGAGGAAGAGCAGCATCCTCAAACATGCACTGACGATCACGCAAGGAGGAGGTGGAGTTGGACCACCGAAAGGTACACCGAGGAGCTTCGCCATCCATCCTCGAGGGCGGCCGAGAGCGGTCCGGGAAAGAGGTGCCCACAAAAGCCGTATGAGCCGCCGTGAGGTCACGAAACCCCGAAGCAGGCTCAAGCCCGGGGACGTGGAGAGCCTGGATGAGCTTGGGGAACCTAAGAGGCATGCCAAGATCCGAGGGGGGCACAACACCCACGGGATGCACCGGAGCGGGAGGCGGCGCGGAGACGACGATCGGCCCGGGCGGGGCCCGGTTGATTTTCTTCTTCAAAGCTTGGGCGAAGGAGAGGCGAGGGGCGGCCGTCGGAGAAGAGGAGGAAGCCAAGGACCCTTCAACGCTAGCCGGCTGGGCATATTAATTAGTCTTGCATATTGATTCATTTAAACAAAAATTCTCAAGATCCAATTCTTAGTTTGAAGAACGGTTATCCACTGACCGCTCATCAATTGAGCGGTCCCCTTCCAACCGTTCTGATTCTTCAGGTTCTGTGTTTGCACGGGCTACCCTTAACCATTTCTGTCCTGGACGGATCACCTCGAACCGTCTGTCTGCCCATCTTCCTAAGGAGAAGCGGTCCCCCTTGGTCCGCATGACTTGTGGACGGTCCTATGGGGACCGTATTGTTTTGCCTCGGTTGAATGATTGAACGGACCAATGCTGTCCGTTTACTATTTGAACGGTGATACCCTCACTGTGTCTATTTAAGATTGTTCGTTTGCTGTGTAGGTTTGAACGGTGTTTCCTAAGCCGTGTAAATTTGGACGGTCCTATGTGGACCGCATTGTTCGGCTCGGGCGGTTTCTGTTGAACCGTTCTACCGTCGTCGTCCCCGACGACGGTGAACGTCCCCAGCCGGCTGGGGAGATCACCGTGGCCCCCTAACTAACCCCTAAACACCTAGACCCCCCCTAAAAAGGTTTCTAAACTGGCGTGCACTAATGGAAATTGAATGAAAAATGAAATTTAGGGAGGGAGGCCTACCTCGGGGTCGCGGGGTTTCTTGGCCGCCCTCGTCGGTACTTGTTCTCCGGCGAGCTCTTCCTCTCCGGCGGGGGCCTCTTCCTCGGCGACGACGATGGCGTGCTCCTCCATCGTCACTCCGGGCGTCCCTCCCTCCTCGGACGGCGGCGGTGGTGGCGGTTGCGGCGGCGGCGGTGAACTCTCACCGGTAGCCGGTGGCCTGGCCGCCTGGTGCTTCGTCCGTGTCATCGAGAAGACGGGGAGGGTTTGAGAGAAGGGCTTAAGGCTTAGAAAAGGGGGGGTTTGCAGAAGAGAGAGTGAGGGAATGGGAGAATGTTGGTTTTTAGCCCCCCTTCGTCCCTTCCACCGTCGGTTACGGTGGAGGGAGATGAGGGGGTTTCAGTTTTTCGAGGTTACAGAGAAGGACGGTCTATCGTTAGACCGTTTGTCCGTTGGGCGGTTCCTATTTGGCCGTACATCACTAGTGACCGTTAACTTTAAGTCGGTTGAAATTCCAGGCCAGAGCAGTTCTCATAGAGCCGTTCTCTTATAAACGGTATAATGATGACCGTTCATCCCTAGCGACCGGCCCCTTTAGAATCGTTTAAAGGTCAGGTATACACGGTTAACATAGAGCCGTTTGGAATATTGCACGGTTACAATAAGGCTGTTTATCTAGATGGTGTACTTAGATCATGAATATTGATATTTTCTTTGGAAAATTATCTCTTAACCATCTTATGCAGCATCCTTTCAGCCAATCTCGTCGTTTCGCCTTCACAGGTAAGTCAGGTATGGCCTTCTATCCCTAATCCCTTATTGCATTAATTATATGGTATTATGTTATATTATTTCGAGAGCTGGCAGGTTATCTACGTGTCCCAGGATCTGATGTTCCCCTTCAACAAAAACGATGATGATCCAGGCTCATGTATCTAACCTTCGGATAGGCCGTTAAGTTGGGATGTCACGAGGAGGACGGTTCTATATGCACGCCGTGGTTGCGGACGATATCTTGACTCTGATGTTCCCAGCATAGCATCATTACTCTCAAGTATTTTATATTTTAATCTTTCTTGGCATTTGTTTTAACGGTTTCCTTTATTTTAGCCCAGCATGCATCATACGCATCCTTTTGAGCTTTCATGCCCCATGGTTTGCTTAAGAAATGTAGCAACCCTGATAAATGAATATTTGAAATGAATTAAAATATATATATTACAGAAGTAATACAGATAATAAGAAGAGGGTTAAAGGGGTGAATAAAACCAAAATGCAAATAACGCCTCTTATTAAGGTGTTAATTTAATAATAAACGCCTCTAGCTAAGGCGTGCTTAAAGAAGTGACGCCCTCACCTCACGGCGTCAATTTCAACCGACAAACAGGGCAAGGCCAAGTAACGCCTCTAATATGGGTGTGTTTTAAAACAAAGAACGCCCTCGTACCAGGCACTTCTTAAGAAACGACTTGAACCAGGTCGTTAATTCAGGAATCGACACCCTGACCAAAGTCGTTAATTCCATTCGTGAACCGTTCAAACCCAGAGCTTATCCAGGGAAGGATCATGTTAATCTAGTAAGTGGTTAATAGGGCAAGGACTCTAATAAGGATATATTACCCGCACTCAAACACTACCCCTATTAGAAATACCAAAATCCTATAAATAGTCTTGATCGAACAAACCCTAAACCTATTTGATTCAAGCCTCTGCGACGGTAAGTAAAGAACAAAATAGTTCTTCTTATTCCTTTTTCCTGCTTCGAGTGTATGAAGAACTAACGTTCTTCATCTCCTTCTCTTCTTACAGGTCGAAGAGAGCACACGTTGTGAAGAACATAGGTAAGGTTCTTCTAAAACTTTTCCTAACTACGGTTATGTCCCCATCTTCCTCATCTTCCTTCCTTTTTCCTACAGATCGATTGTTGGGTGAAGTTCCTGAAGACAGAAGATCAATATCTTCATCATCCTCAGCAATCACAATCACCTTCTCTTCCTGTTACTGCTGCCTTCAGAAGACTTCAGCGGGATTCTTCGTCCCTTCGATTAAACCAAATCAACCATTAAAGGTAGGATTTTCTCAAGTATGTAGCCCAAAGTATATAAGAATCGTAGTGAAATCATATGAGCATACACCTGCATATAGTTTTCCTAAGTTTTAAACGTTTCTGTTGAATTTTTGAAAGGAACATCCTTACCAAGGGCGTGATTTTGAAATACGCGACCCAAACAAGGGCACGACTTGTAAAGAAACGACCTTGATCAGGTCGTCAATTTTAGATTTGACGCCCTGTACACAGGCGTTAATTTCATTTAATCATTAATCACCCATGTTAAGAATTGATTATCTATGAAATCATGATTCTACAATAATGCATGATCATATGTCTTCAAACCTGTTAATTTTATTGTCATGACCATACATTCGTTCTCCATGAATTCTATTATCCTGAAATTATTACTGCCCATGAAAATTCATGGTATTTCTTGAATTCACGACCGTGGCTAGGTCGTCTTTCACTGGACTAACGCCCGATACTAGGGCGTGAATTGAAAAGTAACGCCCCTTCATAGGGCGCGTTTCTGTTAAAATCCCTAACAATATATTCTGTAAAAATAAGAATTTAATGATTAACGCCCCTGCCAAGGGCGCGTTTTTGATAATTTCTGAAAATAAATATGTTCTGTAAAATATTGTAAATAAAAGACGCCTGCTACTGTAGTCATCTCATTGCAAAGAAACGCCCCTGTCCAGGGCGCGTTTTAGATAAATTAATGAAATATTGAAATTCTGAAAAATGGAAACATGTGTAAACGCCCTTCTGTTAGGCGTTAATTACTTGATAAACGACTCTGATTAAGTCGTTATTTTACTGTAAAACTGATTTTACACTGTTTCTGTTAACCGATGGTTTCATATGTTATATAATATATATATTGGCACTATTCTCCACTCCGTGAGTATAGTCCCATGTTTCATGTTGTTTCATCGATCACACTCAATTCTCATTGACATACAAGCTCTCCATTGGACATTCCGTTCCCTTGGACTAGCGAGTTGTCATAGAGACCTCCGTAAGACTCCTCGTACCTTGGATTCCCTCAAGGTCGACTGAGCTGGTTGTACCCTAAAAACCCATTACACGATCTTTGCCATGTCAATCTAAAGAAATATGGTATACCGGCCCTTATGATTATACAAAGAGTATATCATAAGAAATTCTTAATGGGATGATGATATCATGCCATATCATGTCATTCTTGTAAACCTCAATTCTATGATAAGAATGAGGGTATCTTATCTTTGATATACTGTTCATGTGGACCTCAATTCTATATAAAGAATGTCCATATTGATTTGTCATAGTACCCAAGTTAAGGGAACCATATTCTACCTAGTTTTATCGATATCATGATTATACCGTTATTATCGCCATTCTATGTCCTTTGTCATATTTTTGGACTCCATTCTGTCAAAGTTGTCATACATGTCTACAAGCTTGATTATTGAAATTCAAAAATTGGCTATATATATATAAGAGTGGATGTCAAAACACATGATAAATGCCTGAGCATATAGGGCTCGATCTGGTCCTGGGAGGAGCACCCGAAAGTACTTGTGCCCATGGGAGTTAAAATGATAACGTATCTGGCATTATACCGAGTACTTTACTTTCTTGATTTGGACATTCCACACATATCTTGTACTTGAATCGTACTTGACTTGACATGAAATGCGTGGCCCGAGAAAGGGTAATTACTTGCTTGCTTGATACATGATAGCCAAAATTCTTGACATGACTTGTTAAATGTACTTGTTTGAATATCTTGAGTATCTTTTTGAAAGTTCATGATTAGTTCATCTTATTCTTGATATTACATTCTCTCTATCTTGTCGTTTTATGCGAGCATGCATAGCTTTATTGCATTCATGAAAGATGTAATTACTTAAACCCCTTGCTAGTACTTGAGATATAATTTCCTACTGAGCGTTCGCTCATTCCGTTTGTCCCTTACTTTTCAGGTAAGTCCGATGACGAGACTGAAACGGATGGGAAAGGTCAAGAGTGAAAGAGCTAGAGCTTGTCCAAGTGTCATCTAGTCTTTTTCCTATTTTATTGAGTCAACTATGTATTTTTCTTTTTATTAACCAGAGTATTGGATTTGTAATAGTCTATCCATTATGAAATAAAGGATTAGGTTATCTTTACTTTTGCGCATCTCTGTCTTTGTGTCGAATACACGACCACTCTGATTGACATGATTGATATAAACTCGTCGCGCATATCCGGGTATCTTCCGCGCTCGGGGCGTGACAGTTTTTGTGGTATCAGAGCCTAGGGTATTCAATTCCTAGGAAAAACCCAAGTCCAAGGATAAGTATAAACCTTTTACCAGTGAGATTGGGTAGAACCAAGGGTTAAAGTTAAAAATAGAGTACTGATTTCAAAATGTAGCCACGTACTAATATAGTTATTGTAATTGTAGGATAATGGCTGCCGAACGTGCTCAATGGCGCAACATGCAGCGTACCCTCCAAGGGATGACTCAAGTGCTACAACAGGTAGCACAGGGTGGTGCTCCACGAGCTGGAAGCCTACACCAAGCTTTTAAGAGCATGAATCCCCCGAAGTTATGGGATCAACCGATCCGGACGATGCCGAGCATTGGGTCCGGGAGATTGAACGTATATTCCGTGTCATGCAATTCACGGACCAAGACAAGGTCTTATTAGCTACTTTCCAGTTAGAAAAGGATGCTAGATGCTGGTGGGAGTCTATTGAAGCAACCATAGATCTGAATCAAGTAACATGGGAAGAATTCGTAGAGTACTTCAATGCTAAATATTTCTCGGACCGAGTCCAAGAAAAGAAGGCTGCAGAATTCGCTGCATTAAAGCAACGAACTTTGTCATTAGCAGATTATGAAGCTCAGTTCTCCAGGTTGTCTAGATATGCTAAACATTTGATTAGCACGGAGAAGATGAAAGCCCAAAGATTTCTTAATGGGCTTAGGCCCCACTATATTACTCAGCTAGCGCCGATGGATATTCAAGTTTATTCTGAAATCGTGCGCCGAGCTCAGCTACTTGAAGATGCCACGGAACTATCTGATAGGATCCGTGGGAAAGACAAGAAGGAGCAAGTCACAAGTTCGGGTTCTTTCAAACCCAACTTCAAGAAAAGGCCTAGTGATGGAGGTTCTTCCTCTCAAGATCAGAAATTCAAGAAGACCAAGCCCTTCTCTATCACCACTACACCTTCAAACGTAGTATGCAAGCATTGTGACAAGGCTGGTCACAAGACCGAAGAATGCTGGAGGAAATTAGGAGCATGTCTCCGTTGTGGGAGCTGCGAACATCGGATTCCCGACTGTCCGTTACTTAATGACCAAGCCGGAGACGGTAAGCGCCCGGTGACAAAGAACGCTCGACTTCATGCAATAAAGGAGACCGAGCAAGAAGAAGGTGGACTGGTAGAAGGTACATTAACAGTTTGTTCCAAAAGTGCTTATGTCTTATTTGATACGGGTGCATCGCATTCCATTATTTCTAAGAAGTTTGCCGACCCGTTACCGTTAGAACCAGAATGGATAAAAATAGTTCTAACTACTCCTCTTGGAAGTGAAAATGATATTACTCATCACTACCAAAACTGTGAGGTAATGGTTCAAGGTAGGAATTTACCTATAGATCTCATATGCCTCGATCTAAAGGAGTATGATGTTATACTGGGAGCGGACTGGTTATCCAAATACCAGGCAACGGTTGATTGCCGCAATAGCCAAATTGCTTTCAAAGATTTTCCAGAATTAGTCTTTACTCGCCCCAAGAGTCGGAGCAATTCCCCTCTTATTTCGGCCCTCCGAGCTAGCAAGCTCATCAGGAAAGGATGTACATCTTTCCTTACATTTGTCACAGTTAAGGAAACAAAGGACACTAAGCTAGAAGACATTCCAGTAGTACAAGAATTCCCGGACGTGTTTCCGGAAGAGTTGCCGGGATTACCCCCTCAAAGGGATGTGGCCTTCACCATTGACTTAGTCCCTGGTGCTGGTCCTGTTTCAAGGGCACCCTATAGGATGTCACCTGCTGAACTCAAAGAGTTGAAGGAACAATTGATGGGACTAATTCGAAAAGGGTTCATTAGACCAAGTACTTCCCCGTGGGGAGCACCTGTACTGTTTGTAAAGAAGAAAGATGGATCCATGAGATTGTGCATCGACTATCGACAGTTGAATCATCTCACTATCAAGAACAAGTATCCACTGCCGAGAATCGATGAGTTATTTGATCAGATTTCAGGATCCAAATATTTTTCCAAGATTGATCTCAGGTCGGGATATCATCAGTTAAGAATCAAGGATGATGACATTCATAAGACTGCATTCAGAAGCAGGTATGGCCATTACGAATTTGTTGTTATGCCTTTTGGACTAACAAATGCCCCTGCTGCCTTTATGCAGTTAATGAATAGTATATACAGGCCTTACTTGGATCAATTCATAGTAGTCTTCATTGATGATATATTGATATATTCCAAGACTAAGGAAGAACATGAAGAGCATTTGAGGATTGCATTGCAAGTCTTGAGGACAAATCAATTATATGCAAAACTCAGCAAGTGCGAGTTCTGGCTTGAAGAAGTGGCTTTTCTCGGACATGTCATATCCAAGGACGGTTTATCTGTAGATCCGTCAAAGGTTGAAGCTGTAAGAAACTGGGAAAGACCTACTAATGCAAGCGAGATCAGAAGTTTCTTAGGTCTTGCAGGATATTATCGGCGATTCATCAAAGACTTCTCCAAGATCGCCGTGCCCCTTACAAGGTTAACTCGTAAGGAGATCCGATATGAATGGAGTGAGGAATGTGAAAGAAGTTTCCAAACTCTCAAGGATCATCTCACTACAGCTCCGGTGTTAGCTCTACCAATAGAAGGAGAGAAATTCGAGGTCTACACAGATGCTTCTGGCATTGGCCTCGGATGTGTCCTAATGCAACAAGGGAAGGTCATAGCATACTCTTCTCGTCAACTGAAGAAGCATGAGGAGAATTACCCCGTCCATGACTTAGAACTGGCCGCGGTGGTATTTGCCCTAAAGATATGGAGACACTACTTATATGGAGTGCAGTTTACTGTATACTCCGATCACAAAAGTCTCAAATATCTATTTTCACAAAAGGAGCTAAACATGAGACAAAGACGCTGGCTGGAATATCTCAAGGACTTCGACTTCAATATACAATACCATCCCGGAAAGGGTAATTATGTTGCTGATGCCCTTAGTCGAAAGCCGAGAGCAATGATAGCCAATTATATGATACAAGAATGAAGGTTGCTAGAACAATTCTCCGAGCTCAATATAAGCTTGGACAAGGAAGCCAAATTTGTCACATTATCTCATGTAAGCATACAGTCAGATTTATTATCTGAGATACAAGCACTTCAGGATGATGATCCTATATTAGTGGAAATCAAAGGCAGATTAGAAGGACAATCTGATTTTCAACTAACTTCTGATGGAAGATTATTGTTCAAAGATAGAACTTATATACCAGATTGTCCAGAATTAAAGAATAAGATCTTAGATGAAGCTCACAGATCAAGGTACACTATTCATCCAGGATCAACTAAAATGTACCAAGATGTAAAGAGGAACTTTTGGTGGCCCAACATGAAAAGAGAAATAGCGGACTATGTATCACGCTGTCTCACATGCCAACAGGTCAAGGCGGAACACCGAAAGCCTGCTGGAAAACTACATCCTCTAGATATTTCTAAGTGGAAGTGGGAGGATATTGGTATGGACTTCATCATGGATTTATCTAAATCAAAAGGAGGACACGATGGAATCTGGGTTATCATTGACCGATTAACTAAATCGGTGCATTTCTTGCCAATAAAAAGCCGATGGTCAATTGATGTGCTAGCTGCACTATACATCAAGGAAATAGTCAGGATACATGGAATTCCTGTCTCAATCGTGTCTGACAGAGATCCCCGTTTTACTTCTCATTTTTGGAAGGGATTACAACATGCGTTGGGAACAAGGCTTAACTTTAGTACAGCTTTCCACCCACAAACGGATGGTCAGACCGAGAGAGCTAATCAAGTTGTTGAGGATATGCTAAGAGCTTGCATCATTGACTTTGGTGGAAGCTGGCATGAACATTTGCCACTAGTGGAATTTGCATATAATAATAGCTACCAAGCTAGTATCCAAATGGCACCTTTCGAAGCTTTATATGGAAGGAGTTGCCGATCACCCTTATGCTGGAACGAAGTTGGAGAGAAACAACTGTTAGGTCTAGACATGGTAAGGGATACAACTGAGAAGATACAAGTAATCAGAGAAAGATTGCAAGTTGCTCAGACCAGACAAAAGGCTTATGCTGATACAAGAAGAAGAGATCTTGAATTCCAGGTTGGAGATCATGTATTTCTTAAAATATCGCCTGGACGTGGCATACGAAGATTTGGTGTTAAGGGCAAGCTTACGCCAAGATTCATCGGACCTTTTGAGATACTCGAAAGAGTTGGCGAGGTTGCTTATCGCATCGCGTTGCCTCCTCAATTGTCCGAGGTACATAATGTATTTCATATATCTATGTTGAAGAAGTATGTGCACGATCCATCGCATATTATTGAACATGGAGATCTGGTGATCCAGAAAGATCTCACATATGAACAGAAGCCTATGAAGATCTTAGATCGTGAAATACGAGCTCTAAGGAATAAGGTTATTCCCATGCTTAAGGTGCAATGGAATAAGAATACTGAACACGAAGCCACATGGGAGACCGAGGAATCTATGAAGAAACGATTTCCCGAGTTATTCTAAGAGGTATATACTCTACACTCTCCGCGTATATACATATTATGCAATTGAATTTGGGGACCAAATTCTTTTTAAGTGGGGGAGGGTGTAGCAACCCTGATAAATGAATATTTGAAATGAATTAAAATATATATATTACAGAAGTAATACAGATAATAAGAAGAGGGTTAAAGGGGTGAATAAAACCAAAATGCAAATAACGCCTCTTATTAAGGCGTTAATTTAATAATAAACGCCTCTAGCTAAGGCGTGCTTAAAGAAGTGACGCCCTCACCTCACGGCGTCAATTTCAACCGACAAACAGGGCAAGGCCAAGTAACGCCTCTAGTATGGGCGTGTTTTAAAACAAAGAATGCCCTCGTACCAGGCGCTTCTTAAGAAACGACTTGAACCAGGTCGTCAATTCAGGAATCGACGCCCTGACCAAAGTCGTTAATTCCATTCGTGAACCGTTCGAACCCAGAGCTTATCCAGGGAAGGATCATGTTAATCTAGTAAGTGGTTAATAGGGCAAGGACACTAATAAGGATATATTACTCGCACTCAAACACTACCCCTATTAGAAATACCAAAATCCTATAAATAGTCTTGATCGAACAAACCCTAAACCTATTTGATTCAAGCCTCTGCGACGGTAAGTAAAGAACAGAACTGTTCTTCTTATTCCTTTTTCCTGCTTCGAGTGTATGAAGAACTAACGTTCTTCATCTCCTTCTCTTCTTACAGGTCGAAGAGAGCACACGTTGTGAAGAACATAGGTAAGGTTCTTCTAAAACTTTTCCTAACTACGGTTATGTCCCCATCTTCCTCATCTTCCTTCCTTTTTCCTACAGATCGATTGTTGGGTGAAGTTCCTAAAGACAGAAGATCAATATCTTCATCATCCTCAGCAATCACAATCACCTTCTCTTCCTGTTACTACTGCCGTCAGAAGACTTCAGCGGGATTCTTCGTCCCTTCGATTAAACCAAATCAACCATTAAAGGTAGGATTTTCTCAAGTATGTAGCCCAAAGTATATAAGAATCGTAGTGAAATCATATGAGCATACACCTGCATATAGTTTTCCTAAGTTTTAAACGTTTCTGTTAAATTTTTGAAAGGAACGTCCTTACCAAGGGCGTGATTTTGAAATACGCGACCCAAACAAGGGCGCGACTTGTAAAGAAACGACCTTGATCAGGTCGTCAATTTTAGATTTGACGCCCTATACACAGGCGTTAATTTCATTTAATCATTAATCACCCATGTTAAGAATTGATTATCTATGAAATCATGATTCTACAATAATGCATGATCATATGTCTTCAAACCTGTTAATTTTATTGTCATGACCATACATTCGTTCTCCATGAATTCTATTATCCTGAAATTATTACTGCCCATGAAAATTCATGGTATTTCTTGAATTCACGACCGTGGCTAGGTCGTCTTTCACTGGACTAACGCCCGATACTAGGGCGTGAATTGAAAAGTAACGCCCCTTCATAGGGCGCGTTTCTGTTAAAATCCTGAACAATATATTCTGTAAAAATAAGAATTTAATGATTAACGCCCCTGCCAAGGGCGCGTTTTTGATAATTTCTAAAAATAAATATGTTCTGTAAAATATTGTAAATAAAAGACGCCTGCTACTGTAGTCGTCTCATTGCAAAGAAACGCCCCTGTCTAGGGCGCGTTTTAGATAAATTAATGAAATATTGAAATTCTGAAAAATGGAAACATGTGTAAACGCCCTTCTGTTAGGCGTTAATTACTTGATAAACGACTCTGATTAAGTCGTTATTTTACTGTAAAACTGATTTTCCACTGTTTCTGTTAATCGATGGTTTCATATGTTATATAATATATATATCGGCACTATTCTCCACTCCGTGAGTATAGTCCCATGTTTCATGTTGTTTCATCGATCACACTCAATTCTCATTGACATACAAGCTCTCCATTGAACATTCCATTCCTTTGGACTAGCGAGTTGTCATAGAGAGCTCCGTAAGACTCCTCGTACCTTGGATTCCCTCAAGGTCGACTGAGCTGGTTGTACCCTAAAAACTCATTACACGATCTTTGCCATGTCAATCTAAAGAAACATGGTATACCGGCCCTTATGATTATACAAAGAGTATATCATAAGAAATTCTTAATGGGATGATGATATCATGCCATATCATGTCATTCTTGTAAACCTCAATTCTATGATAAGAATGAGGGTATCTTATCTTTGATATACTGTTCATGTGGACCTCAATTCTATATAAAGAATGTGCATATTGATTTATCATGGTACCCAAGTTAAGGGAACCATATTCTACCTAGTTTTATCGATATCGTGATTATACCGTTATTATCGCCATTCTATGTCCTTTGTCATATTTTTGGACTCCATTCTGTCAAAGTTGTCATACATGTCTACAAGCTTGATTATTGAAATTCAAAAATTGGCTATATATATATAAGAGTGGATGTCAAAACACATGATAAATGCCTGCGCATATAGGGCCCGATCTGGTCCTGGGAGGAGCACCCGAAAGTACTTGTACCCATGGGAGTTAAAATGATAAGGTATCTGGCATTATACCGAGTACTTTACTTTCTTGATTCGGACATTCCACACATATCTTGTACTTGAATCGTACTTGACTTGACATGAAATGCGTGGCCCGAGAAAGGGTAATTACTTGCTTGCTTGATACATGATAGCCAAAATTCTTGACATGACTTGTTAAATGTACTTGCTTGAATATCTTGAGTATCTTGTTGAAAGTTCATGATTAGTTCATCTTATTCTTGATATTACATTCTCTCTATCTTGTCGTTTTATGCGAGCATGCATAGCTTTATTGCATTCATGAAAGATGTAATTACTTAAACCCCTTGCTAGTACTTGAGATATAATTTCCTACTGAGCGTTCGCTCATTCCGTTTGTCCCTTACTTTTCAGGTAAGTCCGATGACAAGACTAAAACGGATGGGGAAGGTCAAGAGTGAAAGAGCTAGAGCTTGTCCAAGTGTCATCTAGTCTTTTTTCCTATTTTATTGAGTCAACTATGTATTTTTCTTTTTATTAACCAGAGTATTGGATTTGTAATAGTCTATCCATTATGAAATAAAGGATTGGGTTATCTTTACTTTTGCGCATCTCTGTCTTTGTGTCGAATACACGACCACTCTGATTGACATGATTGATATAAACTCGTCGCGCATATCCGGGTATCTTCCGTGCTCGGGGCGTGACAAGAAATGTCCCGTCGGTAATGGTCAGCTATGTGTTCGGACGCTCGAGTAAGAGGAACTAATTCCACTCTGAATTCGAAGGTTTTCTTTGGTCGATTCGTTTGGTCCGGTTGATTGAAAGGTCCCCGTCTGGAGCTTTAGCCTTTTTCTTTTGTGGCCCCCTCATTGGACCGCGGGATTGTGTCCCCCATGAGGTCGATCTTGTCGATTTGTTTCATTTAGTTTAGTTCCTCCAGATTTGGCGTCACTTTCAGGTAACTATTCCCAACGTTCGGTTCATGGTTTTCCAGAAGATTCTCATCACTTGTTGGTAAAAACGGGTGTCGTTTTACCTTAACGCCCGCTTTTTTCGGTCCACTCCGCTGCATTTCCGCTCCACCTCCATGTTCCATGTCACTTCCGCTTCACCTCTGCTCACTCCCCGGCAAAGAGGACGTTAAGGAGGGGCATCTGTTGACACCCGTTTTATACCGATAATTTGAGTCGTTTCTTTTACTCCCATTAGTTGATGCCTCGAGTTGTCCATCATTCATTGGGCCATTTTTTGTGGCACATCTTGGGCTCATTTTATGGGTCGTCTTCCTCCTTGGTGAAGTCCGTGGCGATTCAGGGCTTAATGGGCCTTGGCTTTGGTCAATTGAACGTTTCATGGCATAAACGGCCCAACCTCAGCCGTTCAGAAGATGAGCGGTTGAATATGGACCGTTCATACATTTTGTTAATTTTTGAGGTCTTTTCTGAATATTCAGCGACAGGCTGTGGTACGGCCCTATTAGGACCGTTCAAACCAATGGACGGGCTTATTACAACTGCCTATACCTCAGAGTCCTACGCACGCCCATTTTCTCAGATAATTATCCAATTATCCGAATTATCACCGACAGGGTGAAACGGTTGGCTATTGGCCGCTCTACACTAGAACGGTCTCACTAGAACCGTTCACCTTTGAGGGTCCAACGGCGGGCGTTTCGGCCAGTTAGAGAGATAATTGGGTTGATTTTCTGATTATCCGAATTTCCACCGACAGCTTGGACGGTCTGAACCAGACCGCCCAAATGTTGCGCGGTCTATCGTAAGACCGCTCATCCGGTCGGATGAGGCTTTTTAGCAGACTTTTATCTCTTTTATTCATGGCTTTATCCCCAGTTTGTTTTGATGATTTCTCCGTGGATAATTAACCATTTTTGATGCCGTTTCGACTGGATAAGAGATTATGATAATATCTATGATTTATCTTTTATAATCTCGACCTGAAAATACCTAAAAACCCTAATTTCGAGGCTGGCTTTTTAGGCTCTATAAATAGACCCTAGTGGCCGGACATCGAAAGGGGGGGAGATTTTTGGTCAACGGCGAAGCCCTGCCGCATTCCTGAGCGGCATAGCACCAAGGAGGGAGGCTCTCTACGTCCTTACGTGCCTCCGGTTCAGGGAGTAGTCCGCGTGTTGAGTCATAGTGTCGTCTTTCGATTTCTTTGTCGTCTGTTGCATGCATTGCTTTTCCCTCACGTCTTCCCTCGTTTTTGTTTCCATGCACACATCCACCCATGCTTTTGTCACCCTAGGGGTTTAAAATCCCCCAGGTATTCCCCTTTTCATTAATTTATGCTTAATCCTCCTTATGTGAACATGTACTATGTCTTTTAGTTCTAATTTGGGTGTTTCTCTTGTGTCTTTACACTGTTTTGCAGGTCAGCACTTCATCAGCACGAGGCCTATCCCCTCTGGCCGGCCGGAGAGGGTGGAGGTCGAACCCCTGTCAGCTTGCTGCGTGAAGGGATTGAGCGGCTTCACTTTGGCCATTCAACGTGTGGTGCGGTTCATTGACGACCGTTCTTCCTTGGAGTGCGGTCTACCTTCCACCGTCCGTCCCACGGCAGCATCTCCTCCCGCCTCCTTTGTAGCGTACAAGGATGGTCTGTCGTAAGACCGCGTCAAGTCAAGCGGTTCCTAAAGAACCGTTCATCTCTCCAGCGCTGCAGCTCCCTCCTTTCCAAGGTACGGCGTGCCGGTCACGTGCGGCGCCTTGGTGGCGATCACGGTCCTTTCTTTTGTTCTCTACTTTCCTCTCGTTTTCGTTATTTGCCCATTACGCATTGGTCCATGCACTTGATGCACCCTGATTCTTAGAGAGAGGAGAGGGAAAATATATATCTACAGTGGCGCGTTCGGATTCTCTCCGCAGGTAGAGTGCAGGACAGCTGAGATGAAGACCAGGGATGAGGTGCGATTGTACATCAACAGATTGCCCCTGGATTGGTTCGTGACGCGCCCGAGCTTCCTCCGTGACCGCACTGTCAGAGTTCCCAAGAGGCCAAGCTTAGACTTGAGGCTCGTGAGCGACACCGCACTAGCGATGTACAACCCGCACTGGTGCTACCTACAGGTTGGACTACCCCGGATAGTTCTACCAGCACTACCCCATCTTCCCGCACTACAGGCGAGGAGGATTGGTACAGAGGAGGACGAGCAGGCAGTCAGGAGTGCCTTGATCATGTGGGAGGTGAGCAGGGTGCTTACCCTACCAGCAGAGGTTGCAGAGACCCCAGCGACACGCCAGGCCTATGTCAGAGAGCTAAGAGAGATACGTCCTCGCGGGGATGCCCAGCGGAGGATTGAGTGATTTTCTTTTATTTTCATGATGATGATGTTGGATAGGACTTATGCTTAGAAAGCTTGATATATGAGATGAATAAAATTGATGATTGGATTGAGTTTGAGTTTCGTTTAGTTCATGATGTGATTGCATAGGTTGGGATAAGACTTTAACATTCACACGGTCACGAGCCAACTGCGCTTTTCAGCTTCAACCTGTCCCTGCACACATACAAATACAGAAAATAGATTAAATCTATTTTAGGCTTAACCCCTTGCCTATAACAAGTTAGGAAATGACCAGCTCTTGATTTTTGGTCAAGGGGATAAGCCTTATTAAATAGGCAAATAACACATGTCAAATGAATGCTATGGATGCTATGAATGTAAATCAAGAAAATTTTTTTGGAAGTTTTGAAAATATCTGATTTTTGTTTAGATTTCAAAATTTTTGATTTTATTTTGGGTTTAAACATATTTGATTTTTTTTAGATATTGAACTATTTGATTTTTTGTTGAGTTTTGAAATATCTTGTTTTTTTTTTGTTTTTTTTTTAGTTTTGAAATATTTGATTTTTTTGAGTTTTGAAATATCTGATTTTTTTGAGTTTTCAAATATCTGATTTTTTTTGAGTTTTGAAATATCTGATTTTTTTTTTTAGTTTTGAAACCAACTTAGACCTGACGACAAGGAACCTCCCATCTCACCAGCCCCCCCCCTCCCGGGCTTAACGTGCAATATAAAGGACCGCCAGTGGCCGGTGCTAACCTTACTTTGACGGTGCCTCTACCGAGGCCATACCCGGGGTAGGATCCATTCCTTGGAAAATAAAACAGACTTAGCAGGAAAGCTGGCGGTAGGTATAGAGGTTTTTAGAGCTTGAGTTCTTCTCACGACACCCCTTTTTCAAAGAATTTGGTCTATTGCGCCAGAACTTTATGTCCATTCTCGAACCTACTTCCGCTCTAGGCACGCATACGACCGGGCTCATAACGTCCCGCAGGGAAACTGTACTGCCACTCTTATCGTGCCTAGTTTTGTTATTTGGGGACTTTCAAACTTTTTTCAGAGCTGCGAGCTTTGAGTGAGCTTTTAGCCTTGATTTTTCCCCCTTTTTCTCATTCCTTCCTTCCTTTTCTTTTTTATTCTTTTGCGGAATAAGGTCATAATGGACTGCCCCTATTTGAGACCTCTTTTATTGGGGGGTCTAGATCGGTTCTCGCCCCCTTATTCACCCCTTTGCCCCTATTTTCAGCCGAGAGAGAAGGAAAAACAAGGACTTTCACCTTTCCTAAAGCATGGCCAAGGGAGAAACGGCGTTTATGCAAAAGAAAGAAACTGACCCACGAGGGGTTGTGTAGTGTGTGAAATGTTGAACCGGGGATTTCCTTTTGTGATCAAGTGAAGGTGCACCCTGCCACCAAGTCGTCGCTGGTTTGACTCTATGGATAAAAGCGTTTTAAATACAGCCCATTCCACGGATTTGGTAATTCTTCACCCTCCGTGTTGATTAAACGATACACGTTACCCGGATAGACTTCCTTAATTACAAACGGCCCTTCCCAGTTGGGTTGCAATTTAGACCTGGGACCTACTGACCTGATAAATTTACGTTTCAAAACCATATTACCCACTTGGAATTTCCATTCGATAACCTTATTTTGAAAATACCGCGAGACACGCTTTTGATAAACCGAAACATGATTGGCCGCGTTAAGCCTCTTCTCATCTAAGAGTTCCAGTTGGACTAGCAACGCCTCTCGACGCTCGTCGAGATTAAATTCTTTATCTAGCTGCACCCTTAGGGAAGGGATCAGGATCTCGTACGGGAGTACCGCCTCCATCCCATAGGTGAGAGCAAAAGGCGTTTTCCCCATGGGAGTGCGGACGGAGGTGCGATAAGCCCATAGAGCCTCTACAAGTTTATCGGCCCAATCAGCAAATTTGTGTGATTCGCATGTTTTCTTGATAATTTTAAGAAGGGTTTTGTTCGTGGCCTCAGCCTAGCCATTACCTTGGGGGTAGTATGGTGATGAATGATGCAATGATATATTAAAATTCTTACAAAGGTCTCGGAGTTCTTGAGAAACGAATTGAGGCCCGTTGTCGGTGACGATATCACTTGGCACTCCAAACCGCGAGATGATATTCTTCATGATGAAGCAGCATACTGTGGTGGCTTTGATTTTGGCATAGGCTTCAGCTTCCTCCCACTTGGTGAAATACTCTGTAGCCATCAGGATGAAGGACTTCTGCTTGACTCCGATGATATCAAAGGCCCACGTGGAAAATGGCCAAGGAGCAGAAATAGGATGGAGAGAAGAAGCAAGAGCATGGATCTTGTCAGCATGGAGCTGGCATTGAAGACACCTACGGACATAGGTGGAACAATCTTCTTCTATGGTTGGCTAGTAATAGCCTTGCCTAAGAATTTTCTTCGCCAACGCCTGCCCATTTACATGCCCTCCACACTCACTGGAGTGAGCTACTTCTACCACCTTCCAAGCCTCGTCGTCATCTAGAAATCTCATTAGAACTCCATTGAGAGCTCGCCTATACAATTCTCCAGCAATAATTGTGTATCTTGCGGCGACTCTTCTAATGGCCTTTCGTTGCTCGACATTTGCCGTCTCCGGGAATGAGCCATCCCTACAATACTGCTCAATCTCATAATACCACGACAATTCTTCTTCTTCTATGATCTCCTCAAGCTCAGTTAACAAAACTTCTTTGACCTCTTCCCTTTCTGCCTTCCTTTCTACAGATTTCCTAAGGTTATTGAACCAGGGATCCTGAAGAGAGGGAACGTCTAACCGCTGGACCACAATGGTCTCAGTGGCACGACTGAGGGGGAATGAAAGAGAAGAAGCTAGTGATGCAAGGGCATCAGCCAAAATGTTCTGAGAACGAGGAGTGTGAATATAGATAAGCTTCCGGAATTGCCTAGCCAAGAGCGTGACCAGATCTTGATAGGGCTTAAGCTTAGGGTCACGGGTGCGGTAAGTTGACAGAACTTGACGCAGCACAAACTGAGAGTCTCCTATGATGTTAAGGTATCGCACGCCCATGATGTAGGCGTGCTTCAGACCGACAAGGAGAGCCTCATACTCGGCTATATTATTCGTGGCAGGAAATGAGAGTTGATAAGCGACAGGGATGGTTACCCCTTCCAGAGTAAGGAGAACAGCGCCAATTCCGCTGCCCTAGGAATTGAGAGCACCATCGAAATGGAGAGACTAAAAAGGAAGACGAGTGATAACAGCCAAGTGTTCATCAGGGAACTCATCCTGGATTGAATCAGTGCGAGGGATGGGAGAATGAGCGAGATGCTCAGCAATGGCATATCCCTTGATCGCTTTCTAGACGACGAAGGTGATGTCGAATTAGGAAAGAAAGCTCTGCCAGCGAGCTAATCGTCTAGAAAGGACAGGTTTTTCTAAAAGATAACGAATGGGGTCCATTCTAGAGATCAACCTAACTTCATGGGCAAGGAAATAATGTTTGAGCTTCTGAGCTACCCACACTAGCGCTGCACAGGTCTTCTCCATGGCAGTATACTTAGATTCAGCGGGATTAAACAACCTCGAAAGGTAGTATGCTGCCCTTTCCCTTCCTTCATCATCTACCTGAGCCAGAACAGCTCCTAGGGAGTCCTTAATCACAGAAATGTATAGGATCAGGGGTTTCTCAGGGATGGGTGATTGCAGAACCGGGGGATTAGAAAGATAAACCTTAAGTTCCTCATAGGCCTTTTGGCATTGCTGATTCCATTCAAACTTTACGCCCGCATTCAGCAATTCATAGAATGGGCGGCATCTCGACGAGTGTTGAGATATGAATCTCCTGATGAATTGTAAACGCCCAATCAAACCTCAGAGTTTAGTGATGTTCTTAGGTGGCGGCATTTTCATAACGGCCTTTGCTTTGTTCGGATCGATATGAATCCCCCGTTTACTAACTATAAACCCTAGTAACTTCCCCGATGCAACTCCGAACACGCATTTCTTCAGATTCATCTTTAACTTATACTCCCTAGCCCTTTGCAACACTTTGGCTAGAATGGCGGGGTGTTCTTCTTGAGACCTCGACTTCACCAAAATATCATCCATGTAAGCTTCTAAGTAGACATGCATCATATCGTGGAAGATAGCCATCATTGCCCTCTGATAAGTGGCACCTGCATTTTTCAATCCAAATGGCATAACTACATAACAGTATGTGCCCCAGGGCGTAGTGAACGAGGTCTTCTCTTGATCTTTAGGAGCCAGGCGGATTTGGTTATATCCAGAATAACCATCCATAAAAGAGAGGGCTTCATACCCAGCTGTGTTATCTACTAATACATCAATGTGAGGAAGTGGGAAATCATCTTTCGGACATGCCTTATTTAAGTCCCTGAAATCGATCCAAATCCGAATTTTGCCATCCTTTTTCATTATCGGGACTATGTTGGCCACCCACTGCGGATATAAAATAACTCTAATGAACCTGGCCTTATACAATTTGTCAACTTCTTCCATAATTCTTAATGCCATCTGTGGGTGGAATCTTCTCGCTTTCTGCCTAACAGGTGTTGCCCCTGGTTTAAGAATTAATCGATGTTCAACCAATGTGGGGTCAAGACCCGGCATGTCCTCGTAGGACCAGGCAAATGAATCGCTATACTCCCTCAAAACCTTGATGAGCTCTTTTTCGAGCTGAGGAGGGAGATTAGCAGAAATAAGTATGGGCCTGGGGTCCTCTTCGGTTCCAAGATTAACTTCCTTAGTGGGTTCATCCACTGTCAAGGACGGTTTGTCAAACCTCTTCAAACCTTGTGCGTACAAATCAACAGTGTCATCCACCTCGCTTCCCTCATCATCAACTGGGTCCTTCTCATTCAAAATTTCATATACCCCTAATCTGTCATTGCTCCACTCCCCGTCTAATTCCTCATCATCTTCCAAGACAATCACGGTCTCTACAAATTTTGGGCACCTAAGGAGGGCGTGGCATCTCTCGGCCAAATCTTGCAAAAACCTATCAGGGACGGATTTAGGACGACGCGCCACAGGGTGCGCTGCAGATGTGGACGGGCTGACTAGACTCAAACTAGACTCTACCCCAACTGACTCTACTAACCTAGGAGACTCTGCACACTATACATCTAACCTAGGAGAGAGGAAATCTACCGGAAAAGAAACAGGGGTATCACACCCCTGGGAATCTGAGCAGAACACAGCGTAATCTTCCACTGAAACCTTCGTTTTGAAATTGGCATTTTTCTTTGGAGGCTGGAGGAGATTACGCAGCACTAGGAAGAGCATGGAGGAGGAGGGAGTTGCATGGGGAATAATTCATGCAATATGCAGTCAAAGAATGGATCGGAGGAGGAAAACCACATCTCGTGGAGTTGAGCACCGGGGGGAGGAGGAGTAAATAGGGTTGAAAGATCAATAGGCGGGCAGCGCCCGCAAGCACAGGGAACAAATAAAATCTCAGGTGGTCTCTCTGTGTAGTACGGGTCGACCAGGATTGGAGGGGAATGAGGGACAAACACCAACAAGAGGCAAGACGGGACGGGGACATAGAATAAGTAGTGATAGAGATCCCCACTTCCCGTGGCCCCTAGCGGACCAGTTGCATTGGAGGACGCTTCACCAGCTGCGTCTCCTTCTCCTTCGGACGGCTCTCTCTTTCTCTAAACAATTTTTCAAAACAACCAGCAAAATCTGCCACATCACCCACCAACCCCTTCAACGGCGGCGGTGGGTCAGAATCATCACAGGCATCATCCTTCACATCAGGACTGGGTGACGGCTTCTTCAAAGTGCCGGGCTGCAACGGGCCTTTTACAAAATGTTGTCGATAGTCCCTTGTTAACGGCCCAGAGTCTCCAAGTACCGACATCGCCGAATCACGGTAGCCAAGGCCTCGGCGGCCCATCTTCCTGCCCTTAGGGATGGGGTTGGTCCGGCCCTACAATTGTGCGCCGAGACCCAGGCCCGGCTGATAGCCCAGTTTCAGAATCATGTGCCACCCCTTGGAATCTCTCATCTTGGACTTGATCTTGACATTTGTTGGCGCAGTGGCGGGCTTGCGTGATGCATATGCCCATGAATGATTCAGGTCCATAACTGACAGAACTGGCCTATTGGTCGGCCATAATGTAGGAAGAATCTTGGCTACTATCGCATCAACATTCTGGACCGTGGAAATGCTCTGCACCTTGACCACTCGCCCCTGGAATGGGAATTTCAAACATTGGTGGGTAGTCGAGGGCACGGCATTCAGGCTGTTTATCCATGGATGACCCAGAATATCTTTGAACATTGGGTCTATGTCCAATACATAAAATTCCACATCCATAACCAAGGGCCCTAGCTCGGCCTATACGGTCACGACCCCATGACAAGCACGCCTGGAGTTGTCATATGCTGCTATGGTGGTGGGCGTTGGCTTGAGCATATCCTCTGAAATGTTGCAGGCACGGAGGGTACTTAATGGGCACACGTTTATCGACGCCCCTGTGTCCACAAGGGCAGACTCCACGGCCACTTTGTTTAGAGAGATGGTAATACACAGCGGCATCTGTCGTGCCTCCGGGGGCGCTAGCTCTGGCTCAGAGAATGAAATAGAAGGCCCCTTTGTAATTGTTGCCAACACTATCGGCAAGCTATCTACTGCCACATCCTCGCTCACCATAACCTTCTGTAGAAAAGTTTTCAACGCATCTTGATGTAGCGGCGACCTTTTGATCAACTCCAAAATTGAAATCTTGGCCGACATCTGGTCCAAGTGCTGCAATAGGTCATACTTTGTGCCTGGCATGGGGTCTACTTCTTCTGTTTCTGCTGTGGGGGAGGGAACTTGGAGGTTGGGTGAAGACGCACCAGAGGAAGGAACAACTCTTTGGAAGGAACGCCCGCTCCGAAGGGTGCAATGTGGTGCCAGCACGGCCTGAGATGGGCCCCCGCTTGGCCCGGTGGGGTAGGTGGAAGGCG
Organism: Amorphophallus konjac; assembly: GCA_022559845.1. Taxonomy (NCBI): domain Eukaryota; kingdom Viridiplantae; phylum Streptophyta; class Magnoliopsida; order Alismatales; family Araceae; genus Amorphophallus; species Amorphophallus konjac. The sequence continues at coordinate 233,196,725 of CM040126.1, forward strand.
TAGAAATGGGGGTGAGGATGGCGGAAGTTGGTCTAATGGGCCCTGGTAAAGGGGAGATGGGTGAAGGGTTAAACGGAGGGGTGATGATGAACGGGTATGGTGGGTGGTGGCGAAAGGACTGGTGATGTGGAGGGGAATGCGGTGGTCCTGACGGGTGATGCGGAGGGAATAATGGGTGGAGTAGTGGTCAGAACGGCGGGCCTGAGGATGGAGGGGGTAACAAGTGCGGGGGAATGGTTGTGGTGGAAGGCCAAGAGGTGTGCGGGGGTCTCATCATCAAAAGTCCATCCAGCGTTGGGGGCTGGGTGCTGAACAATGTTCACCTGGGCCAGTGCCGGCGGCTGCTGTTGTTGTTGCTGCGGAGCGGGTTGATGGGCTGGCATGGGATTTTGATGGATCCCAAGGTCTTGCTACTGCTGCTATTGTTGGGGTTGCTGTTGCTACTGTTGCTGGGGCACCGCCTGCTGCGGCCTCGCTTGTCTCTACCTCTGCTTGATGTCTTCGATCAGCTAGTGCATCTGGGCCCAATCAATCCTCTGGCCCTCATGTAAATCATACACCAGATCTCTGAACTGATAGCACCACTCTATTGTGTGCCCGGGCTGCCGATGATATATGCAATATCGGGACTGATCGGTGGTCGGATTCCAATTTTGACTCTCCAGAGGCAGTTGAATATCACCAGTATACATCAAAGCAGAGAAAATATCGGGCAAGGTCTCAGGAAGAAGAGGGTAATGGTCCCTCTTTGAGCTCGATCGAGCTGGTCCATAAGCGGCAGGTGGAGGAACATTATTATATTGTGGAGGCCGCTGAGGCTGTTGGGGTGGTGGTGGTTGTTGTTGCGGATATTGGGGAACCTGGAAAGTGGGTTGGGGAACTTGCGGAGCGATGAACTGGGGGTTGAGTGGAGGCTGCGGGAAGTGAGGTGGAGCGGCTTGGTGGGGGAACTGAACGGCCTGGACCTGCTCGTTGATCTGTACTCCCTCAGTGACGGGGCCCTGAGTCTTCCTGGCAGTTTTGGGTTTCTGTGACTCAAATAGGGAATGAATAGGGGAGTATTTGAACTGGGTTTGTATGAACCGAGCTCTATTGTATAACTGGTGCATATTCGAGATGTCATTCATTGCCAAGATATTTCTGAATGTTGGCATGGCATTGGAGATCAGCAACTTTACCTTCTCTTCTTCTGGGATTTGCCCGGGCACACGTGAGGCCATCTGCCTCCATCGATCTGCATAGGTTGCAAAGTCCTCTTCCTGCTTCATCTTTTCTGCTACCAGGTCGGTGAAGGAATACTCGGGGCCGACCCGATCTTGGAACCTCTAAATGAACCTCTCCTTGACGGTCTTGAAATTCTCGGCCTCCTCCATAGGCAAAGTATAAAACCATTCCAGGGTGACCCCTTCCAATGATCGGTGAAACAAATAAGCCATAAGGCGATCATCATGCTGGAACTGTGCTGACTCGTAAAAAAACTCCCGAACATGAATGAACGGGTTGCCATTCCCGTCATATTTTCGGTACACGGGGAGCTCGGATTGAGGAGGAAAACGAATGTCCCTGAAGTTAGGAATAGGGACGTCAGCTAAAGATTGCGGGCCAACCCGCCTGTGGAGGAGGTCAATTTGTTGCTGCATAGCAGCCCATTTATCAAGAATTTCCCGTTCCCGGGATAGAGGAGAAGGAGCTGGAGAAGCAGTACCTGGATACGTAGCCAAAGGAAAAGCCGACTGAGGGGGTAGCCCGTAAGATGGATAGTGGGCCAAAGAAGGGCCCACATTCGCATGAGCCAGCTGGGCGGCCCCTGGTTGCAACCGAGTGAAGTCTGCCGGGGCTACAAGGGCCTGCGACGATGTAGAAACAGTAACATAAGGATCAATGAAATGAACAGAGGGGATTCGAGACTTCCCCTTATCGAGTGACTGATGGGCCGAGGTAGAAGCCTGGCCCATTTCCATGCTGGAGTAGCGAAGGATCTGAGGACGGGTAGGAGTAAGGTCAATGGGGGCCACAGAGGTGGTCCCAGCAACAGAAGATGTGGTAGCAGTACCATTCGTGCCACGAGAAGGAGCTAAAATCGGGGCGTCGGCCCCCTGCAAGGCTTGCCGGATGAGATGGAGCTGGGTAGGGTCCAGCTGCGCCATCATATTGAGAATTTGATTGGCCGGATTCTGATTGGACGGATTTGAAAGAGAGGGTTGGGAACCCTCGCCAAGAATGGTCGGGAGTGGAGGGGAAGTCCTCTCTCCTCCCTGCAGATGGGTGACCCGAGGTGGGTCCTCAAGAAGGCCGCGAGGAAGAGAATCCTCGTGAGACTGAGAGAAATCGTATGACGACATGGGGGATGATGAATCGAACAAAGGATTGAAGTAAGAATGGAAATAAGGACTGACCCTAGGGGATGATCCTGAAGGAAAGAAACAACCCCACATACACTAAACAACTAAGACCAGGGCAAACAATCCTAACCAACCAAATCCACAAATCAAACAACAAACATGCAATGGAAGGAAGAGATGAGAGGAGAATCACCCAATTAGACAATCAAGTTATTAAATGATGCCCATCAAATTCTTATGAGTTCCTCTTCGAACCTTAGTGGCTTGATTAAAATGTAGATTCACTCAACAACTAGGTGCCTAACTAGGGTAAGAAATGAGGAACTGTGTGACTCTATAGGGATCTCTCACTCGCGGATGCAAACCCTAGACTAGGGTGGATACGGTACAACCTGCCCGGCATCCGTGTAGGAATCCACAGCTCACGAGGGCTTACGGAGGTCCTCGGCAAGGTCCCCTAGTCGGCTCCAAGGAATATGGAGACGAGAGGAAACCCTACCTCGGTAGGAATGTAACTACTATGAAAAGAGATGGATGCTCTTATGCGCATCGGAGTGCATGCAAAATCTAGCCTAGCAACTATCAAACAATGGTCAATCAAATATATAAGCAATAAAAGTAATGATGCAACAATGGTAGGGGAGCAGGGAGAGATCAATAACTAGCACCAAAGCTGATAAAGCTCATGGAATATGGCAATCAAAATGAGCAACGAGTGCACTGCTGCACCAGAAGGACGGTCTGTCTGCGACCGCTCAAAAGGATGGACGGTCTGTATAGGACCGTATAAGCCAGGGAGCATGATGTGACACACCCTTGGACCAAAATGAACAAGCACAATTTGTAATTCAAACGGACCGATAATGGTGACCGCTCACCCGATGCTTAGCCAAGACCCGGGGTAGCTTGGAAATGCCAAGGAGAGGTTGTGAGGGCTGGTCCCTTGCTGGTAGAGGGCCAGCAAGGCCTAGGTTAATTCCCAAGGGTAATGGCAGCCCAATTTAAGGGAGCTGACGAGGTGCCAAGGCACGGGTTACACTCCTCACCCCACGGTGATCTCTTGAAGCAAGGAGCTCAATGATCGGGCTCTCACTCTCACGGCTAGCAGAGTTTATGAACTAATATTAGAAAGAACAAGCACTAAATGGAGCTAGGAGTGGAGCACTTACTCGACCGGTTTGAAGAAACCGGTCCCGCTCGGAGACGTGGGCGAGCGGGGAAGCGTGGGTTCCCCGTACGCCGCGCCGGGGTAGCTTGACCTGCTCAAATTGTTACAACACTACACCCCATGAAAGAGGGGGATCTAGGGGTGGGGGTCAACTGATATTACATCCAAAACTATCTCCACACAGGGAGGGACCTTCAGCCGGCCAATCGGGGAGGGGTGACACCGAACTAGCGATCAACAAGGAAGCTGATGTCGGTTCTGTCCGCTGTCTGTGCTTCAGGACTGACTGATGGTTATCACGATGCTATGGCCACTCCAGAATTTTTTCGATGACCAAGTTGAGCCCGGCCTTTAGGGTCTATTTATAGAGCCTAGAATGCCAGCCCCGAAATTTGGGTTTCCAGTGGATATTAATCCGAGATATTAAAAGATAAAGTGAAGATAATATCCTCAGCTTTCGTTAGGATCAAATCTCATCCGATTTGGTTGAGAATCCACGGAGAAAATCGAGGACCAAGTTGAGGGTTTAACCACGGATAAAAGAGATAAAATCTGTTAAAATTCAACAATCGACGAGATGAACGGTCTTACGATAGACCGCTCAACTGGATAGGCGGCCATATACTGGCCGTCCAACCCCATCGGTGGAAATTCAAAATAAATTATTAATAATACCAAATCATCCGTTGAACTGACCAAAACATTCGCCGTTGGACTCTCAGAGATAAACGGCTCAGATGAGACCGTTCAAACGAAGAGCGGCCAAAGATAAACCGTTCTAGTCCTGTCGGTGGAAAATCAAAATAAATAAGATAATTAGATAATTATCTGAAAGCCGGCGACGTTTAGGACTCTGGAGAAATGAGCGGTCACCATCCGTCCGTTCATCAAGTTGAACGGCTAGGAGAGGGCCGCATAAAAGCTTGTCGGTGGAAATTCATAAAATTAACTAAAATGCTCCAAAATATATGAACGGTCCACAGTCAACTGCACATGAGTTGAGCAGTCATGGATGAACCGTGCATGCATATGGACGCTTGAAACTTATAGAAAAGCCCAATCAACCAGAACCAAGGCCCGTTAAGCCCTGAATCGACTTGGACCTAACCAAGGAGGGAGGCAACCCATAAAAGTGGCCCAAAACATGCCTGAAAATAGCCCCAACGAGTGATAGACAACTCGAGGCATCAACAAATGGGAGTAAGAAAAATGACTCAACTTATCGGCATAAAACGGGTGTCAATAGGCACATGTACCAGTAATGTGGTAACTAAAACAATACAATACAACATCTTCTATCCGGGAAGCCTCTCCTATGGTCGAGTTCCCAGCTTGGTCGCAGGGATTCCCGCATAAGAATATTTTACATGTCCCACCAGCATAAGCCTCACGCCTATGCTATTACAAACTCTTTTGCTTCGGCATTTAACCCATGCCGATGAAAAAACCTACTATCGAGTTTCGTTATCATCGATGAAATCCATGAATAAATGTCGATTCGGACCTTTCATCCCCATCAATAAAGAAACTCTTTTGCTTTGACATTTAACCCATGCCGATGAACAAACCTACTATCGATTTCCATCATCATCGGCGAAATCGATGAATAAATGTCGACTCGGACCTTTCAACCCAGTCGATAAACAAACTTTTTTGCTTCAGCATTTAACCAATGCCAATGAACAAACCTACTGTCGATTTTTGTCACCATCAGCGAAATTGATGAACAAATATCAACTCGGACTTTTTGTCCCCATCGGTAAACAAACTCTCTTGCTTCGGCATTTAACCAATGCCGATGAACAAACCTACCGTCGATTTTCATCACCATCGGTGAAATAGATAAACAAACCGTCGACTCGGACCTTTCATCCCCATCGATAAGCAAACTCCTTTTGCTTCGGCATTTAACCCATGCTGATGAACGAACTCACTGTCGATTTCCGTCATCATCGGCGAAATCGGTGAACAAACTATCGACTCGACCCTTCGGCCATGTCGGCAAACAAACCCCTTTACCCTTCGGCGTTCATCCAAGAACACTTCCTACCCATGTTAATAAGATCTTGCCCTCGGGAGAAGTTTGCGTCGCGATGGAGTGAACCCCTCATACCTTCCTTGAAGGCATTAGCGCTCTCCTGCCCTAGCAGCTAATGTGCCCCGAGCTTGATAGATTAGCAATATTCCCCTATCTAGTTGGACCAATAGAAAGAAGAAGAAAGGCTATGATTTGGCAACAAATGTGCAAGGCAGAAATTCGAGAGACTTCGTTGCACAAAAAAGAGAATAGATGAAATCACGGGGCATCCCCCAACATACATGAAGCCTTGAAAAGGAGAAGAAAAGAAAAGCAAAAGAGCGGAAGGACTAATCAACTACTGACACGGTCGGCGGAAGATATCTTCGAATTCAAGGATCCCTAAGCAAGGGTGTCTAGCGAGTTCCTGCAGGCGAGATTCCTCAACTTCGAGCCTTTCTAACTCCTCTTGAAAGGAAACGGCCTGGCCTTCTGCAAGCATGGGCTAATCCAAGCTCCGTACCCGCACTTGTTCGGAGCCTTGCAAGTCCTCTTCGGCCTGAGCAAGTTCGGCCGAAGCCCTGATATCCTTTTCTGCATATAGTTAATATGACAGCGAGCAGTCTCGGTAGCCTCCCTCTATTGCTGTGAAGTTTCTTCAAACGATTGGAGAGCAGCCCGACACTCAGCATGCTGAAGTTTTAGGGCAGCCGCCTGGTCCCCCAGAATGTGGTCAAGATACTCCCTTTCATTGACAATTTTTTTAAGCAAGAGCACTATTGGGATGGGATTTGTTTGGTCATTTTGTTTGGGGTCGATCAACCAATTGATTAATCGATAATCAATTGATTATATGACCGTACAGGCGTGCCAATCACAGAAGTGACAGATTTATTATGCGCTCATTCTGACCCGTGTTGGGCGAGAGTGAGATTCGGGTTGGGACCGACAGTCCGCCATACCATAAAGGCTATGACGTTATTAACATCCCCCATAAGGGAGAAAACCTTTGATTAATTGCCGAGATAGTTGACCATCCGAGGCCAAAATAAGATGCAAAAGGATGCATATGACGAGGTCACATGAAATGCTTTTATCTATCACGCAAGAGAGGCATGGTTTATTAAGTCAGAAACCCTCGATACGTGGCGGAGGACACAGGTCCGAAGACCACCATCGCGCATAGCAAAGACTTCCTGTCGGGCATAACCCGGCCTTCCGATGGTGCCATTTGATACACTGATGGTCCATGCAAGCATTCATGCACTAACATGGCGCTCATAATTATACTAAAGCATGATAACAAAATCATGAAGGCAGACAATGATTAATCATGTTTATTAATCTCCGCCGAGGGAGACGAAAATCATCCCGAAGATGAGTGGGGAATTAAAACGGCGCGAAGGGAAGAATATTTATTCAAAATCGGCGTGATCGAGCGTAGGAGATGGGTTCCCCGGTGCGCCCAAACATAGGTAAAGGGGTTAATACGGTGCGGCCCTGGCAAGATGCTCACCCGGTGCGATGGCCTTGGGGCGCGCCGAATTAGGGCACGCCGGGTATAGACCGTTTAAAACCATGTGAGTTTGAGTCTAAAGCTATTCCGGTGCGGGGGGGTACTGGGCCGTATTAGGGCGCGCCGGTTAAGACCGCGCCGTTTAAGTTGATTTTTGGGTATTTTTGAAACTATTTGGTTTATTAAGATGTTCTAGAGTACTTTGAGATTAATTGGGTTGATTATTTATTGAATTGGAGTCCCGGGCTCTCCAGGAGCAGCGTCATAAGCTCGTGTGAGGTTCATACTTAAGCACGAAAGCTCGTTGTTTAAGAACACATGTTTTATTCAGTCCAAACCTGACGAAAATTGGGTAGCATCTCCCCATCCCTTAAGGATTACAGGGGAGAAGCGGGGTCATACTCACGTATGGAGTAAGCCCCTAACAAGCCGGACGGCACAACGGCGGCCAGCAGACCCCAAGCGGATAGGAAACCCCGACGGCTAGCCTACGAGGGGCACCATGGTTCCGCGGGTTGAAAGCGATCCGATGAGACGACCAATTAGGGAAGGAGAACCTCGAGGACTAGCCTACGAGGGGCATTCGACCCATGGTCAAATCACAATCCGAGAGGGGGACAGCCAATAAGGAAGGGAAGCCCCGAGGACTAGCCTACGAGGGGCATACAACCCGTGGCCACCACAATGTCCCTGAGGACAGTGGATTTGATATCGGGCTAAGCCCTGTCGATATTCACCTTATGGCCAATAGGGACACTCATCACTCACAGATGGAGCCCTTTGACCAAATGGTGGTTATGAGGTATCAATGGGGTATGTCCCCCTCCCCGGAGTATTGAAGCTACTGCTCTCAGGAACGGCGAAGCTCGACAATCATGAATCATATATAAAAAAAGGGGGGGAAGTAGAATGGCATAATGCGACATCCGATGAGTTGGCAAATCATCACTCATAAGGTTAGCAAGTTAGTGTTCACATGGTTATTAGGCTAGCATTGCGAACTACAACAATTAAGATATAGGAAACAACCGTCAGAATCATTAGCATATGATGGATGCGGGGGTTATAGAGATGACCCTATTCACTCTGGACTATGAAGAAGTGCAGAGGGATGTTGATGGGGTCAACCTCGGAATAGGAACATGCAGAGATGCACACACGAGTGTGTCTCTAATCATGAAACCCACAACATATATACGACAAGGCATGGCCATTGCATTAGAAGGGAGGAGCCCCGGGGAGGGGGTGACATCAATGTAGCTCGTATGGCTCCCGGGCATGTTCGGTCTCACGAAGTAAAACTCGGCATTCGCACACACAAAGTGATTGGGTATGCAAATTGAGAACGGAACAAGAAAAGCATATACGGTATAACATCATTCATGCCATCAACGGGCGGCGGAAGACATAGCATATTATAAGCATTCGGCGCGCCGGCATTGTCGCTCGACAGCCGTTTGATGGGAATCAACACCGGACACTAACTTTTTAGTTTACATTTATGTCCTTTTATTGACATTTATATCCTTGGGAAAACATGTTTACAATTTTAAGGCTTTATAAGTCAAAATGTGAGTCTTTAGGTTTTAGTGGGTTTTTATGCAAAAGTCCAGTAGGACCAGCAAGGGGCCCCCATCTCCTTCCTCATTGGTCCAAGTGGCATCTTGCGGTCCATGTGGGGCTGGTCAAATGTCCTAGGTGGCTTCTAGAAGGGCTTGACCATTCAAGGGGACACTTGGTGAAAAAAGTCCAAGATGCCACCCCATTTGTCAAGGGGGCGCCCCCCTCCACTATAACATTTTTTATTTTTGTTTTTTTGGTCAATACCACATGGGAGAATTAAATATGATCTCCCCCATTTGCCCCTCCCCTAAACTAGATCTGAGGGTAGGATTAGTCTTTTTACATTTCTTATAAATACCTTGTATTTCACATTTTACAAGAATTAATGAAGAAATTTATGTGAAATTGTTTGGCCCAAGGGCGCCCCTCTCTCCCCCCTCTCCTTGCATCATGGATTTGCTATGTTTCTAGGGTGGATTCCCTACAACACTTGGTGGATTCCAAGTGATCTCTCCTCGCGGGTTGTGAAGCTCCGCCGCCGCCACCATTCGTGCCGCCATCGCACCACCGTCGCCTCTTCTTCGGTATTCTGTCCATCCTGGATAGAGTCATATTCCACAATTTTTAGCTCTCCATCAGGAGCTCAGATCATGCCCAAAATTGGAGGTGAGTCCCCCACGTCCACCCCAGCCTCCAAATTTTTTTTTTGATTATTTACCCTTCGTTAGCTATTTTTCCCAATTCTATCTTTTTCCCCTAGCAATCTATCTTCTGTGCAGATCTCTATCCCCTAGCCATGTTCTTCCTCTATTCGACCCCCTTTCCCTTGTTTGTTTGAGTTGCCAATTTAATTGGGAGTTTTGTCCACCTAACCCTTCTTCCACGAATTTTTCTGGGAACTTTAGGTCTCGTTTATATTTTCTTAAAATCACTGTCTTTTCCAAAATCTGTTCCGTCCTGTGCAGTCCAGATCCGACCCCTTCCCAGTCAAAAATCCATTTCACCTGTCAAACCACCTCTAGAAAATCCACAACAAATATCCACGTCTTCCTTACTTCTTTCTCTATCTTTCATATGAAGGTTCCAACCCCCAGATCCGACGTTTTCCCTCCGCTCAATGCCAACTCTCAGGAAAATCAATTTCTATCATGTGTTTTCTGAGTCTGTCAGTCAGTCAGTTCATAAATCCACCACGAACAATCTAGAGCCATAAAAATTCCTGCCATAGTCCTTGGTCGAAGCTCTCTGAAAGAGCTTTCCAATGGCACCAATTTCGCATCAATCCGACCTCGGGATTGATCGCAACAGCTGTTCTCGTCGGGTTGCACACTACAAAATTAGAAGTTCAGATCCGTGGACAGCAAGTTCACACTTGACGGTCAGAGCCGCCTCACCTTCGACAAGGCGAACCAGCACCCCGCCTTCCCAGGGAGCATCCCCCCAGGAGCCACCATTACAGTGGTGCCACTCCGGACCCACTCGGCCCCACAGGCCAGCACGTGGGCTCCACAACCAGCAGCATGCTCCATCCGAACCGCGCCGACTGAGTGTTCAAGTTGCTGCCTGTCAACCCAAGATCGGTCCTCCCGGACCCCACTTGTAACCCTTTACCTCTCTGCGTGGAGTGGGCATTAATATCGCTACTGTAATTAATGTAATTGTTTTAACCAGGAGTTACCATACTTGGCCGGGATCGCCTTCCCCACACCTGGCGCGTGGAGGTATCATGTCCGCTCCCTTACTAGGCATTTGCTCAGTTCGTACTTATTTGTATATGTCGCTGCATGTGATAGGTTACTAGTTAGATATAATTGTTATCACCGCTGCGAGAGAGAGCGAGACCCGTCCCGTGACTCGATCCGAGTACACGCGGAAGAGCCGACTACCCGACTCATTACTGGTTCCTTAACCGCGCACGTCCGTACACTTCCCTCGCTTAGGGACAATCGCGAGCTTGTCTAGAGTCCAGGGATCGCATATCAACTTAGAGTCGAGTCCGCTGTCCGTCCCGCATCAATTTGGTATCAGAGCGAGTCGAGTCTAGGGTAGTCTTTGTTTAAAAACAAAAAAAAAGAGTCATTTAAGTCTAGGAGTCAAAGTCTAAGTCGGTCGTTGCATTTACATACCATTATTCGGTATATTAAAAGGTGTTGCTCTGTCACGCCCCGACGCGGAATATCGAGGGCGCGATGAGTCGTAAACAATCGTGTCAATCAGAGCATGTACAATTTTATTTCTAAAGACAGAAATGAATGAAAAAATGGTACTTTTATTCCATCAAAATGAAGTTTACAACACTAATTGATAAGCCATAAAGGCAATTAGAAACTTCCAATCCCAAAGTACATCATTCTTGTAAAAACACTAATGATCTACATAAACCTAGGTAAAAAGGAAAATCACTCTCTCACTCTTGTCCATTCCCTTGTTCATTTTCATTTCCTGCAACAATTAACCAAAACGGAGGGTGAGTTAAAAGCTCAGTAGGATTTTATATCTCTAAGAAACAGGCATGCTTTAAGTATTAACAATTTAACAATTTTCTAACTTGTATCGAAAAGTGTATAAACATGAATGAAATTTCCAAGTAATTGAGATAATATGATATCAAGATGAATTTTCAAGTAATGACTTTGAACAAGTAAATATATTCATGTAATTGGCCATTTTCACGCAAGTCAAGTAATTCATGTAATTTTCAAGTAAACAAGTAACAAGTAAACAAGTACGAATAGTGGAATGCCGTATCAAGTAAATCTATCATGCACTTCGGTGCAATGCCACACCGTTGGTCAATCAACTCCCATGGGCACAAGTACTTTCGGGCGCTCCCCCTACGGCCAGACTGGGCCCCATTAATGCTAGGCATTGAGTCATATGGATTCGAAGATCCCAAGTACGTTTAGACATACACTTTAATATATATGGCCAATGATTTTCAAGAATATGTTGTTGTAATAAGCAAAGATTTGACAAAATTTCAGAAGTTGCAAGAAAGTAGATAACAATTTTAAGGCATCATGTTTAATGACATTAAGTCGTGGAGTTCAAAAATAAACGGTAAGTAGGAAGAAAAATTAAGATAATAGTTTTATTTTTAAATATTTTAGCTTAATCTCAGAATCATAAAACATCAAGTTTTAGTTATGGAAATATATGCTTATGAATTAAAATCATGAGTTTAGATATTATATTTAATCATACATTAATTAACCATATGATAAAAAATAGATTTAACATGTTGAAAGTAGTTTTTTATACATCAATATGATAGAAAATACTTTTTTACATTCTGAAATAATTTTCGTACGTCACTATGATAAAAAATATAATAGTTATAGGCTGAAAAGATGTTACTGTCTGTGAATGCGCTATAGCTCAAGGTCACGTTCATACATCATATATAAATACAACATATATATATTCAAAATATTATATTTTTGATCACCAAAATTTTTGAGAAAATTTTTATGAACACGCTAGCCGAGACTAGCGCGTTCATGAAGAACGTGCTAGTCAAGAGTGGCGCGTTCAGGAACATATATATATATTTAAAATTTTTGAAAACTAAAGGAAAGAGATAGGTTTGGTATAAACCATAACAGATATAGACTCCTGATATATATATATAAATTGTTGTGCCCCTTGTGCTTTGATGATAGTGTGGTGTTTTAATGATAGCAACATGAATGAGTCACCATATTATTTTGCTCACATGATTGCATATGACTGATCTGTTCTGTGGAGAATGCATGAGTGTGCTATGTCTGATATGTTCTGTGGAGAATGCACAAGTCCATACAGTTGCTGCATGCGTCTGTTAAGAAGTCTGTACATTACCATGCTTCAGGCTGAGCAAGTCTATACATCCGTTTGCTAGCATGTCTGCACAAGTCCATTCATTTGTCTGGCTGCATAACTGTAAGTCTATACATCTTTGTCTTGTGCATGCATCATTGTCTCCAAGTCTGTACAGTCTCATTTAAAGTCTATATTGTGCATACTACATCGTCAAAGTCTATACATTGCACTGTAGCTTGCATTCACTTCAAGTCTGCACATTCTTCTGATATGTCCAAAGTCTGTACATCGCCTTCTTGCTCATGCATTGCATCAAGTCCATACATTGTTTGTGCACAAGTCTATACATTGTTGCATCATGTGCTTCATGCATTAGCAAAGTCTGTACATCGTATTCTGTTCATGCATTGCATCAAGTCCATACATTGTTTGTGCACAAGTCTACACATTCTTCAGGTGCATCATTTCAGCATGCCTATACATTGGACTTGAGCATATAGGAAGTCTATACATTGGCATCTTTACCTACGTTGCACTTGCAAGTCTGTACTGCCTGTAAGGTCCGCCTCACTTAGCGTCTCATTTGGCTCAAGTCTGTACAGCCAATGCCTGCTCATGCATCATCTTGGTGGTAAGTTTGTACATTGGCCAAGTCTATACATCCACTGTCTCAGTTGAGCTTTAAAGTCTGTACATCCACCGTCTCAGTTGAGCTTTAAAGTCTATACATCACAACGTCTCCTGCAGCGTCTCTATGTGCAAGTCTATACATTGTCTACGTGCATAACACAAGTCTATACATCGCCACTTGGCTCGTGGCTCAGTCAGTGCATCCATGCATACATAAGTCTGTACAGCGTCTAGCGTCTCATGCAGAGTCTATACACTATGCATCCTTTGATTTGAAGTCTGTACATCGTGCATCTATTGATTCGAAGTCTGTACAGCATATGTTCTTCATATATTGTCAAGTCTGAACATTGCATATCATCATGGTTGCCTTGATGCCGTAGAAAGTCTATACATTCTATTTTGCTTGAAATTTGACGCCCATCAATAGGGGCGTCCGTTCTGTATCTGATGCCTAGGAAAGAGTCATCTTTTTGTCATGCATCATTTTATCAAAGTCAAGACATCGTCTGGTTGCATATCGCATAGTCTGTACATGGTGCATTGTGTTCTCATGCCTTAAGTTTATGCATTGCAAAGTATGTACATTGGTTGCACATTGCTCTCCATGTCTATACATTGCTTCTTCATGCATTGCACAAAGTCTGCACATGCCATAGTATGAAGTCTACACATGCCATAGCAATGCATATATGAAGTCTATACATGCTCTAGCGTTGCATATATAAAGTCTGTACATGGCATGGTTTCGCATTCTAAGTCTATACATCCGTTCTGTCTTGTGCATGCATCATTCAAAGTATGTACAGCCTGTGTTCACAACACAAAGTCTGTACATCATTCTGCTTGCACAAACGCCAAGTCTATACATTGGCTTTTGCTTGCACGAGATGAAGTCTTCACATTGCAGCTTGTGGTTCATTCATCTAAGTATATACAGCATGTTCCTCATACAAGTCTGTACATGCATTAACTGTGAGCATGGCATAGTCTGTACATTGTCTTTACTGCACGCATGACTAAGTCTATACATTGTGCATTGCTAAAAGTAGAGTCTGCACACTCATTGTCAGCAAGTCTGTACATTGATCTAGCACGCATGCAGAGTCTATACACTCATAACCTTAGCCATTGCATTCTGTGCTTCAAGCATTTCCAAGTCTGTACATGCTTTGTCTTCGCATTGCAAAGTCCATACATTGCAAAGTCTACACACTGCATCGGTGAGCTGCATGCACTGCATCAAGTCTATACAATGTCTGTACATTACACACTATAAAGTCTGTACAAGGTTTCAGTCTTAAACTGATAATCCTATTCGACTGTCTGACGGGGACTCTTTGCAGAGCTTAATGAAAGGCACGTGATCTGAGGCTGGAAGGGCTGACGGGAAGATGACACGTGGCCAAAAACTTTTGGGCGGGAAATGTGGAAGACATACGCCCTATCTGCTTCCTGTTGCTCTATATATATGAAGCCTCTTCCATCAGAAGGAGGCTGATTGAAGCAGAAGCAAAGGAGAGCCTGCATGATCCAGTGTGAAGAGAAGAAAAAGAAAGAGAGAGTGAGAGATCGAGAGAAAGAAAAAGAGAGTGAGAGTGAGAGAGTAGAGAAGAAGAAGAAAAAGAAAGAGGAAGAGAGCTCGTGAGTTGAGAAGAGAGAAGACTTCATCAGACAATCTGTCTCCACTGGAAGTTGGATCAAATCCAATCCAGTCAGCTCCTTGTGAGCCACATTCGTGCTTCATTGTTTACAGTTTTTTGTTGCTGTAGTTTCTTGTTTTTGCTTTCCTTTTAAACCTTTCTTCAAGCTGTCTGTCAGCAGTGCAAGCTGTGATGCATAGCGGCGAGGTGGATACCTCGGACGGGTTAAGCTGTAGTCCCCAGCGGATGGCAAGCTGTGTTGCCCAGCGGATGGCAAGCGGTGTTGCCCAGCGGTTGTATGGCAAGCTGTGATGCCCAGCTGTTCAAGCTGTGAGTCAGCGGAATCCACACTCGGGTTTGAGTGTGGGGTGGATGTAGGTCTGGAGGACCGAACCACCTAAAAATCCTTTGTGCACTGTGGTTTGAATTTTCTTATCTGATTGGCGCTAGATGAATGCTTAGGGACGATATGGTTTGATTGCACACTGTGTGTTCGATTGTAGCTCTGAGAGTCCTTTGACATTGTTCTTAAGTCACTAGTCAGTTCATCTATAAGCATATCACATGACTTAGTGAATCTGAATTCCGTAATTGCTTATTGGACTTCTGTTAGTATCAGGAAGAATTTTTAATTGGGCAAAATTTTTAAGGGGAGATTCATTCACCCCCCTCTGAATCTACTGCACCGAACCCAAGACTTGGTATCAGAGCAGGTGTCTGCATAGAAGGTCCAACGACCTGCAGATCCGATTCTTCTGTATTCGGTGCTATTTCACTTCTGATTCATTTCTTTTCTAATTGTTCTGTGCGTTGAATCTGTTTGCCATCTGTCCAAATGGCTCGTCCTCTGGTTTATGATGGTTCTAACTTCAATAGTTGGCTAGGAGGCCTATGTATGTACTTAGACTCCATTGATCCCAAACTATGGAGTCTACTATCTAAAGGCCCACATCAATTACCTCATGATGAGACCAAGTGGTCTAGAGAGGACAGAATAAAGAACCGTGATAATATCATAGTTCTTAATATCATGAGAGCTGCGATCAATATTGACATATATCCTTTTGCTCTCAGGTGCACTTCTGGAAAAGAGATATATGACAGAGTCATTTCTGCTTATAACAAACATGAGGACAGCTGCTTGATGGCCAACCGTGGAAAGGATGATGATGAATCATCATCTCAGGTAAGCTCTGGATCCGATGAACTTTCGATTGATGATTTATGGAATATAAATGAGGAACTCTCTGATAGATGTGAAAGATTAAAATCTGAGAATAAAAAATTGAAAAAGAAATGTGATCAGATAAATTTGAAAGCTCCCTGTGAAAACTGTCCAAATCTGAAAAAATTCTATGATACATGCATGCTAGATGTTCAGAACCTTAAGAAATAAAATGGTTCTCTAAAAATTGAAAAATAATCATGCTTGGACAAAATATCAGAAATTGAGAATCAGCTGAATGAGAATAAAAATGAGCATCTAAAAGGCATGCAAGAGTTGACTGAAATTAATTCTTTAATGGACAAACTAAAGCTTCAACATGCTGAAGTTCAAAAAGAAAATGAAAATCTCAAGGCTAGTCTGAATAAAATCAGCAAGGAAACAATGCATATTTCTGCTCTAAGAGAACGAAATGAAGATCTTTATAATGAGAATGAATGGATGAAGAAATAAATTATCTTGTTTAAAGAAGATCACAGAAATTTGCTTGCTGATAAAATTAAAGTGGAGGAAAGAGAAGATGAACTAATTGAAAAATTGGAGCTTATGTCTGGAAATGGAAAATGTAGTGAAGGAGTCATGAAGCTATCTGAAGAGAACAAAGAACTGAGGGAACAAAACAAGAAACTGATGGTTTTAAATACTATTTTCTCACAGAGGTTTCTGACTGTCGAAAAAGAAAAATATGTTATTAAGGAAGCTCAACTATAAAAACTTGAGGAGGAAAACACTGAACTGAAAGCTGAAGTTGAAAAGTTAAAGTTGTTAAACACTGGCTTATCTGAAACACTTCTCACCTTAAAAAAGGGAAAATTCACCTGTGATGGAGAATCACAAATGTTGAACAATTTAGAACAAGAAATTGAGAAGTATAAAACTGCAAACAAAGTTTTAAGTGAATGTGTAAATTACAGTGAACAGGAGATAGCCAGTTATGAACTTCACATTGCTAGCTTGGAAAATAAAATTCATGATCTGAAAAAGTCAGCATCCAAGTCTGCTAAAAATGAAGGAAAGATAAAAGCTGTCATGAAAGATAAGAATGACAATTCAAGAGAAGGGATAAGTTGTAGTTCTGATGTTAAGGAAACTACTAGAAACCAGCTATACACTACTTTTGTGCAAAGCTCTGATGTAGCTGGTACCTCAAGTCAATCCCCAAAACAAAACAAAAATCTGAAAACACCTTCATCATCTGTCTTTCAATTTAAGGCACAGAAAGCTGAAAAACCAACAAGAATGGTAAACAAAGTTAAACAATTGAACAAGAATGGAAAGAAAGATGGGGTTAAAAATGTCCCTACTTGTGTCATGAAATCAGTTAGCTCGGCTGAATTTAATGGGTCAATGCAAAATGCTCATGCCTCATGTACTCGTTCGCATGAATCTAGGAATTCATCTGATAGAAACCATGCCCCTAGGAAATCTGATGCTTCTTGCTATTACTGTGGTAAGCATGGTCATATCATGGATGCATGTTTCATCATGAAACAAGATGATAAACTGCATGCTAGATCTTTTGATCATCATGGGTACAACAGAAACAAACTTAAGTTTAACCAGCACATCACATGCTTCAATTGTAACAAGCCAGGTCATAAGGCTATTGAGTGTTGGTCAGGGAATTACAGGAATAATTCTGGATCTAGAAGTAAGCATGTTAGGTGCTTTAAATGTGGTAAGTATGGGTATGCAGTCAAGGACTGCTGGTATGTTAAGGGAAATCACTTCAATTCCAAATTTGTCAAATTCCCTGCAAATAGAAATTTTTTTGGAAGAAATAAAGCTGCTTTTAAGGAAAAGATTCTTGCATGTGTTGAATGTGGAAAACCTAGCCACCGGGCTTCTGAATGCTGGTGGGCAGGTAATAGTAAATCAAAATTTCATGCAAGTAACAAAAATTCTCATGCTAACTCACATGGGTTACATGATTATAACAATGTTCACAAAAAGAATTCAAGGGTTGTTATATCATGCAGATATTGTGGAAAGTTTGGTCATTTCATGAATAATTGTTACCTGATGGAGAATGATGATAATGTTGCCAATAAACTATTCAGAACACCTGTTAGAGTTAACTCGAGACCCAAGGTTGTTTGGGTCCCTGCATGATCAACTTGATTAACATGTTACTGGTGTGTCTTGGAATGAAAAAGAGGGGTAAATAAACCAAGGCACTCAACAGGAAGACCCCAGGATTCTGCTTTTCAGGTTTGTTCTAAATACTCATCTTAAATTCCATCATATGAAATTGTGAACTTGAAATGATTGCATATCATGTTAACTCTTTTGTGCATCATCTAACTGAATCTAATTGAAAATCTGAAATGCACATGGAAATAATTGTAGTTTATCTCTGAATGCATTATATATCTATGTCATGATGCATGATATGTCAAACTCCCTGCATGTTGTATTGCACTGATTTACATGACCATCATGGTATATTAAATGGAACAGTGCTAAATGGTAGATGGAGTATGTCTGGATGCTACTGCCATGTGTGAGGTGGTCCTTGGACCAAATCCTCCGCCTAGTACCATGGGTCAAGTCATGTAGAGCAGTGTATTGCATATCATGTTGATCTGTTGGTGCTAAACTGAAGTTTTCTAAAATATGAATTGAATAATCATGCTTATGGTAATTCTCTTCTATCTAATTTGCATGAATCATATCTGAATGCAAAATTTGATATCATGTGATGTGCTTTCAATACATTTCATGCATACAGTCAGGGGGAGCCCAACTGTTTTTGATCAATCATATTGCTGCTTATGTTTTATCCTTTACATCATGCACTTAGTCAGGGGGAGCTCAACTTGTCTTGATTAACCATTCTGCTGCTCATGCCTTGCTATTGTCATGATGAATCTAGACAGAGGAAGTTTTCTGCTCATCTCATTCACGTTCATCTGAAATCCTCCTGTCTAGTTTATTGGATCTTCTAATGCTCTCAGTTTGGTTCAATTGAATTCTCTGCTGTCTTCACCAAAACAGCTGATCAGTCTGAATTCCAGACTCAGCTACTGTTTGTTGATAAACTCTCTTTTAATGATCTTCTCTATTGGTGATTGACTCTTCCACCAGCTTATACTCATCTTTCATATATCTCTTAGCTGGTGTGACTGATTTGGTTCTACTGTTGATTAGTTGGTCAGGTAAATTTATTGATTTGATCTGAGGAACTTAAGCTGCATGTCATGCATTTCAGTCTGAGAACTGTGTAGAAATTCCTATCATATAGGTTTAAGAATTACCACTGAATCAGACTGATATAATATTAATGTATTCTCATATTTATAATTAAATGAATTGAAAATATCTGAATGATGAGCTTTAATAAATTTTAACCATCTGTGTCATAAAAACCTTAGACTCACTTATCAGAAATCTGAAAATTTGAAATCAGGGCTACTTTGGTTAAGATGCATAGAGTGAGTATTGTTGTTAAACATTAACTTTGAAAAATTTGACAGGAAATAAAATCAGTGAGTATTGAAATGACTTTGTTCACTGAGAAACTGGGTTTTCCATCAAAGAAATGGAGTGAACCCAAGTCATGAAGTGTCATAGTCACTTAAAATGAAAATTCATTGAGAACCTGACAAAGTAATGACATATTTGTGTTGAGTAACTGAGGAGTCTGGCCTCTGATCAAGGTGTCTTCTCATGTAAAAGGACACTTATATTGCTAACTCTGTTCTCGAAGTTGAGAGGCAATGACAGTTATCACACTGAGTAACTGGGTCACTTCACCTGAGACGTGTTGTGCCTCATGTAAAAAGATGTTGATCAACCTAAATTGCTCAGAAAAAATTTAATGTGCTTCAAATGAAAATATTTTGAAAATTCTGTCAACTCATGCTCTTAGAAAAGTGTTTAACCTCAGTACTAATCTATGTATTTTTCAAAGGAGCTATTGAGATCATATGTGTAAGATAAATATGATTATTTTTTAGTGTTATCTGACTAATTAGTTCACCTTTATTAAAACTTGGATTCAGATATGAGTATTGAGTTTAATTTGACAAATTTGGTATACATCATAATTAAATCAGATTGGTTAAGTTGCCACTTCATAACCCTTTATGATAGAAGAGTCTATACTTCTTAAGACTTATTGAAGTGGTGCAAGCATTAAAATCCCTCATGATCAGATTCATTCATGATCAAGAGTAACTGTATTGACAAATCCTCTCTTATCAGTTGACTGATTCCATCGGCATTTTTCTGATCATACAAATGTGAGGTGCCACTCCTATTATTACCTTGTTCACTTGCATCCTTCTGAACTTCAGAATCCTTATGGTGGTGGATTTCAGATTGCTTCCTGACATGTACTCCTCTCCACACTATTGGAATCTTCCATCTTATTTTGCAACCAGTTCTGGTTCTGTGGATTTTCCACCTGTTTCATTCTGTTCAGGGGGAGTTATGGGTCATCTGCTTTTAGGGGGAGAGTAGTCAATCATGCATGTTGATAGGGGGAGAGCTGTTTTAGTGTCATAAGGGGGAACTCTATTTCAGTGAACTTTGCTTCATTCTGTGTATTTGTGTGTTGAATTTTGTCTCTCAAACCATCTCCTTTTTGCTTATGTCAAAGGGAGAGAATAGTTTGTCGAGTCAGTGTGACTCATCATGTTGCCATCATCAAAAATGGAGAGATTGTTGTGCCCCTTGTGCTTTGATGATAGTGTGGTGTTTTAATGATAGTAACATGAATGAGTCACCATATTGTTTTGCTCACATGATTGCATATGACTGATCTGTTCTGTGGAGAATGCATGAGTGTGCTATGTCTGATCTGTTCTGTGGAGAATGCACAAGTCCATACAGTTGCTGCATGCGTCTGTTAAGAAGTCTGTACATTGCCATGCTTCAGGCTGAGCAAGTCTATACATCCGTTTGCTAGCATGTCTGCACAAGTCCATTCATTTGTCTGGCTACATAACTGTAAGTCTATACCTCTTTGTCTTGTGCATGCATCATTGTCTCCAAGTCTGTACAGTCTCATTTAAAGTCTATATTGTGCATACTACATCGTCAAAGTCTATACATTGCACTGTAGCTTGCATTCACTTCAAGTCTGTACATTCTTCTGATATGTCCAAAGTCTATACATCGTCTTCTTGTTCATGCATTGCATCAAGTCCATACATTGTTTATGCACAAGTCAATACATTGTTGCATCATGTGCTTCATGCATTAGCAAAGTATGTACATCGTATTCTATTCATGCATTGCATCAAGTCCATACATTTTTTGTGCACAAGTCTACACATTCTTCAGGTGCATCATTTCAGTAAGCCTATACATTGGACTTGAGCATATAGGAAGTCTATACATTGGCATCTTTACCTACGTTGCACTTGCAAGTCTGTACAGCCTGTGAGGTCCGTCTCACTTAGCATCTCATTTGGCTCAAGTCTGTACAGCCAATGCCTGCTCATGCATCGTCTTGGTGGTAAGTCTGTACATTGGCCAAGTCTATACATCCACTATCTCAGTTGAGCTTTAAAGTCTATACCTCCACCGTCTCAGTTGAGCTTTAAAGTCTATACATCGCAGCGTCTCCTGCAGCGTCTTTATGTGCAAGTCTATACATTGTCTGCATGCATAACACAAGTCTATACATCGCCACTTGGCTCGTGGCTTAGTCAGTGCATCCATTCATACATAAGTCTGTATAGCGTCTAGCGTCTCATGCAGAGTCTGTACACTGTGCATCCTTTGATTTGAAGTCTGTACATCGTGCATCTATTGATTCGAAGTCTGTACAGCATATGTTCTTCATATATTGTCATGTCTGAACATTGCACATCATCATGGTTGCCTTGATGCCGTAGAAAGTCTATACATTCTATTTTGCTTGAAAGTTGACGCCCATCAATAGGGGCGTCCGTTCTGTATCTGACGCCTAGGAAAGAGTCATCTTTTTGTCGTGCATCATTTTATCAAAGTCAAGACATCGTCTGGTTGCATATCGCATAGTCTGTACATGGTGCATTGTGTTCTCATGCCTTAAGGTTATGCATTGCAAAGTATGTACATTGGTTGCACATTGCTCTCCATGTCTATACATTGCTTCTTCATGCATTGCACGAAGTCCGCACATGCCATAGCACTGCATATATGAAGTCTACACATGCCATAGCAATGCATATATGAAGTCTATACATGCTCTAGCGTTGCATAAATAAAGTCTGTACATGGCATGGTTTCGCATTCTAAGTCTATACATCCGTTGTGTCTTGTGCATGCATCATTCAAAGTATGTACAACCTGTGTTCACAACACAAAGTCTGTACATCGTTCTGCTTGCACAAACGCCAAGTCTATACATTGGCTTTTGCTTGCACGAGATGAAGTCTTCACATTGCAACTTGTGGTTCATTCATCTAAGTTTGTACAGCATGTTCCTCATACAAGTCTGTACATGCATTAACTGTGAGCATGGCATAGTCTGTACATTGTCTTTGCTGGACGCATGACTAAGTCTATACATTGTGCATTGCTCAAAGCAGAGTCTGCACACTCATTGTCAGCAAGTCTGTACATTGATCTAGCACGCATGCAGAGTCTATACACTCATAACCTTAGCCATTGCATTCTGTGCTTCAAGCATTTCCAAGTCTGTACATGCTTTATCTTCGCATTGCAAAGTCCATACATTACAAAGTCTACACACTGCATCGGTGAGCTGCATGCACTGCATCAAGTCTATACAACGTCTATACATTACACACTATAAAGTCTGTACAAGGTTTCAATCTTAAACTGATAATCCTATTCGACTGTCTGACAGGGACTCTTTGCAGAGCTTAATGAAAGGCACGTGATCCGAGGCTGGAAGGGCTGACGGGAAGATGACACGTGGCCAAAAACTTCTGGGCGAGAAATGTGGAAGACACACACCCTATCTGCTTCCTGCTGCTCTATATATATGAAGCCTCTTCCATCAGAAGGAGGCTGATTGAAGCAGAAGCAAAGGAGAGCCTGTACGATCCAGTGTGAAGAGAAGAAAAAGAAAGAGAGAGTGAGAGATCGAGAGAAAGAAAAAGTGATGGGGCATCTCACGACACTCCCTCTAGCTCGGGTTGCCTGCACACTTTTGGATATGGGATGGCTGTGATCTCTAAATGTTATCTTCCTTTTCCGTGATCTCGTCTTATGTATTTTCATTTTATTGAGTCTTATCTTATGTACTTTCTTTTATTGAGTCATGGTGTTCTAGTCTATTTCTCTTATTTTGTGTAATTGGGCCTTAGTACCTTAGTGTGGGCCTAATGGGTTGAGTCTATGACTTGTTGGGTCTTTTGTCTTAATGTCAGGGTCATTTTGGTCATGTAAAGAGTGGTTGCCTATAAATAGGCCCCATCTCTCTCCATGTAATCACTTTTGGATGAATATTGAAATATCATTTCCACCTCCTCTATTCCCTCTCATTATCTCTCTCAATTCTCTCTCATTCTCTCTCTCTTCAAGAAGGGGGCGAACCCCTCTCTCTCTCCTCCCCCGCCCAACCACATCCAACCCCCACCTACCTCCCTTAACTTCCCCACAACTTCCCATAACCCCTCTTTACTCCTCACCTTGTCCCAAGGGAGTTCCACCAATCCAAGCCCCACCACCCAACTACCACCTACCCAACACCACTTCCTAAGCACCCCTTCCTCTCCCCAACGTTGAAGGGGCTCTTCCCTAAGCCCAATTTCAAATTTCCCTCTCCCTAGGGCAGTTCCCTTCCATCTCCCCACCACCCTAACCACCCAAGGTCGCACCCCCCTTCCCCATACTAGCCAAAGGTCGCCCCCCCCTCTCCCTTGCTCTCCCCTTGCACACCAAGAGCTCCACCTTCCCTCCACTCATCTCACAGCCCTCTCCAGACATTTCACCCCCACCCTTCATTCCCCCACAGCTCTCACAACCCCTAAACACCTCACATATCCCTCCCATAGCCACTAGACACACACCTTCCACCCCATTTCCCCAACTACACCTTTCACCTATAGCCATTTGCATTTTCAGGTTCAGACCAGGTCACCGGTTGCAGATTGGCAGCAGGTTGCAGAGGGCACCGCGTCGTTTCCTGAGGGCTCCTGGTGACCTATCTTACATCGTCGGAAGTGTCATCGAGTTAGCTTTCCAACGGTGGTGGTCCCGCATCCATCCGAGTCCGGAGCTGTTCGGAGTCGAGGATCTCGTCCAACTGCGCAATCTGCCCCTGTCTGAAGACCTGAATCTGAAAGTAGAAGCTACCACGGCCATATCGTGAAGTATCTGAGCACCATTTTTGGAGGGCAGAAACTACGTCCGGTGAGCTTTCATCTCCAAGAAGAAGGGACTCAATCGGCCACCGGAGCTCCGAGTTACATTTTTCTTCGCCGGAGTGTGCAGTCTGCCCCTGCAGGTCCAGGTTCGAACTGTTTCCACTTCTCCAGCCACCACCCTCTTCTCCGACATCAGATTGGGGCCCTGTCAACTCCTGCTCGAAGCTACTCCGACCACGATCGCATCACCGCCAGTTTCATCTCAATTGGAGTTTGGGAGAATCCGTCGGGCCTTCTGCAACAGACTGTACCAGTTCTGCACCAGCCAGAGGAAGAAAGTTGCTGTCCTGTTCCAGTTGCCGGCCCGATCAGCCCCGAGCTCCAGAGCCTCCCCAAAAATTCAGACATCATCCTTAGTCGTTGGGAAACTTTTGGCACAAGTTTGATCAAGATCTGAGTTCTTGTGGAGTCTGTGGTGGCATCATCACCAACACCCTGTCCAGAGAATCTGAAGATTGGCAGAACCGGTGGAGCTTGAAAGTCGGGTTTTTCTTTCATAATTCCCCCACCCCGCTTGGCCGGCTGAAGGCCCCTCCCTGCGTGGAGGTAGTTTTGATTGTTATAAGTTCAATCCCCACCCAAGATCATCCCTCCTGCGAGAGGCGTAGTGCTGTACCTCTTTAATTTTCAGGTCAAGCGACACCGCCGCAGCGATCGGGTGTATACCCTCGCTTCCCGGCGCGCCCTCGTCTCCGAGCGGGATCGGTGTTTTCACACCGATCAGGTGAGCATCTGATACCATCCTTGATTGCCATTATTCTGCAAATTTAGTATTACTTCGCATGCCCGTCGGACGGTGAGAAGAGAGCCCGACCTTGTATGCTACTTTGAAGGTGTCCACCGCGGACCGGGAGTGAGTGCCACCCAAACCCCGCCCTGCGGGCCAGCCGCCCACGAAGTTGGGAATCCCAGGCCCTTTGGGGGTCAGCCTAAGCCAACTAAGTCACTTAGAATCATTGGGTCTCACCTCGGACCCTCGCCATCATCCCCCGGCCCCACCGGGTGATCGCGTGTGCCGTGAGAGTAAGCCGCTATCGTGAGAATCATTGGAGTGCTTGTATGCTTGCGGGTCTAGGTCCTAGGGTCATCAACTCATACTTAGTCAACCTTGGGTTGTGCCACATCAAGTTGTATCAGAGCGGTCTTAGGCTTGTCCTTACAAGTCTAGTCTTGGGTCACACTAAGTCATTCATAGGTGCATCCGCACACCCTTGCATAGCCCACCCAACTTTGCATGACCACTCGTAGTGGAACTCATTATCATGTCAATCCATCCTCTTCCAATACCACTATGAATCCCAATCCCCAAGGGAATCCCGCTCACAACGAGCACGAGCTTCCTGACCACATGAGGTTTCTTGTGGAAGGCATGACTAACATTATGGGATGGCTTGATGATATAACGGCCCGGCTTGAACAAATTGAGGAAAATAGGCCTGCCCCAAGGGTAGGAGATAGGAGGGAACCACCTCCACATGTGGAGCCAGCCATAGGAGAGCTCAACCTTGACCACCCTCCCAAACCGGAAAGGGACCCACCTCCTAGAAGGAATGAGAGACTCCCCCGGGACAACCCGGATGACCAACTAATGGGACTTGTGAAAGTCGATGCACCCACCTTTGATGGGTCTCATCATCCGAGCATCTACTTAGATTGGGAGGCAGCCATGGACCAATATTTTGATTGGTACCCAATGACCGAGGATAGGAGAGTCCGGCTTGCAAAGATGCAACTTACCAAATTAGCCAAGACTCATTGGATGAATGTTGAGGCATTAAGGATAGTTAGGAGGGAAGCTCCCATTACCACATGGGGGGCCATGAAAGACCAACTCAAACACAAATATGTCCCACCCTCCTACCATCAAAACCTCCTAGATAAGTGCCAAGCCTTAACCCAAGAGGGGAAGACCGTTATAGAGTACATTGAGAAGTTTGACTACTACCTTCTCAAGTGTGAAGTCCAAGAGGACCCCGCCGTCACACTCTCCCGCTTTAGGAATGGGCTTCAATTCCATATCAAAAAGGAGTTATTCATGCGTCAAGTAGCCACTCTAGAGCAAGCCTACCAAGTAGCTCGGGATGCCGAGAAATTCTCTCTGTATACACGAATGGTTCCCCCTCGGGGGATGGACCCCAAAGCCATGGCACCTCGGGCCAGCCCTCCACCTCCCCAAAGAGGTCTCCTTCCCACACCCATGGGAGCTCCTCCCACCCGGGTCACTCCTCCTAGTGGCACTCCACCACCCCGCCCCACAAGTGGGCCCCTAAACACAACTCCCAATAGGCCCAATCCGACACCCACTCCCCCTCACACTAAGATGGCCCCAAACCATCAAAGTGGGCAGCAATGCTTTAGGTGCTATGGATATGGACACTTTGCCAATCAATGCCCCACCAAGGGAGCATCTAACTTGCTCATAGAGGAGACCAACCCCCAACCCCAAGCTGAATTTGAAGGGGAAGTTGAGATATATGAACCCACTCTTGAATGGGAGGATGAGTATGAGAACCACTACATAGAGACCAACCAAGAACAACTCCCTCCATCCACCGACTGCCACCTCGGAGTGGTTAGGTGCACCCTCACCCAAACCCAAGAGCATGATTGGAAAAGAAACACCATATTCCATACCTACATCCGGATAGGGAGCCATGTTAGAAAGGTCATCTTGGACAATGGAAGTAGTGTGAATGTGGTGTCACCCGACACCGTCAAACTTTTGGGCCTTACCACCTCCCTACATCCACACCCATATCGGGTAGCATGGATTGATACCACCTCCATACCCGTTAGTGCTCGTTGCCTTGTCCCCATTACATTCCAATCCTATCAAGGCCAAGTGTGGTGTGACATCCTACCAATGGAAGTTGGGAGTATACTCCTAGGGCGGCCTTGGATCTACAATGTAGATGCCACCTTCCTTGGAAGGACAAACACTTGCATCTTCACTCATGAGGGAAAGAAAATCTAACTCAACCCTTCTCCACCCCGCACCCTTCCCAAGAAGGCATCTCCCTCCCTTGAGGGATCCCCTACCCCTCCCACTATTCCAAACCCACCAAACCCCACCCCATCAAGCCTTAATCCTAGTATCATCAATGAGCCTCCTAGGAGCCTACACCTCATCACTAGGAAAGAGCTTGAGGAAGAAGTCAACCAAGGAGAACAAGTGTGTGCCATTGTTATTTGCCTTGGGGAATCCACCCCAACCGACCCACACCCGATAGAAATTCAACAACTCCTTGAGGACTTCCATGATGTGTTTCCCGAGGAGCTTCCGGACAAGCTACCACCCATGCGCGATGTGCAACATGCCATCGACTTTGTGCCCGAAGCAACCTTACCCAACCTCCCACACTACCGCCTCAACCCCACCGAGCATGCCGAGCTCAGGAGACAAATTGAGGAACTCATCAAGAAGGGCTTCCTCCAAATTAGCAAAAGCCCTTGTGCCGTCCCGGCTCTTCTCACACCCAAAAAGGACTGAACTTGGCGCATGTGTGTGGATAGCCAAGCCATCAATAAGATAATGGTCAAGTATAGGTTCCCCATCCCTCGGTTAGATGATATGCTAGATATGCTAGTTGGAGCCACCATCTTCTCCAAAATCGACCTCAAGAGTGGCTACCATCAAGTTCGCATTAGGCCCGGGACGAGTGGAAAACCGCCTTTAAGACTAAGGACGGTCTCTATGAATGGCTTGTCATGCCTTTTGGCCTTTCTAATGCGCCAAGCACGTTCATGCGCCTCATGACCGAGGTCCTCCGGCCCTTCATTGGCATCTTTCTAGTTGTCTACTTTGACGACATCCTCATATATAGCCAATCCAAGGAAGCCCACCTCGATCACCTCAAACAAGTGTGCACCATTCTTAGGAAGGAGAGTCTCTTTGCTATCCCCGGGAAGTGTCATTTCTTGACCAATCAACTAGCCTTCCTAGGATTTATTGTCTCATCTCAAGGGGTATCCATGGACCCCGAAAAGGTCCAAGCTATTCTTGAGTGGCCCGAGCCCAAGACCCTTCATGAGACCCGAAGCTTTCACGGGCTAGCCACTTTCTATAGGAGATTCATCCGAGGATTTAGCACAATCACCGCTCCTATCACGGATTACCTCAAGAAAGGCACCTTTGTGTGGACTAGGGCAGCCTCCAAAGCATTCCTAGAGCTCAAGGAAAAGATGACCCAAGCCCCGGTCCTTTGCCTACCCGACTTCTCGAAAGTCTTCGAAGTCACTTGTGATGCATCCGGGGTAGGGATTGGGGGCATTCTTAGCCAAGAGGGTCACCCGGTAGCCTATTTTAGTGAGAAACTTTGTGAGGCTAGGACTAGGTACTCCACATATGACAAAGAGCTTTATGCCGTGGTCCAATCCCTTCGGTATTGGAGGCACTATCTCCTACCCCAGTAGTTTGTGATCTTCTCGGACCATGAGGCTTTGAAGTACCTCAACACCCAACAAAAGCTCAATGCCTGCCATGCCCGATGGGTAGAATACATTCAAGCCTACACCTTTGTCCTCAAGTACAAGATGGGTAGTGAGAACCGCGCCGCCGATGCGCTAAGTAGGCGGATAGTCTTACTCTCCACCATCCAGGTGGAAGTGACCGGGTTTGAAAGAATCAAAGGGGAATATCCAAATTGCCCCAACTTTGGGACTCACTACAACACCCTTTCCACTCATCCCCACAAGGAACATGAGAGGTTCATACTTCAAGAAGGGTATCTATTCAAGGGAGCTAGGCTTTGCATACCCCGGACTTCACTTCGGGACTTCTTAGTTTGGGAGTTACACAGTGGTGGCCTAGCTGGTCACTTTGGGGTCCAAAAGACCATAGAGCTAGTTGAGAGGCAATTCCATTGGCCTAGTCTCAAGAAGGATGTGGCCCACATTATGGGACAATGTCGCATTTGTGCCTCAGCCAAACAAGTGAAGCAAAATACTGGGCTTTACTGATGGGGACATCCCTTGCCCCTCCACATTTTCTGAAGCTTGGATTGATTGTCGGTGTACGCCATTATGTTCCTCATGTGTTTGTGAGTCGAGTCATGTAATTTTTTCGTTTTTATTTGAGTCTTAAACATGTAATTTTCCCTTTATTGAGTCATGTACCTAGGTTAGAAAGTCATTTTCCTAAGTCTTGAAGTCATTATGTTGGTTTGATAGGTTAATGGGCCCAATTCATTGGGCTAGGCCCAGGGGCGCCCCTCCCTTGGACTGTTTGGTCATTAGTTAGTTGGTCAGGGTCAGTTTGGTCTTAGGAAAAGTGTGGGGTCTATAAATAGCCCCACCCCTCTCTCATTTGTAACAATTATGCTTGAATATTGAATCCAGAAAATTTCCACACCTTCTAGTTCCCTCTCAATAGCTCCCTCTCTCTCTCTCTTACTATCACTCTCTCTAAGTGGGTTGTGCCCCCTCTCTCTCTCCTCCCCACCCCAATTTCAAAATTTATTCTCTCTCCTCCCCATTCACCCCTCATTAAGGCCCCTTCTCCATGCACTCATTCAATTCCCCCTGCAACCCCTAGGTGGAAACCCCTTCTCCTATGCACCTTTCTACTCTCCCAAGCAACCCTCCCTCTCCCCAAGACTGAAAGAACCCTTCCCTAAGCCAAATTTCGAATTTCCCTCTCCCTTGGGCTGTGCCCTTTCATCTCCCCACCTCCCTAACCACCCAAGGTCGCACCCCCCCTTCCCCATCCACCAAATAACCCCTTGTTCATGCCCTTCCCCACACCCTCTCCTCCACCTATTCTGTCCCTATTGCAGGTTTCAGAAAAGCAGTGATTTGCAGTAGCAGCCACGACATCCCCTGAAGGCTCCCAGTGGCATATCTTATATTGCTGGAATCGTCTCCAAGTCTTCTTTCCAACGGTGGTACTCCTGCCTGCATCTGAGTTCGGAGCTGTCGGTAAGAACGTCATCTTCAACGACTGCGCAATCTATCCTAGACTGAAGGCCAGGGCGATCTTGGAAGCCGTTCAACGGCCAACCTTGGAAGAATTCGATCACGCTTCCTTCTACAAAATTCTTCTTCGTCTAGTCCTCCATCAGTAGCAGAAGGAACGACGCCAATCTCCCGCCCGAGCTATTTGTTCTGAATTTCTTCGCCGGAGTGTGCAGTCTGCCTCCTGTAGGTCCAGGTTCGACCTGTCTTCACTTCTCCGGCCACCATTCTCCTCTCCGACATCGGATTGTGGCGCCGTCAATTTCTCATCGAAGCTACTCTGACCACGATCGCGTCACCGCCAGTTTCGTTCGATTTGGAGTTCGGGAACGACCGCAGTGCCTTCTGAAATCCACTGTATCAGTTCTGCATTAGTCAGAGGCAGAGTGTTTCTATCCTGCTCCAGTCATCGGTCCGATCAGCGCCGAGTTCCAGAGATTCCCAAAAAATTCAAGCATCATCCTCGGCCAGTTGGGGAACTTTTGGCACTAGTTTCATCAAATTTGGAGCTCGGTTGAGTCCGCGGCAGCATCTTCATCGACAACCTGTTTAGTAAAATTGAAGAGTAGCAGAACCGGCGAAGCTTGGAGAGTCGGCATTCTCTTCATAATTTCCCCACCCCGCTTGGCCAGCTGAAGGCCCCTCCCTGCGTGGAGGTAATCTTGGTTGTAATAATTCTAACCCCCACCCCAAGAGCCCCCCTCCTGCGAGAGGTGTAGTTCATGTAATAATATTTTCACAGATTTGAAGCGACACCGACGCGGCTTGCGGGCGCAAACCCTTGCCTCCCTGCTCGCCCCCGTCTTCGGCCGGAGTTGGCGTCTTCACGCCGGCTAGGTGAGCCTCGGTCCCCCTTTCCTTGCTGGTCAATATCACTTGCTTAGCTTAGTATTCTTGCTTTACTGCGTCGGACGGAGAGCGAGGGCCCGACCCAAATTGCCGAACACGTGAGTGTCCATCGCGGGTGAGTTGTGAGCGAGCCATTTCAACCCACACCCATGGTGTGACGGCCGCCCGTGAGTGGGCATCCCTGGCCCAATTGGGGTTCTCCCCAAGCTTGCCAAGCACCGGAGCATCATTGTCCCACCCCGGACCCTCTCCATTATCGTTTAGTTGCCCACGGGCACAAGTGTGCACCAAGCGAGTGAGCCGCTCGAGTGGTATCATCGCCAATTTGCTTGCTTGCAACCTTAGGTCCAAGGGTCATATTGTCTTGTGGTCATCACCCCAAGGTGGTGTCACATCATTTACACACCCCTACCCATACCAGACCGACCTTGGGAGGATTTGAGCATGGACTTCATCCTTGGCCTACCTAAGACCTTGCGCAAACATGATTCCATCTTTGTAGTGGTTGACAGGTTCTCTAAAATGGCCCACTTTATCCCATGTTCCAAGGCCTCCGATGCTTCTAGGGTCACCCAATTATTCTTTGATGAGGTAGTCCGACTCCATGGATTACCTATGACTATTATGTCTGATCGGGATGTGAAATTCACTAGTTATTTTTGGAAGACTCTTTGGCACCTAATGAGAACCCTCCTCAAATTCTCCACTGCTTACCATCCACAAACTGATGGCCAGACTGAGGTCGTCAACCGAAGCCTTGGGAACTTGCTCCGTTGCCTTGTAGGGGAATACCCTGGGAATTGGGATCTCCTCTTATCTCAAGCCGAGTTTACCTACAATGATTCTGTCAATAGGTCCATAGGCAAGAGTCCATTTGAGGTTGTACATGGTTATAGGCCTAGAAAACATTCCGATCTTATTCCCCTTCCCCTACATGCTAGAGTGTCAGTCTCGGCTGAGTCCTTTGCACAGCATATCACAGAGTTGCATGATGACATCTGCAAACATATAGGAAAGAGCAATGAGGCTTACAAAAGGCGGGTAGATGCTCATCGGTGCCACTGCGAGTTCCAAGTGGGAGACTCGGTGATGGTGAGGACGGAGCGGCTCCTTCCGGGACCTGCCTCCAAGTTGAGGGCACGGGGTTCGGGACCCTTTCGAGTTCTGAGACAACTTGGTAGTAATGCTTATGAGCTAGACCTACCTGAGGGTTTTGGGGTACACCCTACTTTCAATGTGGCGGACCTTGTGCCCTACATGGGCCCCACGGTGGAACCCAGTGAGGAGCTCGAGCCTTTACCCCTCCTTGAGAGAGACACTCCCGGAGGGACTCCACTTTCTATCTTGAGAGACCGACGAGAGCAGGTAGAGGCAATATTGGATGAGCAGAGTATCATTACTAGGCACAAGGTGTATCAGCGCTACCTGGTTAGGTGGAAGAACCGTCCCCCGATAGACGATACGTGGGTGAGTCGGGAGGATCTGCTGCGCTTGGACCCCAACATGCTGGAGCATTACGACAGCCAGGTGGACCCATACTCAAAGGGGTCGAGTTCTCCCCACCCCGGGGAATTTGATGAGGGCATCTCACGACACTCCCTCTAGCTCGGGTTGCCTGCACACTTTTGGATATGGGATGGCTGTGATCTCTACATGTTATCTTCCTTTTCCATGATCCCATCTTATGTTTTTTCATTTTATTGAGTCTTATCTTATGTACTTTCTTTTATTGAGTCACGGTGTTCTAGTCTTATTCTCTTATTTTGTGTAATTGGGCCTTAGTACCTTAGTGTGGGCCTAATGGGTTGAGTCTAGGACTTGTTGGGTCTTTTGTCTTAATATCAGGGTCATTTTGGTCATGTAAAGAGTGGTTGCCTATAAATAGGCCCCATCTCTCTCCATGTAATCACTTTTGGATGAATATTGAAATAGCATTTCCACCTCCTCTATTCCCTCTCATTATCTCTCTCAATTCTCTCTCATTCTCTCTCTCTTCAAGAAGGGGGCGAACCCCTCTCTCTCTCCTCCCCCTCCCAACCACATCCAACCCCCACCTACCTCCCTTAACTTCCCCACAACTTCCCATAACCCCTCTTTACTCCTCATCTTGTCCCAAGGGAGTTCCACCAATCCAAGCCTCACCACCCAACTACCACCTACCCAACACCACTTCCTAAGCACCCCTTCCTCTCCCCAAGGTTGAAGGGGCTCTTCCCTAAGCCCAATTTCGAATTTCCCTCTCCCTAGGGCAGTGCCCTTCCATCTCCCCACCTCCCTAACCACCCAAGGTCGCACCCCCCTTCCCCATACTAGCCAAAGGTCGCCCCCCCCCCTCTCCCTTGCTCTCCCCTTGCACACCAAGAGCTCCACCTTCCCTCCACTCATCTCACAGACCTCTCCAGCCATTTCACCCCCACCCTTCATTCCCCCACAGCTCTCACAACCCCTAAACACCTCACATCTCCCTCCCATAGCCACTAGACACACCTTCCACCCCATTTCCCCAACTACACCTTTCACCTATAGCCATTTGCATTTTCAGGTTCAGGCCAGGTCGCCGGTTGCAGATTGGCAGCAGGTTGCAGAGGGCACACCGTCGTCTCCTGAGGGCTCCTGGCAACCTATCTTACATCGTCGGAAGCGTCATCGAGTTAGCTTTCCAACGGTGGTGGTCCAGCATCCATCCGAGTCCGGAGCTGTTCGGAGTCGAGGATCTCGTCCAACTGCGCAATCTGCCCCTGTCTGAAGACCTGAAGCTGAAAGTAGAAGCTACCACGGCCAGCTCGTGAAGTATCTGAGCACCATTTTTGGAGGGCAGAAACTACGTCCAGTGAGCTTTCATCTCCAAGAAGAAGGGACTCAATCGGCCACCGGAGCTCCGAGTTACAATTTTCTTCGCCGGAGTGTGCAGTCTGCCCCTCCAGGTCCAGGTTAGAACTGTTTCCACTTCTCCGGCCACCACCTTTTCTCCGACCTCCGATTGGGGCCCCGTCAACTTCTGATCGAAGTTACTCCAACCACAATCGCGTCACCGCCAGTTTCGTCTCAATTGGAGTTCGGGAGAATCAGCAGGGCCTTCTGCAACAGACTGTACCAGTTCTGCACCAGCCAGAGGCAGAACGTTGCTATCCTGTTCCAGTTGCCGGCCCGATCAGCCCCGAGCTCCAGAGCCTCCCCAAAAATTCAGACATCATCCTTAGTCCGTTTGGAAACTTTTGGCACAAGTTTGATCAAGATATGAGTTCTTTGGAGTCCTTGGTGGTGTCATCACCGACACCATATCCAGAGAATCTGAAGATTGGCAGAACCGGTGGAGCTTGAAAGTCGGGTTTTTCTTTCATAATTCCCCCACCCCGCTTGGCCGGCTGAAGGCCCCTCCCTACGTGGAGGTACTTTTGATTGTAATAAGTTTAATCCCCACCCCAAGATCATCCCTCCTGCGAGAGGCGTAGTGTTGTACCTCTTTAATTTTCAGGTCAAGCGACACCGCCGCAGCGATCGGGTGTATACCCTCGCTTCCCGGCGCGCCCTCGTCTCCAAGCGGGATCGGTGTTTTCACACCAATCAGGTGAGCATCTGATACCATCCTTGATTGCCATTATTCTGCAAATTTAGTATTACTTCGCATGCCCGTCGGACGGTGAGAAGAGAGCCCGACCTTGTATGCTACTTTGAAGGTGTCCACCGCGGACCGGGAGTGAGTGCCACCCAAACCCCGCCCTACGGGCTAGCCGCCCACGAAGTTGGGAATCCCAGGCCCTTTGGGGGTCAGCCTAAGCCAACTAAGTCACTTAGAATCATTGGGTCTCACCTCGGACCCTCGCCATCATCTCCCGGCCCCACCGGGTGATCGCGTGTGCCGTGAGAGTAAGCCGCTATCGTGAGAATCATTGGAGTGCTTGTATGCTTGTGGGTCTAGGTCCTAGGGTCATCAACTCATACTTAGTCAACCTTGGGCTGTGCCACATCAAAAAGAGAGTGAGAGATCGAGAGCAGAGAAGAAGAAGAAAAAGAAAGAGGAAGAGAGCTCGTGAGTTGAGAAGAGAGAAGACTTCATCAGACAATCTGTCTCCACTGGAAGTTGGATCAAATCCAATCCAGTCAGCTCCTTGTGAGCCACATTCGTGCTTCATTGTTTATAGTTTTTCGTTGCTGTAGTTTCTTGTTTTTGCTTTCCTTTTAAACCTTTCTTCAAGCTGTCTGTCAGCAGTGTAAGCTGTGATGCACAGCGGCGAGGTGGATACCTCGGACGGGTTAAGCTGTAGTCCCCAGCGGATGGCAAGCTGTGTTGCCCAGCGGATGGCAAGCTGTGTTGCCCAGCGGTTGTATGGCAAGTTGTGATGCCCAGCTGTTCAAGCTGTGAGTCAGCAGAATCCACACTCAGGTTTGAGTGTGGGGTGGATGTAGGTCTGGAGGACCGAACCACCTAAAAATCCTTTGTGCACTGTGGTTTGAATTTTCTTATCTGATTGGCGCTAGATGAATGCTTAGGGACGATATGGTTTGATTGCACACTATGTGTTCGATTGTAGCTTTGAGAGTCCTTTGACATTGTTCTTAAGTCACTAGTCAGTTCATCTATAAGCATATCACTTGACTTAGTGAATCTGAATTCCGCAATTGCTTATTGGACTTCTGTTAGTATCATGAAGAATTTTTAATTGGGCAAAATTTTTAAGGGGAGATTCATTCACCCCCCTCTGAATCTACTGCACCGAACCCAACATAAACACTTTAGGTATTATATATATATATTAGAAATATTATACTTTTGACCCCTGGTCATCCGGATATAAAAGGATGAACGCGCTATCCTTGACTAGCGCGTTCATGAACATATGTATATATTTAAAAATTGTAAAAACTAAATGAAAGAGGTAGGTTCGGTATAAACTATAATAGATATAGACACTTGATATATATTTAAACACTTTAGGTATTATATATATATATTAGAAATATTATACTTTTGATTTCTAGTCATCCGGGGTTAAGGGTATGAACGCGCTAGCCGAGACTAGCGCGTTCATGAAGATCGCGCTAGTCAGGTATAGCGCGATAAGGAAAGTATTATTACATTATTTTATGTATATTTTTAAAATTTTGGTCAAAGAGACGGGGTCTGTCTGAACGCGCTAGGTCGGGCTGGCGCGTTCAGAACGCGCTACTGAGGTATAGCACGTTCTGGACCTGATGAAAAAATGGGAATACCCCTCCAATCAAATGACCATAACTTGCTCATTTCATAACAGAATTTAATAAATGAGCTATCAATGGAAAGAGGACAGAAAAATGAACAAGATGGCATGATTTAATTAGAGTTTAGCCTAAGAGACACGTGCCTTTAGGCGGATCTAAAGAAATATCCCCAAATATAAAAAAACTATTTGATCTTCCAAATCTTCCTTCAAGTCTCCACCAATCTTCGCAGCAGCGTATACTTAACCTCCAGAGATGGTTTGAGGGTCGAATGGGGTTCTATTTATAGCAAAAACTTGGCCAAATTTGTCAAGATTCTTCACCTAATTTCACCAAACCCATTAAGTCCGAATTAGAAGAAAAATGCCATTTCTCCTCTTAATCTAGCCCATCTTAGGTGTGAAAATAATGTAAAAACGGCTGGTCCAAGGTGGGCTGTTAGGTAAGGGTTGATTCTTGAGTCAATCTTCTAGAAATGGGGTTATTTTAATCCTTTAAATATCATATTAAACACATGTTACGAATTTAGGTCAATTTAGCCTTTAATAAATCCTTTAATCTATTAATCTAGCCCATTTTGGATTATCCAATGGGCTAATTGTTATCCTAGTCCATTACATGGACTTATATTGGGCTTACTATGATTTATCTAAGATTTAAAGCATTTAATATCTATTTACTTCTAGTTAATTCAAGTAAATTCAATAAACTAGCTTTAAAAAATGTAATTTAATTATTTCATGAAAATTTTAATTACATAATGAAATTAAAAAAATTTATTTCTCATTTTTAATTATCGGGTTTCTATATCCTCTCCCACTTAAAAGAATTTGGTCCTCCAAATTCACATTATACATCTAAAATTCAAAAATTCGAGTAGAAAGCTCGAATTTCTAACCTGAGATTAAATCCGGGTATTTCTTCTTGATGGATTCTTCCAATTCTCAGGTTGCTTCCTCGAATCCACGCTTGCTCCATTGTACTTTCACCATCGGTATGGCCCGATTTCTCAATTGGTGTAATTTCCGATCCAGTATCTTGATCGGTCTTTCTTCATAAGATAAGTCCTTTTGGAGTTTTAATTCTTCAAATTGAATCACATGTAAAGGATCATAGACATATTTCCTTAGCATGGATACATGGAATACGTCGTGTACACCGGCCAGTTGAGGAGCTAAGGCCAGCTTGTATGCTACCTCGTCGATTCTCTCCAGAATCTCGAAAGGGCCGATAAATCTCGGACTTAGCTTTCCTTTGATGCCGAATCTTCTAATTCCACGGGTGGGTGAGATCTTTAAGAAGACATGCTCCCCCACTTTGAATTCAAGGTCTCTCCTCCGATTGTCGGCATAGCTCTTTTGCCTTGATTGGGTGACCTTTAGCCTTTCTTGTATTAACTGGATTTTGTTGGTTGTGTCTTGTACAATGTCGGGACCAAGCAATCCCTTGTCACCAACCTCGCTCCAGCATAGAGGCGATCTGCAACTTCGGCCATATAATGCTTCGAATGGTGCCATTTGAATACTCGACTGATAGCTATTGTTATAAGCGAACTCAGTTAGCGGTAAGTGTTCATGCCAACTACCACCGAAGTCAATCATGCAGGCTCTCAACATATCTTCAATAATTTGATTCGTCCTCTCGGTTTGTCCATCCGTCTGAGGGTGAAAAGTCATACTAAACCTTATTCTAGTACCCATAGACGATTGTAAACCCTTCCAGAAATGAGAGGTGAATCTCGGATCTCGGTCCGAAATAATAGAGCTTGGAATACCGTGCAGTCTTACGATCTCCTTGATATATAAGGCGTCTAGAATATCCACGGTCCATTTAATCTTGATAGGTAAGAAGTGAGCAGACTTGGTTAACCGGTCCACAATTACCCATATAGCATCGAAACCACTTCGGGTCTTCGGTAATCCAACAATGAAGTCCATACCGACACTATCCCATTTCCATTCCAGTATTTCGAGAGGCTTGAGTTTACCAGCCAGTTTGAGGTGCTCGGCTTTAACTTGTTGACATACCAAGCATCGACTTACGAACTCAGCTACCTCTTGTAACACGCCATTCTTGACGTCTCCTGAGAAAGTCTCATATTACTATACGACGCCCCGCGACGGCTTACGCATTTTGAATCACTCGAGTGCTTCCTTTTCTTGGGTCTTCTTCTGCCTTTTTCGGCATTCGGAATCATCCCGTCACGGTAGTCGGACGGCATCAACACCAGTCGAACGCATCAGGAGGTTCCGGAACCAAGAAGGATGTCTGCCGGGTGGCCGCTGACTAGGACCCGGGTGGGCTTTAATGGGGGCGTCCAGGCCCCTGGACGCCCCCATATTTTTTATTTTATTTATTTATTTTCTCAGGGCAAAAAAAATATATATTAATGGAGGCGTCCAGGCCCCTGGACGCCTCCATAAAAACAAAAATAAAAAATGTGTGTAAAATGCCAGTTGGCATAAAAAATAGAAAATAAATAAAAATATATATATATTAATGGAGGCGTCCAGGCCCCTGGACGCCTCCATAAAAACAATTATAAAAAAATCAAAATGCCAGCCTTGGCACAAAAGACAAATAAAAAATAAAATAATATATTTTTGGAGGCGTCCAGGCCCCTGGACGCCTCCATCAACTCTCTCACGGGCGCCGGCCACCGAACGACGGTTTGTCGTGTGTGAAAAAATCCAATTATAGAGACGTCCAGTCAACTGGACGCGCCCATTTCTGAATCACGAGGCGCCGCTCACAAAATCACGCGTTGTGCCAAACCGCGTGCGGCCGTCGTCGGTTTTCGGTGGACCTGTTTGAGGCGTCCGGAGCCCTGGACGCCTCCACAAAAGTATTCCAAAAAAATATATAAAAATAGAATAAAATATTAATTCGGCCCTGATGGAGGTGTCCAGGGTCCTGGACGCCTCCACCCTCCGGAGCTCTATAAATAGAGGCCCACCCCCTCAGTTCTGGAGAGCTTCGAAGTGATCCGATAGGCTGCCGGAGCCCAGAGGCTACGGAGTCATTTTCTAACCCGTGGGTTCTTTTGTAGGTGGAGGTTCTGCCGGCTTCTCGGGTGCTCACGCTCGCGAGAGGAAGGTCGTCTTCATCCACCGCGCTTCCACGTCGTCCCCACGCTGCCGGAGCTCCGCCGGATTTCACCATCGGCACATCAATAAGCCAATTCTTTCCTTTTCTTCGTAGTTCTTTTGCATTCATCATCTTGCATCCCCTATCCCCCTTCATAAGGGCGCCTTTTCTTATACACTTCTTACATCCATCATCTCATTTTCCTCCTACTCGAGTCCGAGAGGGGTTTAAAAGATAACACCAACCAGGTGTGTGTCTTGCCATCATTTCGTTATTTTTATCGCAAGGATTTGAATACTACACCTCCATCTTTCTAATCCACTTGTCATTTGTTTGTCGTTGTTTTGCAAGGGTAGCCGAGGAAAGCCCTCTCCGTCGGCCGGCCGGAGGGAGAGGAAGAAGCAACCCGCCATCTCCCGCTCTTGAGGTAGGCGCGATCACTTCTTATTTTGGGGTCTTTCGGCCCCTGGCGATCACATCTTGTTTCGAGGCCGCGGCGAGTCACTTCCCCAATGGCCGTTTAAATTTCGTTCTTATATTCTCTTATATTCTGTTATATTCTGCTCATATTCTCGAGGCCGCGGCGAGTCACTTCCCCAATGGCCGTTTAAATTCACGTTCTTATACGTTATATTCTTATCTGTTTATGTTCTCGAGGCCGCGGCGAGTCACTTCCCCAATGGCCGTTTAAATTCCGCTCTTTGTATTCTCTTTATATTCTGTCATCTTATTATCTGCTCATATTCTCGAGGCCGCGGCGAGTCACTTCCCCAATGGCCGTTTCAATTCTTGTTATTTAATTTCTGCACCATTCCCGTCCCCCGAGGCCGCGGCGAGTCACTTCCCGCTATGGCCGTTTAACCCCCATATCTTGCTATATCACACTTGTCCCGCTCGCCCCGCCGGAGCAATCTCCCGTGGTGGCCCCTTCTCTCTCTTCTCTTATTTCTGTGTTGCAGCAAACAAACACCAAAAAAAAGAGGAGCCCGCGCGCTCCGCGTCTCTCCGCTCTTCCCCGAACCGCGTGACGTCGCTCACAGATTGGCGATCACGGTGGGACCTCTACTGCTTCCTTTCGGCTACCCTTGCAAGTTCGGCACCACCCGTGCCTCTCCACCTTGGCGCCCGCGCGCGCCCCCGTTGTGCTCACGGCAGCACTGTCAGTTGTGATTGGTTGTTTGTTTATTATATGTCTGTTATTTCTGTTGTTTTCCTACTCTATATATCTGTCAGCATTCCATTGCATACATCCATTCCTCTTTTCTATCCTTTTTTCATTTTTTGAGGATCACCCTTTCCCGGTGAAGGAAGGACTCTCCGTTTGGGAATTCCTCTCAACGGACTAGAATCTCCTACACTGGGACCTCCGTAAGTCCCCGACATCGAAGAATCTCCTCTTCGTTCACTGGGCTGGTTGTACCATTGAAGTTCCCCGGAGTTAGTCATTTCATTCGTGGTGAGACGAGAGACCCTAGCTGACACGGCGGTGAAACAAAAACAAACTAGGGTCCCCATTTTGTGTGAACTTCGGATCTCGCTAAAAACACAAAAAAATCATCAAAATCAAAACACAAAAAAGGGCGTAAAGGCATCCACTTGTTTGATAATCTCTGCTACCTACTTGCTAGTGTATGTTTTTACGTTCTGGGAAAACTGTGAGCATGTCTCACGAGTCTTTTGAGGAGAACCACCCTAGCCGTGGTTTGTCAGCCGACCCGCGAGTCTATGCTATGGACTCGGGTCCTTCTCATGACCCCTCGCATGAGGTGCAGGTTATTGCCGGGGACACGTCCCCACCACAGGATATCTCTTCTTACTGGGCGTCCTCGCCAACACGGAGCTTACCTCTGAACAGCTCCGGGCCTTCCAGGCCATTCTAAAGGGGAAATCTGTTTCCCCCACGCCCCAGGAATCAACTCCGGCCATCGCACCTCTCCAAGAGTCCGTGCAGGCCATTCCATCTCCTCATTGGCGCAAGCCATCCAGTCTCCCTCGCTTCAAGGACAAGCGAGCCAACAACCACCCTCATTCCAGTTCCCGTCACAATCTCAAACTCCCGTTGTTCCCCACACACCGCTCAGCCAGGGCCAACTGTCGGCGGTCCGACAGCTCCCTCTCATTCGGGGTTTCCCCCTCAAGTCTCCGGGAGACAGTTTCTCCCCCAGTGGCAAGTGCCACCTTCACCTCCAGAGGAGCTCGCCCAATCGCTCCTCAATAGGTTCAATCGCATGGACGAGCAGTTTCAAAATCTAAGAAGATGGTGGAC
Organism: Amorphophallus konjac; assembly: GCA_022559845.1. Lineage (NCBI taxonomy): Eukaryota > Viridiplantae > Streptophyta > Magnoliopsida > Alismatales > Araceae > Amorphophallus > Amorphophallus konjac. Next base: position 233,238,313 of record CM040126.1, read on the forward strand.
GTGAAAGCCACCCCGGAGGTTGCTTTGCCAATCCTTCCCGTCATTCATCTTCCTCCCTCCGAAATGCCCACGTACCGCAGATACAATGGTACCGGCAACCCCTTCATTCACCTCAAGGACTTCATGTATGAGTCCTCCTATTGGCAAAACGATCAAAGGTCCCTGGCATACCTCTTTCGGAGATCATTGGATGGTCCTGCGCTTGAGTGGTTCTATTCTCTGGAGCCCCGCGAGGCCGAGAATTTTGAAATAGTCCAGAGAAGGTTCTTGCAGAAATATAGGGATAGGGTCGGTCCCTCACTCTCCATTACCGACCTAGTGGCCGAAAAGATGAAACCCGACGAGGATTTTGTCCGATATGCTGATAGATGGAGGTCTCTGGCGGAAAGAATAAGGGATACCCTCTCCGAGCCCGAACAAGTGAAGATGATTGTGTCTAATGCAACCCCACAGTTCAGACATGTCCTGGCCATGAATAAACTTACTACAATGGAGGAACTCTATGAAAGGGCCCGGTACATCCAAACCCAGCTAAAAGACTCCCCCATCATGAACATGTTTGAGTCGCCGAAGCCCAAAGTGGTCAGAAAGACAGGCGCTGGTGTCCCGGGCGGAGCCACAGAAGGGGTCGTGACAAATGAGCAAGTCAGTGCGGTCAACAATGCCAACTATGCAGTCAACCCAAGGCCTCCACAAATGCCCCGACTTCCCCTTCAACCGGGTCCTTTCCCTCTTCGTCCTCCACCCCAAAATAATCCACCCCAGGATAATATGCCTCCATTACGCCAACCCCAGCAACAACAACCACAACCTCAGCAACAACAACCACCACTTCAGTACAACCAAGTTCCACCCCCGGGGAACTATGGTCCCCAACAGCAACAAAGGAGGCCGCTCGGTCCCAAGAGAGCCTACTATCCACCATTGCCGGAAACCTTAGCAGACATTTTTAATGCCCTCATGGCATCAAACCAACTCGCCCTACCCAGAGAAAGGCCCGCGTGGCCACCCAATGTTGATACCTCCAAATACTGCGTCTACCACAGGCAGCCGGGACACACAGTAGATTACTGCTTCCATTTCAAAGATTACATCCATGATATGAATGATGAACATCAAATAGATTGGGATGAGATGAGACGATACGTCGCGGCTCTCAAGGCTAGGAGACCCCCTCATAGGCCACAGCAGCAGTTACAACAGCAACAGCAACAGCAACCACAACAACAACAGCAGGCTCAGCAGGCCCCACAACAACAGCCCGACATGGGCATAATCCAGAATCCATTACCGGAGCACCAACAGCCCAATCATCAGGTTAACCCCATCTCCTCCTTCCCGGAAGTCGGGAGAGAGCAGGTGTGGCACCAGGAAAGTACCTCCATTCTTTCTACCTCCAACCCTATCGTCATGCAACCCCCTCACCTTGCCCGGGTAGCACCTCTCTCTCATCAACCCGCGTCAGTATCACCATCACCATTTCCACTACCATTACGCCCTCTCATCCGCACCCCGACCTCCTATCAACCGACACTCTCCACTACGCCTTCACACCCTCTCATCTTCTCTCACTCCCCCACTTTACCATCCACCTCTACCACATTTACCCCTACGCCTTCTAAACCCCTTATCATCCGTCAACCATACATAACCCCGTCTTTCTCCACCGTATCACCACTAATGCCTTCAAAACCACTCATTAACCATCACCCACCTCAAAATCATTGCCCACTTCAAGCCCTACCCACTCCTACTTCGTCTCCACCGCCACCTTCTAGACCCCTTATCCTTCATAATCCGCGCAATATCCCCTCTACCTCCACCATGCCGCCACCTAACAAACCCCTCATCAGAATCCCTGCTCCCGTCATCACCCCTGCTTCATCAACCATTCCTCCACTACTACCCCTCAAACCCCTGTTAAAACTCACTGCTACCCCCACAGAGGTACAAAAGCCGCAGGCAATGGTGCTCCGGAGTGGAAGGATTTTCCACAGGGTTTTCCCCCACAACAGTCAGAATCCCGAGCAATCTCAGCCAGAGAAGGATGATGCAGAACAACCAGAAAGAGCTATCCCTGGAACACAGTATGATCTATTGAAACACTTGGACAAGACACCTGCCCGGATCTCCATCCTAGAGCTACTTCAAAGATCCACATCCCACCAGGCGGCCTTGATGGAATATCTTCAAAAGGTCATGGTTAATGAAGACCTCCCCGTGGAGAAGATTTCGACCGTCCTGACCCCAACAGACACACAACCAGCCATCATGTTTCACAACTACGAGCTCGCTCCCAAGGAAGCTCGGAAATATGCATTGTGCATTTCAATAAAAATTAATGGGGTATCCATAAACCCGTGTCTTGTGGACACGGGTGCATCCATAAATGTGATCTCCATGAGCACTCTTCAGTTGTGTGGGGTCAACGAGGAACAAATAAGACCTTCCTCGATCACGGTCACGGCTTATGACAATAGCAAAAGGCCGCCGCAGGGGATGATTATTCTGAAGGCAGAACTAGGCCCCATGTCAATTCCCACGGAATTCCATGTCCTCGACATGGACCCCACATTCAAGGCTATATTGGGTCGCCCTTACATCGAAGCCATGGACGCTGTGCCTTCCACCAACCATCAGTGCCTGAAGTTTCCTTACAATGGGAGAATTATTAAAGTGGTCAGTACACCTGTCCTTCACACAGTGGATGCTATCAACACCTCTCTGCCTTCTGTTTGGCCGTCTCATCGGCCCATATTGTCACTGCTGGACGTACGTGATCCATCTCATGTTCCACTAGCACCAAAGGAGCCGGTCAGGGCAACCACAACATCATGTCTCCCTTTTCACTCCAAAGGTTGGGAGATTATGAGGAACATCGGCTATCAACAAGGAAAAGGTCTGGGCGCACAGTTACAGGGTATGCTCAAACCGCCAAAGGAAATTAGGCCGAACCGCAGGTTTGGCCTAGGCTTCAAAGGACCGTTCAAGGCAGATTGGAAGCCCCTCACGTGGACTCTATCAAACCACTTCAACAGAGGGCCCGTTGTTCAGATGGGGATCACCCACGAGAAGCATATGGGGGATCACATGCTGTATATTTGGCTGAAAAATGTCCGAGGATCACCAAAAGAGGCAAGATCAAAGATCCGGAATGCGAGTGGGACAAATGGTTCGACATACGGGACATTTCCGTTGCACTGGAAAGGATGTTCTCGTCTCCGCAGCTTGAAGGACCACCATTGATCTCCGAAATACCAGAGAATATTACCACTCTTGCCAAGGTTCCAAACTATCCTCGTCCTCGCCAGAAGGACTCTGTCATCGACGGATCTTCATCCGTCCTCAACATTGCCGTCGACGGCTCATTAGCCGCCATCTTCTCCATCCACTCGTCTCAGCCTTTGCTGATATCTTCTTCCTGGGCCAGACAATTGTCTGATGATCTTCCCAGATCCCCTTCTCTGTTTACATACCTACGTGGGCTTTTCAACCCGCGCCAGGTCTTCAACCATGATCTGCTCTATGAGCCTCACAATCCTCTAGCCATAACCACTTTTCCTCTCTCCTCCAATCTCTTTTCACTGCTTTGTCATTAAAAATGAAAACGAAAAAAAAAACGTCAATTTTCAAACTCCCCAACAACACATCTTCGTTGAGGAAACCTCCTACATCTCCCACGGGTGCGTACCGCCTTGCGGACCACCCGTCCAAGGTCCGATGAGCGACCTTTTCTACCCCTCCTCTGAGGGGTCTTCTCCTGTACATTCTACACCATCCTCTTCGTCTTCCTCTTCTTCTGTAAATATTGTCAGTCAATCTAGGAATGATAGGCCAAGGGTAGTACCTAGGAAGAAATCCAAGGGTAGGCAGATCCCTCGTCGATTCCTTCTGGATTTGGCCGCCAGGTGTCAGGCCCTTCTTGCCATCCCCCAGTTGTTAGAAAATCCCATCCAGCTACCCGAAATAGAATGTGAGGGCGACTGTGCATCTGATGAAGGGTATGGAGTCTACGAGATCACGGATGAAGAATGCCCCACTGAAGAGGAGGGTGAAGAATATGAGGATGCGGCGGGCGCATACGCTAGTGGAATGAGGAGATTCGACGAGCCGTCAACCGCCGTAGAAGAATCCACCAAAGAAGTCAACTTGGGAACTGAGGAAGACCCTAGGATCATCCTCATAAGTGACAACCTACCACCCTCTGAAGAAGAGGCATTAATTGAGGTTCTCAAGGAATATAAGGACACGTTTGCATGGAGCTACGAGGATATGCCGGGTCTGGATTCAACCTTGGTCGAACACCGTTTAACCCTAAAACCAGGGTCCATCTCGGTAAAACAAAGGTTAAGGCGTTTCCACCCTCAGATGGCTTTGAAAATGAAAGAAGAGGTCGATAAGCTCCACAAAGCCAGGTTCATTAGAGTCGTTCTTTATCCTCAATGGGTGGCGAACATTGTCCCGGTCATGAAGAAAGATGGGAAAGTCAGGATTTGCATCGACTTCCGGGACCTTAACCGCGCGTGTCCAAAGGATGATTTTCCCTTACCTCACATTGATGTGTTGATCGATAACACGGCAGGCTACGAGACCCTCTCTTTCATGGATGGATTTTCAGGATACAATCAAATTCGTTTGGCAGAAGAGGATCAGGAAAAGACGTCATTCACTACCCCTTGGGGAACATATTGTTACGTGGTCATGCCGTTCGGATTAAAGAATGCTGGAGCTACTTACCAAAGAGCGATGATGGCCATATTTCATGACATGATGCACATATATCTGGAAGTGTATGTGGATGACTTATTGGTAAAATCAAGGACCAGGATGGAACATCCAGAAGTTTTGGCTAAGGTCTTGCAGAGGTCAAGGGAGTTCCAACTGAAAATGAACCCGAAGAAGTGTGTGTTTGGTGTGTCGTCAGGTAAATTGCTGGGGTTCATTGTGAGCAAAAGAGGGATCGAGATAGATCCCGACAAAGCCAAGGCTATCAGGGATATGCCGCCTCCCAAGAATTTGAGGGAAGTCCGAGGTTTAATCGGGAGGTTGCAGTTTATTCGTCGGTTTGTGTCCCAACATTCACAAAGGTGTAGACCTCTCTACGAGTTGACCAAGCCAGGAGTAGAATTCCACTGGAATTCTAAATGTCAGAAAGCTTTTGAAGGGTTAAAGGAATATCTGGCTAGTCCACCCGTTCTCATTCCACCCAAACCGAAAAACCTCTGATCCTTTACGTCTCAGTCTTGGATGACTCCGTGGAGCCGTCCTCGCACAAGCTGATGAAGAAGGCAAGGAACGGGCAACCTATTACTTGTCCAAACTTCTCAATCCCTGTGAGCAGAAGTACACCGGCATGGAGAAAACCTGTGCTGCCCTCGTTTGGGTAGTGCAGAAATTGAAGCACTACTTCTTGGCTCACGAGGTCCACTTGATTGCTCGAATGAATCCTATCAAATTCCTTCTGGAGAAAGCCGTCCTTACGGATAGGCTAGCACGCTGGCAAAGTTTTCTCTCTCAGTTCGACATCACCTACATCCAGCAAAAGGCGATTAAAGGCTATGCCATAGCCGAGCATCTCGCTCACCATCCTCTTCCCAAGTTCGATCCCGTCCAATCAGAGTTTCCAGATGAGGAACTAATGTCCATCAACCAATCAGATGAGCCAATGTGGACGCTATATTTTGATGGAGCTCTGAATTCTCAAGGGAGAGGAATCGGCATCGCCCTCCTGTCGCCTGAAGGCCTCACATTCCCATTGGCATACCAACTCAAATTTCCAGTCACCAACAATATAGCTGAATATGAAGCCCTTCTAGCTGGCCTAGAACTCGCTCATTCTTTTCGTATCACTGAGTTGCGAGTCGTAGGTGATAGTCAACTCATCCTTCGCCAGGTGCTCACTAAATATCGCACTCGCGATCCCAAACTCAAGCCATACCAAGAACTCACTGCTGCCTTTGCCAAACTGTTCGCCAAACTGATCTTTGTTCATGTCCCTCGTCATCAGAATATTCTCGCCGATGCCCTCGCCTCGTTGGCATCATCCATAAGGTTCCCTCTAGGAAGATGGTTTAAGTCCATTTCCATCTATAAACTTCACGCCCCTGCAATCGATGATGCTTCCTACGTAAATATCAAAGACAGGATAGCAAGGAAGATCCTGCAGGAAGATATCCTTGAGAAGAGGGAAATCATGTTGGCAGAGGCCGAAGAAGAACTGGCTGATGAAGAGAAACCATGGTTCTATGAAATTGTCAAATACTGCCAAGATCAGTCTTATCCTGAAGGGGCCACCACAGAGGACAAGAAAGCCATAAGAAGGGTGGCTCAGAAATATACTTTGGTTGGAGGTCTACTCTATAGGAGGAGCCTTACTGGTATTCTGTTAAGATGTCTTGGTGACGATGAGGTTTGGAAATGTGTAGAGGAGACGCACTCGGGTGTGTGCGGTGGCCACGTGAATAGTCAGATGCTCGCCAAGAAGATCATTCGGCAAGGCTTTTACTGGCCCACTATGGAAGAGGATTGTGCTGTCTATGTCCGTAGGTGTGTCAAGTGTCAACTTCACGCCGATAAAATCCATTCACCATCTTCCTCACTTCACCCAATATCCTCCCCGTGGCCTTTCTCCATGTGGGCATTCGACATCATTGGTCCCCTAGGTGATCCCAATTCCCTCACCAAGCAGAAATCTTTCATCCTTACTGCGACGGAATACTTCACCAAATGGGCCGAAGCCGAAGCTTACGCGGAAATCAAGGCGTCAACAGTCTGCAAGTTCATCATGAAGAACATCCTCGCCAGATTCGGCGTCCCAAGCACGATCGTCACCGACAATGGGCCACAGTTCATTTCTCAGGACCTACAGGACCTCTGCAAAAGGTACGCAATTGCATTGCATCATTCATCGCCTTATTACCCACAAGGTAACGGCCAAGCGGAGGCCACCAATAAAACATTGCTCAAAATCATCAAAAAAACCTGCGAGTCTAGTAAGTTTTCAGACT